>CM053766.1:151111486-151144767 GCA_028658305.1 Pachyuromys duprasi | reverse complement strand
CATGTATGGATGTGGCCTGGAACCCCCCCCAGCTCATTTGGGGTCCATGATAGCTTGGTGTAGGACTGAAGACCCTATTCAGGGAAACAGGGACTGTTTCAGTCATGAACTTGATGGCTGACTCTTTGACCCTCCCCCATACAAGCCTGGGAGTGACAGACTGGCTAGATCCCAGGGATGGACATTGTAGCCAGCCCTGAGGAGACAGGATGAACTGGGGTTGGATGGAATGGGAGGAGGTCCTTCCCTGTTGGTGGACTTGGAGGGGGTGGGGAGGAGAGAGATGAGGGAGGGAGTGGGAGGGTCGGAGGGAATGAGGGAGGGGGCTATGCCTGGGATGCAAAGTACCTAACCTGTGATTGATATAAAAATAAATTTAAAAAAATATTTTCTGGTCCTTGGAGCCTGGAGTCTTCTTTTTCATCTGTTCCTATTATTCTTAGGTTTAATCTTTTCATGGCATCCTTGATTTCTTGGATGTTTTGTGTTCGGGACTGTTCTGATTTTATTTTTTCTTTGAGTGAGGAATCCATTTCAGCAATTGTATCTTCAGCTCCCGAGATTCTCTCTTCCATCTCTTGTATTCTATTGGTGATGCTTACCTTTTTGGTTCCTGATCTTTTCTCTAAGTTCTCTAGTTCCAGGTTTTTCTCTGTTTGTGTTTTCATTATAGTTTCTAATTCTGTTTTCATGCTTTGTACTATTTCTATCATCTGATTGAATCTGGCTCCTATTTTTGTGTTTGTTTCCTCTCTGTATGTCTTTAATTTTTCCTCTATGTCAGTTAAATTCTTCTGTAATTTTTGAGGGCCTTGTTCATTTCCTGTTTTTATTCCTCTAGTAACTGCACAAACATAGCTCTAATATTATTTTCCTGTGTCTCCACTGAATTAAAATCTCCATTGCTTTTGGGTGTTTCTGGTGGTGCCATGGTGTCCTGATTTTTGTTGGTTGCGTTCTTACATCGACCTCTGGGCATTTGTTTATATATAATCAAGGAACTGTTTGTTCCTTGAAGCTGAACTTCAGACTGGAACTGTCAGTCTCTGATATCTGGAGTATTCTTCAAGAAGATCAGGGAGTTCCAGTGGTTTGATAGTGTGTGTAGTTGCCTCAGTTGTCCCTGTGGGAGGAAAGGTCACTGTAGCAGTTTTGTTTTGGGGAAGGGTGAGTAAGTGTGTGTGTGTGTGTGTGTGTGTGTGTGCATGTGCACTGGGAAGGTGTCTTAAAGGGGAGTGCTAGGGGAGTACATAAGGTTGAGCTATGGGGTTTGGGAGCAAGCTCAGGAGGGGATGAGGGCACTAGGGCTTTTAGCAAGCATAGACTGCGGGCAAGTGCCTCTGCAGGTTTCCTGGATTCCCAGTGTTTTTCACTCTGTGGCTGGTTACACAGGCTGGACTCTAAGGTTAGTGGGTGGCACTGCGGGCGCCTCCTTCTGAGCTAGGGGCTGTGCACCACAGTCTGGGATGGTATCAGGGGACACCTTAGTGTGGACCAGTTACTATGTGTCCTTGTCCGGGGTGGCAGCTGGGTGCACTGTCATCGTGGGAGGTGTTTGTTCTGCTCAAGGCTAGCACATGTGCGCCCGCCGTTTCTCCCAGGTCTGGGCTGGTATCTGAGGTGCCTCAGTCTGTACTGGAAGCTATGTGTCCCGCTCAAATGTGGTGACTGGCAGGGTCACAAGAAGCTGCACGTTCCGAACAGAGCTAGCGGATGTGTGCCCACCATTTCTGGACTGGAATCAGTCTGGATTGGGAACTCTGAGTCCCTGTCAAAGATGGCGGCTGGCGGAGTGGCGGGAGGCTCGGGGGGTAGCGGGGGACTGGCGGGGTGGTGGGAGGCTGCACAGTCAGGTCAGGGCTAGCAGATGTGCGCAGCTGATGCACCTGGACTGGAATGGTCTCTAGGGTGCCTCAGCCTGGCCAGGAGACTGTGTTTGTCCTGGTCCCATTGGCTGGCGGTACCAAGGGAAGCTGCATATTCAGATCAGGGCTGTGCGCAACTGGTCGCCAGGAATTTTTCCAGGGATTAACTGGGTGTCTCTAGGACTTTCCCACTTGATAGCCTTACCTTAGGAATTCTGCTCACCTGGCAATCACAAACGCTGGTGTTTTAGGTCCCAGATTTCAGTCTCCTGGTCACTGCGCTGACACTGCTGTCCTACTCCTCAGTTACAGTGTCCTCCCAGGGCCGCCATCTTGGAGCCTCCCCCACTTGCCTGTTTAGATACTAGGATCTTTTATTTTATTCATTTAAAGACGTTTCCCCCCCCCCCCAGCTTATAGCAACAAAAAGAAAGAAAGAAAAGAAAAGAATCTTTTAATTATTTATGTTATTTCTATTTATCAAAATACCCAACTTAATAATTTTTAAAAAATGAAAGCAGGTGCTCTATCACAGCCCCTACCTCCACTGATGTTCTCTTCTGTTTCCATGACCGCTATTACCAAAGAGCAAAACCCAGATGCTCATAAGACCCATATCGAGACTTGTATTCTTTCACTTTGCCTCATTTTTATAACACAAGTGCCTTACCTTCTTAATAATTAGAGCTTTAATTTTTTATATTTTTTGTTTTTATATCTGTTGCAAAGGTGTTCTTTATTATTCTGTGATTTTTTAAATTTAATCAGTCTAGAACATTATCATATATTTATCTGATTTTATATTTGATCTTTCTATAGAAAAATATCCTACTTGAGAAATAAAACACTAATTTTACCATAAAGTTGTGCAATAAAGATGTAAAATTATGAAAAAAAACATAGCCAAAATGTACCTCTGACTATCTAAAATGGTAGCGATATATAGCTATTTAAATATAAATGATAAGCTATAAATTGGAGTTTAAGTTAAAAATTATATGTCTCAATCAGTCTAGTTTAATTTCAAGTTTTTAATCACTAAATGTAGTTATTGCCAACCATTAGATACTGCAGGCACAAAACGTTTTTCCTCATTGTGGGCGTTAGTTGAACAACACTTAGCTTAGAATTTTGAACTGTGACTTGAGAAAGACCTATGTTCTCTCATATCTATGGCTACAATGAAAGGAATCATGCTCATATTCTCTTTAAATATTTTATTATTTGTGTGTGTACATGTGTGAATGTATCGTTTGCCTGTATATCTGCATACCACATACATGTTGTTGAGGGCAAAAGAGGGATTTAATCACCTGGAAATGGACTTATGGGTGGTTGTGAGCGGACATGTAGTACCGGGAATGGAAACCAGGTCCTCACAAAAAGCATTCGAGTCTTAATCACTGAGCCATCTTTTCAGCTCCCCATCTTCATTTTACTATGTGTAAAGTTTAATCTGAAAAATAAATCAACAAAGGAGAAAGTGCAAAGCAGAAAAAGCCCAGACAAATGTGTGCTGGATTCCCTGCATTAAATACAGGCAAAAAAGGAGAACCTAACAGGAGAGATCAACAGAGCAATCACCAAAGGAGAAACCTGCTGTGAGTCCTGAGTCCTACTGCAAGGCTCAGAGAAAAGGAAGAGGAGGTTTGGTGAGCAGGTTCCCAGGCTCCTGAGATGTAAGGAAGTTTATAACACTTTGGAACTGTGTTACTATGAGATGAGGAAGTTTGAGCATTTTTTTGTCAGTTTTTGCTTCACTTTGGATGAGGATTTTTCTTTGAGATGTCAAATAATCACTACTAGTAGCCTGTCTCTCAATACCAAGGCATCTCCCATGGGCACAGAAGGCCACAAGCCAGAAAGACCCAGAAGCCTGAGGTGCCAGGTATTTCAGAGTACATTGTCTCCCAGACCAATGGTGACATCTGGGGTGAACTGAGGGGATTATGCAAAGACCTTGGGAGCATCTCCTGTAAGTAGAGCATTGGGTACTGGGACATAAGAAATGAGCTTCCCTGGTACTCACCAAAGATATTCATAGTACAAAACACAATCAGCCAGCAGTTGACACCAGCTTCTCACACAGAATAGTCAGGTCCTCAAATCTGCACTCTTATCTGAAAGAGGCTGGAGGCCACAGGTTCCATGGTCACAGATATGTCTTCTTACATGTCAGGGTGTTCTCTCCCTCTTGGAAAACTCTAAAGCAATAGATAAAACATTTCTGCATAATTTTAAGGAATTATCATTGCTAGTTAGAGTCTTTCAGAAGCCCTCTGTGGTAGGCTCATGTCCTGTTGCTTGTTTTCTCCTACATTCAATGTCTATCCCATTTGTTCATCTAAGCAAGGATTGATCATCCCACCCTGGATCCTCCTTCTTGCTTATCTTCCATAGGTGTATAGATTTCAGCATGTCCATCCTATCCTATAGGTCTATATAAGTGAGTATATACCAAGTGTTTTTTTCTGCTTTTGGGATACCTCACTCAAGATGATCTTTTCCAGGTTCCACCATTTGCCTGCGAATTTCATGATTTCCTCCTTTTTAATTGCAGAATAGTATCCCATTGTGTAAATGTACCATAATTTCTGTATCCATTCCTCAACTGAGAGACATCTGAGTTGTTTCTATGTTCTGGCTATTACGAATGAAGCTGCTATGAACATGGTTGGGCAAATGTCCTTGTTGTGTACTTAAGTATATTTTGGATATATGCCTAAGAGTGGTATAGACGGGTCTTGAGGAATCACTATTCCTAATTGTCTAAGAAAGTGCCAAATTGATTTCCAGAGTGGTTGTACAAGTTTGCATTCCCACCAGCAATGGAGGAGGGTTCCCCTTTCTCACAACCAAGCCTTTGGCAGAGTGCAGGGAATCATATGAAAACAGGGGGAGTTAGACTTGGCTAGGACAAGAGCTCCACAGAGACCAAATAGATCAGGGCACAGGGGTCTTTTATGAGACTGTCTCTCTAACCAAGGACCAAGTATGGTTATAACCTAGAACCCCTGCTTGTATGTAGCAAATGGTAGCTCAATACCCAAGTAGGTACACCAGTAAGGGGAACAGGGACTATTTTGGACATAAACTCAATGGCTGGCTCTTTGACCTCCCCACCCCAGACGGAGGAACAGCCTTGCTAGGCCACAGAAGAGGACATTGCAGCCATTCCTGAAGAGACCTGATAAGCTAGAGTTAGATGGAAGGGGAGGAGGTCCTCCCCTATCAGCGGACCTGGAAAGGGGCAGGGAGATGAGGGAGGGAAGGGTGGGATAGGGAAGGAATGGGGAAGGGGCTACAGCTGAGATACAAAGTATATAACCTGTGATTAATATAAAATAAAAATGTTAAAAAATAAAAAATAAAAAAATAAAAATAAAAAAGAATTATCATCCACTTCAATTTGAGTTTTGTGCAAGGTGATATATATATTTCTATTTGCATTTTTCTACACATAGAAATCCAGTTAGACCAGCATCACTTGTTGAAGATACTTTCTTTTCTCCATTGTATGGTTTTGGCCTCTGTGTTGAAAATAAAGTGTCCATGGGTGTGTTGGTTATTTCTGTGTTTTCGATTAGATTCCATTGATCAACTAGTCTGTTTCTATGTCAGTACCATGCAGTTTTTATTACTGTTGCTCTGTAGCACGGCTTGAGATCTGGGATGGAGATACCTCCAGAAGATCTTTTTATTGTATAGGATTGTTTTAGCTATCCTGGGTTTTTTTGTTTTCCAGTGAAGTTGAAAATGCTTCTTTCAAGGTCTACAGAGAATTGTGTTGGTATTTTGATGAGAATTGCATTGAATCTATAGATTTCTTTTGGTAAGAAGGCCAGTTATTATGTTAATTCATTACCATGGGACATATTTCCATCTTCTGGTATCTTCTTCAATTTCTTTCTTCAGAAACTTGAAGTTCTTGTTGTGCAGGTCTTTTACTTAACTTAGCTAGAGTTACACCAAGTTACTTTATATTACTTGTGGCTATTGTGAAGGATGTTGTTTCCCTAGTTTCTTTTTCATCCCATTTGTCATTTGTATACAGGATGGCTACTGACTTTTTGTAGTTAACTTTGTATCCAGCAACTTTACTGAAGGTGTTTACCATCTGTAGGAGTTCTCTAGTAGAGTATTTGAGGTCACTTAGGTATACTTTCATAACATCTGCAAATACAAAACTTTCACTTCTTCCTTTCCAATTTGTATCCCCTTGATCTACTTTAGCTGTCTTATTGCTCTGGCTGGGGCTTCAAGTACTATATTAAAGACATACAAAAAGAGGGGCAGCCTTGTTTTTCCCTGATTCCAGTGGAATTGCTTTAAGTTTCTCTCCATTTAATTTGACGTTGCTTTATTGCACAATGCCTTTATTACGCTTAGGTATGTGGCGTGAATCCTTCATCTTTCCAAGACATTCAAAGACCTCAACATAAAACCAGAAATACAAAAACTATTAAAAGATAAGGTGGGGATGATTCTTGAACTCATTAATACAGGAGACAAATTTCTGAACAGAACACCAACAGTTCAGGCTCTAATATCAACAATTAGTAAATGGGACCTCATGAAACTGAAAAGCTTCTGTAGGGCAAAAGACACTGCCAATGGAACAAAATTACAGCCTACAAATTGGGACAATATCTTCACCATCTGACAAAAGGCTAATATTTAAAATATATAAAGAACTCAAGAAATTAAATACTGACAAACAAAATAATTCAATTAAAATGGGTTACAGAGATAACTAGGAAATTCTCAACAAAGGAATATGGAATGGCCAAGAAGCACTAAAATAAATCCTCAACGCCCTTAGTCATAAGGGAAAAGCAAATCAAAACCACTCTGAGATTCCATCTTATACCCATCAGAAAGGCTAAGATCAAAAACTCAAATGACAACACATGCTAGAGTGGATGTGGAGAAAAGGGAACACTCCTTCATTGTTTATGGGAGTACAAACTTGTATAGTCACTGTGTAAATGAATCTGGCACTATCTCAGAAAATTGAGAATAGCTCTATCTTAAGACCCAGCTATACCGCTCCTGAGCATATAGCCAAAAGATGCTCTACCATACAATAAGTTGACACTTGTTCAACTATATTCATAGGAGCCAGAATCTGGCAACAACCTAGATGTCCATCAACTGAAGAATGGATAAAAACATTGTGATACATTTACACAATGGAATACTACTCAGCTATTAAAAACAAGGAAATCATGACATATGCAGGCAAATGGTGGGAACTAGAAAGGTTCATCCTGAGCGAGCTAGCCCAAACCCAGAAAGACACACATAGTTTGTACTCACTTGTAATTGGAGCTTCCCTATATAGTACAGGATATCTATACAACTCACAGATCCAAAGAAGGCAAGTAACAAGGAGTGCTCAAGTGTAAAATTCCCACTGGGAAGTGGAAATAGAATAGATAGACAGAAATGGTTGAAGAAAGGGAACAGGGTAAGAGAGGGAGCACAGATAGAAATGAGGGTCCATATCAGATCTGGGAGGAGTAGGGGTGGGAAGACAGAGGGCCTGCAGAGAAAAGAGAAACCTGGGGTGGAGGTTTCTCTGTGACAAGCTGGAGACCTACAACAGCATAGGCTCTTGGGATGATATGAGGGTGACTCTAGCTGAGACTCCTAGTAACAGGGTTCATGGAGACTGAAGAGGCCACCCTCTAAGTAGACACGACTCCTAGTGGAGGGAAGGGAACACCAACCACAAAAACTTCGACCCAAAATTTACCCTGCCTACAAGATGGGCAGGGAAAAGAATAGAGCAGAGATTGAGGGAATTTCCAAACAATGACTGGCCCAACCTGAGACTCACCCCATGGGAAACAGCCAACCTTCGACACTATTAACAATAGCCTGCTATGCTTGTAGAGGGGAGCCAAGTATAGCTGTGCTCTGCATGACGAAACCCAGCACCAATCATTGGGTGGAGCACAAGGAATCTTGTAGAAGAGTGGAGAGAAGGATAGAAAGACAAAGAGGGGGCAGGAGCTCCACAAGAAGACCAACAGAGCCAACTAACCAGGGTCCAGGGGCTCCAGTGGAAACTGAAGCTCCAACCAAGGACCACGCATGGACTGGATTTTGGCCCCCTACACAGATGTAGCAAATGGGCAGCTCTGTTTTTATATAGGTTTCCTAGTAGGGGGAATTGAGGCTGAATCTGATATGGATTCTGTTGCCTGCTTTTCAATCACTTTCTCCTGGTGGGGTTACCTCACCAGGCCACAGAGGAAGAGGATGTGCACAGTCCTGATGCAACTTGAAACACTGGAGGGGGGCAAGCCTTCTTTGAGGAGTATGGCAGGGGGGAAGGGGAAATAGGGGAAAAAAAGAAATAACATGTGATCCAATTTCTTCTTCCGGAAAAACCTATTCCAATTAGAGTCTGATTCAGGTAATGCTTTGGTAATCAAACACTTTTTATTTTCTGCCCTATCCCAAAGTCCCTGAGTCGTGACTCCTGCCATATCCTTCGGTCTATAGGATCAAAAACCTTTCTCCGTGACAGCTGGACTTCCAAAAGAACTGCCTGGACAAATGCCGCTGTTCTCCAAGAAGGAAGCATTAAGCATTCCCCCCTTTATTTTAAGTATAAATATGATTATAAACCATCCACATTACATCTTTATAGCCTACTATAAGTTGTCCCTTTCCTTAACTTTAACAATAAAACCAAGGAATATGAGGAACCCAACATCGTGTGCTATCTTCATTACCCACTAACAGAGTTGCCAGCACTTCTGAAGAAGACCTCAGTTATCACTCAGAGGGGCCAGGCAAGCACAGTGGAGGAAATAGGGCTGCACATTGGGACGCTGAGTTGATCTTACCTTTACGGTAATGGCCCTAGGAGCATGTAAGCAGTGCTTTTATTTCACTGCTCTGGTGATTCATTAAAAAGTATCGCTAAGTTTCTGTCCCTTTTTACGTTCTTATCTTGGAAAATGCTAGCTTTCTGCTCATTTGATCATGTAGCAAAATCTCTTCCCCTGCCCTTGAATTTGGTCTGGGCTTGCAACTTGACTTTCCAAGAGAATTCACTGGAAACAATAGCCTGTACTCACTCACTGTGGGGACAAACTGAGGAAGCCTGCTCTAAGATCATTCCAAAGCACAAGCCATAAGAACAAGACTGTCCTAGACCAGCTCACCTCCACTGACCCACCAAACACTCCTACAGAAACCCGGAGCCCAGTTCTGAATAGACCAAAACCTTACCTATCTATCTAAATGCATACACACTTACAGTTCTGAGCTACTACATTTGAAGTAGTAAGACAACGGAAGCTAACTAATGGAACCCCTGTGGCCCTTATGCGTGTCATCTGCAAAGAAGACAATTAAAGAAAAATTGTTTCTAAGTTTGTGGTTGTTTCGTGCACTTGCCCCCCCCCCAAGATTCATAATTCTGTGGTTTGCAAAAACAAAAAAAAACAACAACAAAAAAACAACAAAAAAAAACTTCAAAATGGTTCTACTGGTCTTCTGAGCCCGAGAGAGCTCAGTGTTTTAGCCACACCCTGTGCTCATAAACAGCTGGGTACTTGGAAACCCCACGCGACTCACCTCAGAGAGCACGGAGCACCACAGCGCAGCAGAAGTGCTCACGTCAGGAAGATCTTCACCTGTGTGCTAGAGCCGCTCTTCCCTCTAACCTCACACTCCAACCTTTTCTGCACTGTCAGTTCCAGATTATCTAGACTGATATTATTCCAAGCCTCTTCGTTTAGCAAAAAGCAAAACTATTTTAAAGCCTTAATAATTGCCTGAGATTTCTATGGTCAGATGGGTTAAGCCTGTAAAAAAAAATCAGCCTATGCTAAACAAAAACACCCTGTTTGCGCAAGAGAACAAAAAGGCTTCCATCGGAAAGATCTGCCAGAGTCAAAACGATGCATTAAATATTACAATAGTTTGTTGTCTCAGAAGAATACATCTAGATGTGCTGATTCTCTCCTTTATTTTTATGAAATAGAACATGCAAGGGGACTAAGGCATTAGTTTCAAATATTGCTCACTCACTGTGAGTTTAAACATAGACCAACTAATTATTAGAGAGGGGTAAGATGAGACACCATGCCCATTATAATAGGGTTATTATGGTAATCAAATGATACTTACATGAAAACAGCACCCCACATTCTTACTTGGCCAGTTAGCATTCATTACTTTGTGTACTGATTCATTTCCTACACATCACTCAAAGTCTAGCTTAGATGAGGCTCTTTGTAATGTCTTTATCCAAAGTGTCAGATCATGTTAAATTTCTTTTCTCCTGCCTCTTGTTTACTCAAGCAAATTTCAGAGGCTGAACTAGGTCCATAGATATTGTAATTGCCAGAATTTCCCCTGCCACATTGAAAGAGATACAGTAATCAATCTAGCATCTGATTAATCACACTCATCATGTTTCCAGTGATCCAGTGTTATTTTAGAAACATTGTGAGAATATAGAACAGAGACAAATCAGGCTATTTCCTAAAACTCAGCTTGAAGTTATGGTAGTGGTTGACAAACATAAAAGTAGCTTTTTGGTAATGATGCCCTGGAATGGGAAAGGGTTTCCTTCATCATTTTTATAGGTCTGACCTGACTTTTGTGTGTGTGTCTTCAAACTACTGCCTCACCTAAAAGGAACCATTATCCTGACAATTGACAATATTTTACTGAAGTTTACATCTAATATATATTCAATTATATCTGACTTCTTTCACTTAACATTGTGTTTTTTTAATCTAACACTGCTATTGCATACAGCTGCACATTCGGTTATTCTTGTTGACGTAGAGCATGTCATTGTGGTCATATGCACTCAGCATGCTCCTCATTATCATTTAGGTGAGTGGCTCTGAGTACTTGCATGTACCTCCTTAGGGAGGACTATCTAGTCTTAGGGAAATATGCATACCCATAAATAGCTTCTGATTTGCATCTTTAGATACCACCAAAGCTTCTCAAACTAATTCTACTACATTTAACTCTCACAAAAATAGGTCCATGTCACACAGGTAGGGCTAAGAAGGAGTCAAGAAAACAGGATCAGAGGGCAAAGACCACCATTAAAATCAAATATCTGCTGGGCGTGGTGGTACATGACTTTAACCCCAGCACTCCTGAGGCAGACACAGGTGGATCTTTGTGAGCTTGAAGCCAGCCTGGTCTGCAAAATGAGTCCAGGACAGCCAGGGCTACACAGAGAAAGCCTGTATTAAGGGAGGGAGGGGAGGATTGGGAAGGGATGAAGGAGGAGGTTACAGTTGGGATACACAGTGAATAAACTATACTTAATAAAAACAAATAAAAAATTAAAAATTAAATATCCAGTGTATAAACTAATTATTAAAAAAATAAATAAAATTTTTTTAAAAAATTTTAAATCAAAATATCCTCTGGATCTACCAACATTACAGAACACAAGAGACGTGCCACTGGCACTGAATAGTTATGAAATACTAGTGTACACACGGTTTCATGAACTTCTTATGATGAACTTCTCAGCTCTACCAGCTACACCAAAACTTTGGCATTACCTACATTTATGTTGCTGCAGTGAAACACCTGGACCAAAAGTGGCTTAGGGAAAGATGGATTTATTTTAGCTCATGGTTCCAGAGAGGTAAGAGTCCATCATGTTAGACAGGCATGGTAGCAGGAGTAGGAAGTTGAGAGGTCACCTGAACTGCAAGCATGAAGCAGCAGGGGTGAGCTAGAAGCTTTCTACTCAATGACATGCTTCCTTCAAAAAGGCCAAACCTCCCAAACCTCTTCAAACAACAACAGTGGAACTCAAAGTGCCTGAGACTAAGGGGTACCTTATTCATTCAGTCCACCACACCCCTAGAAACTTGGCTTTTATAAGTCAGCAGTTTCAGAGTAGTGTGTTTCTAAAGTGGGATGAGTTCTGCAATATGTCACAGAATGACAGGCCCCTTTTCCACAATCTCTCTTTTTTGTAGTAAGAGGAAGAATACATTTGTAGACAGTTGAAAGTTAAAAAACTGAAGAGGTTAGGAAGTCTGAGGCAAAACAGTATGTGAAATACATACAGCAGTTTTCTTCTAGCCTGTCTTCCATTTTAGATACTTCTGTTTCATCTTTCTAACTTGGAACCAGGGGCATCTTCTGCCTTATCATGTAATTCTTTTGCCTTAGTATGCAGATTTGGGGTTCAGAATGACATATACTGGAATTAGTAGCAGATTCTTGTTATCAATGACCTGTTGAGATGGTTAAGAACAAACCCACTTATTAAGAAAGATGCTAATGTTCTGTTGAGAACACAACAGACAGTGAGTATTGACTTTGGGATTAATGCAATTTTAAAGCTACCTCATGCACAGTAGGAATTCTGGAAGAATTCATTACCTTCAGTTCTTTCCCATCACAGCTGCAAAATAATTTATAATCAATGGCTTGAGGAAAATGACTATGTTTCTTCATTGTGTTGTCATCATTTCCAGGGTGATGACCTCATGACATTGCCTGCAAGTAGTTCTGTGCCTGATACAAACAGAGCTTCCCTAGAACATGAGTCAGAATTTCCAGTAATATATAAAGTCTACATTAAAGAGCCAGAAAAAAAAGTATGGGGAAAATAGTTCAAATAACTGATCGCTAAGTAGAAACCGAACTAATGAATTTTTAAATGTTCTTCCCTCATCTAATATATTATTAGCATGTACTCAGTCTCAATTATATTACAACATGATCACCAGACCAGTTCCATATCTGCACTGAAATAGACCAATACAACAAGGAGGGTGTCTACATCAAAGTTTTTCTTAGCTGAGATTTATAGCTGATGCCTACCATTCCAGCTATTTGGAAGACCAAGAAAAGAACATTTTAAGTTCAGGACCAGCCTGAGCAGATTTGTGAGACTCTGTCTCAAGATGAAAATAAATAGCAGGCTATGGTAAATGCAGCTTAGTAGTAGGACCGAGCATATGTGAATTCGTAAATTATATCTTAAGTTCTGGGGGATAAAAAAAAGAGAGAAAGCTGCTTCTTAATGCAATGCTCTGACAGCACGTTGTTGTCAGCAACTAATATGTTAACTATATTGGCTTACAAAAGTCTGAAGGAATGTATTGCTTCCCAATTAACTTCCTTTCAGTATCCAATAGAACCAAATTACTCATATTTCAAAATGATCATAAACTGCATCTCAAGGGTCCTCTGACATACCTGAAGGAACTAATATAATCATATGTGATCAAATAAAACGTATTACTAATGGACATAGGTTTGGCCATAGAAGGTTGTTCTCCAGGCAGACTTCAAAGATCTCTTGGTTTGGGTTTATGGAGAAGACAAACAAGGTTCAAAGGCTGTAATAGTTCTTTGTCATCTTGACACAAGCTAAAGTCATGTGAGAGAATGGAACTTTGATTAACACAATGCCTCCATAATACTGGGCTGTAGGTAAACCCATAAACCATTTTCTTAAGACTGGTGGAGGAACACTTAGCCTACTGTGGGTGGCACCACCATTGAGCTAGCGGTCCTAAGAAACAGGTGATCAAGCCAGAGAGAGCCAGCTCCTCTGTGGCTGCTGAATCACCTTCTGCCTCTAGGTTCCTGCCCTATTTGGATTCCTGTCCTGCTTCCTTAAATGATGAACCGTGATTTGGAAGTGTGAGCCAAACAAACCTCTCCTCCCCAAGTTGCTTGAGCCATGGTGTTTTGTCACAACAATAAAACCCTGACAAAGACAAACATTGTCTCTGAAAGAATAAAAATTAAAGCATGGCTTAATTTGGATTCTCTTTTTTCAGCATGGCATTTGGATCATCTTTTTCATTTCCCTGATGTTCTGTAAGTGAATTAAATCAGGAATTATTTGAATGAAGCCCAAAGCACTTTCCTTTTCCAGTGTTTAATATTATGTGCTTCTCCTTTTAGATGGTTTAGACAGTGATGCTGAAAACTGTGTCCTCTACAGAGCTCCAGAATAAAGAAAGTTGTGACTGTATTGCTCTGGAAGGGATGTGGGGCTTCAAGCTTAGTCTTCACTTTTATGATGAGTAAGTGAACTCTCTTACCTCTTGTCCTAAACTTCTCTGCTCTATGATTTGTCCACACATATTTATTAAGGACATTACATTTTTACAGCATTTTCATTGACAGTGTGCCTCAGAAAGTAACAGAAAAACAATATAATTTATTTTCCTTCATAAATATCCAAGGGAAGAATAGGAAGATAATATGCAAATCCTAAAATTCACAAATGAGCTGAGATAAAAATCTCTGCAGAATTTATAAAGTCTGCACCATGCTTTTGATTATGATGTATTTCCCTTCCCACCCCCACTCTCCCATCTACAGCAGTGTCTTCAATATTTTACTGAGCCAGGCTAACACACAGCTCACAATTTTAAACTGACAAATCTGAAAGCATAAATTTTAGATGCTTTTTGCAAAGCAGCAAGGCTCAGTACAGACTGTACATTCAGAATATTACAGCCTGTCCTAATTCATGCCATCTCCACACACTTTCTCCCGTTTGCAGGCTTTGGGGGCATATTTCAAACAAATATCAGTGCTTTGTGTTTATGCCATGTAATAAAGAGTATCTGAGCCTGTCTGTAGAAAAAATATCCGTTTCCTCAATCATCTCTGTGTGGGAAGGAAATGGATTCTATTCTGAGGACAAAAAATAAGATTAGCCTCACAAACATTTAAAATCTGCTCATTTGGGATTTTCTAGGGACATTTATCTATTTGTTACCAAACAGGTTTTTATCCAACTGTAGATAGAATGTTATAGGAAATACAAGCTTCTAGCCTTAACTGTCTGGAACCTTTTTTGGAGGGCTCACACCTCTGAATATAGGATATGCAGTCATTAGAGGGGGCAGCTTTGGGATGTGCATCCCAGGAAACTATTATCAAGGGCGTCTTCATGGTAATGGCTTAAAGTAATTAAAAGCTGGCTGTCTTTTAAAGGCCATGGAAGAAGAATGGCAGCGGGAGAAGCCTGGGCTGACAGTGTCAGTGATTAGACCCACGTAAGCAATGAAAGCACAGTAAGTACAGAGAGAAGACTATGAGGCCATGTTCCTTCCACTCCAATTTCTATCCCCAGAGGGGTATTCTTATCAGCTTCCTCTCCTCTAATGTTGACTCCTGGACAATATTCCCAAATAATGACACAAATCAGACTGGGTAAGCATGTGGTTGAGATTACATAGAATTTTCACTCTACTGAAGTCATCAAAAAGAGCACGGAAGCCAGGAGGTGACCTACCTACCTGCTGGTAGTCCCAGCACTCTAAGGCTAGAATAGGAAGACTGTGAGTTTGAGGCTGCTGATCTAGGCCGCACAGAGAGATTCTGCTTGTGAGGGGAAAGAAAGTTCAGGGGAAGGCATGATAACAATAACAATAGATTGACAGTAAAGGGCAAAAGAGACAAGAAAACATTTGGAAATGGTGTTAAAACCATATTTGCTTCTTATTTAGTAAAGAATACTACTAGGAACAGTGAATACAAGACACTGAAAACTATGATTCACCAGGTCCATATCACAGACCCAATATTCTACTGAGCTGTCTTACTCCAGGCAGTCCAGAACATAATTATTAAATTTGTAGGCACTAACGTCTGATCATTAAAGTTTGAATTTAAGCTGAGTGAGGTGATGAAGAGGTAATAATGACCAGAAAATAGTTTGTTGAGAGAATAAATGAGGTAATTTATTGAATCTATTGTCAACTGTCTGGTTATTAATCAGTGTTAACTCACTCCTGACACATAGTCAAGCACTCTATAAACATTACTATTTAGCAACAGTATTATTTAAGTGATAAATTTTAGTGTCCTTATTGTCCTTCCAGAATTTCCTTATGGGTAGCTTAGCAGCAGGGATTTTCCTCTCAACACCAACCAGGGTCATGTATCTCAAGACTTGAATTTTAAGCCATATCATATTTACCAGTCTTTCCTTTCTCAGAGGCAAAAGCCTGGGATTTCTATAAAGGCAGAGAAGCATTTGGAAGGGAACTTAACTAGAACCAAAAAGGGTGATGAGAGAGATGCACCTAAAGTGATAGAGAGCAAACAGGTGTTTTGAGAAGGAGTCCCAGGAGAGCAGCAGACGCATAATGCCCGTGGCTTTCCACAGCTTCACCTGAGCATCCCAAAGAGAAGCAGGGAAAAATCGTGTGAAAGATGGAGGCAGAAAGGGATAGCTACACCTTTATCTCTTTTCATTCTTTCTCCTTATGGTTTTAATGAGGTGGAATAAGCAGAACCTGAATTAGTAAGTGTGACAGTAGTGAACCCACAGTCATGACTAGAGTTATTGTAAAAATATAAGCCCCATTTTATATCCAAGCCCCTGGACTCCATTTATTGCCACCATGAAAACAAAGAATAAAGAAAAGAAGGGGTTCTTGAGGGAAGTGGAGAGGAAAAGGAGAGAAAAAACCCAGAAAAATAATTATTAAATTTTACATTTTAACATAATATAGCTAAAGTATTATTGTTTTAATAGGTACCAAAAATAAATCAACTGTCATAAATTTAAAATTAAGTCTATGTGTTAAATTTACAGTATCATTCAGTTTGGGTGAACCATATTTCAGATGTTCAATGGCCACATATAGCCAGTGACTATTTCATTGGTCAAGACCCTTCAAAGGCACCTAGAAAGGTTAGTGCATAAATTCCATTTAGTAGATAGGAAAATAGTGCACAGAAAAATAACTTGATCAGAAGTTCATATGTAAAATCAGCCTCCCAGGAGAGCCTCTGTGATTTTGTGCCCTCCATTAGAATTCTCCGTGAGAGAGCACTAAGACTATAACATTACCAGAAAGCCAATTAGAGCACAATAAAATACAGGAAGTAAAATTCTACAAAAGTATTTTACCTTTATCACCAGAACAATTTTATTTTTGGCCCAAGATCATTTTTAACCTTCTTTTTAAAAAATAGCTTATTCAGGGTTTGAGGAACAGCTAAGTGAATTTGTGCTTATGGAGGTTAGAGGTCAGATCATCAGCACCTGCATAAAAAGCAGCTATGAAGCTGTGTGTCTGCAATCCAAAACTGAAGGTGGAGACAACCAGACCCCATAGGCTTGCTGACCAGCCCTGCGACCTGAAACAGCACTCCAAAGATTAAGTAAAAGGCACTGTCTCAGAAAATAAGGTAGAGAAGTGATTGAGAAAAACACCCCAACACCAAACTCTGCCTCCTTACTCATCCCCACGTGGGCTAGCACATGGGCACATAGGCATACATCAAACACAGACAGACATATACACACATACATAACTAGCTTTTTCTGAGCTTGGTGGCTCATGCCAATAATTCAACACCTGGAAGACAGAGGTAGGATTGTCATGAGTTCTAACCCAGTTTGAACCACAAAGTGACATTCCATCTAAAAATAAAAAAAAAAGCAAAGTAACCTGTTAAACATCCATGCTAGTGTAGAGGCTAATTTTGTGATCAAGACAGCAACAATAATTTTATCAAGCCCATCAAAAACATACTGTCACAACTTAAGATACCACCAGGGTAAGACTTCTGCAGAGCAGGACATAGAGAAGTGGCCGTTATTACCCTGAATTAACAGAAATTCCTGCAAGAGTCTACAAACTTTCACTCAGTCATTAAATCTCTGTAGATCTAATGAAACCATTGTATCACTTAGCTTTCTGCTACTTTAATGAACTATATCAGATAATAAACTTACAAAGAGAAAGTAGTATACTTCATTTGTTTGGATTTCAGTATAAAAATTGAACCCTGAGCCTGTACATGCTAAGTGTAATCTACTACTGAGTAACATTCCCAGCTCCCCAAAACTCACATTTCTATAGTAAATAGAAATCTTCAACCTCCTGGGGTCTTGTGTTAAGCTAGCCCATTGCTTTGAATCTCTGGAGACAGAGAAGATTTTAAATATTAATCCCACAAGTGTGAGGAAAAAGACCACCAACCACAAATTATGGCCAAATCAAAGCAAGCTTTATTGTACAAGCAAGACTGGGTGGGGGAGGGGTGGAAGGGTAACAGAGTGAGGATCAGATGTGGGGAGAGAGGGGATGTGGGGGAAAGGAATGAGAGAGAGAACAGAAACTAGTAGGGGATATCTCTGGGACAGGGGAAGCTCCTGGGAATTTATTGGGGTGACCCTAGCAGTAGGGTTAAGGAGCCTGAAGTGCCCTCCTGTAGCCAGCTGGGACATCCAGGGGGAGAGAGAGGACACCAACCCATCCATAAAACCTTCAACCAAAAATTGTCTTGCCTACAAGAAGTATAGGGATTAAGATAGAGCAGAGATTGAGGACATGCCAAATCAATGAATGGCCCAACTTGAGACCCACCCAGTGGGAGAGCCAGCCCTGTGACTATTAATGATACTCTGCTATGCATGCAGACAGGAACCTAACTTAACTCTTCTGAGAGGTTTCATCCAGCAGCTGATGCAAACAGATTCAGAGACCCACAGCCAAACAAGAGGTCAAGCTGGAGGAGTTTGTGGAAGAGTAGGAGGAAGGATTGAAGGAGCTGAAGGGGTCAAGGACATCACAAGAAGACCTACAGAGTCAACTAACCTGGGCCATTGGGGAACACAGACTGAACCACCAGCCAAAGAGCATGCATGGGCTTGTCATGGACCCCCTCCACAGATGTAACATGTGTAGCTTGGTCAACATGTGGTTCCCCTAACAACGAGAATAGGAGCTGTCTCTAAATCTGTTGCCTGTCTCTGGATCACTTAGCTGGGCTGCCTTGTCAGGCCTCAGTGGGAGAGAATGCACTTAGTCCTGCTTTGACTTGAAGTGCCAGAGTGGGTTGGCACCCCCTCGGGGTCTCCCCTTCTCTGAGAAGGAGAGGAGAAATGTGAAAAGTGGGCCATGAAGCTGGGATGGAAATGAGAAAAGGGAGGGGACAGGGATCAGCCTATAAAATGACTAAATATAAAAGTCCCTCATGAGTGTGCCCTGCTTCTTGGATTTTAGCTGATTCCAGATATAGCCAAGTTGACACACAAGGTTAGCATCACAAACATAACTCAGCAAATTGCTCTCTAATGATCATGGAGGGACGAGGGGAGATGGAATATCCTGAGGTCCCGTTATGTCTTTTAAGGGCACATCTTCAGTAACCAAATGGCTGCTTTCTACACCCTACTTCTTAAAGTGCCCACCACATGACAACAGTTCCAACCAAGAGACTAACTCCATAGTTTATGATCCTTTGGAGAACATTTATCTGAACCATAGGAAGGTGGAAATAATGGGGTAGAGGCACCCTAATTCTATCACCCATATTCATATTGCTAGCTACCGACGCTCCTTCCCTTCCTATACTTTCACTCTCAGATAGTTAGCAGGAAACTCAAAATCTTCAATTTAGAACTTTGCTCAGTCTTTGTCAAAGAATACATGTAATACAAGCTCAAGAACCAAGAAAGGAAAGAGTAAATATCTCTTTTTACTGTTGGGAAACCTTCAATTTAGAGAGAATGTCATACTACCGCAAGATTATATAGCTTGTAAATTAGAGAGAAACATCATAAAATTCTATTTCCAGAGAACAGTGTCAATCCACAGAAAAGGATGGGTAATTTTCAAAATGTATTTACAACATAAGTCCTGTCCAGGGTGTGTAACAACTGCTAGCCAATCTGAAAGAGATCTGTAATCTAATAAAATAAAATGGGAAATGGTCAAAGACTCAAACAGCAATTCTTTAAGAGAGAATATACAAATAGACTAGGGAATGCTATGATGAGTGTGTATAGCAAAAGCCATCCATAAAAGTTTTCACTGAAGCTTTCTTGGTAATTTCGAAAAACTGGAAACAATCCAAATGTCCAACAGTGACAGAATAGATTAAAACTAATTGCAGTACCTTCTCAGAATAGAAATGAGATGCAATGAGAGTGAATGAGCTGCTAGCATATGTAACAAATGAGTCTCATAAGCAGAATATGCAAAAGAAAAACCAGGAGCAGTAAATTACATATAATTTTATTATGTAAAGTTTGAAAAGTGAAAACTGAGGTATTTGAAGTCAGAATGTGTTGGTGTGAGTGTGTAGTAAACAGTAAACGGAAGGCAGATCTAGAGTGAAGCCATCTAGAGGGCGGAACAGGTACTGCTTCTTGATCCTGGAGTGAATGAGAGCTTCGCTTTCGAAAATGTGCAAGGCTGTACACAACACAAACTCATCTTTCTCGGTGTCTATTATACTGCCAACAAGAACTTTACAAGAAGAGGCAGTTTCTAGACTTCTCCCTGAGCTAAATGTTTGCCCTGGCTGTTGGATTTGGGAACTTTGCGTGTGCCATCGCATTTACCCTTCCTGATGATTCCAAGCGATCTAATCCCTATGACTGACGGTAGTTTTAAAGCCTATCTTTCGGCTATCAGAAGTTTCATTTTAAAAAATAGCTCCTTGGACATTTTAGAGCAACTACCCTGAGATTGGTCAAGTTCAAACTCTTGAAAAGTTAGTGACAAGGTGGCACAATTTATAATACTTAGCCCATAATTCTCTATAAAAATCCATAGGAATGATGCCAACCAAAACATCATAAACTGGTCTACCGCCAGGTATGTACTAAGAAATTATAAAGCCCTGCTTGGCTATTTGGTCATAAAGATGTGTCTCCACAACCATTGCGGTGACCAACTGAGCTACAAGATAGTTCTTGTACTATCTGCTGAGAAGACTTTAGAGAGAGCAGCTCCTCAGTACTGACCCGGTCGGTCCATGCTGGTCAGCAGATGCTAGAGAAGCAGCTGCATCCACTTCTTGCCCAGTGTGATTCTACAGCTCCAGCGTGGAGAAAATCTCTACATGCGTCGTGGAGATGAGTCTGCCCTCTGGGTATCCACATCAACATTGTGTTCATACACAAGGAATAAACTGCCTTATTTTACCTGTTACTATAGATGGGGGTGCTGGTACATGCTGATATCCAGTCAGAAAGTGTCTGTGCCAGAAGCTGGCTTAGAGTCTGGGAAATTGGTAGAAAATAATGAATAGCTACTGACACACAGATAGCCAGTGAACTGTAATTCCGAGAGTCCTGAGGTCTGGTCTCCAGAAAGAGAGAGCAACACGTACTGGTGTGGCAGTTATCCACAATCTCTTATCTCTGAGCACAAGACCCAAACGGCTTAGCTCTCGAGTGTGACCCAGATCACTCCCTTTACTCCCTTCTCACAGTTACTAAAGATCTGTATAGATCTGAGAAAAAAATAAACCTTCTTTCATGGAGTTCATTAAACATTGACCAGAGTTAAATATGTAGAAATCCAGTAACATGGCTTAATCTGCTTCAGTCAGTTCTTATAATAACATAACTATCTGAAAGACTGTTTTTAAAGTATTTCATTTTAGCAGGTTTATTGGATTTTAATTAACATATGTTGCACTCAATATCTCAACATGTGGTTTGGTATGTTTTAATGTATGTAGATGAATGTGAAACTTTTTCATAACCTTTGACAAACTCTTCTTGTTGTCTTATAAGCTGATCTGCTTTCTGCTCTGAGAATTAATGTGTTTTGCCTTTAAGTCAGTGCATGATCTGAGATTTATTTATACTCTTTCAATAAACATAGTTTTTATTGTTCAGTGTTATTCCATTGACATATCACTTGAGAGAGAAAAAGAATATCTCGGAGAGAAGAAAGTTAATCCTGGTAGAACATATCTCCAACTCACCATTTGACATGGGAGAATGCATAAAAAAAGAGAAAATATTTTCTTCTTTACCTCTGAGCATTTACAGACAGGACACACAAAAAACAAATTATACTGCCATCTGCCCAGGGCCACTGAGGATGGGATGTGACTGATAGGCTGGGCTTTATAGATGTTGGGAACCCATAAAACCAGTGACAAATGTTAAAATCCAGAAGCAACTCATCTATGTCTATGACACAGTATAGCAATGATAATCTTGTGTTCACATGTTAATTCCAGCAGAGGGGCAAAGAGTGGCAGGGTGAAATACTTATGAGAAAAAGCAAAAAAAAAAAAAATCGTTCAATTGAATGTTTAAATTTCCATAGTACCTGGAAAGTACTTCATTACTAAATTTATGGCAAAGGGAGTAAAACTAATGGTATTCTAACTAGAAATTATTTACATATATAAAAGAATAAGTCATATCTTGCATAGCTGAGCACTGAGCTAGGCACACCTATTACATCCTCTCAGGAAATCTGAGTGGTTGTAATCTGTGCATTGATTCCTATTAATAACATGCACAAGATCCCATGAGATAAAACCTCACAGCGAAAATTTTAAGCTGGTATTTACCTGTCTAATGTACATGTCATCTCTACTTTGAAATACCCCCTTTTCTGACCTAGTCTTCGTGGCATAAGAGGGAGACCATGCTGAACTCCTGCATCTTATAGCTAATATGCTCAGACTTCTCAAGGAAAAGCCAGTATGTGGTATGTAGATGGTAATCAGAGCACTAGGCAGTCTAAGGCATGAGGAGAGAGGGACCCACAGGGCTATGGTCACTATATGTTACTGTGTTGGGCCCCTACACAAAGAAACCAAGGTCCACGAAAAATGCAGAGGAAAATAGCAATTCCTTCTGGAGAGCAGGAACAAAAAAAAAATTCAACCCCATTTCAAACATTTTTATTGATCATGTGGAAATTTGCAGTGCACCCTGATTGCACTTGTTTCCTATTCCTCCCAGAACCACACTCCCACACCGTGGGAAACAAAAAGGAAGGAAGGAAGGAAGGAAGGAAGGAAGGAAGGAAGGAAGGAAGGAAGGAAGGAAGGGAAGGAAGGGGAGGATGGAAGAAGGGAAGGAAGGAGGAAAGAAGGAAGGAAGGAAAATACACAGTCCAGTTTGTGTCACCCATATACCCACATACTCATTGGAGTGTGGTCAAACCCCCAGTGGCCAGCTTCTTACAGGTAACTGAGTCCTTCCTCACCTGCCACCTGCCAGAACTCACCAAGCCACTCTTCAGGATCCCTACAAAAATTTGAGCACTCTTCCTTGGCGTCTTATCTGGACTCTTTGTTTTAAGGAGAGTCACAGAAGCCTTTGTCTCTCATTCTCAACTATAAGTCTGCAGTCATTGATATCACTGCCAAGGAAGCTTCAATGTCCATAACAGCCAATGGACTTCCACTTGGTGTCCGGTAGCAGTATATACTGTGGACATCTATGTGGCCTCCAGTGGCAGCACAGAACATGGACCTCAACAGCACTCCCCCATGGCAACATGGACCATGGACACCAATATGGCCCTCTGACCCTCAGCAGCAGCACAGACCACAGTTATCAACACGGCCTCAGGAGGCAGCACAAACCACTTAGACCCACATGGCTTCTCACCAAGAAGGCCAAGCAGTCTAAGGAGCTGCGCTCAGGCCACGGTCTTCCCTGGAGGCAAGGATTCGATTGCTACTCCCAACAAGCCCATCTTTGGACTGGAGAAATAACTCAGCCATTAAAGGCTAGGCTCACAACCAAAAATGAAAACATTTTCTAGGTAAATTTTTAATTTTATAGTAATTATGTAAAGTTTTATGTCAAGCATAATCTTTCCTGGTCCATTCTATTTGGTGTTCTGTGTCCTTGTAGCCTTATAGGCATCTCTTGCTTTAGGTTAGAAAATTTTTCTTCTATGAGTTTGTTGAAAACATTTTCTGGGCCTTTGAGCTGGGTTTCTTCTCCTTCTATACCTACTCTTCTTAGGTTTGGTTTTTGCATAGGGTCCCTGATTTCCTATATTTTTTGTTGGGAGCATTTAGGTTTAACATTTTCTTTGATATATGCATGTCTTATATCTTCAATGCCTGAGATTCTCTTTTCCAACTCCTGTATTCTCTTGGTGAAGTTTGCCTCTTTAGTTCCTGTCAAATTCCTAACTTTTTGTTTACAGAATACCCTCAGTTTGGGTTTTCTTTGCTGATTTTATTTCCAGTTTCAGGTCTTAAACCATTTTATTTATTTCTGGACACTGTTTCTGTTATCCTGGATTTCATTAAGGGATGTATTTATTTATGCTATAGGGACCTCTATCGTAGTCACAAAGACTGTGTTAAGCTCTTTCTCTTGTATATCAGCTATGGTGGACTCTTCAAGGGCTGCTGTGGTAGGACAGCTAGGCGCTGGTGGCAACATGCTGCCCTGGTTGTCACTGACTACGAGCTTATGCTGGTGTCTCAGCATGTGGGCTTGGGGTTATAAATCTAGGTGCTAATTTCTGGATGTGTATTTATTGGGAGGGTATTTTGTTTCTGTTTCCTCTCTTCATTTTTGGATAGTGTGACAGCTGTGTGTTGCTTGTTTTCCAGGCCTGTTCAGTGGCGTGTTCAGAGGGAATGTGTGCTCGTGTTGGAAACTAGGTAACTGGGATGAGTTGGAAGAAGGAAGTTTGGAGAAAAGAGGTCTATGTGGCTGATAGGGAACAGGGTCAGAGAGAAAATGGAGGCTGCAACAGGTTTCTTGTTACAGAAGTAGGGATAGAACTGGGCATTGTATCTTGGGAGCAGAAAGAAAGGGGTGTGCCTGACTATAGCCTACTTGTTGCCTTAGGGTGAGCAGCCCTTGGTTTAGCAAGGGGTGTCTGCTAGACTCTGGGTCCTGGGCAAAGCAACATGTGAGGGAGGAAGGTTAAAAGGGGAAGATCTGCAGAATACATGGGAGATGGAACCGGGGAGAGCAGGGAAGTCTGCCACGGATGTTCTGCTGCAGATCTGGGGATGAGACTAGAGGACTGACTGTGTCTGGGGAACAGAAGGAGAAAGGAAGGTATGTGGGCAGACTACATGGTTTTCTGGGAGGCATGGCCTGTGGTTTAGCAGGGGGTGCCTGCTAGGATTGGGGTCTGGGACAAACAACATGTATGGGGAAGGAGCTTAGGACAGAATGATCTGTGGAAGCCAAAGGCAATGTAGGCCATGAAGAGGAGATGCTGCTGACTCTTGTTGAATGCTAGGGACAAGACTGGGAGACTGAGTCTGGTGGGAGAGAAAGAGAAGAGGTCTTCCCTAAAAACATTTCAAAGCAAATATTTTCATGTATTGTTGTCATGCGTGGTAAATATTTCATAAAACTCACTTATTAAGTTGTAGTTAACCAGAAATAAATGTTTTTAATTTTTACCTTTAATTAATATATAATTGGTACATATTTATGTGACTTGAAATTGTAGTTTGATACATGTATTTTTGATAAGCAAAACAGGGTGACTAGATTCCCTGTACTTACATATTTTTATTTTTATGTGTTGTGAAGGCTCAAATTCTGCTTACCTGCTTATTTTGAAAAGTATCATTACTTGTTACAAACTGTAACTGCTCTACTGTGTCACACAACTCAAGAATTAACTTTCCCATTGTGTTTCTGTACCCATTAGCCACCTGTTACAACCCCCTTTCTTCCTATCCTTTTTAGTCCCAATGGCCTCTGAATGATAAATATTCTCTATATTTAAGTCTAAATTATTTCCATAGACCCACATTTCCCTCCTCTAATCTACTTTGCTCTTGCTATCTTAATAATGATTTTTCTTCAGCTCAGAGTAACAGCATCAGCAGTTTCCTTGTTTTACTTCATTAACAATTGATTTCAAATAGTTTAAAGAGCACCTGCCATGCCACATTCCAGGCTTGGTGCCCAGACAGGTAAAGTTAAGGAGTAAGTCTAGTAGCATGCTCATGGAGTGGTAACAAACAAAATGTGTCTTTCTCTTAGTAAGGGCCCCAAATGACAAGCACCATGGTTGATGGTAAGATTGGGTGAAGGGCTGGGGAATGAACACTTGGGAGGCTGCTGGCATGTTACAGATTTTGGCCTTATTCTAAGACCAATCTAAACACTATGACAAGCCCCCGGCATCTAAGCAGTGTGATCAGATTTATGTTTTAATAACAAAATAAAACAAATCTCTGGAGCAAACAGTCTAGACCAATCACGTGGTTTTCCAATATTCACAGGATTAAAAAGTAATAAAACACAACCAACACCAATACTCAACTGGAAATGAAGTAAGCCTCAATAATTCAGAAATGATGAGCAGGGTAACATTCCTGTCCATAGAGAGGCAGCTCTCAGAGTCTCAGGGAAGTTTAACATGGAATCCTAGCAGGTTATAGCACTGAGTCTTCCTTTTCTACCGAAAGACCACTCAAATAGGATCACAGGATCCATTTTAACTTTATCAGACTTAAGGGGATGGGTAATTGCTGCCCTGTGACACAAGGCTTCCAAAATTCTCACCTTTACCTTTCGCCTTCTCCCAGGAGAGAGTGATGTCTGCTTTACACATCCTCCAAAACACAATAGATTAAGGGGGGTTGGTACTCTGATTGAGGTTCTCAGTGAGCAGACTCTCACTGACCATGTTTTTCTAAAACAATTATTATTGCTTTCCAAAACGTTGTGAGTTGTGCGGAGGTGGGTGTTGCAGAGGTATAGGACAGAGGAGAGAGAGATAGGATTCTCCTGCAGCTGGAGCTACAGACAGTTGTGACAGCTCTCCTGTGGATGCTGGGACCTGAAACCAGATCCTTCGCAAGAGCTGTAATTGCTCTGACTGCTGAGCCATCTCTTCAGGTTCTCCCCATGTGTTTTTCAGTTTGTAAGTCTTACCGCTAACTCTCCCGGGACTGCAGATGTAGCCAGGATTTTAGAGTGCTTATCTACCATGCAGGAGTCCCTAGGCTTAATTCTCAACACCTCTTAAAACTTGGTGTTAGAGTCCTGTAATCCCAGCACCCAAAAGCTAGAGGCAGATACATCAAAAGTTTGAGGTAAAGTCATCCACTACTACAAAAGGACCCTGTATAAAAATCCAAACAAAATGAAACATTAACTCTTTTATTTACAATTCAGAAACTCAGCCAGTTGTGATATCTCTCTTTTAATGCCTGGGATAGTCTAATGAAAATTTTCAGTAGACACAGAATATGGGATAGCCAAATTATTTCACATCAGTCTCTGATAAGAGAGTGTTAACCTATATACAAAAAATAATATAGCTTTATTAGGTATCTAACACAAAATATCAGGCTTATCTAAAAATAAACATTATATTTAAACTAGAGTCAATTTTGACTTTTAGGGGTAATAAGTTCTGTTCATTTATCTGAACACAAACACTCAATTCTGCTCCTCCTGAATAAGAATATCTATCAAGAGCCACAGTCCCATCAAATCAGCTACAACTGAAACACCATAGGAGAAATATTTTTTTCCTTTTGTGTGTATTCCCATTTTCAAGTTACAGTACAAGGTTCAGAGGTGTTAAAAACAGCATAAATATACCTACTAGCCACTAAGGACACAGTTATTTTCCTCGCTTTATTGGTTTTCTGAACCATCCATTTCAGTCTTAGTCTAGCATTGTCTTAGTCTAGCATTGTCTTGGTGGATTGTACCGCATTATAGCCATTATACCGCATTATAGCGGTGGTACTGGAAGTTGTTCATCCTGGCTACCCACCATCAACAGGTATGCAAAGGTCTTGGCCAAGATACAAGATGAAGGTTACGGAAGCAGAGTTGATATCATATTCTCAGACCCACTGTTAAATAGCTATACAGGGCTTTCTAGTAAAAACATTAAAAGGAAAACAGTAGGACTTAAGTCAAACATGAGATGTTCAATATGAAATTTTATAGGACAATCCAGTCCTGCTTGAAAGTAGAGGTCCAAGCAAGAGGCAACATAGTCCTGGTAGGTTCTCCATATGCCTATAGGAGGTGACTGACCCTGTCCAATGGAAGATGAAGTTTACATTGGGCTTTGTTAAAGAATCTGGTGAACCACAAAGTCTCTATTTATTTTTTGTTATATCTCTCTGTATGGACAGGAGAGGCAAGAAGTAGGAATATATTCAAATTTAAACATGCTTATTTTTGGAAGGCATTTATTTCTTTTAAAAATCAGCCAAATAGCTAACACAAATCCATCTGGGGTAAGGGAGTGGGAAGAGATTGTAAACTGTAGGTTTTCTATTGAGATGCTAGAAGCAGCTGGTTGCCATGGTGAATTGGTAAAGAGATATTTGCTTCTGCTTTTTCTTCTGATTTGAAAAAGCAAAACAGAGACTGAACCCAAAGTTCAGATTTCAAGTGAAGAGACTGAGCCAGGACTTCATGGGTAACCCTAACTAATACACAGTTTAAGGCAGACCTGAGATGTTGGGGCTAGGAAAAGGAACAGGAAGACTGGAAAGCTCTGAGCAGCTTCCAAAACGGGACTGTCATTTAGTCAGTGTTTATTGAATCTGGGCCTGTACCCAGAGTTGTGACAGTAAATGTCTAGATATGCAGTCATTTAATGTGTTCATATTCCTAACTAAGTAACATAACAGGACTGACTACCTTCATTCTGCACAAGGAGAAACTGACACCAGACAGGTCACAGGACTTGGACAATCTGTATGGCTATGAGAGAACAGACTCCAGTCACCACTCTTAACAGGATATGGCATCCTGAAAACCGAGCAGTTGGAACAAGAAAAAGAATGCATTGTGAACACTGTGGACTTTGAACCAATAATAAAAGAATTCAACAACAGAAATTCTTAACAAGAACAGATTCAGACTCTAATTAGGGATAATGTTATGACATAACCTCTTTAGACAAATATTTTTAGATTGTTATTTGTGGGTTTTATTAAAAATGAGCTTCATTAGGTCTTTACTAAAGGCTTCTTTCTCATCAGGAAAGAAACTATTCAAGTTTTTAAAAAAATAGTTTACAGTTTCTTTGAGGATTTTATGCAATGTGTTTTGATAATATTCAGTCCCTCCCTTCAAGATTAATCCCTGCTTTACTACCACGAAATGTATTCTTTTGATTTTTAACCCATCAAGTCCAATTTCTGCTACCATTATATTCTTGGAAGTGTGACCTACATTCTTAAATAAGCAGCAATCACTTGTCAATAGCTTGTTGGCAGGAGGTGGAATTTTGTGGCCACTTCCCTTTCCATACTTGGAACTGGCCAGGCTTGAACTTTCATAGATCTTTTTCATGAATCTACAGATATAACATTAAGTCATTATGAGTTGGTTTCATGCTGTGTTTATTTAGCAGAATTACTATTAGACGGTTCTGTCCTGAGTAAAAGCTATCTATCTATCTATCTATCTATCTATCTATCTATCTATCTATCTATCCATACATTCATAGCTCAATGATGGTGGATCCAGATATAAGTCCAATTATAAACTCGGTGGTTATTTCCATGATGTTTATGCTGGTATTATGCTAGTGAGCAAGTTTTTCCAGGTGAGTTAGTATCTTGCAAGTTTGACAGATGGAAAAATTTGGTGATTACTTTTCCCCTCTAACAGCTGGGATAGCACTGTCTAGCACTATGAAAGTTGGCTGGTACACATGAAGCTTACAGGTCAGTATCAGCTTGCTATCTCTCTGTTCTGTGACTCAAGTACATAGTGTTCAACAATAGGGTCTTACCATCATGTTCTGGAATAACAAGGTGCATTGGAAGTAGCCTATAATTTTTGGAGGCCTATGGAATTCACTATCCAGCAATTCCAAAACAGGAATCTTATAAAAAGCACTGGGATTTTTATTCCTTAGTCTGTGATATCAGCTAGGGCATTGTCATCCTGCTATAGGATACCTCCATTTTAAGTGGCAGTGTGCATGTGCACACACGCATTAGAGAGCTTCTAAAGTAGTAGGTGTTCATACAACATTTTCAAAAGATTTTAACATATATATATATATATATATATATATATCCCTCTTTCTCTTTTCTGCCCTACTTTCCCACGCCCCACTCCAGTTTAATTCCTTCCATTCCATTAATCTCCTTTAAACTTCTCCACCATCTCTTTCAATCTTCCTTTTCTTGAAAGGCTCTGTGTTATTGGGTTTTATCCTAGGTACCTGATACTGGTCTTAAAAAGAAAACCAAATATTGATAAAAATGACTCCTAATGATATTCTGCTGTATTCGTAGATTGGTGCCCTGTTTAGCTATTAAAGAAAAAAAGGTGGAAGGAAGAAAGGGAGGAAGGAAGGAAGGAAGGAAGGAAGGAAGGAAGGAAGGAAGGAAGGAAGGAAGGAAGGAAGGAAGGAAGGAAGGAAGGAAGGAAAAACTAGCCACAGAATAAAGGTTAACAACTGAACTGTCACTTATACCTGCTGGGAGAGGGAAAAATCCGTTTTCTTCAATAGAGTAACACTGTGTATAACAACCACTCCAGAAGAGCCCTTATGTCCAGGCATAGTTGACCAAAATACCCTAGACTACACAGCGTTTTTTGTGTGCTTTTATATAGTTAATTTGGTGGCTTGTTTGTTTGCTTCTCTATTTTCTTTTTGAGTAATAAAATTTGTCAGTAAATTAGTAAGAAGTCATTGTGGGGTGCTTTAATTTTATCTTTTCTTATTTTTTAATTATTTAAAACAATTATTAAATATAAATATATTCTGATTACATTCTTTCTCCCTCCCTTTCCACTCAACTTTTTCTTTCTTAAAAGAAAAAAAAACTAAGTGTAGAAAACAAAATAAAACACCACACAGAGAAATATTGCACTTCATATTACCCACTAGGATGAAGATTTTAAAAAATAAAACAAACTCATACAAACACAAAACAGAAATATGGCATTGACAAAGTGGAGTTTAAAGGAAATGGGGAAATGTGGATCATGATGGATAAACTTTCAGTTATAAGATATTCTGGGTATCTGATACACAACATGATGGCTACAGACAATCTTGATATATTATGTTCTTAAAATTTTCTAAAAGGTTGGCTATAAAATGTTCTCAACTATAAATACAAAGAGATGTACAGACATACACAAACTATGTACATACATATAACTACACACATACTGACAGACAGAGACAGATGGGGACACACACACAAACACACACACACACATACAATGAAAACTATTCCAGGCAATCAATGTGCTATTTAACTTCATTGTAACATATAGCAAACCACTTTTAATATAAACAATTGGCTTTATAAATTATGTTTTTAGTAAAGTTAGAAAAGCCAAAACTTCTCTGTCTTATGTCTGAATTGAATTTCTTCCAGCAAAAATCTATTTATTTATTTATTTGTTTGTTTGTTTGTTTGTTTGTTTGTTACAATTTATTCACTGGTCTCTTCCCAGTCCCACCAACCCTCCCACTTCTCCCCCTATGCCCCTCCCCTAGTCCACTGATAGGAAAGGACCTCCTCCCCTTCTATCTGACCCTAGCCTATCAAGTCTCATCAGGACTGACTACATCATGTTTCTCTGTGGCCTGGCCAGGCTGCACCACCTAGCAGGAGCTGATCAAAGAGCCACCCACTGAGTTCCTGTTAGAGCCCCTGTTCCCCTTACTAGGCCACCCACTTGGAAACTGATCTGCCATGGGCTACATCTGTGCAGGGGGTCTCGGTCCTCTCCAGGCATGGTCCTTGGTTGGAGTATTGGTCTCTGCAGGCCCACCTGAGCCCAGGTTTTTGGGCTCTGTTGGTCTCCTTGTGAAGTCCCTGTCCCCTCCAGGTCTTTCTATCTCCCCCTTCTTCCATAAGGTTTTTAGCAGTCTGCCCAAAGTTTAGCTATGAGCCTCAGTATCTCCTTTGACACCCTGATGGGTAGAGTCTTTCAGAAGATCCATTTGGAAGGTTCCTGTCCTGTTCCTGGGCATATATCCAAAATATGCTAAACCATACAACAAGGACATTTGCTCCTCTAACAAAATTTAACCTAAATCATTTTCCTCATGAAGAATGTGAAAAGTATGTGGCATTCCTTCACACAAAACTTTTCATGCATCTGAGAATTACCTCTAAAGGGAGGAAGAAATTCACTTATTAACCAAGAGAAATATTCCCAAACGCATATTTCCCTTCAAACTATATTGAGCAATGTAAACAAATAAAGCTAATACTCATTAAAACTTAAGCCACATATTTAATTGCTTATGCCTTCTCACTAATTAGTTGGCAGAAATTATACACAAAAAAGCCGTTCTAATCTTCATTACCAAATATATTTCTAGGACATTTCTAAGGGTAGGAGTTGTAGCAATATGCTGGGTTTGACCCCACCATTGAAGCTAAAGGACAGAAAAAGAGAAAAAGTGGGCAGATGCATTTCAAGGTTTTCCATTTTGTTCCACTCTAATGGGTTTTTTATTAAGTGAGAGATCACAAAAGTCACACAGTATTTAATTCACAGGGGGCTGATTTTATGATTTAGAGTACCGTGACTACATGACCTTGATTTGTGAAGTTAACATCTGGGTGCTTCAATTTCTTGTTGGTAAGATTGGGCATTAAATCCTTTTGCATGATACAGCAACTCCGGGTCAGGTTCTGGTTGGCCTGTTCTGCCAAAGTGTGTTTAATTTTTTTTCATTTATTTTATTATTGTTTACAATTTATTCATTTTATAACCTTATTTTAGTCCCCCCCTCCTCTCCTTCAGGTCCCACCCTCAGTCCCTCTTCCCCCCAACCCCCTTCCTTAGCCACTGAAAGGTGGAATCCTCCCCACCTACACTTTGACCCTAGCCTATCAAGTCTCATCAAGACTGCCTGGATCCTGTGTGCTGGCGAGGTCTTCCTGCCAAAGGAAAGTGATGAAACAGCAGGCAACTGAGTTCATGTCAGAGAAAACACCTGCCCCCTCCCCTTATTAGGGAACCTACATGGAAACTGAGCTGCCTATGGGCTATATCTGAGCATGAAATCTAGGTCCTTTTTATGCATGGTCCTTGGTTGGTACATCAGTCTCTGCCAGCCCCCTGGGCTCAGACTTTTGGGCTTTGTTGCTCTCCTTGTAGAGCTCCTGTCCCTTCCATGTCCTTCCAACTTCCCTTTCTTTCATATGATTCCCTGCACTCTGCTCAAAGTTTGGCTTTGAGTCTCATAATCTGCTTTGATTCCCTGAAGGGTGGAGTCTTTTGGAGGACATCTATGGAAAGCTCCTATCCTATTCCCTGTCTTCCTCCACTTCGGGTGTCAATCCTGTTTTCCTTCTAAATGAGAATTAAGCATCCTCCCTAGGGTCCTGGAACTTTCGGGAGACAGCAGCATGAGCAGACTTAACTATGCAGAGAAGGAAACCAGGGAACAGAAAGCTTAAAAAAAATAAGCCCCAAATCAGACAGCTCATAGGTAAAAGGACTCAAACTGAGAAAAAGTGATTCTGATAGTCTTAGGCAACCCCCTCAAGAGATTGTGACCCACAAGCTGAGAACAACCCTTTTAGAGACAAAGTAAGTTTTTTGCAGTAGGGGCAAAACATGCTAAGGACCAGGGGAAAGATTTTTAACAGTATGTGGGAAAAAGTTCAAGTTGCAGATAACAAATTATTATTTTTTTAATTTATTTATTTTTATATCAATCACAGGTTAGGTGCTTTGAA
>CM053766.1:151075950-151110986 GCA_028658305.1 Pachyuromys duprasi | reverse complement strand
ATAATCAGGGAGCTGTTTGTGCTTTAAGGCTGTACTTCAGTCTGAATCTGTCAATCTCTTGTGTCAGGAGTATTCTTCAAGAAGATCAGGGATTTCCGGTGGTTTGTGGTGTGTGTTTTGTCTCAGTTGATCTCTGTTGTGGGCTCTGTGTGCCCAGCTTCATGCTCTGTGCTAGAAGCTGTGAGCACTGCAGGCTGGTCACCCCTCTGGTCTGGAGTCTTTACTCCTCACTCTGTGCTAGAGTCTGAGTGTCCATGTTTGAGATGTCAACTGGGGGCTGTGCACTCCGCCCTGGGCTTGCTGCTAAGGGCTCTCCCCTGGAATGGAGATTTGGCGCCTCCTTCTGTGCCAGGGGCTGTGCACCATGGTCTGAGATGATATTTGGGGCACACACAGTGGGTTTGGGTTTGTGTGCATCCGCTGTATGCAGGACTGTCTGAAATGGTGCCTGAGGCCTTCTCTGTCTGGCCCGTGGACAGACACCCGAACTGGGGTTTTTGCTGGCGGATGCGTGCAGCTTTCGCCCTCAGTGTGTGGTCCGGTCAAGATGGTCCCAGGATCCTCTCAGCCGTGGGTTGAGGCAGAACTTGGGTTTCTCCCAGATCCGCCGGCAGACTCACACACTGACTGAGTTTTTGCAGGCGGAAGCGTTCGGCTCGAGCCCCCGCAGTGTGTGGACTGGTCAAAACGGTCCCCCAATCCACTCAGTCTGGGGTAGTTCCCATGATCAGTCCGAGCCAGCAGCACACTCGCGGGTCGAAGCAGAACCCGGGTGCAGTGTGAGCTCCCAGTGAGCAGTTCAGTGAAAATGGCACCCAGTTCCTCCTGAGACTGCCCGCAAGACTGTGTGATCCAGTCTACAATGGCGGGTGCGGGCATCCAGCGTGGCTGCTAGTCCAGATCAGAGCTGTGCGCCACTGGTCACTGGGAAATTTCTCCAGGTAATAACTGGGTGTCCCTAGGGTTTTCCCACTTGATTTTCTCACTGCAGGAGTTCCGCTCACCTGGCACTCACAATGCTGGCGTTTTAGGTCCCAGAGTTCATTCTCCTGGTCGCTGCATTGTTTCTGCTGTCCTACTCCTCAGACACAGTGTTTTCTCGTGGCAGCCATCTTGGATCTCCGCACTGTAACAAATTATTAAGACTCTATTTTCTTAAGAATGTTTATGAAGTTTTCCAAGTACGGAAATGCTGAAGTCATTTTTGAGTTGTAGCATGCTTTCTTTTTCATTTGGGGTCCATAGGGTGCTAGTGACACTCACAACTATGCACACGAAAAGTAATGAAGAGTTTCAAACAAGCATTAGTCCCTTCAAGTTTGTATATATATATATATATATATATATATATATATATTTTATATAACTACTTATATATAAGTTAGTTTATATAACTAAGAAATCAATTAAATACCAGGGACCTACGGGTAAAAAAGAAAATAAAACAAAAATTAGGCGAAGGTCCTTGCCTACATAAAGCCTACATTCTTATAGGAGGCATAAAAAAAACTAAGTATAATTAATATGTGAATTATGCTGTATGCTAGAAAATCAGTACTCTGCAAAACAAGAACAGAATAAGTGGTCTAAAAATATCGTGGAGTCAGTTCAGTTTTAAATAGGACTGCCAAGGAGGGCTTCGTGAAGAGGTGACATTAAATACCGATCTGAAGGAGCTGAAAGTCAACTCTGCAGTTGTCATCTGGAAACAAGGTGAGGAAGAGCATTCCAGCAAAGGAAATGGAGCCCAGAGGGGCAGGGATGATGGTGATAATGGAGCTTCCTGGAAATTACCATATATCAAAAGAGACAACATGAGGTCTGAGATACTCCTGGTGGGATGCCCAGGCTCTGTAAGGTGTTACGTGTGTGGAGAAACAGTGGAAGTTCATGACCATTTTAAGGCAGAAGAGTAGGGGGAGGAGAAAAACGAGGGGAAACACTAAGTACAGAGAATGCTACTGTAATGTCAGGAAGAGCTTAGGAAAGTAGCCAACCAGAGAGCAAGGTGATAAACAGAGCATCCATTTTGATTACACAAAGGATCTCCAAAAGCCTAGATAAGGAATTTATAGTGTTATAAAACAACACCACAGGGGTGATGCTGCAGATATAAAACCTCAGGACGCAATCGGAGAACCTGAGCCCCTAGTCTCAGAGTTGGAATAAATTGCGGGAGTATACACAGAAAAGTTGGGAGCAGTGCCAAGACGCCTATTTTCAGTAACCCCCAACACAACTGGTATAGCAATGGAGGACAAGACTTCAGGCCAACTAGCCTTTGTGGGACTTGGTAAAGGTCTAACCATGTGAAGACACAGACAAAGAAAGATCTAGCATATATGTGAGCATCTGACGTCATTCCTGCTACAGAGACCTTTTCTGTGGAGAATGGAGATTTTCCTTAATAGTAGCACTGAGTCATACGTACTAGCTGTATTTATATGGACAGCATGAACAGTAAGATTTTTTTTAATCATTGATAAATAGTAAACCTAAAGGAACATCTTTTCATGACAGAAATGGTGCATATACTGATCAGGACAACTCTGCCACAATGAGCAAAACTGTGTTAGCCGCAGTACACTTCTCACTTTGACATTTCCCACAGATGTGCCTTCCTCTGCTCTAATAATTCCTATAGAGCTATTTGGCTGCCAGCAGCAAATCCCCCGTGGGTAATCTCAAGACTCTGAAGGAAAAAATGCCTTTCTTTTTTCAGAAAATATTGTCTTTTCACAATCTATTAATCCCAGACTTTGCCAACAAAGTCTCTATTTATGTATTATAAAAGGGAGTCCTTAACAAATGTTGGGAGACTGATAAGGTGATTTTCTTCTCATCTAGGGAAAAATTAAAGGCCCTGTACCTGGAATAAGGCCAAAATAATTTTGAGAAAAGTCCATTTTTCTCTCCCTTCCTGGCATAGGTAGGGCTCCAATCTCTCTTCTTATATATTTACTTGACAAGACAGCCAGTAAATCAAGTCTAAGAAATTTTTTATCAAAAATGCAATGTATACAGTGGTCTTACACTGGTTGAAATTTTCTTAAATGAGCTAAATATTGTGTGCATTCCCTGAATACCCACCTACCAGCTAGCAGGAGAAGCCTTCAGAAGCCTGTTGAGACACAAGAACAAGTCTGTCTTGACCCAATGCCATCTTTGTTTCTTCCACAAGTCACTAGGCTGCTCATACAGCCTTCACAACTGCTTAAAAAATACTAGGCCAAGTATTGTGTGGCTTTTTATCCTAAAAACTAAGTTCAAGCCCTCACTCCTTCTCAGTACTAACAAAACATAACACCAGCAGGAATCTAGCACATTTGGATATTTGTTTATTTTATTGACTTATGTATTCTTTCCACTTGTTGCCTTTTGCTCTGCCACCCTTGTCATCATGTACTTATCCCAAGGCTATAAAATAGTAATCAAATTGTATCCTTCTCATGAAGTAACATTTGCCTCTTAAAATAGAGTTAAACTTTCTTCTTCATCTTCAAGAGTGTAGAGCAGTGGTTCTCAGCCTTCCTAACGCTGTGGCCCTTGGGCACAGCTCCTCCTGCTGTGGTGACCCATCCATAAATTACTTTGGTTATATGTCATAACTGTAACTTTGCTACCCTTATGAATCGTTATGTAAATAAGTGATAATGCAGGATATCGGATATGCTACCTCTGTGAAAGGGTCGTTTGACACACAGTGTGAGAACCTCTGCTGTGGAGAAAGGCTAGATCAGATTATCTATGTTTATTGTTGTTGATGGACGATTGAAATCAAGTAGTGCCACCCTGCTCGACTAACTCTTGATGAAGAAAAAGAAAGGCAGCTTCAGAGACAATGCACTAGAACATTGGAGACATGGTCAGTTTCTATATGGAGAGCGATTTTGACCAGAGGAGTTCATGAGCACACTAGGAGAGAATCTGGATTTGAGTGATGCGTTTGCAGGGAGATGAGCTGCTCATGCCTGCTTCGGTACTTCTGTGTGGTTATTAATAACCCCTAACACAGCATGCGTGGAGCGTATGTTTCTGCTACAGAGAAACCAGCTCACTGAGTCACCAGGCAGGGAACAGGCGGAGCTCACCCGGGACCGCACAGCGCTGTCTGCAGGCAGCCAGCTTCGGATGTGGCAAAGCAATGGTGCTGCTTCCGTTCCTGGCACTAGCCACCAGGAACCTGGCACTGAGGAAAGAAAATAAATTAGATCACAGCCCAGGTGGGACAGGCATTCTGTTGGACAGCAGGCTGGGCCCTGAAGGAAGCGTAGGCAGTAATTCTCCCAGGTCCCAAGCAGAGACAGGCTATGTTGCACTAAATGCTTCCAATAACCCAAATCTGTGCTTCAAGAGCTGGGGAAGGGAGAATGAGCCTTCTGGAGCCTAAGAATCCTACTGAGTCGTAATACTGGCTGTCAGTCTTGCTTCCACACACTGCTCACTTGTCCCTTTTTGTGACCCTCTAGAGAAAAAAAAATCAACTCAAAAGTGCAGACTTTGTGGATGGAGAGATGGCTCAGTAAGTGGAGACTCCCTGTATAAGCATGAGGAATGAGTTCATGTCCCCAGAAACCACATGAAAGGCCATGTGCACCTATAACCTCAGCACTGTTAGAGTGGAGAGGGGTGAGCTCCAGGTTCAGGGAGTGTGACCTTTTCTTGAGAGAGTGGAGAGTATGAGAAAAGGATGGCCAAAAGCATGTTCTGGCTTCCACGTATGCACAAAGGTACTCACAGACATGTAAACATATAGCACAGATGCACAAACTTGTAGCCTACAAAAGAGTGCCATCTTTACCTGCTACCACTTTAAGCAAGTAGTGATTGTTAAAAAGTAATTTCTATTGTGCAAAAGGGTGTAGACACTAAAGATGCTCCTTGACTGTGAAGGACACTTCAAAAGTCAATATCCACAGGCTTTATCTCATTCCCTGATGCTGAGTTAGAAATGAAGGATCAAGCTCTACACTAAATGTGCTGAGTCAAATCAACATTGCAACAAGATCCCCAGGAAATGTATACCAATGTTGAAGTTGAAATGAAAAATAAAGTGGTTCAAGAAGCAAAAACACACACACACACACATTGTGCCACACAATGAAAGGCACACAGGTTTCTAACTCAAGTGTGTCATTTGGAATCTGGCTCACCTTTTCTCTTGGGTCTTTCTTCGACATAAGTGTCACTGTGAAGCAAACCACCTCAGTAAGTATCCATGAATGTGTCCATCAGTATGTCCAGGCTTGCAGTCTAGTGCTTGTGCTCATTGCAGCAAAGAGCAAACTAATGTCTAATAATTCAAGCAAAAACTCCTGGGATTAGTAAATTCAATTATACTATATGTCCAGTTCTGGAGTGACTATCAATCAGATTGGCTAGATCAGACTACATAATTTTTGAATCACGAAGATGTGACTACCCTGCCAACAAAAGCAACAAACAAACCAGATGTTCTTAATTAAACAAGAAATGGGTCCAAAGCACACAACAACAGCAGCAGAGGGTCAGCACTTTACTGTTTCTGTGTCATTTCTTGAGTTCTGACTTCAGGGCAGGGTTAGGAACTGGACACTACTTCATGAGGAATGGTGCCGCTTCTTGCTATAAGTGTTGAAAGACAGCTAGCGAGTCGCATGGTATAGATCACACCCTAAGGTTCCGTGGCTATCTTACACACCTGGAATTGCACTGTGAGCTCCAACAATAGCCAGGATTCCGATATGAGGACACCAAAGGAAAGTGAAAGCTATGATTTGGATATATCTGCACACCCATCTTGGGATGTGAACCCATCTGCTGTAGAAGGCATCTTACAGGAGCCAGCTTCACCCTTACCAATTCGGGAAGACCATTTCCTCAGGGACAATTTTAAGGTTTAGAAAGTGAAACACTAGGGGATTAGAACCACAATTGCAAAGGGTACCTGTGATCGTAAACTTGTTTAAGTGAATTTTAAGAACATCATTTGCTCTCCAAAATGAGAAAGCACTACAATAGTGCATAGGAGATAAACTTTATATTTTTAATCAGGTTTAGATGAAAAAACTAGCAGCCTAAAATTTTGCATCTAAAATACTATCAGCCAGAGGACTTCCAAAATAGAAACCTAGTTATTACATAAACTAGAAGGGACAAGAAGAGCTGAATAAAAATCAATATACAATGCCTCTTACATTAAATATCTTAAATAGCTAACAGTTTTGAAATATGATTTTGCATTAAACTGGAAAGCCAATTGATATGACTTATACCTAACTAGGGGACTGCTTTACATCTTCTCCAAATTGTGCGTGCCTGTGTTGTTGCTGTTTTAACCTTAAAGGTTACAAGAGGACCAGAGAGATGGTTCAGTGAGTAAAAGCTTTCCAATACAAGCCTGGCCATCTGAGTTTGAGTTTCATAACTGACATAAAAAGCTGAATTAAAGGTATGCAGCTACAACTGCAGCACTCACACAGTGAGATGGGAAATGAACACAAAAGAATCATCCAAAAGCTAGGGGGCAGCTATCCTCATATGCAACACGTCAGAGAGAGAGAGAGAGAGAGAGAGAGAGAGAGAGAGAGAGAGAGAGAGGAAGAGAGAGATCCTTCCTCAGCAAGGTAAAGAGTAAGACTCAACAACCATAACAAATAGGTTCTCTGATAGGTACACACACACAATAATAATAATAATTTTAGGAGATTAACAACAGCTAAGGACATCACAGGGAGAAAAGAAAGACTCGTGAGGAGAAGAACTGAGTAGTGACTAGAAGGGTGAGAAAACCAGGATGAGGCAGGGACAAAGGTGAGTGGAAACATTACTTTAAAAGTCAAATGGGGTTCAAAGCATTGTCTGTGAATCGATTTCCAGTCAGCGCCACCCGCAGACAGGCCTTAGGCTGCTGAAGTCAGATGTCACTCTGGGTTTCAGCTTTGCACTTGCATTTCTGACAGCGACCTGCAGCGCATTTAGAACCGTTTGCAAAGGTGACACTGGGAAAAGACATTTTCAAAACATAATGTGAGACTGAGCGCTGTGGATCCACGGGTGCCTGGCCTGCTGTGGGGGGCTGCTCCCACCATGTCAACACTGCGCTCAGCTTCCGTAGGCACCGAAATGGCTGCTGTCCTACAAAGGAACTGCACACCCGTCTTGGGATGTGAACCCATCTGCTGTAGAAGGCATCTCACAGGAGCCAGCTTCACCCTTACCAATTCGGGAAGACCATTTCCTCAGGGACATCTCTTCCTTTTAAAATAGCACACTCTGAGTATATTTCACAGTGGATGGTACCTTCCTCCATCTCTCAATGGATATATCTGTGAGCCTTTATGCATGTGCACATATGTGCTTGTGTGTGTGTGTGTAGGTTAAATACACTGGCTTTATTTTGATCCTCTAGTTTTGACCTTTGATTTCACCTTAGAAAGAATAAGTGTATTTGTTTACCATTAGCAAGATAACAAAGAGTTACTACATAAAAAGTTTCCTCTGAAACTTTCCTCTGAAGATTACTGAAATTTCTCCAACTATCTTAAAGTCTTTGTTAAACTGGGTTCCATGGAAGAAGAGAAGTGACAGGTTAATAGTTCTTGGGTCAGCTTGTACAATAGGGTTTGAGGAGTTCACCAATGTCTGTCTGCATGCAGAAACAGAGAATTCCATATCTTCGCAGTCTGAGAAGCAGGATACCTCAGCAGGCCCAATCCAGCGCCAAAAGCCTAGAGAGTTGGTAGTATTGAGTAGACAGTGGAGTGTGGTATCAGAAGTGACAGATGTAATCATTCAGAAAGAAGCTGCAAAAGTAGCTAAGAGTATGCTGCGCCTTCTTCAGACCTCTTCTGAACTGAGCTGCCTGTTGGCTTCATTCTGAGTCTTCCTTTCTCAGTGAACTCTCTGGAAACAGCCTCATAAACACAGCCAGAAGTATGTTTCCTAGGTGGTTCAAAATCCAATAAGCTGCCAATCAATACTGATGATCACAAAATCTGATCTAAAATATGCCCCATTATAGTTTCTTGAATGTGTTTTTACTTGTTTTTAATTATAGATATTTGGCTCTGCCATGCTTGGTGGGTTAATATCCTAATCTATCCATAGACTAGTGATGTGAGAGGGATAGTTTGGTATAGGGATACTACGTTTGTTCGTTCATGGTAGATAGGTAGGTAGGTAGATAGATGGATGGATGGATGGATGGATAGATAGATGGATAGATGGATAGATGGATAGAGAGAGAGAGATAGAGAGATAGATAGAAATACATGAAAATATGTGTCTATACATGTGTCTGTGTTGTGTTTAGGAGAATGAGGGTTGCATGGATAGTGGGTGGATAAAGACAAGTTTGACATTGTGGATATATAGCATGTGCTTGTATCAGTAACGTACATATATGAGATGATGTATATGTACTTATACACAAAGGATATATGTTTGTGCTGGAGCTGCTGGGATTTACATTCTTACAGTATTTATGGTGTGTGTGTCATATTCATATCTGTGTGCATATACTAAACTGAAAGAAATGTGGTTTTGTGGGCATTGTGTGTATGTGCATCTGCAAGTGAACACACTGAATATTTTACTATGTTCTCATCTAATAAAAAGATGTCTAAACAATATAAGAGGGCATTTTTCTTCTCTGAGGTAGGCTTTGAATATTTGTTTTCATACACAAAGCAATTATTCTACCTTAGCCAAAAGTAGCCATCTTGGACTGTTGGGAAAATGTCCAAATTAATACTCCCTAAAAGCTATTTAACATTGGAATGGACATTCCGTTTTTAGGTATCCAAAAGGCTTGACAGGAGATAGTTGATGGTACATTATTTTAGAGGGAGAAAAACTATCAAAATGTTTCTGACTGTAACAACAATAAAATCCTAATGAAGCAGAGGACCAGATGGAAATTGAAAAGCCTGTGCAATGTCAAAGCCCAAAACAGAGTGATTTGTTAAATTGCAGGGTTCTTTTCCCCTGAGAAGGAACTGCAGTTTGCTGATAACTCAACAACTGGGATTATTTCTGTAACACAGCAATGCCATTTTCCTTCCTAAACCTGCATGAACTAATTAATTATACCACTTTGGTTACTAGGTTAGAACCAAGCTTTGCTGTCCAATTTCCAGAGACTGAATTTGAGAAAAACAGATTTCTCCTAATTGTCTGCTAACTACTGTGAATAACTGCAAAGACTACTACCAATGGTGATAAGACAAGTATTTTGAGAAACATTCTACTTGCTATTTTCACCATTTGCAAGAATTCTCTTTTTTCCAAGTTTCTTTTTCTTTTTTCTTTTTTTTTCCTTTAAAAAAAATTCTGGAGCTACTAATTATCATGTTGTGTGTCCACTCTAAACATAATGTAATCAGGCGGCCGAGTGGTTCCTAAGAAGACTTTTATAATGATGCCAGCTGAGCAGACCAGGATAGATGGGTGAAATATAATTTCTTCTTTCAGCCATATTGTTCTTTGTGCTCTAAACAGAAGTCCCCAGCCTATTTCCCAATAAAGAAGTAAGATTTCAGAAGCCTTCTGAGTGCAAGCAAATGGGAAATAAAGCTCTGTCCATTATATGAAAAAAGAACTGCCTTTCTGCAGTGTTTTCTCCTGGAAGCAGTTAGGAATTAGAAAGGAGACTGACCCCTGGAGGCGGAGTGAAAACTGAAGAAAACCTGAAGCAGTTGATGAGGCCTTTCCTCTCCCATCATGCCTTGCCATCTTCCCCCAGGCCCTCTTGCAGCCACAGAAGCAAACCCCTTTCCTCACCAGTGGAAGTCTGTCTTTCCTGTGCCACAGGAGGAGCATAGTCTCAAACCATGAGCCTGCTGTGGCCATCAAGCAGGCCAGAGGACTGCACACCCACATGCTTTAGAAGGAGTCTACCAGGGCAGCCAACATAACGTTGTTAATAAGCAAACTATATAGGATTATCAGCGTCATAGTTCACAACAATGGAAGGTCTGAAACATGTACACATGTATTTACACTATTGAATCATCTGTGAAAGATTATTTAAGATACATTTGTATTAGTGATTCTCAAAAGAGTTCCAAAGTACGGAACTGAGTAAAAGCAAGCAATCAAATAAAATATAGCTATAACATAGCAGTTTTTGGAGAGTCAAACACACACACACACACACACACACACAAACATTTATATGGGATAAATATAAGCACAGATAGATAGTCTTGAATTACTTATAATAGATGTGAAGAAACTGCTCTTCTCTAAGATGGGGTGAAGGTACAGGAACTGGGCAGGTCGGATCTAGACACGTCTCATTAGCAATACAAATTGAGAAGAGTCATTCTACCTAGGAGTCTTCTATAATCCAGGAACAAGAAACACGCCTTCCTGGTGGAGATGCTGCCTGATTTAAATGATTAGCAATAAAGCAGTTGCCAAAAGTGGAGTACTTCCTTGAAGCCCAGTGATATTCTGGATGTTTTGTTTTACTTTGTTTAGTGTGCAAATGCTAGGGCTAGTATATCCAAGTCACAGGTCAATAAACTGACATTCACTGAGGTCTGGGACAAAGATGGTCTTCATGGGCAAGCGTTTAAAAGTAGAACGAGAACGTTTTCAATTCAAAAATATTCCTTAAAGTCAGTGTATCTTCTTATATTAGAGGGAAATAAACTTGAACCCTATGAGGGTTATATCTCCACCCAAAACTGAAGATTGGTGAGGTACTCTGTGGATGCCATAAGAGTGTTTCCAGAGATCAGCTGAGAGGAAGCAGACACACACTGAGTATGGAAGGTAGGGATCCATTGTTCTGGGGACTTAGAAGGAAGTAGCAGGAGCGGGGTGAGGAACCACATTATTGCTGGCATTCCCCTCTTCCTGCTTTTTCTTCACCATGATGTGAGCTCAGCTTTGTCCTGCTGTCTAGGAGAAGCCCTCTAAACCAAACACTTTTCACTCACACAGGTAGTTTTGCTCAAGTGTTCGATCACAGACATGCAAACGCCCCGCTAAGACAGGTCAACTGTCTGGTGCTTGAGATCCGAGAAGACACGGCTTCAGGAGCTCATTAAAAGGGTGGACACTATTCTTGCTGCTCAAGTTCAGCCTGGGAGAGGGAGTTTGGATCTTTCTTATGCCAAAAGTGTTGTGATAGATTTGAAAACAAATCTTACTGCTTTGCCACGTGGGATTTTACGGTAGGAAGATGCAATTTGTCACCCTTTAACTTAGGGTTTGCCTGTGTGAACTGGCCTTCTTGGTGGGATGTGGATCATTTAATTTGCTCTGAGGCTTCACCTGTACTTACCTCATGCAGTTGGGTTTATCCTTGTACTTGTGTTAATGTGGAAGGGAAGCATCCCAGACACTCACCGCTCCTGCGGAAGCAGACTAGTAGAATAGACATGAAAGGACTTACACCCTCCAGCTAATCCCAACCTGAATATGACTAACACGAACTACAGAAGCCTCATGAGTGGAAAAACAATAGGTGGATTCCAAACTACTGGATCACTGAGTCTGTTGTTTCTGTTGTTGTATTGCAGTGTCTCTTTCAACAGATACACTGGCCAAGCTTAATCCTTTTTCCTTCTAGACTTCTGAGAAGGCAGCTCTCTCTCTGCCATGGACTAAGCAGTATGAAAAGAGGCCTCTTACTATGGTCTTCACATGTAGCACCACTTCAAGCTTCAGTCCTGGGGACTGAAATCTTTCTGCAACTGACTTCTGCCCCCCTTGCGCCCTCACTACTGTCTTCAGTGGCTTCCTTGTATGGAATGCTTTCACACTAGGTCTAAGCAATATTGTTTTCCCTTACACATCTGAGAAATTTCACACCAACTGTTCTGTACCTGGAGCATCCTCCTAGCAGAATGTCATTTTCATATCCTCTTATCCATGTGTTAAATTTTACTACAACTTACATTCCTCCTTGAGTCTTTCCCTTCTTACTATACCATCTGCTTGGCACACACCTTACCCCTTTCATTGATGAGCTAATGAGAACACCATATTCTTTTCTATTTCTCACAAGTTCACCCTCCATTTTCCTTATTTTATAACTATTGCAGTTGTTGGCTCAAGGAAGGTCATAGTTTTTTGGGCTCTGAGTGTTTATCAGCATTATTTTGACTATACTGCTGAAGTTAACTAATTTCTGAATCTTTGAATCTGTTTTATGTTAATTGAATTGACGGGTTTGTTTTTTTTATAGTCAGTATTGTTTAATGATTTCAAACAATAGTAAACAACCAGGATAGTCTTTCCTTTGCCTCCCAAATTTGTTTAACCTTTTCAACAATACAAACACTTTGGTTTTTTTTTTCTAAATGCATATGGACTTTGTTAATTTATAATAAAAATACAGTAAGAACAGTTATGAAACAATCAGGAAAGCCATATGTGAAAGTTACATTCAAAGTGTTTTAGTTCATTTGCCTTCAACAACCTTGAAGAAAAAAACACTATCTAACATATATAGGTGAGTCTAAAGTTTTGTACCTGAATTATTCTCTATCCTATCTTATATTTATCAACTTTAAAACATCTTTGTAGGCCTTAAAACATTTTCTTACCTCCTAAAGAACTTCAGCCTAACTGTAGAACTGTAACTATCTGGTTAGTCGTCAACCCATCAGAGACTTGAAAAGGAATAAAAGGGTCTCCTCCATGATACACTGCTGCCATTGCCCTAAGCTCTGAGGTGTCAGAGTGCAGTATGATTCTGCTTCATTGGATGAAACAGGGTGTGTCAGCTAGTGTTCCACGCCATGCAGCTACTCAGGAACTTGTGCTCCAAGAAGTCTCACCACAGCCCTGTATGTACAATTTTACACTGAAAATGTGTAAGCAGGTAAACAACCCTCAGATCCACACTTTTAAGCCTTTATTTTATATGAATCCTAATTAAACACAATCTAAATAGATAAAATTATTTTCCACCTAATAAGTAACAGGTGAGCTTTTTACTTATAACTCTCAAAGTGTTGCTATATATATATATATATATATATATATATATATATATATATATATATATATAAAATTTCTTTGAAGTAATTTACCAAAGATTGCATATCTTAAAAGAAAACATATGCTAGGAATAAGATTTAAAACCAAGACTTCTTGACATATTCCTGACAAAGCTTTTACTTAAAATGTAGCACTTGAAAATTAGAACAAAAACATATCTACCAACAATTCATGAATAAAAAAGGCTATACATTTGAAAACAAGCAGGAAGGATGATATGAGATGGTTTGTGGGAGAAGAAGGGTAGGGGATGATGGTATTTTATTGTAGTCTCAAAAACAAAAATACACATATTTCAAAGCCATTATAGGCAAGGAGATACACCAACACAGACAGAGCTAGGAAGAAAGGTAACTTCCAGTACCAATAACCTTCCAGAGAAGTTTGCTTTGGGCATAAGATGAGTACTCACCATGAATTCTATTTGAATGCCCGATATCTAATATATTAAGAACCAAGGAACACAAATATGTAGTTGAGCGTCATTATTCATAGTTTCTATAATCAAAAGTCTACCTACTCACTGAAACCAATCAATGATCCCAAACTCACAGCCATTCGCGGGGAGGTAAACAGTAATGAAATTCTGGAATCACATAAAGCACAGATTGCAAGCTGAAATGGAACAAGGCTGTGCTGACTTCTTCTTTCGTGCACCATAATATACCCAGGTGTTTTCCCTACAATTTGTTCTGAGCCATGTTTTTCTAATCATTGTACTTTTGTTGGTCTTTTGCTTTACAGTGGCCTTCAGCATAGTGCCCAAAGTACAAGCTAGTACTTCCAAGTCCAAGAAAACTGTGTCTTAGGAGAAAAAAATGCATTTGTTGGATGAACTTCATTCAGTCACAGGTTGCATTGCTGTGAGTTTAACAGCATGGCACCTCCAAAAAGAGATGGAAGTTTTCAATCGGTGTTTGAGGCTGCTTCAGAAAGTGCTGGAGAAAGAGTCAGAGACTATGAAAAAGCTATGGAGAGATGGTAATGAAGGTATTTGTTCATTTGTAAGATGGCCACTAATTAGAAAATGCATAGTAGACAGCATTGTTTTAAAATTGAAAGCCAGAAAATTTTATTGTCCTGTTATCTAGAACCAGAAAAAAAAATCATTCTCACCTAGTGCTAGCTGATTTGCATGTTTCAAAAAGTGATGTGGCATAAAACAAAATAGATTTGCAGCTTCTGCGAGGTCAAAACATTGCAAAAGAAGGTTTTAAAATTTTTGATAAATACTATCCAGTAAATATTTATATGGAAGAGCAGGTTTTTATCTGTGAGAAGACTAGCTTATCTCTTAAGCACACTGCTAAAAGATGCCAAGTTCACAAAGCAGCACTTTGGACAAATGTTGCATCACTGCATTCAGGAACCTATCCCTATATTTCTCTAGAAGCTATGGTTCAATATTTTATAATTCTGTTAGCAATGACTTTATAACTGCTTGGAGTAATGAGAACTGTCTTGGTTTGAAATAGAATTGCCCCCCCCCATTAGCTCATGCATTTGAACTTGTGGTCCCCAGTTTGGTGGCACTGTTTGGAAAGATTTGGGAGGTGTGGCCTTGTTGGAGGAGGTGCTTTACTGGAGGTGGCCTTTGAGACTCTAGAGCTCGGGCTATTTCCAGATGCATTCTCTGTTTTATGTTTGCAGTTCAAGATGTGAGCGCTCAGCTTTCTGCTCCTGATAGATACTGCGGTATCAATATGGACTCTAATCCTCTGGAAACTTAACCCCAAATAAACACTTTCTTCCTTAAGTCTCTTTGATCATGGTATTTTATCAACAGAAAAGCAACTCTGAGTATGCTCATATCTGCCTGTGTGTTTGCGCATGCAAACGTGCTTGAGCATGTTCACATAGGCATATGTGCCTGCATTTGTGTACCTGTTATGCATGTGTATCTAGTGCTTTAAAAAAACTCTGCAATGTCTATAGGTAGAAATCTAATACTTCCAGATAAAAATCTGCCATACTACATGTTAGGTGTGCAGTATTTTAATACAATTTGTTTTTCACCTCTTATCATTTTCAAGTGAGTTTTTAAAATTCTTTTTGCTATTGTTTACTTCATTTTTGATGCTTTGTGTGTTTGATTTATCATAGCTTACTTTAAAAAAATGGAAAGTGATTTGACACTAATTGTATCCCTCAACTAACTATTATAAATGAAAGGGAAAATCGTAAATGTTCAGGAGTGGCTTAAAAAATATTACTTAAATGAGAAATTGGATTTCCCATCTTTTGCAATCAAGTTCTTTTTCATATCATATTTTATGTGTGTTAGCACTAAATATATTTAAGTAGTCCTGTTCTCTTTTAAGAATGTGAGGTTTGGTACAGGACAGATGACCTTACACCTAAAAATACTTGTAGCCAGGTGTGATGGCACATACCTGTAATCCTAGTACTCGGGAAGTCAGAGGCAGGTGGATCTCTGTGAGTCTGAGGCCAGCATGGTCCTCAGAGTCCAGAACAGCTAAGGCTACACAGAGAAATCCTGTCTCGAAAAAAAAATCACCATCACCACCAAAACAAACAAACAAAAAACATGTTGTTCTTCCAGAGAACCCTGGTTTGATTCCCAGCACTCACAAGTTTGCTCACAACCATCCATAACTCCAGGTCTAGGGCACCCAGCTCCATCACCTGACACAATGGGCATCAGGTGCACACACTATACACAGACACACATGCAAGCAATATGCTCATATGTATAAAATAAAATAATCCAAAAATAAAATTTTTAAATTTTTAATTACCTTTTAGTATAAATTGAAAAGCAATAACTAGGAAAATAATTTCTCCTTCACCTACATGCAGATTTCCTATCTCTAGGCAACTGTTACTGCAATTTAATTGTTCTACTTGATTGCAAATAACAAGACATGAAGGAAGATGAATCTGTCATAGAGAATTACTGTTAAACATCTTTAAATGTGTTTTCACAAACAAGGCAGAGATGTTAGATTCCTGGTTGAAAACGAAACAAGCAGAGGTGTCTTTGTTCTAGGACTCAGACTGATGCAATCAGAGTAAAATTGCTATAAATGTATAGTTATCCTAACCTTTTTGGTAGTGGCAGTGTGTCAATATGCCTTCTGAAATAAGGGCAGGAATTTCCTATACATAAATGGCTAGCAATACACTTCAGCTCTGTGCTGAAGCTGTAGAACAGGGTCTGTAGATGTAAGATTCTAGGGAGCAGATGTCTTGGTGTGGATGTAGAGCCGTAGCCATAGAGCAGCAGTCAGAGTGTTGTGTTTGAATTATCGCAGTACCTTTCTAGCACTTACCTGTCAGTGTGTAGATCTGCTTCTAAGAGTTCCATAGCCCACTATACATGCGAGCACACATGGTCAGAGGTCTGGACAATGGCCAGTACTCTCTCGAGACTGATCTCCATAAATGAATTAGCCATGCCCCCACTGGCTTTTGCAGGAAATTCCTGATGCTTACTCCATCCTGGTTCTAGTGCCTCCCAGTGAGACTGAGATGTGAATGCTTAGATTTGATTGTCCCATGCTTTACTTGCCTCTTTCCTCACCCCTCTTCCTTCCTTACCCCTACCTAGTGCTTCCTGGCAAGGTCTGCCAAGGAACTGGTTGTCCTCACCTCTTTATCTTGGGGCATACTTCTGAATAAATCCTAATTAAGAAGGCAAGTTTTCCAGGTTCTAAATGAATTATACTATTACTACATTAATGTCTGGTATCCCAAGAGTCACAAATAAAGAAATGAAAAGCTAGGACGAGAGGTCAAGAAAGTCTTGGCAGCAGGTCAAGCAACTGGGCAGAATGAGGCGAGCACTCTGGCTTCCCCCACAGCCATGGGTCTGTTTGGTTTCACCTGGCAGTGCAGTGTGGCATTTGTTCTGAGAGGATCTCTTACAAGGAATATGAGGGGGGCACGCCTATGTGTGGTGGGCATGCAAACATGTCCTCATGTGTGTTCATACATGGAGCTCACAGGCAGGGAGACAACTGAACACAAGCAGTTTCTCTCAGTCAAACCAGGGGCTCACCAACAGGGGAAGTTTTCTAGCCAGCTTCCTGTGGGAGTCCTCTGACATCTTCACACTGTGGCCAGTGAGCCACCATGACCACTGGCATTTTCATGGTTCTATGGAGGTCAACTCTCTTTTTTAAGCATTTCTTTTATTTTTATTATTGGTTACATTTTATTAACTCTGTATCCCAGCTGTATCTTCCTCCCTCGTTCCCTCCCAATCCCACCCTCCCTCCCTCATCTCCTCCCTGCCCCTCTGTGGCCTAGCAAGGCTGCTCCTCCCTTGGGGGTTAGGGAGGTCAAAGAGCCTGGGAGGCCAACTCTTCACTCTTGTATATCATGGGCTTTAACAAGTCCGATATCCCAGGGACATACAAATAATGAAATATTCAGTATTGGTTCAAACATTTTTTATTGAATACAATTTTTCGTATAATATATATCCTGATCACATTTTCTCTTTCCCCAACTTCTCCCTACTCACACAATTCTGTACCTTTCTTTTTCTTTATCTTAGAAAAACAAGCAGACAATTTTTTGCAAAATATGAAATGATGTAATGAATTTGAAAACCATTAAGCAGGACTAACATAGACACAGCTGCGAATCCTGTCATTGAGCAGTTCCAGATCCCATATAGACACTCAAAAGGATAACATGCTCAGAACATTAAACATGTCTAGGATGGTCACAAAAACACCATTAACTAACATCACCAAGTGAAAAGGCATATAACCAGAAAGATGAATTTCTTGGTTGCTCAAGGAGATTGAGTCATCACTACCCATCACAACAGGAAACTAAGCATTTAAACACCACATTAAAGAAAAGAACAGAGAACCATCTCTATTCCCTGAAGTATTTCACTCACAAGAGCTGCACAAGCAATAAAGTTAATATGCATTCATTAGAAGTCAAGTAATATTTCTCATTCTAAGTCAGCTTCCCACTGCACTGGTTACACTATGAGCATCCCCATCATGGGCTTGGGGTTGAATCATTTTAGCCACCTTTAAGGTGTCGTTCTTCTTGAGAGCAGTGGTGACGTGGATGTTACTACCTTAGTAAGAGCTGGATCCATGCGAGGGCCTGTAACTGGAGACCTTCACTCTTTAGGACACACATGGAGCCTCTCGGGGCACATGTCGGTGCTTATCTGTCCCACTCTCTCGTGCTTGGGATAACCATATGTTACAGACTCATCTCGTTCCTTACAGAGTCCCTCTAAAAGTCTCTCATTCTTCTTTTTACTTTTCCTAGTCTTCTTTGAGATTCTATTATAGTCACAACCTTTATCCCTTCCCTTTCCTCCCTCCAAATCCTCCCAAGTATACACTCTGTGCTATTTATTAAATTCATGGCCTCTTTTTTCACTAATTGTTATTTAAAGCATATATGTATTTGATAAGCAACATGAAGTAGGAGAATTGGAGCTATTTCTAAGGACAGTATTTGTTTTCATGGAAAGCATGAAACCTTAGGCAGACCGTAGTATGTTCAAAGCTGAGTTCTGTCTTAACTACTAAGATTATAGGCTAGTGTCTGAAACCCTCCAAATCAAAGGTTCCATGTACAAATGGATATATAAATGTATTTAGTATATATTAATGAAAATTGCCATCACCTCATTGCTCAAGTATTAAATACTGATACTTAGGAATGCATGCTGCACCTACCTAAGGCATTTTTCTTGCCATAAAACTAACTCTCCACATTCCTTCTAATAGAAATAAAAGAGCATTCCAAGATCTGCTTTCTCCTTTCACTTCTCAGCTCCTGTCCTTTCCCTTCCCTGGTCTCTAGCTTACTTGCTCATACTTTTGAAAAGAAATGCAGGAGAGGTTTTACAGAGTGCTAGCAGAGAAAGCTACTGATAGCAATGTACTTTTTCAGAATCAAAGAACTCCCAGCTCCCCATCCTTGTCCCTTACATTGGTCTAAGCCATTGTTCATTGTAGTATTATATCAATCCACTCAGCATATGACAGACTCCATTGCACAATCTGCCTTCCTTGCTGACTAAAATGATGATTTTTCACTGTCCTTACAGCCTCAATCAACTCACCTACTCATTTTTGTTTTGAAAAATGATTTAATTGAAAAATAAATCCTCTTTTTGCCTCCCTGGCCTCTGTATCTCAAGTTTAATCTCCTACTGCTATGATTTTTTTTTTTAGTATCTTGATTGTTTAACCCATGCTCCTTGGAGAGTACAGGTGTGCAGCAGATGCTAGGCTAAATGGAAGTAATTTGTGAATGATGGAAATATTTTCATCATAATCTATGTTCAGTTGAGTGATATTTTCCTAAAGATTCTGGCCCCGGCTGAAAGTTACAATTGGTTGAACATCTTATTGGAATATAATCTTCAACTGGAAAAAAAATACACAGGTTATAAATATATGATCTGATGACTTTTCACAAACTGAGCTTAGTTACAGAGCCAATAATAAGATTGCTGAGGATAACCAACACTCTTTCCTTTTTCCTTTCTCCTCATCCCTCCAAAAATAACCACTACTTTGACTTTCAACATAATAAATGTGTGTACAAATTTGAATAAATGACTCGTATGTAGTTTTTTTTGTTGTTGTTTTGTTTGGACCCACTCATTGAATATAATGTTTTAGATGTATTTATACTTCTGCTTGCATTACTAGTTCAAGTTTACTCATTTCTATATATTGTTCCATTGTATAAAAATGCCAGAATTCATCATCACTTTTTTGGATAAAGAAGACTTGAGATCTCCCAAATGGAGGCCCTTAGGAAATCGTGATATAAATTTCTATAGATGATGTCTTTTTGCAAATATGCATTTGACTGGGAATATGATTAGGATAGAATTTGCTAGATCATAAAGTATTCATAACCATAACTTTGGTAAGCTATCAATTTCACAAGTGATCAGACCACTTTACATTTCAGCAATTTAGTATAAGCTTTCCCATTGTCCTAAATCTTCAACAGTGTTATCCATGGAACTTTCTTAGCTTTTTATTGTTCTTCTCCTATTCTCTACTATATTTATTTATCCATTTATTTATTTATTGCACTTTTGTGAGTGTAGAGCTGTGTCTCATTGGGGTGTTAAATTGAATTTTCCAAGTGATGAATGCAGCTTCCTCCTTCACATGCTTGTCAGGCATCTGAGCACCGTGTTACATAGAGTCAATTAACTCCTTTGGGGATCTACAGACTTTTACAAACTGATTTCAATTATTTAACACTTAATATAAAACTATGTAAAATAGGAGAACTGGTTGGATTTTTGACAACAATTATAGATATAGCCAGTGGCCATTAATGGCTTCTCAAATTACCTGTAATATCTCCAAGTAACTTAGTTCTGTTCATAAAGTGCACTCCCTATCATTTTTCAAACCTAGCTTTAGTTAACTAAAAATCTCTCTGATAAGAGCAAATACTTCACTCTTCTTTATCATTTAAAGCTAAGATATTAAAGCTAAGATTGTCCAACTCTAATATTTTATAAAAACACTAATATGTATATATCTAGACAGGTGAAGAGTAACTTTCCACTCAGTCAGAGATCAGGAAGCCTGTGGAAAAGAGGGAAGAAAGACTGCAGGATCAGAGATGGAGAACACCAAGAGAACACGGCCGCCGAATCAGCGAAGCAGGGCTCATGTGGGCTCACAGAGACGGAACAAGCAAGCACGGAGCCTGCAGAGATCCGCACCAGGGCCTCTGCATGTATGTTCTGCCATGGTGTTCGCTTGCTGTTCTTGTGAGACTCCTGAGAGTGGTAGCAGGGGTAGGTCTCACTCTTTGGACTGTTTTGAGACTTTTTCCCTCCCATTGTGTTGCCTTGTCCAGCCTTGATATGAAGGCTTTCACCTTGTCTTATATCTTGTTTTGTCCTGTCAGGCTGTTGTCTCTTGGAGACCTGATGTTTTCTGAAGAGGAAACTGAATGAAGAAAGGTGAATATGGGAGAGATAAGAGGTGGGGAAGCTAGAAAGAATGGAGGGAGAGGAAACCGTAGTTGGTATTAATGCATGAGAGAAGAATATGTCTTCAATTTTTTAAATTTTTAAAAATTTATGTTTTTAAAATTTATGTTTAAAATTTACGTTTAAAACATAAGAAAAAAAGGAATACTATGCAATTTAAAAACTCTCACATGTTCGGTAGCCTGTACCAATTAATTAATTAATTACTTTTACAAAACACTTTAACTGCAGTTTCACAATGTGATTTCAGTGTAAAGTTCAACAAAAGAAGAACTAGAGACATTACTTAATGATTAGTAAAATATGATAAAAATTGTTTCATGTTCTCAACCCTAAGATCCTAGGATTGTTATTTCATAAATGAAAAAAAAAAAACACATCTTAGTTTTTCCAACACTAATAGCCAGGAAGGAACACCACAGCTGAAAGCATGTCTCTGGAGTTATAGTTTAAATTCTCACCTACTTTTTGGGCTCCCATTCTCTCATAGAAAAAGAGCAAGTCATGAACCAAATGTCTCAAAGCCACCATTTTTTAGTTGTATGACTTGAGTCAGACTTTGTGATGTAATGTGTGCCTTGCTTTTCCCATGTACCAAAGATGAGAACCTGGGATGACAATAATGAACACATACTTAAATATATAAACTACCAAATACACCCAATGGCCTTTATTTTGATGGGATTTTACTTGTACTTGCAGTCTAAGCTGATCATGGTAGCCATTGCTCTATTGGACGAGATTACAGTTGTCTCTCGTTCTTCCCCTTACTGTTTCCACTCATCAACCCACCAGAAGAAATAAAGGAACATTATCTAACTGGAAGACTTGGCCATTGCAGCCAATCACAGAAGGCTGCAGTGCATCTACACAGCCAGGGGTAGCTGGGAGCAGGAGAAAGCACACTTCTTTTCTGCATTGAAAGTGAATACACTTTTTTCTTATTGCATTAACCAGAGAGAGGTTAAAGTACACAGACTGGGAAATTAAGCTCATTCTCATCCAATTCTAACAGAAAACAGTCTCTGGGACTATCTTCTCGGTCTTCTGACAGAGGAGCATCTATTGAAGAGATTATGTCTGTTATCAAGGAAAGCAATGAACTTTCCATTTACATTGGACATTTATAATCTGATGAGGAAAAAAGGTACATTTATCTAGTCTTTTAAAAGAGAAAAGGAAACCCTACAAATCTGTCCATTATACCTGCTGAGAACCTAAAGTGAGGTCAAGACAAAAACAGATTATATTTGATAGTGTTAATAAGAGTTTATTGCAAGCACTGCCAGCCAGCTCTCTCTCTGTAGACTTCTGAACGGTGTGGGAAGCCAGGCTATTCTTAGAGTAATAAGACAGAGCCTTATCTCACACCATAGGAAATTTAAAGATCTCCATGCCTTTCAAAGTCTTATTGAAAGTCTATGAAATTTGGTATGAATAAAGGCCAGAGTGGTGATTGTCACAAATACCTGTGCAATGTGAGGCTGTGAGAGGAACTCTGATAATTAAGGCCATGCTTTCCCAGGGTAACATCTGGAACAGCACCCCAATGGAATGCTGTTTGTGTCCACAACTAAATCCCTATTGGAAAAAATATCAGAATTAGTGACTTAGCATTACATAATACAAGTGATTAACATTTGATCTATCTACTTTAAATAAAATGGAATATGTCAGAAAGATATTAGGGGCTCAAAGCATTAGTAGATGGTTAGAGTTAGGTGGTGGAAGCCAAGAGACTAGCAAGGTAGGAAGGAGGTGGCCTCCTATCTGTAAAACTCGCAACAGGACAGTGCCTTTATTGGGTACTCAGATACTCTCTTCCATTGGCTTCCTGATGTACCCATTGTGTGTATCCTTGAGTCCTGGAGGAGAACAGCTAATTGACTAAGTCTGGATCATAGGTAGCCTCCTTTCTCCAACAGTTAAAACTGTACAGAGGACAGATACGGAATGTGACACTATTCCTCTTATAGCAGATATCTGACATTCTTCTTTCGCTAACACTAAACATGACAATTCACTGAACAGTCCCCCAGACTTCTATTTTGTACCTATTCAAATCCTTATATGAAACTATTTCTAAAGAAAAGTGAAATTTGCAGAAAAATGGATGAACTTGGAAAGTATAAGGAAATAACCCAAACTCAGAAAACATATTCTTTGTCTTATGCAGTTCCTAGCCTCATTATGTGTATGTGTGTATGAATACACATAAGTGTGGGTTAAAGTACTAGAATGAGATAAAGAGAAGATTAAGAAAGGCAGAAAATCCATGAGATAATACAAAGAAAATGGAATGATGATTAGGATACCTTGAAGAGGATGAAGCAGAAAGGGAATTCATTAACACATAAAACATACTTTGTTAAAAATGGGGTAATACCTAAAACCTTGTATGCTATGTTGAATTTTTTCTTTTAAAAACTAATTTTATTTAGCCTATATTAATGATTATATATGCTATTATATATAATAATATATAATAATAGCATATATTAATATTATGATGGGTTTCAGTGATCAGAACGGCAAACAGGACAGACATTGGAAGAAGGAGAAAACAAGAAACAGGACAGGAGCCTACCACAGAGAACCTCTGAAACACTCTACCCAGCAGGGCATCAAAGCAGATACTGAGACTCATAAACAAACTTTGGGCAGAGTGAAGGGAATCTTAGGGAAAAAAATTTAAGAGACCTTGGTAACACTTACTAGTGGATACACACCATTTTCACCTACATGTGTCTTTCAGGCACCAGTCCCACATTCTATTGAGATTATGTGCTTTGTGTCTACTCTTAGATAACGGGGCCTTTGAGGCAGAGCATGAATCACCATAAAGAGCCCAGCAGTTACTTGGCTTGTGTCTGCTTTCTTTGTATCAGCAGTGACTATTGCATCTCCCTATTGCATCAGATAAGGTTCAGCAGATGGGAAGAAGATAGACAGTGGCTCTTCAAGGCCACAGCTGGGGCACTGGAGCACAAAGAGAAAAGTTCTTAACTCTACTGAAGCCCCATGGCTGGTGCTTTTGATTTCCTCCAGCTATTAATTCCTAGATCTATCTCCTCCAACAAAGGTCAAGGATTTTAGAAAACTGAGAGGAGGGTCTGAACCCCTGGGTAAAAGGGGCTTCAAGATTTCTCTTCTTAACTCTAGCACATTGTCAGGTCACAAAACTGGCAATTGGGAGTGAAGAATATAAAAAAGCCCTGTCATGGGATATGGGGCAGGGAGTGTAAATGAATTGTCTCCTCTTTTTATTCCTCTACTTCAAAAGAAGTAGCTGGTCCCAACCATTAGCTGTTGTCTTCAGCCACTCTTATCCAACTCCTCAAAAGCATGTGCCAGTTTCTCAGTTTCTGCTCACTGTAACATTTTGTCTTTGGTGTTGAGCTCAGCATGGTAACATGAATATTCATATTGAGTACTCACAATAGCTACACTATTATCCAAGACCTTCCACCATTTACAATCACTTGACAGCTCAGGCCAGTGTGCTACTTTTTACTACTGGCTCTGTTGACACTGGGGTGAGAGTAAAGAATGAAATCTCAGGAGACAGAGCTTGAATTCAAATCTTACTCTCCTCTGGTGACTATAACTGTGATCTTGGAAAAGTTTCTCAACTTCTCTGTGCCAAAATCTTCTCCTCTATAAGTGGAGACAACAAGAGTAATGCTTTATAGCAGTTTGGAGTGTATTGAATGGGGGAAAGTCCCCAGAACAATGCTTAAAGTATAACATTTAGGGAATGTTCTTCTGTCTGCTTTACCTCTCACTTCATGGCCCTGTCTCTCTTCCCTGTGAAGACTCACCCATTCTGTGACAGAAACACACTTCTAACCAGTGGAAAGCCTGGAGTGGGTCCATCAAATTATCCATCTCATCATCACAGGACCTACTCACTCTCACCCGACCAAAGGATCAAGAAAATACCCGAACTCTCCTATACTTCCCTTCACATCACAATGTTTTTCATCATCCTCATCATCAGCTTAGAGAACACCTAACTTCTGCTTATGGGGTTGATGCCTTAAGCCAGCTTTTCTTTTCTTTTTTAATTTGATTGTTTATAATTTTTATTCTTAATTTCAGACACTCATAAATTATTCTCTTAGTGAGAAAATCTAGGCATTATAGCTTTAATGTCATACTAAGTAATATTAAAATAAATAACGAGAAATGAACTGCTGAATTAAAACAACTAATAATTGGATTGAAGAAATATAAAAATTCTGGATTCAGTGAACTGGCACCAGTCTAATTTAAATGTCTAATTAAAAGCTATTTGGAGGAGCAGCATATACAAACTGCACTGCAGTCATCTATGACTGGAGAAGAAGCTTCGTAACCAGAGGAAAATCAGAATTGCATGAAGAAATGGGAACGGGCCGTAATCTTTAATCAGAGCACTCTGTTTTAATCAAGACCTGTGTGACTCTCCGTTTCATTACCACTTCATTAAAAACATGCTGTCCCTGGTGCTGAAGCTGCTGTTAGGTCTTTAACAGATGAGTAACCAAGCTTCAAGACAGAAAAGGAGGTAGCAATCCAGGATGGAAGCTGGAGCTTCCAAAGTTGGCAGAGGGCTACAGAAGAAGAAAAGGAAGTTAAGATTAGAACTGATTTAACCAGAACAATCCTTCCAGCCTGCAAGCTGATTCATTCAGAGGGCTATTCATAGCAAAGGGCTATTTAGCACATTGTCAAATATGTCATTCTAACAAAGTGTGATCGTTAGTACAAATAGCTCAGGAGCAATGACATATTTAGATTTCCTGTATAGAGGTGGCAGGGTATGTGCAGTTAGGCAAAAAGAAAAAAAAACTCCGTCTTCATATAAAAGAAAAAATGTCTGAAATTTCTAAAATTGGGTTTGATTCTGAGACTTACCAGCTCCTGGCACTTCCAGCGTGTCACTGTTCCTTTGCTTCTTTGTTTTCTCAACTGTAACGTAAACAAGCAATGACATTTTTTATGCAGTCCTGTTATGAGAACTAATTAGAGATGTAATGATGAGTTAGTACATGTGCAGCTATGTCTACCTGTTCCTATATGATGTGAAGAGAGCAGGAGCTGGATTCACTCAGATCCACTTTGGAAAGCTCCCGTACTCACTGGACACAACACTGTATTACTTTGCCACTTCATTTAACTCTAAGGATGGCAAACAAGCAGCTTATCAGATTCTTCCATGAATGAAAAGGACCATCTGCGATAGACAGCATCCTGTAATGTGCTGCCACATATATAAACTTACATGCAAGTTAAGCTGTCTTGTTGCTGCATGTGTTGCAAGTAGAGACACTAAGCCTTAATGGGGATCTGCCTTGAGCATTCTTCCTTATGAGTTCAACACCAATGTCATGCTACCCGTACTGGGCCCACCTCACTACCGAGTCCATACTCAAGAACCCAATGTTGCATCTCTATCCTCCCATCTCCCCTTTTTCAGTTCTGTGTTCGTAACACAGACCAGGGAAGGGGCAGAGCTTAGGAACAGAATCTAAGAGTGAAGGACAAAATTCTTTCTCCTCCCTTTAGACTGCTATTAATGTAAGCTTAAAAAAAGAAACATCTCTGCAGTCAAAAAGGGATAAGCCCAGCAGAAAAATCGCCCTCCTACTGAATAACAAATCAATAGATCCCTGGGTCATATGCATTGCCTTCTGGTCCAATCATATGTTTTTGTTTGGTTTTGTTAAAAAAAAAAATAAAATAAAAGTAAGAAACTTAAATAACCAGGGGCTATTTTCACAGTTTACCACCTAACAACACACAGAAGCAGTAATTAAAACAATGTGGGGCTGTGGGAAGACAGACGGAAAATCTGTCCCCACTGAGACTATCAAGAAGGGAAAAGGATCCTGGAGGGTGAAGCACAGTTCGCTACATCTCACCACGGACTGATGAGCAAAGAGAGAACATGGCAGAGCTCGCTGCCCGGGGAAACGTCAGCTCGTGTGAGAAGCTTGTGGAAAAACACTGAAAGGTGATGACACTCCTGCTATTTTGCCAAGTTCAGAAAGGGGGGGGGATTTCCTTTGTAACAAAGGAATTAGCCCTATGGTGATTTCATAAGCTACTTTTGTAAAGGAACAACCATGTTGGCTTTTCTCATCCTGTCTCATCTTGAAGTCTAAAGCTTAAAAAAAGAAATGTCAACCCCCATCCTGAAATCATCCATATTTGCTATTACTTGATTATTTTAAATTCCATAGTTCTTTCAGGTTAGTGAGCTCCTTTACTTTGTTCTAAAGTTGTTCATAAATACTCATTTAACCCTGCATTATTAACTCCATACATTTAGTCTTCTGGCTGTTGGGAAATTTCTCGATCATTTAGAGCTTCTCATCGGCACTTTTTTAAGGTGAATTTATTAGGAACACCCTGAAAGACATGTTACCACAAGTTTCTGTTCTTTATCCACTTTGAAAAACATGGTTTCTTCATTGGGAACAGATGAAATCTAGTCAAGGTTTCAATGCTCTGATTTCACTTCTGTCGGGATTAACTAAAAGAACATATACAGCTGTTAATATCGTATAAAGTAGACTTTGGAGTAAAACACTTAACGGAAATAGAATAGAAGAGCATATGATTATAGATGAGTTAATTTTCCAAGGAGAAATAGTGATATTAAACTTTTATGTGCCAGAAAACACAATTGCAAACATAAAGAACACATCCAGTGGGAGAATGCATGTCTAGCAAATACTAGACCCTGGGTTGACTCATCAGTGCTGAAAAAATAAACAAAATATTTTTAAATCCTACAAAATACATGAAGCAAAGGCCCATAGATATTAAGGGAAAAGTAGATCACAATGGTTATTGCTAGAAACTTCAATATTTATTTTTCAGCAATTGAAAAAAACTAGACTGAACATCAAAGATATAAAATTACTCAACAATACCATTAAACAGCAGGATCAAGATCTAAGTAACATGTGTCCAATTAAATTAGACACCTTGCCCAATTTAATCATACTCTAGAGAACAAAACAACACTTGAAAGAATTAAGATCATGCAGAAAGAATTCTTTCACCACAGTAAAATAAAAATATCAATAACTGGAGTAAAACAAGAACATTGTAAAATATCTACAAAGAGTGGGTTTTAAAAATGGCCTGTGAATTAAAAAGAAAATCTCAAGAAAAATTTATAATTGTATTTAATTGGATAAAAATGAAAATACTGTGTTTTACAATTTTCAGGACACTGAGACAGTGCTGAGAGAAAAAAATCATAAATCTCAAAAAAGAAAAAATCCTCAAATTAATAACTTCAACTTAAGAACCTAGAAACATGAGAAGAAACCAACCCCAAAGCAAGCAAAAAAAGAAAACAATAAATATTGAGGAAAACAATAAAATTACGAACAGGAGAATGATACAAAAAAGTAATGATATAAAGAGTTAGTTTTTGAAAAGTATAATGAAACTACTGAACTTATAGCAATACTGTCAGAGAGAAAGGTAAGTTCAAAGTATTAATAATACAAATGATGTGGAATAGGAATACTGAATTATTTGAAACTGTTCATGACTAAATATGAAATAGATCATGTGACTATCATCATAACTGACAAGTTACTTGATTTCTTACCTTTTAGTTATTTATGTATTTCTTTAGTGTGTGTGTCTCTGGGTGCACCACAGTGTGTTTGTGAAGGGCAGAGAACAATTAGTGTTGGTTGACTCTTTCACTGGGTCTGTTGAGTATCAAACTCAGGTCCTCAAGCGTGGCATCAAGCACCCTTACCTGCTGAACCATTTCATATCCTGAACTCATCATTCTTTAAACTTATAAAAAGCAAACTTCTGGGCTCACAGTTTCTGGGCTCACAGAATTAAGGGGAATTCTGATAACTAGTTAAAGATGTAGCATCTAATTTTACATATATTCTTCTAGAAACATTTGCATCTGGTTCATCAAAGTCACAGAATAAAGAGACACACAAAATTAATTCTGTATACTGCCAATAGGTAAGCAACAGTGAAAAGAAAGAAGCAATATCATAACTGCTCAAAAAGAGATATTTAGGTATATGCATTTTGACTCATTTGCTGAAACTGTCAAAACATTGATGAAATAAATCAAAAGAGTTAAAAAGAAATGATATGTACTGTGTTCATGAACTGAATTACTGAATACAACAAAAATGTCACTTTCCCTAAACTGGCATTTTTTGCACATTTACTGTAAAAATCCAAAAAGCATTTTTGTAGACTCAGACATGATAGTTCTAATCCTATACAGAAAACTAAAATAACCAGAAGAAATTAAAATAAATTGGAAAAAAAGATAGAAAAAATCTATTTTATGATTCTGAGAATGTTCTATTCATACTAACCAACACAATATTAATGGCAGAAAGATAAACATATATATTAATTTTTTTAAACCCATAAACTCTGGAAGAGAGCCCTACTAATAAATATAACTTATCTTTTGACAAAGATACAGCAGCTTCTCAATGGAGAAATGACATTTTCTTAAGTAAATAGCAATAAAAAGCTATTCATAGGAAAGTGACTTCCAAGTTATATAATATGTGTCAAGCAGTTTAATGTAAAACAAATTATAACAATTTTTGAAAAAGAATAAAATCTTCTGAATCTAATGTTAGGCAAGGAGTTCTTGAACATGATTATCCATTGGACAAAGAGCTCACAATGACTATGACAGCATGCACAAGACCTGCTAAGATCAAGCTAATTCAGCATGAATATGGTGGGGCACATGAAGGCCCACCTCTGTCTGAGATGCAGTTGGCTCTGAGCATGGGTAGTCAGTTTTCTTCAGAGATGCAAATGCTGAAGGACTGGACATACTACAGTTGATGATTCAATGCCCACTCCCATAAAGGCAGCTCTAAATGAAATCAGTTGGTTAAAAAAGAATGAGGAAGCGCTATTCCTAGTCCTCTGAGAAAGCACCAGATTGATTTCCAGAGTGGTTGTACAAGTTTACATTCCCACCAAGAGTGGAGGAGAGTTCCCCTTTGTCCGCAACCTCTCCAGCATGTGGTGTCACTTGAGCTTTTTGATCTTGGCCATTCTGATGGGTATAAGGTGAAATCTCAGGGTCATTTTGATTTGCATTTCCCTGATGGCTAATAACTGTGAACATTTCTTTAAGTGTTTTTCTGCCATCATATATTCCTCTATCGAGAATTCTCTGTTTAGCTCTGTTCCCCATTTTTTAATTAGATTACTTGATTTGTTGCTTTTCAACTTCTTTAGTTCTTTATATATAGTGGATAATAGCCCTGTCAGATAAAAGGTTGGTGAGGATTCTTTCCCAATCTATAGACATTCATTTTGTTTTGATGACAGTGTCCTTTACTTTACAGAAGCTTTTCAGTTTCATGAAGACCCATTTATTGATTGTTGGTATTCTGTTAATCAAGAGGGAGGACTCTAGCTAAAATGCTCAATCCCCAGCCAGAAGGATGAACATCAGAAGGATAAAACAGGGAACAAGTCAGGAGCCTGCCACAGAGGGCCTCAGAAAGGCTCTGCCCTGCAGACCATCAAAGCAGACTCTGAGACTTATGGCCAACCTTTGGGCAGAGTGCAGGGAATCTTATGAAAGAAGTGGGAAATAGTAAGTTCTGGAGAGGAAAGAAGCTCCACAGGGAGAGTAACAGAACCAAAAAATCTGAGCACAGGAGTCTTTCCTGAGACTGATATTCCTACCAAGTACCATACAGGGAGATAATCTAGAACCCCTGCAAAGATGTAGCCCGTGGCAGTTCAGTGTCCAAGTGGGTTCCATAGTAATGGGAACAGGGACTGCCTCTGATATGAACTGATTGGCCTGCCCTTTGATCACCTCCCCCTGAGGGGGAACAGCCTTGCCAGGCCACAGAGGAAGACAATGCAACCATTCCTGATGAAACTTAATAGACTAGGATGAGAAGGAAGGAAAAGTAGATCTCCTCTATCAGTGGACTTGGAGAGGGGCATGCGTGGAGAAGGAAGAGGAAGGAAGGGATTGCCAGGGGAGGGAGGAGGAAACTACAGGGAGGATACAAAGTGAATAAAGTGTAATTAATAAAAATAAATAAATAGATATAAAAATCAAAAAAGAAAGAATGAGGAAGAAAGAAATGGTGAGGGCATGGAGACTTGAAGGGGAGTAAATGGGGTGGATGTGATCAGAACACATTATAACACGTGTATGGTAAAAGAAAAGCACACTAAGTGAAAGAAAAATGATAAAATAATGCTCATCAAAAGGAAAGACTTGCCCTTTCAAATGTAAATTTAGAAGGCAAAAAGACAGAGGATCCGGGATGGCGGCCCCAGGAAGATACTATATCTGAGGAGTAGGACAGCAGTGTCAGCTCAGCGACCAGGAGACTGAAATCTGGGACCTAAAACACCAGAATTTGTGATTGCCAGGTGAGCAGAATTCCTACGGTGAGGATATCAAGTGGGAAAGTCCTAGGGACATCCAGTTAATCCCTGGAAAAACTCCAGGTGACTGGCTGCACACAGCCCTGATCTGAACGCACAGCTTCCCTCGGTGCTGCCAGCTGCCATCCTGGACCAGGACACACAGTCTCCTGACCAGGCTGAGGCACCCCAGACATCATTCCAGTCCCAGTGCATCGGCGGTAAAAATCTGGACCATGCAGCCTCCCACCACCCAGCCAGCCTCCTGCCACCCTGTAAGCCTCATCCTGGTCCAGACTGAGGCACCTCAGACACCATTCCAGACCTGGGAGAAACAGCTGGCACACATCTGCTAGCCTTGAGCTGTACACGCGCCTCCCACGGTGCCAGTGACACAAGCCACCACCCTGGACCAGGACATATAGTATCTGGTCCACACTAAGTTGCCCCCAGATACCATCCCAGACTGGAGTGCACAGCCCCTACCTCAGAAGGAGGCGCCAAGTCCCCAGACCAGAGGGGAGCCCTTAGCAGCAAGCACAGGTGAGAACATGGAGACTCCAGACCGGAGCAGTGTCTCCAGCCTCCATCTCAAACCAGGACACTCAGCCTCTGGCACAGAGTGAGGTGCCAAGCCTCCAGACCAGAATGGCAACCAGCCTGCGGTGCTCACAGCTTCTAGCACAGAGCACAGAGCCTGGCACACAGAGCTCACAACAGAGTTCATGTCACGTCCACAGCGCCATTCACTGACCTCAGAGTCCAGCCTGTGGAACCCTCCACAGAGTGAAGAACACTGGGAATTCAGAAAACCTGCGCAGGCACTTGCCTGCAGTCTGCACTTGCTAAATGTGCTAACACCCTCATCCCCTCCTGTGCTTGCTCCCAAACCCCATACCTCACCCATATACACTCCTCTTTAAGACACTTTCCCAGCGCACGCGCGCACACACACGCACACACACACACACTTACACCCCCTCCCCAACAATGAAACTGTGCCAGCAGCCTTTCCTCCCACAGGGACAACTAAGGCAACAACACATGCTATCAAACCACTGGAACTCCCTTATCTTCTTGAAGAATACTTCAGACACCAGAGATTGACAGTTCCAGTCTGAAGTTCAGCTTCAAGGAACAAACAGCTCCTTGAGTATATATAAACAAATGGCCAAAGGTCGATGTAAGAACTCACCCAACAAAAATCAGGACACCATGGCACCACCAGAAACATGCAAAAGCAACAGAGATTTTAACTCAGCAGAGACAGAGGAAAATAATATTAAAGCTATGCTTATGCAGTTACTAGAGGAACAAAAAGAGGAAATGAACAAGGCCCTCAAAGAAATACAGAAGAATATAACTGCCCATGTAGAGGAACAATTGAAGATATACAGAAAGGAAACAAACAAAAAAATAGGAGCCACATTCAATCAGATAAAGGAAATGGTACAAAGCATGAAAACAGAATTAGAATCTATAAAGAACACACAAACAGAGAAAAACCTGGAACTGGAGAACTTAGAGAAAATATCAAGAACCACAAAGGTAAGCATCACCAACAGAATACAAGACATGGAAGAGAGAATCTCGGGAGCTGAAGATACACTTGCTAAATGGATTCCTCACTCAAAGAAAAACTAAAATCAGAAAAGTACCAAACACAAAACATCCAAGAAATCAAGGACACGCCATGAATAGATGAAACCTAAGAATAATAGGAATAGATGAAAAAGAAGACTCTAGGCTTCAAGGACCAGAAAATATTTTTAAGAAAAACATAGAAGAAAATTTCCCTAACTTAAAGAAAGAGATGTCCATAAACATACAAGAAGCCTACAGAACACCAAATAGACTAGCCCAGAAAAGAAATACCTCACATCACATCATAGTCAAAACACTAAACCTACAAAACAAAGAAAAAATAATAAAGTCAGTAAGGGAAAAGGGTCAAGTAAGATATGAAGGTAAACCAATCAGAATCACAACAGACTTCTCATCAGAAACTATGAAAGCCAGAAGGGTCTGGGCAGAGGTCATACAGTCTTTACGGGAACACAGATGCCAACCCAGACTACTATACCCAGCAAAGCTTTCAGTCAACATAGATGGAGAAAACAAAATATTCCATGACAAAACAAAATTTAAGCAATATCTACACAGCAACCCAGACCTACAGAAGATTCTAGAAGTAAATTCCAATCCAATGAAAACAACTACACCAAAGAAAATATAGGATTCAGATAACTTCCCAACAAAAAGGATAAAAAAAGCAATAAATCATAGCAAGATCATCAACTCCACAATAAAAGGAACTAACAGTCATTTGTCACTATTATCTATCAACATCAATGGACTCAACTCTCCAATAAAGAGACACAGACTAACAAAATGGTTGCAGAAACAGGATCCAACATTGTGCTACATCCAAGAAACACACCTATGCAACAAAGATAAACAGTAACTCAGAGGAAAGGGCTGGAAAAATGTGTTTCAAGCAAATGAACCCAGAAAACAATCTGGGGTAGTGATCCTAGTATCTAATAAAATAGACTTACAACCAAAACTAATCAAGAAAGATGAGGAGGGGCACTTCCTTCTCATCAAAGGAAAATTCCAACAGGAGGACATCATAATTTTGTACATCTATGTCCCAAATACAAGACCACTCACATTTGTAAAAGAAACATTATTTAAGCTGAATTCACACATTGATCCCAACACCATAATAGTGGGAGACTTCAACACTCCATTCTTCAAAACTTCACTCTCACCAAGGGACAGATCATCCCCATCAGAAGCAAAACAGGAAAACAAGGGCACTTAGAGAGGCCCTAAATCAAATGGACCTAATAGATATCTACAGAACATTTCATCCTAGATCAAAAGAGTATACCCTCTTTTCAGCACCTCATGGAACATTCTCCAAAATAGACCATATAGTTGGTCACAAAGCAAGCCTCAGCAGATACAAGAAAATTGAAATAATCCGTTGTATCCTATCTGACCATCATGGTCTAAAGTTGGACCTCAACAACAATAGAAACAGCTAAAAGTCTGCACATAGTTGGAAAATGAACAACTTGCTACTCAAGGACAGCTTGGTTAGGGAAGAAATTAAGAAGGAAATTAAAGACTTCCTAGAATTCAATGAAAATGAAAGCACAACATACCCAAATTTATGGGACACAATGAAGGCAGTGCTAAGAGGAAAGTCCACAGCACTAAGTGCCTTCAAGAAGAAATTTGAAACATCTCATACAAGCAACTTAATGTCCCAACTGAAAGCCCTAGAAAAAAAAGAATCAGATATACCCAAGTGGAGCAGACAGCTGGAAATAATCAAACTCAGGGCTGAAATCAATCAATTAGAAACGAATAAAACAATTCAAAGAATCAATGAAACCAAGAGCTGGTTCTTTGAGAAAATCAACAAGATAGAGAAGCCCATAGCCAAACTAACAAAAGGCAGAGAGAAACCATCTAAATCAGCAAAATCAGAAATGAAAAGGGGGACATAACTACAGACACTGAGGAAATCCAAACAATCATTAGGTCTTACTACCAAAGCCTATATGCCACACAATTTGAAAATCTAAATGAAATGGACAGTTTTCTTGATAGATTCCATCTACCTAAATTA
>CM053766.1:151051298-151075450 GCA_028658305.1 Pachyuromys duprasi | reverse complement strand
AAAAAAAAACTCTTGAAAAGAGGTTCAATATCCTCAGCAATGAGGGACATGCAAATTAAAGACATATAACATATTAATACATGTCTATCCGAAGGACATTTTTAAAGTAGCATCACATATTAGCTAGATGTGGATAAATTGGGTCATTAATAAAGATTTGAAATTTAGATTAGAACAGAAAAACTGGCAAATAGTAGCCAATGTCTCCAAAATCTAAATATTCATCTACTACATAATTTAGCAATTTCACTCCTGGGCATTTATCCCACTGACATGAAAATGTTTACACAAAAACCTCTAATTAATGTTTACAGTGGCTTTATTCATAGTAGCCAAAACATGGAAACAACTCAAATGCTCTATAATGGGCAAATTGTTAAACAAATGTGTACATTTTCACCATTGTTAAACCAAGAAATTTTTAAGAGCAAATTATTGATACAATTTGTAAATTAAGCTTTAGAAAATTATGCTGGCTGAGAAAGGACAATTCAAGAATTAAATAATGTATAATTCCTCCATTAGTACATACTTAAAATGAAAAATTTTAGAAATTGGTAACAAATTGATAAATGTTGAGCATTTAAAAAGAAATGCACGTAATTAGGGAATGGGTGTGATAAAAGGGCAAAAAGAGTCATTTTAAATATTAAAAGGTTTATTTTATATTGATTCAGCCACTAGAAAAATCAGTATGGAGAATTCTCAAAAAACTCAAAAACTAAATCTGCATGTAATCCAGCTAGTGATAACTCCTTGTTTATTCCCAAAGGACTCAAAAGCCTAAGCCACAGATATTTGTTCAGCCATTTTCATGCTGCTGTATTCATCAAGCTAAGAAATGAAAACAACCTAAATGACCTCCAGCCTACGAACAGATAATGAGAGTGTAGTGTGCATATATTATAGATCGCAGGTAACTGGAACGAACTATAAAAGATCATATTCTGTGAGGTGACCCAGACCTATAAATAAAAACATTGCATCTTCTCTTTCATCAGAGGCTCCTAGCTCCACATCTTCAGATGAGAGTACATATCCTGGACTTACTGCAGAAGCTAAGAAAGTGAAAAGAAACCGTTGCCTGGGGAAAGGGTTAGGGGAAAAATAGAGAAGGTAATAGCAAGGTACATGTGATATGATTAGAGAAATGGGGAAATGGATCCTCTAGTTTGCAAGGAGGTAAATAAATACAAAAGAATGAGGGAGGGGAAGTAAAATAAGAGCAACAATGCCTGAAAAAGTTATAAGAATCCTAACTGAACTAAAATTAAGTATAGAGAGAGGGACTAAGGAGACCCATGGATCTCCCTGGGAGGGAAAGTAGAATAGATTTTGGGTATATACCATAGGGGGTGGGAATGGGAGGAAGAGGTAGGGAGAAAGAGGAGAGACAGCTGAAATTGAGGGACATTTGAGGAATGATATGAAAACCTAATGAAGTGGAAACTTCCTGAAATACATGAAAGTGATGCTAATGAAATTTCCCAACAATGTAGGAGACAGGGTCCTGATTTGTCATCCCTTGTCAACAAACAAGGCTTCTAGTACCCAGAAAGAGTTGCATTCAATTGAGTTATTGGCTAAGGGGATGCCATGGAAAGCTCCAAATGACCCTGGCTGTTTTGAAGACAATGGGTTGTTCTCCAGAAACTGACAGTGGGTCCCGGCTGTAAAGGACACATCAACACAATTCATTGAAGATAAAGAAGTGGAAATGGTGCCTAGATGGAGCCTTTACCTCTATGTTTTTGCGTCTTTGGTTTGGGAAAGTACTTTTCAGGCCACCAAAGGGAAACATAAGCCCCAACCCAGCCACAAAACCTTTGGCCTACAATCTGCCCTGCCTGCAAGATATGAGAAGACAATGGTGGCACAGAACCTCTGGGAGTAGCCAGTCTCTGAGTTGTCTTAAGGCTGACTCCATGAGATGGAACCCATATGTGGCACTGCTGGGGTGACCAAACAAGCAAACCAAAAATGCTATTAATCTTTTTAAAAACAGCACAATGTAAAATGACTCCTAATGATATGCTTTACTCAATATCAGTGCCTTATGCAGTCATTGTCAAAGAAGCTTCCTCCTGCAGCAGATGGGACAGAGGCCGAGACCTACTGACAGACATTACACAAAGGAAGAATCAATAGAACATACAGCTCTAAATAGGATTTCTCCACCGAATCTCTTCCCTCAGAGCTCAGGAAACCCTCAGAAGAAGAGGTGGAAAAGTACAAGACCCAGAGGGATGAAGGACATCAGGAGAACAAGGCAGGACTGGGAATCAACTCGGCAAGGCTCGTAAGAAATCACAGAGACTGAAGCACCAAGCACAGGGCTTTCCTGGGTCCTCTTCATGTACTAGAACTTCTAGAACATTGGCTTAGCATTTTTACCACACTCCTGAGTATGCAAAAAGAGTAAATTTCTGATTCCTGTTCCTGCTCTTAAGGATTTTCCCATTCTGTTGGCTTACCTGGTCCAGTCTCTGTACAATGGTTTTCATTCTATCTTATTATATTTTGTGTGTTTTCTTATTATGTTCTAGCCTGTTCTTTTCTAATGAGAAACAGAAAGCAATATATCTGGCATGGGAGGGGAGGTGGGGAGGATCTGGGAGGACTAGAGGGAGAGAAAACTATAACTGGAGTATATTGCATAAGAAAAGGATCTATTTTCATTTTTTAAAAAAGGCTGTGTCTACTGGTAATGTCAGAAGCTACATCCTCCGAGTCTCACCAGTAACACTTTCTAAACATGAGCTAAACAAGCACAACAAGAGCCATGAAAAAATATCAGGGGAAAGATGAAAAGCCTCAGCCACAACACACTACAAGAAACTAAGAAATGCTGAGAACGAGGGAAATAATCTTTTCCAGGGAAGAGCACAGCAACTGTTATTTATTACTAAATGGTTAGCCCTGGCCTGAAAACATAGACACAAGTAATAGGTAACATACAGATCGAGAAGGCTGTATTTCGGCCACGGCCCTCCCCTCCCCCAGGGACTGAACCTATCCAAGGGGACAAATGGAGCGGGGGAGGGGGGAAGAGATGGGGAGTTTGGAAGCCCCTCGTGTACAAATGGAAATAACAACACTCCGGGATCAGCTTTGTGGAGGCAGATCAATTTTATTCACGGTGAACGAAACATATAAAACCAGTACAGGTTTTATAGACCTGTTGAACAGGTCTTAAGTCCAAATAGAGAATGGTTGGTTACTGCCAAGGTATGTGTGGTATTATTGAACTCTTGGTGTTATTGTGCCATGCTGGCTGTTCATAAGTTCCACTGCTAGTTAAGCCTACTGGTTGGTTCCTTCTCTTAGAAACTCTCCTGGAACCTTCTGGTACCATGAAGGCTAGTCCTCAGGGAGGAGGCTTTAAAGTAAGCAAGATACAGTGTGGGTTCTCTGGGTTCCGTATCCAAAGTACATGGTTTCTTCAGAAATAGGAACTTTCCATCCATGTCTGGGGGCAACTAAAGGCAACAGCAAGGTTTGTTTTAGGAGTCTCTTATAAAACCCTCACCAACAAATTAAAAGGGACCTTTGCATACTTAGTGTTTGGATTTTTGTGAGCTCTTCTTCAGCTCCTGGAAGGAACGTTGTTGGCCTAGATGGGACATTTTTATTTAAACAATATACACAGCAAATAGCATACCGCAAACATAAACTTATATGTAATCCTAAATTTTAGGTTAATAAATGACAATATGGAGTCTTATGACTTTTTTAGACACACACCATTCTTTTACCCAAGGAGTGATTCTTTGGTGATGAAAATGTACTGTGTCTAACTGTATCAGGGTGTGTTCACACCTTGGATGTGGTAAAACCTTCTAGGGAAATTTCATAAAGCATGCACTAGATCTCTCTGCATGGTTTATTGTAAGCATGTGCACCTACATTTATCTCAAAGTAAAAGCATGTTTTATAGTGTCAACACTGGCTTGTTGCTCATAATTTTGCATCTAGTGTGAAAATTTCACTGGCTCAGCACTACTACCAGCTGTCTGGAAAGCTGCCCCTCTGTGAGCTCACATGGTACATGAAGCAGATATTCTGCCATCTGTGGAAGGCCCTTCTCCAGGCCAGCCTTCCCTCAGACCCAGCAGCTTCTCACTTACTACTTTATTTTGATTTTTTTTCACCCTCAGAACATAAGCCACGTATATGTGCATACAAATGTTAAGTCAGCACAATTTCCATATTCCACTCAAGTCTTTAAATCACAATCATGACACTGCCAAGCGGCAAGTAACTAAGTAGCACATATGCCACAACAGATGGCTCACACGTCATGGTTTCTACCCCCAAAGTTCTTCTGCTTAGTAAACCTATCAATAAACACATTACAAATAAGTGTTGTGGGAGGGAGAAAAATAGAGGATATGCTGGAAAAGGGATCTCAGATAATGACCGAATAGCTTACCAGGAAATTTCACCTGAGAGCAAACACTGTAGAATCCAGACCCAAGAATAAAGGATTCTTAGTCATTATTCTATTGTGGTGTTATTATTCTGGTTTTGCTTGATTCATTTGTTTCCTTTCATTTTGTTTGATGAGAGCAGTAAAGAAGGCATTAAACACTTTGGAGAATCTAAGGAAACTCTTCTCCAGTATCATGTGCGTCAGCTACTGATACAATGAGACTAACTAACCATCCTTACAAGGACTAGCATGCATGGTCCCACCTGCAGGTCTACATGTCTGCATGTGTACTGACCCCAACTCCTCATCTCACTCAATGGCAGCTCTGCTTCAGGCTGTGCATCAGCTGAACCAGGCCTGACCTGGGTTTGGATGCCATCCCAACATATCTCCTTCCTGCACTTAGTAGAGATTCTAATGGCAAATACCTGCAGAGTAAAAGACAGGCCAAACCACACACCCCCAGGTGAGAATTTGTCTTATATCACATCTAACAAGCTGTTAGTGAGTACGGAGGCTAGCCAGGATCAGTGCTGCAGTCCCAACTGGCCACAACCAAAGGGAACAAGAACATGTGCTGACTGTTCTACTTCCTCGATAAGGAGGCTGTGGTATTCCACAATTTTCAAGTGAGAAAATAATGTGGTTAAGATAGAAAGCTTCAGCTGAGCCAACTGTGTTTTAGGACAAGTTTCTCAACCTTGGCAATACTAATGATCAGTTTGGACTGATCATTGTTAGGGCATGGGAAGAGGATTGTCGTATGTGTCAAAAGCTTAGTAATATGTCCAGGCTCTCTCCACTAGATGCCAGTAACAACTTCAAGTCAGGAAGAGAAAAACCTGTCTTTATCATTGCCAACTGATCCTCAGAAGTCAAAATTACCAGTGTTTTAGGACCACTATCTTAAATAAATATTCAGTATTCAAGGTATGCTATGAGGGGTCAAAGAGAAAACTTTAATAACAGCAAACTTGACTGTGTCCTTTTTTATGAACTTGACATATCACCCTTACAGCCTTATAATGGCTCTATCAGGGGGAGTTCTACCTCACACTATTAATATTGTAATTAAGCAATGAAATAAAGAGAAAAAATCTCAAATTAGAACAGAGATACTCCAGTTTAAAACAGGTTTTTAGTAGAAACACATACACTTACAAACCCTACAAGAATTTCTGATTGTTACAGTCATGTTAATTCTGCTTTGTCAAGCATGTTTTTCATGTACGAATGTATGATAACCAACGAGCTGCTAGAAAGCAAGCCAATTTATTGAGCACCCTTGATCATTCAGATCACAAACACCAAGTGACTAAAAGAAAAAAAACAGTTAAATAGTCTTTAGTTGTGTATGGTATAGCAGCAACATATCCACACCATCAAAGGTATCTGTGTTCTTACAAGTTTACACCCAACAGAATCACCATCAAAAGCACAGCCTTTTGAGTGAAGATTGCAGTAATTCATCTCACTTAGCTAACTGGCACAAAACTCAAAACAGAATATATTCATCACATTTAGATTTTTGAAAGGTGTGCCCATCACCTTCACAAAGCAATGCAAAGTCATTTGCTAAGTTTGCAAGAACCTAAAATGTTGGCAGCAGCACACTCACCCTGCCCACTAAGCACAGCCTAGCCCTCCCCAACACCCCTTCTCACTGTGCCCAGACACGGTAAGCACCACTCGGTAGACGTGCTCTTCCCCATGTAGTTTACACTTGTTCAAATACCCCTTTGCCAACCTGCCCACTTGAGCGTCCCCCTTCTACAACTGCCCCCTTTTCTTGCTTTGCTGTTTTAATGAAAAAAAAAAGTTAGCTGTCTTCACCAGCAGAATACAACCTGGGCACCAACAATGACTAAAGTTTGCTCATAGTCTTACTCTAGAAACTCTTGGTATGTTGTAGGCATTCAGTAAACATTTAGAAAGCAAGCAAATAATTGAAAAATAAATACAGGTTGACAGTTTAATATGTAAATACAGTATTCTTAACGGTTGGAATACACTCTCATGACCACCTGGCACTCTATATATTCCAGAATCTTCCCTTTTGCAACTTTAATCATCACTTTGTCAGCATATGCCATTTTTCCTTCCTTAGGATTTCTTATGTATCTCTTGAGTCTTACTGAAGATTGGTAGCAAGAGGAAGTAGCTATAAGCATGTTGTGCAACTATAAGTATATTGTGCAAAAAAAGCTTCAAAGTAAGCAGTTCTTCATTCTGAAAAATCCTTCAGTCTACTTCACAGAGTTATTTCTGAACAAATCCCTGTGGAGTTTCTTTGTGGTGTACCTGAGTTCCCAGCCCCGGGCTTTCTTCATCTGCCCTCCTTGTGTTATCTTAACAAAAGATGAGGACAAATTTCTGTTTTCTTCTCACCCAGAACAGTTCATTCTTCTCCTTTATGGACTTTAGTCTTTCTAGCCTCATTCTTCTGTGTCTTTCGCTGTTCCAAGAAACTCTTCCAGGCATCTTTCTAAACATGATTCTTCCTTATGAAGTCTTGAGAACACTTAAAGACAGGATTATAAACTGCCTTTCTGTAACCTCATGGAGGAGGATAATCTTGAAAAGAAAGTAAAACAGACTCTTTTAAATCAGAGCTACACAAAGGATGGTGGAAAGGTGTGAAAAGACATGTGACACAGAGAAGAAAACAGAGTTGAAGTGAGAGCTATTAAATCCTCCACTGAAAAGCAACCATGAGTGGTCACCACCTTTTGCCCTTCAGGGCCACCCAGCTTGGGCAAGGATGGGGGTCAATGATTGCTGCCAGGGAGGTAATGGCCCCTTCCGGACACTGACACCATAAGAAAAACAAGCTGAGAAGAGAATTGCCAGGCTGCAACCAAGAAATGTGTTCTCCAGGGCCAGAGATAGGTAGAGCATTGACATTGTGATGAAAGTGCAGAGGAGAGGAAGCCAGAGGGAAGCTGGAGATTCCCCAGGAGCCCTGCAGGGTAACTCACAGCCTGCACCACCACCTAGGTGAGCGCCAATGCCAACGGGGATACATAAGGGTTCTGCTGAGTATGACACAGTTCTGACAAAGAATGCAAACAGGCAAGAAGAGAACAATAAAACAGAAGAATAAAGACAGTACAAAGCCAAGACCTACACAGCTCAGATCTAACAAGAAAATGAACAGCTGGAGGCAAAGGTAAACAAAAACACCTCCCTGCATCCCTCAGGACATCACAGAGAGTCTTGTATGGAAAGTCTGGTCCCCAGCCCAGCCAAGATGAAGTTGCAGGTGGAAGGCAGCTGGGCCTTCCTTGCAGGTCTCTTCCACCTACAGAGCCAGCTATGAAAACCAACTCACAGATGAGAGTGACCATATTCGTCTACACTAGGAAGCAATATTGAGTGGTGTTATAATATTTTCTGTTTAATTTTATTTTCAGTTTTAACTTTTATTATTATTATTATTATTTATTACAATTTATTCATGTTGTAAGCCAGCTGTAGACCCCTCCTTCATCTCCCCCATCCTGGTCCTACCCTTCCTTCCTCTTCCCCCTTATGCACCTCCCCTAGTCCACTGAAAGGAAAAGTCCTCCTCCCCTACTATCTGACCCGTCTCATCAGGACTGTCTGGATCCTCTTTCTCTGTGGCCTAGGAAGGCCACCCTTCCAGGGTGAGGTGATCAAAGAGCAGACAGCCAAGTTCATGCCAAGAGACTGGGGTTCCCCTTACTAGGAAACCCACATGGAGACTGAGCTTCTCATGGGCTACATCTGTGCAGAGTGTCTAGATCCTCTCCATGCATGGTCCTTGTTTGATTCATCAGTATCTTCAGGCCCCCTGGCCCCATATTTTTTACTCTGTTGGTCTCCTTGAGGAGTTCCTATCCCCTCCAGGTCTTTCTGTCTTCCCCTTCTTTCATAAGATTCCCTGAACTCTGCCCAATGTTTGACTATGAGTCTCAGCATCTACTTAGATATCCTGCTGGGTAGAGTCTTTAAGAGATCCTCTGTGGTAGGCTTCTGTCATGATTCCTGTCTTCTCCCACTTCTGATGTCTAACCCATTTGCCCTTCTGAATGAGGATTCAGCCTCTTCCCTAGGGTTCTCCTTGTTTTTCAGCATCTTTGGGACTCTAGATTTTAGTATGTTTATCCTATATTATATGGCTAATATCCACTTATGAGTGAGTATATACCATGTGTATCTTTCTGCTTCTGCGTTGCCTCACTCAGGATGATCTTTTCTATTACATCCATTTGCCTGCAATTTTCATGACTTCCTACTTTTTAATTGCTGAGTAGTATTCCATTTTGTAAATGTGCCACAATATCTGTATCCATTTCTCAGTGGAGGGACATCTAGGTTGCTTGCAGGTTCTAGCTATTATAAATAAAGCTGCTATGAACATAGTTGAGCAAATGTCCTTGTTGTATGGTTGAGAATCTTTTGGATATTTGACAAGGACTGGTATAGCTGGATCTTGAGGTATTTTCATTTTTGTTATGTTCTTCATTTATATGTTTATATGTCAAGTGTTTAGTAGTTTTTGTTTTCACTTGTATCCTACCTAAATAGACTGTATAACATCCCTTTCTTTTTCTGTATCTCTTCTATATTTATTATTTCTTGCAGAGCTAGCTTATGTATTTTTTCTTTTTACTGACACTTCTATTTCCCCTGTTCACATTCCCCTTTCTTTTTACTTAAAAAAAAGATTTATTTTATTATTATGTATACAGTGTTCCACCTGCTTGTACATCTGCACTCCAGAAGAGGGCACCAGATCTCACTATAGATTGGTATGAGCCATCATGTCATTGCTGGGAATTGGACTCAGGACTTTTAGGAAGAATAGACAGTACTCTTGACCTCTGAGCCACCTCTCCAGCCCTTCTTTTTACTTCTTAATCTCTATAATATGCTTATTTCTAAAATACTATAAATTGTAGTTATCCCAACCAGTACTTGAATGCCACTGTCTCCGAACCTTAGTGGGAACACATAAGGACAGGGGTATCTTTTACTGCATGTTATCACTGAGACTGTTGTCAAATCATTGCATTGCTTAGTAACATTGCCACCACACATGCTAAACAGTACTATGAAACATAAACCCAAGTGATGACAACAGTTCACCTGGAAGATTCACCAAAAAAAAAAAAAAGCAAACCCACAGAAGGAATGAGAAAAGGAGAAAGATAAAACCAGAGAATGCATCCATCCTATAAAACACAATACATACAAACAGAAGATAACAACATTGTGCAGCAGCTCTTCATGACTGCTCAGTAACTGAAAACAAAGACAATGATAGACTGTGTCTCCTGAAGTGCATGTGTTGGAAGCTTAGTTGTTAACAAAGCAGTGTTCACACAATGTGAGACCCTTAAGAGAGGATTAGAAAATGAAGTAGGGAATATCATACTGGAAAAAAGAAAGCCATTGTGAAAGAGGGCTTGCCAACGTTAGGCAGAATTGCATTGGTGGTAGAAACAAAGGAACTCTCCTTGCCCAGGTGGATGGTTTGCTACATTTGAAGCCATTTCCATATGGTGGTTTTTGGATGCTAATGACTTCACTGAAGTAGGCTGTGAGCGTTGCCAACAGTTGACAGCTGTCATTGTCAAGGAAACCTCAAAAAATAAAAATAAAAAACATTTTAAATGCCATATTCTTCAGGTCTCTGAAGTTTTTGAAGACTTTATTTATTTTTACATAATCTATCTATCTATCTATAGAATCATATCTATATGTTAAGTCTAGGATGTATATTCTCTTGATAAATTAGACTAGTACCTTATATGACCAAGAGTTGATCAACTAATAATTAGCATGTGTTACCAAATATCCTAAGCAGCCTATAATAATAGCTTTTAAAGTAATGGAAGTAAATCTATTTACCAATGACTTACCAGTGACTTATATGGGTATCACATATTATACCAGAGTGAAAACAAGTACATGAAAGATAACCTTAAATTTGAATTTTATACCAATGTGTCAAAATAGACTTATTTTTGCATCAATATACAAAATTCTATGCCAATGGGTTAAAAATAACCTTATTTAAGAGTAACAAATAAAACCTTCAGTTTAGAAGTAGATTCAATAATCTACCTTTTGTCTTAATAGTCCTATACTATATTGCTATATTCTCCTTTCTTTTTAACCCTTTCCTCCTTACCTAAGAAAGAAAGATACTGAAAAGAAAAAAGAAAAGAGAGAAATCCCTGAGTCTAACTTTGTTTTCTCTCTGAATAAAATTATTAATAAGTTATAACCAATTCCAAGAGACAAACTCTAAGAGACTATATATGCCAGTCCAGACTACTGTAGCCAGTAAACCTTCCCATCATCATAGAGGAAGAAAACAAGATATCCCGTGATGAAAACCAAATTTAAACAATATCAATCCACAAACTCGGCCTTAAAACAGTTACTAGAAGAAAGCTTCAACTCCAGGAAGTTAACTACACCTCTCCAAAAATAATCCAAAGGAAATAAATAATTCCACAAGCAAAACCAAAAGAAGGTAAGTGCGTGCACACACACACACACACACACACTGCATGCACACAACTAACAACAACATCAAAATAACAGGAATTAACAATCATTGATCAATAGTATCTCTCAATATCAATGGACTCAATTGCCGCAGTAAAAAGACATAGGCTAACAGCATGAATGAAAACAGAAGACCCCTCATTCTGTTGCATACAAGAACACACCTCAGCATCAAAGATAGACATTACCTCAGAGTGAAGGGCTGGGAAAAGATTTTCCAAGCAAACAGGTCCACGAAGCAAGCTGGAGTATCATTCTAATAAATAGACTTGCAAGTAGAATTAATCAAAAGAGATGGAAAAAGACACTTCGTACTCATCAAAGAAAAGGCTCACCAAGGTAACATCTTAATTTGCATCCCAAATGCAAGAGCACCCACATTTGCAAAAGAGCCATTACAAAAGCATAATAAGCCCAGCTCATTAATAGTGGGAGACTTCAACACCCCACTCTTGCCAATGGAAAGGTCATCCAGACAGAAACTAATGAATAAAAATAACAAATAATAGAAATAACTCTAAAAGATGTTATGAATCAAATGGACCTAAATGATATCTAAAAAATATATTACCCAAACACAAAAGAATGTACCTTCTTCTCAGTACCTCATGGAACCTTCTCCTAAATTGACTATTCTCTTGGTCACTACAAATATAAGAAATACAAATATAGACTACAAATATATTCATAAACTATAAATACTATAAATATAAGTCTCAACAAATATAAGAAAACTAAAATAATCCCTGTATATTATCAGACCACCATGGATTAAAGCTGGACTTCAACAACAATAGAAACAAAAGAAAGCCTACATCCAAATTGAGCAACTCTCTGTTCAATGACCAACTGGGTCAAGGAAGAAATGATGAGGGGATGAAGAGATGACTCAGAAGTTAAGAGCACTGGCTGCTCTTCCAGAGGCCCTGAGTTCAATTCCCAACAACCACATAGTAGCTCACAACCATCTATAATTAAGAGCTGGTGTCTTCTGGCATGCAGGTGTACATGCAGATAGAACAATGTATACATAATAAACAAAATACTTTAAAAAAGAAATAATGAAAGAAATTAAAGCCTTTTTAGAATTAGGTGATAACAAATACACAACATATGGCACACAAAATGAATGCCCAAAATTATGTGACACAATGAAAGCAGTGCCAAGAGGAAAGTTCATAGCACTAAGCGCTTTCATAAAGAAATTAGTGAGATCTCATACTAGTGACTTAACAGCACAGCTGAAAGCTCTAGAACAAAAAGAAGTAAACCCATAGAATAAAAATGGTAGGAAATAATAAACTTAGGGCTGAAATCAAGAAATTAGAAACAAAGAGAACAATACAAAGAATGAACAAAACCAAAAGCTTGTTCTGTGAGAAAATCAACAACATAGACAAACCCTTAGCCAAACTAAATAAAAGGCAGAGAGAGAATACCCAAATTAACAAAATCAGAAATGAAAAGGGTACATAAAAACTGACACTGAGGAAAAGCAAATAATCATTAAGTCTTATTTCAAAAATCTGTATTCCACAAAATTGGAAAATCTAACAAAATGTTTTATTTTTGATAAATACCACTTACAAAAGTTAAATCAAAATCAGGTAACAATTTAACACCTCTAACCCCTAAGGAAATGGAAGCAGTCATTAAAAGTTTCTTAACAAAAATAGATAGATAGATGATAGATAGATAGATAGATAGATAGATAGATAGATAGATAGATAGATAGATAGATAGATAGATAGACAGACAGATAGATAGATAGACAGATAGATGTCCAGGGCTAAATGGTTTTAGTGCAGGATTCTACTAGACTTTGAAAGAAGAGCTAACACCAATACTCCTCATACTAGTCCACAAAATAGAAACAAAAGGAACACTGCCACAGTCAACCTGATACCACACAAAGACTTAATCAAGAAAGAGAATTTCAGACCCATCTCCTTTATGAACATGGAAACAAAAATACTCAATAAAATACTTGCAAACCAAATCCAGAAACACACCAAAAACATCACCCATCATGATCAAGTAGGCTTCATCCCAGAGATGCAGGAATGGTTCAACACCATAAACACTATAAGTGTAGTCCACCATATAAACAAACTCTCTCTCTCTCTCTCTCTCTCTCTCTCTCTCTCTCTCTCTCTCTCTCTCTCTCTCTCTCTCTCTCTCTCTTCCTCCCTCCCTCCCTCCCTCTGCCCCCCTCTCTCTCTCATGCACACACACAATCATCTCATTAGCTACTAAAAAAGCCTTTAACAAAATCCAACCCTCTTTCATGATAGGTAGGTAACCCAACCCCAAAATGATACACATGGTATGTATTCACTTATTAGTGGATATTAGCCATAAAGTACAGGATAACCATGCTACAATCCACAGACCCAAAGAAGCTAAGTTATAAGAAGGGCCCAAGGGAGGATGCTTGAATCTTGCTCAGAAGGGGAAATATAATAAGTATTGGAGGTGCATGGGATCCGGGTAGGAGAAGGGATGGGGAAGAGAGTTAAGGTGGAGATTAAGAGTAGGGAGGAAGGGAGATGGCCCTGTGAGAGAACAGAGACCTGGACTAGAAGAGGCCCCCAGGAAATCTATGCGGGTCACCCTAGCTGAGACTCCTGGCAGCAAGGGATATGGAGCCTGATATGGCCACTTCCTGTAGCCAGGCAGGACCTCCAGTGGAAGGATAAGGACAGTAACCCATCCACAAAACTTTGGATCTAAAATTTGTCCTGCCTACAAGTGTGCAGGGTCTAAGATGGAGGAAAGACTGAAGGAATGGCCAACCAAAGACAGGCCCTACTGGAGACCCATTGCATGGGTGAGAACCAGTCCCTGACACTATTAATGTTACTCTGCTTTGCTTGTAAACAGGAGCCTAATATAATTCCTCTAAGAGGTTTCACCCAGCAGCTGATGGAAAGAGATACAAAGACCCAAAACCAAACATTAGACATAGCTCGGGGAGGCAGCAGGAGGGGTCAAGAACTCCATAAGAAAACTCAAAGAGTAAACTAACCTGAGCCTACCAGACTGAACCATCAACCAAAAAACATGCATGTACTGGCCCTAGGATCCCTGAACATATGTTGCAGATGTGCAGTTTGGTCTTCATGTGGATCCCCTAACAACTAGAACAAGGGCCCTCTGATGCCTCCCTTGGAATCCCATTCCCCTAACAGGGCTGCCTTGTCTGGAATCAGTGAGAGAGGATGCACATAGTTCTGTAGCAACTTAATGTGCCATGGTGGGTTGGTACCCATGGGGGATCACCCCTTTCTCTGAGGATAAGGAGAGAGAAAATGGGAAGAGGGTTGTATGAGGAGAGAACTGGGAGGAGAGGGGTGGCTGCAATCAGGGTGTAAATACACCTCTAACCAAACTCAAGTCCAAGCGGATCAAAGACCTCAACATAAAACCAGATACACTAAATTTGATAGAGGTAAAAGGGGTGAGCAGCTTTGAACACATATGGCACAGGAGACAATTTCCTAAACAGCACATCAACATATCAGGCACTAAGATCAACAGTTAATAAATGGGACTTCATGAAACTGAACAGTTTCTGTAAGGTAAAGGATAAAACAGCAGCCTACAGAATGGGAAAAGGTCTTTATCTATATCTGACAGAGGGCTGATATCCAAAATATGTAAAGAACTCAAGAAACTAGGCATTAACAAATCAAATAACCCAATTAAAGGATGATATGCAGATCTAAACAAAGAATTCTTGGCAGAGGGATCTCTAATGGCAGAGAAGCACTTAAATAAATATTCAATGTCATTAGTCACAAGGGAACTGCAGATAAAAACAACACTGGCATTTCATATTACACCTATCAGAATGGCTAAGATCAAAAACTCAGGTGACAGGACAAACTGTGAGGATGTGGATCAAGGAGAACACTCCTCCATTGTTGGTGGGAGTGCAAACTTGTACAACCATGGTGGAACTCAACCTGGCTGTTTCTCAGAAATTTGGGAATAGTGCTAAGACCCGGCTATATCATTTCACAAAAGGAGTATTTGAAAATGAAACCTTGTGAAACTGATCCAAGTCACACTGCCAGTTAGATGCTATGCTATGGAAAGAGCTTCAGCCCAACCTGATAGGCCTACCTCACAATCTTTCTACTGCCTGCACATCTATGTACTATAGCCACTAACTCCATAAATACCCACTGGATACTGTGCATGTTTAAGACATTGTTCTACATGCCATGAAAATGAGTTAACACTATCTAACTTTATTTGTATCAGATAAATGATCTTGTCTCTACCAACTACTGTGTTGTCTACTGGAAATTTAGTATTGCATTGCTGAGCTTCATTCATTCAAGTTGTTCTTCCAAAATTGAGATTCTTCGAAATATACAGGCTGGCTTCACTGAGTATCTGTTCCATGATACATACTTCTATGACAGCTGTCACTGACAAACTTTACCTATATTGCCATTTTCTATTCACTAAAATGCAGGAAATCGCTCCCATTTTCCTCTGTGAAAGTCAGCTATGTCTCTGTATGTTTTATGAGGTGATGTTTTTGTATTGCTTATTACCAAAGAAACATTTCTGTCCTCAATGTTTGGTTGCTCACGTTGATATAATCCCGTCAGCTCTTCAGAGACTTGCCCAACTTATCACAGAAGTAAAAATGGATGGAGCAAGCAACTGGTCATAGAGCAAGAACTGAGAGGCCACGGTAAGCCTGACCATCCGAGTGTATCAGCCATTAGGTCTTGCTACTGCCTCATTAGATATCTGAGAATCCTGTGATGTAACTTAAATATTTCCTTGTTTTTGTTAAACTTTATTTCCCTTTTCTGAATGCAAATACTTCTGAATTAGCAAACCAAAGTCTTAATTTAGATAAGCTTTTGTTCCTCCAAAATAGAACCAAGAAAAAGTGAAAGACCTTGAGTGTCTACAGCAGAGCACAATCACTGTGGTGATCACAGATAAATCTGACTTGTGAAATGGAGAGACAGACCTGAGGGAACCGCAATTGTGTGCTGGTAAATTGTTTCTGTGAAGCTTTGTATGGGTGATAATAACCATAATTGTCATCATAATCATTAGAGAAGCTGATATTTATTGGGGGCTTATGTTCCAAATGCTTATCTGAGAGCATGACACTCTATTGAGGCCATAGATAGGTCCCTTTGTGACTTTTACATTTACACTTCTGACCTGTAATGAGCAACCAAAGGATTATGAGCAGATCGTGGTATGCAGCTCCTGCTCTCACCTCTAAATTGAGTACACCGATTGCCTCCTTTGTAGTGTTGCAAAGGTAAAATACCTTCATTCCAAGTAATAAATGCAACATCCATTGGCTATGCCGGAAAACTCAGATCACAAATGTGACAAGCACCTCTTTCTTTGGCTATCACTATGCCAGCATTCGTCTTAGAGTATATCTAACTGGAGCTGAAGTCTGGCTGTTTGTATTTGGTTCTTTCATCTCCGATTTTGGGTATAAATTTATAAGTCACAGCAATTTCATGACCATTAAGTGAGTTAAACTTTGTAATATTCTTAAAAGATTAAAGGTTTTAAGGTTTCAGACTGGTTTGCATATAGTACCAGAACTCTCACAATATCAAAAGATAAGTTGTTTTGTTATTATTCCACATTGGCACAATACATCTGTGACACGTCCTGAAATGTGAGGGGTCAGAAGTGGACTAGGAACAGGATATTTGCACAAATGTCTTTTATTTGGTTACCAAGACCATTTAATCCAAAAGCTTCAGTTATCTGTGAGTCAAAACCTTCCTGCCACAGGGGTCTTGTATGAGACCATTTCTACAATCAAGGACCATGTGTAGATGTGGCCTGGAACCCCCGCTCAGAAGGGGCCCATGATAGCTCGGTGTCGGACTGAAGACCCTAGTGAGGGAAACAGGGTATGTTTCAGTCATGAACCTGATGGCTGACTCATTGACCCTCCCCCATACAAGCTGGTGAGTGACAGACTGGCTAGATCCCAGGGGAGGACATTGCAGCCAGCCCTGAGGAGACAGATGAGCTGGGGTTGGATGGAAGGGGAGGAGGTCCTCCCCTGTTGGTGGACTTGGAGGGGGTGGGGAGGAGAGAGATGAGGGAGGGAGTGGGAGGGTGGAAGGGAATGAGGGAGGAGGCTATGCCTGGGATGCAAAGTACCTAACCTGTGATTAATATAAAAATAAAAATAAATAATTTTTTTTTAAAAACCTTCCTGCCAGGCTACACATGGACCAGTTTCTTCATGTACAGGTGGCTATAGGACACCTGCCCCAGGCTCTGCTCTCTTTCAGAAACACTCCTGAAATGTCAACTGCTAGCATATCCTTCCCCTTATTCTTTCCATCTCTTAGGTCTTGACAAATGAAAATGCTTCTGGAGTATAAAGATGGGACCAAAGCTGTCTTTCTTTTTCCTGTTCATCTGAGAATGCAAAAGCTTGCGGAACTGCAGGATACTGTTTTTTCCATCTCTGTCTCAGACTTCCTCCTCAGAAGCAAGTACCCGATGCATGAAGAATGGCAAATCTCTCCATACATCATTACATCCTGCCTGAGCAAGATGTTCCTTAAGTATGTGATTGGGAACACCTGCAGCTCAGCAGACAGCCAGGCTCCCACTGCTTGTTCCTTCCTGAGAGCAACCAAACTTTCCCTTTCTTATTGCTATGCTATCAGTTGTACATCAAGCATTAGCCGCTTGGAAGATGTCCAGGAAAGACAAGCACAGGTTGGAATGTGCACATGCTGAGGAAACAAGCCTATCTACTTCCTAATGAACACTGGCACTGGCTTTCTGCAGACCAGAAGGGTCTTACTTCTTAAAGCGGTCCTGCTGTTCTACCACACAGGACCCCATTTCTTACCTCTAGTTATTGATGTAGGACAAAACATCTCCTGGTGGCTGAATTCCAGTTAGTTCTGAATACTGCAGCTTCCAGTGTTCTATTCCTGGCTTTCAATAAGATGTAGAATACAAATAAACTCTTGGTTCCTATTCAGATAGCCTCTCTCCTTTGCTCTCTCCGTGTGTGTATTTCAAATATGATGCTAAAAGCTAAAATTCATGGAACATCTAGCAGCTGAAGAGGGGAGAGGCTACAGGTTGGGTGAAGACAGATAAACTGAAACATGCAGGAAGAGAGAAGAGGATCAAGATCTTGAGTCCTTTCTGAATTAAAAGTGAGAACCCATCTCAAAAGACAAAACAAAATGAAAAAAAAAAACAGCATCACATGTGTGAGCTGCATACAAACCATGGAAATGGACAGAAATATATATTAGGTTTTATTTCTTACTTTAGTGCATGGTGTCCTATAGAGTCCAAGGCCAATTATCACGGATGTATACACACACGCCTTGCCTCAGAGTCAGAGGAGAGGCAAGGGTTCTGGGGTAACAGGGTAGATGCAGAAGCGCTTCACATGGACAAGGCAAGTCAGCGTTTGAGGAGAAATGAGTCTTGGAGTGAGAGCTGTCATGCCATCACAGCCTCTGTTCGGTGGGGAGATTGTGATCTTCTCTCCGACTGCATTCTAAGATGCTGAGCATGCTGAGTTTCTGTGTCACTGTCCTTATTTATTTCCCCTTTCTGCCTCCTGTGAAAACCCTTTTACCCTATTGAAGCCAAACTTGGTCTTGGGGAAAATAATCACTGTGTATCTATCTTTTGTTACCTTTTCCCTTTGTACTTTTTCCTGTATTATGTGACTTTGTCAATTAAAAAAGAGAGAGAATGTGTGTGTAAAGGACCAAAACTCTACATGTTGCCTTCCACCATTCTTCTTAGGATTATTAGCAAGAGCTAGACCCACACAGACATGCGGTGGGCAGGGAAGCTCTGCTTTGATTTCAGCCTCGGACTCAGTCTCATTTCTGCTACAAAGTAGGACAGTGATGTGCAGTAATAGCAGCAGCCGCCTCTTCTGCTCCTTTGATTCCAGGACTACAAAGCTGAGCTCTTTTAGCTCCAGATGGGTCACTGCACAGCACAGGTTCTGTGTAGCCTCCCTGATGTGCTATTCTCAGACCCCTGCTTAGAAGTCGGGTAAAAGGAATAGACGTGAAAGTCTTACACTGCAGATTGGCCTAAGCTTGGAGAATCTGTGTAGGGTTGCAGTGAATAAAAGAAAAAATAATGATGCGAGAAGTCAATTACCTGTGATGGCCTCAAATCCAGATGTTTCACATCTTACTGCCGCAGCTTAGTCTCTCCGTAATTCCTGCTCTTGTGTTTTCTGAGTAACTATGCACCCTGCTCTGTTTCCTCCCATCTCTTGAGTACTTCATCCCCTCTGCTCATTCACTGGTGATCTCTCAGCTCATTTCTCTTCCCAATGAGTTAGGAACCCAACCCTGTGCTTGGGTACCCAGCTACCACAGCTGAGACTGAGAAAAATCATGCAGCAGACAGCAGGAGGATGAGTAACTGGAAACTGGCTATACAAAGCTAAAGAAAAATGAGAAAAATAAAATAAAAGTGGAGCAAAACGAAGGAATCACTTTCTCTGGCTGTCAAATATATTTAGGGAAATTGGCCTCAAATTTAGACTACTAGAAGGTAAGTCTTGCCTTTGCCTGCTTTTGCAAGGCCATCATCTGAGAGTCAAACCAATCAAAGTTGGTATCTCTTGAAAAAGACTTTGTGATGGCTCATTTTATATAAATATTTTAATTAATAGATACTCTCATCAAGCATGAGAAGCATTCTGCATTAACACTCACCAGAGACCCTGAAATTAGATTGATTATCTGCATGTTAATTTGCTTTTCTTGACACCACTAATTTATTTTTAATAGGTCTGTAATTTAGCCTTTTCAGCTTCTTATTCTGCTTGGCAGATTCCAATGCCTCCAGCTCACCAACCTGTCTCTAAAACCTTTAGGCACTGCTGTCTGCACAGTGTATTAATTTTTAAATTATCGGGCTTAGTGTGAGAAGAAGAAAAAAGAAGAAGAAAAACTTCAATTAACTTCCATAGGCAAGCCAAGCTAACACCTCTTTGCTTTCCAAGTGAAGATGAAATGTAAATGAGGGTGAAGGCTATTTCTAAGGAGAATCCTGGCATACTAGGGAAATTTTTGTCAAACTTCACAAAATCTGCTACCTTTAAAGCACCTTCCATTTGGACCAGTAGTTTTCACATCATCCTTGTAGTGAAGGCAAGTGCTTTTCTGTGGTTCCCCACAGAAACTCAAAGTAATGGTGAATGGAAAACCTTTGACCATTGTTACAAATGTGTCCCAGGCACCTAGAGAAATAAGTGGGGATGGTAGACACTCTGTGGAGACTTACTAAATGAAGTTATTATAAGTTCATGATTATGTATATGTAAACTCTGATTATCTTCTCTGAAAGTGAAACAGTTTTTATTGTAAGTTCTAGGCCAGTCTGGTCTACAAAGTGAGTCCAGGACATCCAAGGCTCCACAGAGAAACCCTGTCTCAAGAAACCAAGAAGCGGAAGAAGGAAAATAGAAAAAGAAGAGGAAGATGAGGAGGAAGAAGAGGAAGAAAAAGGGGGATAAGGAAAAAGAAAACATGAAAATAGAGATAAAGATGATCTGGGGAAAAGAAAAGAAGCAGGGAAATTAGTTAATTAATAAAAGCCTAAGTTCTCATGACAGAGGAATGAAAAGTTGACATTCTCACAGCCTTGTTAGAAGTAATTTAGAAGTGTCACTGCTTTAGCAAGAATATTGCTTCTCTATCGATATACCTACATCACAGATTAGATTGGGGTAAATCAAGGTATGGCTTCTATGTTTCTTACCTGTTGAATGACCCTGTTTACTGACCTCCCCCTTCACTTCCCCTTACAATCCATCCAAATATCTAGGGGCAACTTCTCATTAGTAAATACCATTTTAGAACTGATCCTTAAAAGACTATATTGGGAAGTTGTGCTAGCTATTTTTTGTCAACTTGATACAAAGTAAAGTCACCTGAGAGGGGGAAACCTCAACTAAGAAAATGCCTCTGTAAGATTGTACTGTAGGCACACCTGTAGGGTGTTTTCTTAACCAGTGCTTGATGGGAAGAGGCCAACACATGGCTGGTGCCATCCTTGGGCTGGTGGTCCTCAGTACTGTATGAAAGAAGGCTGAGAAAGCCATAGAAAGCCAGTAAGAAGCATTCTTATAAGTTCTTGTTATAAGATAGTATTGAAAAATATAAAAATGTATACTTCCTAAGAAAATGGAGACCAGAAAATGAGACAACAGTAACCCAACAAGGCTTGCTACTGTTCCTGCTTCCAGGTTCCTGCCCTGCTTGAGTTCTGTCCTAATTTCCTTCAATGACAGATTAGGATGGGGAAGTGTAATCTGAATAGACCTTTTCCTTCTCAAGTTACTTTGGTGTTTTATCGCAGCAATGGTAATGCTGAGCAAGACAAATAAATAAGGAGCTCATTTCTGAACCCTGTCAGTTTTGGAGGACACTGACAAATAGGTGGCCTCCAAAGGGGAAGACAGAAATGGGAAGGCTGTATGAAAAAGAATTTTCAATTAGGGGATGTTTGATCTAAAGCAATATTTAAAGAGACCATGGCTTCTGCACTACACTAATGGGAGAAACTGGATAAACACAAACATATATTTGTTGAACTTTAACAATTATCCAGTAAATGAAAGTGATTAAAGGATCTCAGTTGTAGCTTAGCCCAGTGCTTCTCACCTGCTGCTGAATTAACCTGTTTACTGACCTCCTTTCTTGACTTCCATCACAAACCATCACAATGTACTTCTGAAATTTTCATTAGAGTTTTTATCACAAAAGAAGCTCTCTTTCTTCTTGCAAACCCTTTAATAACACCATTATGTAGAAAGTAAGATCTAATCTTAAAAAAAAACAATGAAAGAAAAATAGTTAAGCACATTTGTACAGAAACCAGAGGTAAACAGCAGAGATTTTTCTTTCTTTTGCATCTGGTATGGAAGGCTGGATATATGGGAATTAGTGATGTTCACGAGATGTAGAAAAGATGAAACAGAGTTGTGAGGTTTGCATGCTGCTGCCATGTAGAGCCTGGACCGGAGTCTCAGCAGCAGGTAGTTACACTGACAATATGCACCTCATCAAGGACACAGAAGAGGGTATGCTGATGAGGACGAGAGAAATAGTTAGAGTTGAGATATTTCCTAAACAGTTTAAGATCGCTGATGACCATAATTGAGGATGGTATGAAGTTTAACTTTCAGCATGAGCAACTGGGCATTGGGTCACTGTTGGAATCATGAACAAGAAAAGTCAATCATTTGTATGATTATCTCCAAAGTCTCAGAAAAAATTAAAATAGAGTCATCCAATAATCAAGTAAATGTGTTATATATGTAAATTAAAATTGAATGAAAAGAACTAACATGGGAAAAGGGGGGGGGTTGTTGTTACAAAATAGTATTGAAAAATATGAACATGTTATTACCTAAGAAAATGGAGACCAGGAAATGAGACAATAGCCCAATTCTTACTTTTTAGAAATGTCAGAATTGAGGTAAAGAGGAAGCAAAGAAGAAATGACAGAAGCAAGGAAGAAAGCAAGGAAGGAAATGGAAGGGAAGATAATGAAGGGCAGTGAAGGGGAGAAAGGAAGGAAGATAGGTATTCTCAAGGGAAAAAGGACAGGTGGGAAGAGATTTCTGCAGACAAGTTAACAAGAAACTACCGCAAGAGGACAAAGTGCAAACTTAATCAAGTGTTACTGAAAAGAAAAGAAGAAAGGAAAAAAACATAAACAAAAATTGTTTTTGCCTTAATTAAGCTGTTCGGGTTTTTTAGCCTTTTGAAGTCATGTGAAAATTGTAAGTGGACTCTGAGGTTGGGAGTTGTAGCCTTCTATAGGACATCTTTCTTTACGGTAATAACAGTGTTAGGATGGATCCATTTCTGCACCTTTCAGTCTTGCCTGTGCATAGTGTTCCTAGGGACACAGTTCTCTGAGAAAGTGCATCACTGAACTTCGTCACACTGAGCTCCAGCAGCTCAGTCTCAGTACGCCTTCCATAACAGTGCTAGATGGATTTGTCTACAAGGATGTGAATACTTTGAGAAATATATGATGCAGTTTTTAACTCTACATTCTATAGGGATTAACACATGAATGAGCTTAAGACACCTATTTATGCTATTGAATTTAAATCAAGAAACTTTTTGAAACATTACTTAAAAGTTTCTAATCACTAATAAATTATTAAAGAAAAAAAACAAGACCAGAAATCATTAATATCACAAATGAATTAATCTGTACTTCTATTATTTTTCTAATTGAATATAAATACTCTTACACATGCTAAAAAGCAAGAGACTGGTTACTGTATTAATGGTTAGTGTGATGGCTAGTTTTTATGTCAGCTTAATACAAGATGGAGTCATTTGGGAAGAGAGAACATCAATTGAGCAAATTCTCCAACTACGTTGGCCTCAGAACCCCATGAAGCATTTCCTTAATTAACGGTTGGTGTGAGAGAACCCAGCCCATGGCAGGTGGTACCACAGGAGCAGGTGGTCATAGGAGCATAAGAAAGCTAAGCAAGCCCTGGAGCGCAAGCTAGTAAGCTGCACTCCCCTATCCGTTCTTGCCTCTGTTGAGTTCCTACCCTGACTTCCCTGGATAGTGAACTACAAGCCATAAGATAAAATAAACTTGTTCTACCCCAAGCTGGGTCTTGGGCCATGATGCTTTTTCAGGCTCTGTGGGACATAAAGAATATGAAGCTACAGAAAATGTTTGTGATATTAGAATCCAAAACCATTTTTAAAGAAGTACAAAAGGACCAGGCATGCCTTTAATTCCTGCCCTTGTGGAGGCAAGCAGGTCTCTACAAGTTCAAGACTAGCCTGGTTTATAGGGAGATCCAGGCCAGCCCAGGCTACCAAAAAAAAAAAAAAGAAAGAAAAAAGAAAAAAGAAAATAAAAGAAAGAAACAAAAATTAAATTAAAAAATAATGCATAAGACCCCTAGTAAGATTCACTCAGTGTGAAAAAAGAAACATTAAAAAAAAAAAAAGAGGTCCTGTCTTAGTTGGAATATATGACTCAGGCTGTTAGGTACAAAACCAAGCATGAACTACCAATCCAGCATGACAAGTTCCTCCCTCTGTGGCATGTTCATTTCATTGGTGAGCACAATAATGACTTTTTGTATTAAGGTGGGGACAAAGTT
>CM053766.1:151038915-151051198 GCA_028658305.1 Pachyuromys duprasi | reverse complement strand
AACTGTACCATGACTTTTTAGGAGTAACCATTGGAGAACTGTATCATGACTTTTTAGGAGTAACTGCTTGGCAGATGCAAAGATGTGAGAACTGTACCATGACTTTTTAGGAGTAACCATTGTCATGACCACAAAATGTTCCAGGCCCTGTGCCGAGAAGATTTTGTAACTTTCCACCCTCACTCACCTGCCTACCCCCACTCCTACCTAAAACCAGCTTTAAAAAACCTACTTCTGCTCAATAAAATTGGGCTCTTGACAAGTGTACATTTGCTTGAGCCCGTTCCTTCTCTCGCCCATCTCTTTCAGGTCTTGCCCACACGAATAACTAGGTCCTGCGGGTCGGGACAACTTTTAATATTTTTTCTTTGTTCTATAGATTTAGTATTTTGATTATTATGTGGCAGGAGGAATTTCTTTTCTTCTCTAGTCTATTTGGTGTTCTGTAGGCCTCTTGTATGTTTATAGACATCTCTTTTTTTAAGGTTGGGGAAATTTTCTTCCATGATTTTCTTGGAAATATTTTCTGAGTCTTGGAGCCTGGAATCTTCTTTTTTGTCTATTCCTATTATTCTTAGGTTTCGTCTTTTTATGGCATCTTTGATTTCTTGGATGTTTTGTGTCTGGAACTTTTCCAGTTTTATTTTTTCTTTGAGAGATGTATCAATTTCTGCAGTTGTATCTTCAGTACCTGAGATTCTCTCCTCCATCTCTTGTATTCTATTGGTGATGCTGTGGTTCCCAATGTTTTCTCTAAGTTCTCCAGATCCAAAGTTTTCTCTGTTTATGTTTTCTTTATTTATTCTAATTCTGTTTTCATGTCTTGAATGATTTTATTCATTTCCTTCACGTGTTTAAATGTGGACTGATCATTCTTTCTTCAGCCCTTAGGGATAGAGAAGAATGAATGACACATGAAACTCAAGATGGACATACCAGAAGCTTTGCTCATTCCAGGATCATCAGTGCAGTGCCACCAAACTGAGAAATGCATCTTATCACTATAAGAACAGGCAGATATGAAACAAAAAATGATAAATGGGGTGAGCAAGGACAGCAAATCAGGATAGTAAGATGAGACAAGCTGAGTTTTAGTGATTGATGGCTGGTACTCCTCACAAACATAAGAATGTTTTCCAAAACCTTAGTCTTTATACAGCTTCCACCAGCTACCTGGTTTGTTGTTGTTGTTCTTGTTGTTTTGAATCTTGAAAAATATAAAGACTAAACAACACCAAAGAAAAGTACTGATTGGTACATGTTTGTGTAGCCTCATCTACCCTGAAGTTGTTTTCTGGGAGGGATTCCTAGAGTTTAATCTCAAGGACCCAAGCATTAAAAAATATCCCAGGGATAAAAAGTCAAAGTAATTAATTCATGTCCTACATGTAAATTAAAAGAGGCATACAGAAAAGAAAGAGAAGTATAAGATAGTTTTGCCAAGGTTATTTGCGTTTTGTAGAAGGTGTGTTAGCCTCAGGTAAATGTGGTTTTCATCTAATTTGAAAAACCTTAGATTTCAAGAATGAATCCAAGCAAATGATTAGTCAGTCATTTTGTGTAAATGCTTTAGCTTGTGATGTTACTGTGGACAGTAAAGTAGAATAAAACAGATTTAGTGTTGTCTGTGGCCAGCACATTAAATCCTGAATTACAAGCTCCACCAAAGCCTTCCTAATGAGCTATCCAAGTCTCTGATGTATATAATACACCTTTTTTAAAAATGCATGAATACATATTCCACCCAGAGATTTAGATGGTTCCTTTGAGTTATTTAAGTTTCAAAGAAGTCCATCAGTCTCCTGGGTATGACATTCTGTGAATGCCTTAAAAATGAAAATTCAGAAATTAGAAGCTCAAAATACCGTAACGGGGAACTATATATCAGGAATCACATGCACACATGCACATTCAAAGGAAAGTTGATGAGGCATCTGCCTCTGAGTTTTCTGTCTTTTGTCAATTTAGGTCACAGGCTTTAAAATATCTGTAATCTCTTCCATCCCATCTAATTACACAACTCTGGCTTGCTTTGTTTATTATTAGAATCCTGTAATCCCCTCTGACTCTAGCCTGTGCTGCTGTTGCAAGGCTGTTTTGGTTGCTGCATGAGAATGGAGACTAAGTGGGAAGGGACAAGATGTTCAACACAGCAGGAAGGAATTCCCTTGGGCTGTGTTGCAAAGAATGTGAAGGCTGGAGTATCCTAGCCTAAGGAAATGCATGGATCCAGAAACAGAACACCTGTGAGTGCAGGAGCGTGAACAGATCACAAAATGTAATGCAGACAAAAATCAAATACCACCTTTCTTCTGGGTAAACACGAGAAATAAATACTGCATGACAGCACACGCAATGAAGTGGGAAAAGAACGGGGGAGAGAAACCGAGCCGGTGAAAAGAGAACAGCATTAGTTAGTGACATGGTTTCAGTGTGACATGCTCACCACAGATCACGTTTTTGTCCCTGTTTCCCTGTCGCTGCTGCTGGAAGGTGAGACCATGTGGGAGGAAGGAGGCCACCAGAGCAGGTTGTTGGGGACATGTTATTCCTGGCAGCTTCCTGTCTCTGCAGCTTCCCGGTCATCCATAAAATGAAAAGATGCCCTCTGCCACATGCTCTTGCCACCATGAAAGTCTGCCCAAATACATGGCCAAGTGACCACACACTGAATGTTCTGAAAGCATGAACCAAAATAAACCCTAACCTGAAGCTGCCTGCTGAGTACTTCACCACAGCAACAAGAAAAGTAACCAACACAACTCAGAGCTTTGTTCTACACATCACATAGTTTCCACTGTAGTCCAGACAGGGAAACAAAAAGTGATAAAGTTTAAAAACTTACAGACAAGGAGGTCCTCCCCTGTTGGTGGACTTGGAGGGGGCGGGGAGGAGGGAGATGAGGGAGGGAGTGGGAGGGTAGGAGGGACTGAGGGAGGGGGCTACGCCTGGGATTCAAAGTACCTAACCTGTGATTGAGATAAAAATAAATAAATTTAAAAAAAAAAAGTTCGTAGATACTTAAAAAAAAAAAAAAACTTACAGACAGAAATAAATCCCTTACCACACAAATGAGCAAAACTAGACCCAGAGCTCACACCAAGGCTATGCAGTTGCCTTAGTGTGGAGGCTCTGAGTTTCTTGCTGGCTGATGACAAGTTACAACAAAACTGAGTCCAGGGATGTGATATGGAGGAAACCCAGAAGTACCTGTGCCAAATCTGTCTAGCTCCAAATCTGTCTAGCTCATTATGTCCCCTGAATACATTCCCTGAGCCGCCAAAGAAAGAAGCCCATTACAAGGGCTATTGTGAGCGTTGAAGAGTTAATGTGTATCGCGCAAGGCACCTGTTGGCAGGCATGCTTAGATGTGGTTATAGGTGCAGCTATTTTTACATTGCTAGCCTGATGACTCATTTCACCACACTTGTGTGCAGAGGTTTATGTTATGAATCCACAGCCCTGTTTACCTGAGAACGAATCCTTGATTTGGTATTTCAAGTTTGCATGCACCTTCCTTAGAATTTTTCCAGCAGTGGAAAACTAATAAGTTGAGATGAATTAAACTTGATTTTATCAGATCAAGTTGGAAACAAAATTGCAGATCATGACCCACATTTGATAAAGATTACAAAGCTACTTAATTCCAAAGGTTGAGGTCTAACATAAAAACACATTTATCATCGCAATGTAATTTAGATCTATTAAGAACTGACATAAAGTAAATCTCAGCTTTTCTAGAAAAGAGAAGTTATAATGAGCTCATCTACACAGACGATGTCTCTGTGTGACATGAGTGGACTTAATAGCTGAAAAGCCTGAGCTGGCCACAAACACCTATAAGGTCCTAGTCAAGCTTGGTCCCTGTCTTTGGGATCTGGATTCACTGTTCATTTTACTAAGTTGGTCTCTATGATCTTCAGGGTGGTGCAAAAATACATTTAAGCATGACATAGTTTCTTTGTCCCACAAGTAAAACTAAAGATTCTTACTGGGTTGAAGAGCTAGACAGCAAGTTCACTGGAATCACTGTTTCCAAGATTTCTCAGAGATGAATCAGCAAAGGAACAAGACACTTCTGTCATAGCCTCGTGGAATTCATGCTTGCATACGTACGGCAGGAAATCTGAGAGTAAAGTCTCGTCCTCCTTATGCTTAAAGGACATTTTCCTCCAGAGGTTCCTGTGTGGGTAGATTTTGGAAGAATGGGGGAAGGGGGTCTAGCAATGCCATAGTCCATTTTGTGCTACTGTAACAGATTATTTGAGGGTGGGTAATTAAAAAGAGTATAAGTTTACATGGCTCATCTTCCATGTGATGGGAAGTCCAATAGCATGATGTAGGCATTTAATGAGGATCTCTGTAATATGTTATGTTATAATAGAAGTAAGGTCAGGGCACAGCAGGTGAAAAGGCAAGCTAAAAGATAGGATGGGAAGAGATGTCTAGAGGGAGCAAAAGAGAAAAGAAGAGTCAAACTCATTTTAAAGCAAGCACATTCTTATAATAACTAGACTGCTCTAGTGACACAGTGTTAATCTGCTCATGAGGTCTCTCCTTATTCAAGTTAAGTTCCCAACACTATGGCATTGGAGATTAAGTTAAACGTGTGGACTTTGAGGAATACAATCAAATTGTGCCAGGGGGAGTGTCTTCTGTCCTAGGCAATGCTGTTCATTGCTAGGCTTCGAATCCTAGCTGTCCTGCCAAGTCCTACAAAGCAATGCTCTGTAACTCTGCTCACACCCCTGCACCTTTCTCTTCATTGCTTTCACTGTTTTTCTCTACTCCTCTCCTTAAAGAATATTTTAAACCAAATCTTAAGAGTGGAAAGAAAATTAAGAAAAAGCCTTGGTTTATTTGTTTTTTTTTAACTCTAGGAACTAAGATTTTTAAAGGGTAGGTGTCATTTTCTCCAGCTAACCAATGTATTTAGTAACACTAAAGAAAACAAAGAGCCGGCAATAAAAGTCACAGCTAGCTAGAGAGATAAGAAAATAAAAATAAATAAATAAATAAATAGAAAAAATAAATAAATAAAAATAATAATAAGAGATAAGAAAATAAAAGAGTTGTTAATATTTTTGCAAGGGTGAATGGATATAATTGTAAATTATACTTATCCATGTTTGTATGCTGCAAAAGTAAAGGATGAGTGCCTACCTTGAAATGAATCCCCTAGTATTCATGAGATTAACTAGGATTCATGAAACTGCAGGGAGCAGTTGCTATAATCTTCATGTAGACTAACATGACTGATACAGTAGTGAAAAGGAAATTGTATTCGTCAGATGTAATTGTTGTCTCGGAGACTTAATGACTCTGTTTACTAACCTTGGCCTAGTCCTGTAAGCTTCTAGCTTCTGTACAATCTAATCTAGGCCTAGAATGTTTTCAGCCTCTGAAACCTACTGCTGAATAAGCTCACCCTTTCTAGCTCTTTCTGAGCTCTGGCTAGCTAGTTCAACTCAGCTGTTCTGGCTCAAACTCCTCTCCAAGCTGACTGATTCACACTGGCTTCTCTCAGCTTCTGAGGAAATTGTTCTGTTTGGTTTCAAACTCCAGCAATCTGTCCTAATCTTTACTTCTCATTCTCTGGCTTGTTCTCTCTTCAACATTTCTGTAAAACTCTCCTGGTAAAATTGCCTGCTCTCAGTCTCCCTCTGCCCTGCTCTCTAAGTCCACTGTTTCCTCTCTGTTCTCCTGAGAGTTCGTCATATCCTGTTCTTTCAAATCTTTCTCTGATTTGTTACTTTGCTGCTTTTTTTAAAACTTTACTTCTTTTTATTTGATGTCCATTGGTGTTTCACCTTCATGCATGTCTGTGTGAGAGTGTCAGACCACTTGGAGCTGAATTACAGACAGTTATGAGCTTCCTTGTGGGTGCTGAGAATTAAACCCCTGTCCTCTGGAAGAGCAGCCAGTGCTTTTAACTGCTGAGCCATTTCAAGCATTGTTGCTTCTTTCTACAAACTAATTTCACCTTCTTTCATTTGGGGGGATTAAAGTTGTGTATCCTAAGAGTGTTTCTGTGTTCTAGCCAGATAACATAGACCTAGAAAGTCTTTGGATGTGATCAAAGCAGCCATATTGCTGGATTAACATTCCTCTACACAATGGCCTTACCATTTCTAAGCAACGTTGTCTTAAGAATGCTCTTGATGACAGCCCACGAAATGGTCTCCTAGGAGCTAATAAATTGACTGCCACCCAGACAAAACTATGGCCAAACTGTTCTCTGGTTAGGGAGGAGACTTTCACAAACAAATGCTCCTCAACATTTCACAAACAAATGTTTACCTCAGTAAGGTAAAGGTTACATGGAAAAATATCTGCCACTCAGAAGAAGATCATAAAAAGTTAGAAGACAAGAAAAATGTACAGAAAGTTAAGATGCAAGTAGTTGGTGAATTAATATGTTGTTAGCTTTCTCCTGGACACTGACCAGGTTCTCTACCTATTCTACCAACCTAGAATTTTGGCTATCCTAACTGTGACTTAGGCTAGATGACCTCTGGACCAGCCTTCCCTTTGTAACAAGGTCTTCAGAAAAAAATCAAGCTGGCTGAATTGTTTATCTTATTTTTTGTTTATTCTCAGCTGAGTTTGAATTGAGTCTTCCTTTTTCCCACTTTGAACATAAGGCTTTCTGCCCAGAATGAAAAGCTTTGAAGCACAGCCAGGCCTGTTCTGAATTATAAAAGATTGAGTTAATTAACCTTTCACCAGCTGATTACTTTCAACCTTTCTGCTGGCACATTAGGAAAATATACTAGTGGTTACTAATTAAAGGCATTGGGTATACCTGCATACCTCTTTACATTTTTAGACTCCTGAAGTAAGCTGATTAAGAAGAAACAAGGAAAGTTTCATTGAAGTTATCATTCAAAATGTTTAGGAAAATCTACAATATACTAGACAAAGTAAAGTTATAACCTTATTTTATAATCTATTTTTGCGCATGAGGTCTTGGTCAGTTCTTTAAGTACAATGATAGTTTTAATGTATCAAGTTCCTAAAAGAGACAAAAAAAAACCTTAATAAAGGCTATACATGCTCTATCTCACATAGCTCTTAATTTTCTAAGGTATACAAAAATTCTCATCACACATTACAGATGAGAATAATTAAAGTTTCTAAATCAGGTAAATTTTCAAAGACTGAAGTTGGTGTACTCTAGAGGCAGAACTCACTGAGTTCTAGCATCTGGCTTCATCTCAGGGATGTTATTCTAAATGATGATGGAGTCACAATTTGGGAAGCTGAAAAGAGATAAAAACATACTTGTAGTTCCAGTCTGCATCAGTCTCTCTCTGTATAAATTATTTATTTCTCCATAACAAATTATCTTTAACCTTATTTCACAGAGCACCTGAGGCTTATGAATCCAGGCACAGCTCAGTCAGATGAACGTGCCTCAGGTGCCCACATGCCTCAGGAGCCTGTATGAGGTAGCCATTCCGGGTGGCCAAAATGTGGGCACCTTAAGGTTCTAGGTGTAAGATAATCTTACAAGCTCACTTGTAAGGCTGTTGGCAGGCCTCGCCTTTACACTGACGACCCAACCTCTAATTTCAACAGTAACATCAAACCACTCCTCACCATCTAGACCTCACTGCAGGCAGCAGTGATGCACCCATGGCATGGCAGTTGGTTTCCCAGGGGCTAGTAACCCCTGCGGAACAGAGTCAGTGACGGCAGCCCAAGTCTTCTACGTCTGCCTCAGAAGACATAAAATGGTAATTCTATCCTGTTCTGCTGGTAACACAGATTGATCCCAGCACACTTGGAATGCCAGGGGGACTTACTAGGAACACTATCTGTGATTAACTACACTGCCATCTCAGCAAAGAATGTCTGCATTCATCTGATCTGCCTGCCTTCCTTTTAGTCATCTTAAAGACAAGTTCAGATGTAACTTTACTGTTAAGACCACCTCAATTTTATTTTTCTTCTCTAATTCTCATGATGGTAGATAGTCACATTGTAGCATTAAATTGTTTACAAGAGAAGTATAATACTTCAGCAGGAAGCATAATTTGGGAAATGATTTGGGAACAGAAGTCAGAGAATGGAAAGAAGAAAACATAACAAAAGAGCAAGAAGGAGAAGAAGAAAAGGAAGAAGAAGAGGAGGAAGACGAAGAAGCTCAAGGGGTAACAATTGAGCCTTCAACACTGTAGACAATTGGGCTCCATGTACTGAAGAGGCAGTCCTCTGAGAGGCTATGTGAAATGTGCCTGGAATTGTTTTTCTGAAGGAAATGATGGTATTTTACCCACCAGTTTCGTGTTTTCAGTGATCAGGAGTAGAAAAGTGAGGTACCTCAAAAAAGATAGAAAGCCAAAGACAAGAAGCAAGAGAGAGTACTTAGTAAGTGTACCTGGGGCATTCATGACGACAGCACATTTCCCTACAGTCACACCAGAACCTGAGAGAAAGAGAAACATCAGTGTTAAGTCTTGGTGCCCGAGTAAATGCAAAAGAAATTCGCAGCTGTAAAATCTGTGGCAACCTGCAACTGGTCAAAAAATCTCCCTTTATTCAACAGATATTACTGAGTACACACTACAAAGTAGATATCATGCAAGGTACTGATGGCTCTGTTGGCATAATTTACAAAATATTTAATATTCATCATTGTATACAGACTGAACGACCAAAATGAACACCATTCTTCCATGGTAAGTACAGTCATCCTAGGATATTCCGTCTAGATTCTAACTGAGAAACAGTTGAGTAATGAGACATAAATATCTTTTCCGTGTGTGTCCAAGGCACACCTTAATTAGACTTCTGGTCCAAAGGATGTAGTATGTTCTGGAACACCTCGGTGAGAAGTGAGGGAGACAAGTCCAGGGAAGGAGGAAAGACTGGAAGGGAAAGAGAGAAACATCACACACAAAGACAGAAATAAACATGTCTTCCCTTTACACAGATAAGTATTCTGCAGGTAAACAAAACAAAATTAATTAATTAATTAACTAACTAATTCTCAGAATTAACACACATCAAGAAAAAAACACAGTCTTTTAAAAACATGTTTTTTTTTCTGGGATATTCAGAGCCATATTAAAAACACACACTTTCTCCTGAGAAGTCATCGAGAGAACATTGTTGCTGTTAGCATAAACGTATGGTCTAATAATGTTTATTATTAGCCCTATAATTATTATGGAGGTATATCTAATCCACTATCACAATCAATAAAAGACACAGACACCTAATAGACTTTATGATAGCCTTATGTCACCTGGGAGAGACAGATATCCTCTAAACCACCTTTACCTCCAGCTCCTTCCCAGGCTACCTCCCATCCATCGTTCCATAAACACGTGCTTATTCTTCCTCTCGGCTGCTTCCTCCATCTATGCCCACCATGTGCTTCTTTCCACCTCATCCATGGTGGTTCTCTTCTTCCTTCCTCTCCCTCTTTCAGCCTCTGTTCCTCCTGCCCTGCCCAGGTATAGGCCTTTTAGTCAACCAGTCAGAGATGATTTCTTAGCCAAGGTTACAAACACCATTTTGAGGTACATGAGTGTCTGCTCATCTGGGTACAACCAGATCTTGGGGGCCAATAACTAGCATCCAAATATACAGCACCAGACCAAGCCATACAGGGCATGCTTCTCTATAGTTTAGACCCTGAACTTCTGGGAAGAACTCTCAGAAATGTTCATTTTCAAAGAAATGAGTAGAATCTAAACCGTTCACCTTAAAGGATGAATCACAGATTCCTGTTTTTCTATGAAGGATTTTACCAGACATTGTTTCTCCCATTATAAGCAGAAAATTTCTAAAGTTACTTTTGAATTTGTCAGACACTTGAGAACACTAAGAAACCTAGATGAACGAAAATCTAGAGATAATAAAGTTTGTCCTTGGACACTTAAGAAAGAGTTGGGCTGTGTTAGCTCCAGCAGAGGGACAGGAAGAGGAGGAGTATCATGGGAATCTGACGGTGACAAATGATATGAGACCTTTCACAGACAGAAGGAAAATGTCAGACAAAACTCAGATCAATACCAATGAATGAAGAATGCCAGGAAGGCTAAACACAAATTATCTGCACTAAACTCCCTGCCAGATGGAGCACTAGAAGCCATGTCTCCATGAGAAAAAGTGGATTGCAGTTCAGACAGGGAAAGAAAAGCCACAGAAGCCCCAAAAGGAGCACTGGCTAATGGAAACATACAGAGAAACAGAAAGCATCATGCCAGCCAAACAGCTCTCCATACATGGTCCATGGGAAGGCAAGAGGCCACATAAGCCGCATCCGAAGCATTTTGATTTTATTTTATGTGAATAAAAATAAAACTCCTATGTCTCTATTTTCCTTCCAATGTTTACACAATTTTGTTACCAACTGTTATTGAGAAATCTTTTTTCTTTCTTTCATCTCTTGCTTTTTCTTAGAAAATTCTTGTTTTATGGTGTTCTTTCTTTCATTTACCCTGCTCTTCCTGTTTTCCCTTACCTTGCCTCATCTTTTACCTTGTTCATCTAACAGTTCTACATTTAGTGTGATTTTATCTTCTAAACACATACTACAGTATTTTAACTATTTTCTACTTTATGGTCATTAGACAGAGGTAAGTGGGCTTGCCTCAACCTCAAGTGCACGTCTACATGCGCATAGTGTCGTTGCTATGATGACACTTTGTTTCCTCCTCTCTGAGTGGTGCTGAGAATGAGCCTGTATAGCACACTACTCACTAAGAGGTATCCAGGTGAATAGATACACAAGCACAACACAGAAACTCAAGAAACAGGAAAAAAGAAAAGAAGGTGCTGTCTGCTCCAAAAGATTGAGACTGTCTGACTACTGAACTCAGTGATGCTCAAGTGGGTAAAATAACAGGCAGAGATCATGAGAATTCACTAGTAAGGAAAGCGATAGATAGCATATAGAAGACACAAACAGTAAGATGAAAGAAGGAAGGAAATCAGTTATGACCTGAAGACAAGAGCAAATATGCACAGTAGAAAATCTGCAAAATAGATGAAAAGCATAAGCTATATGAAATTTTGAGAGCTGGTAGTATGAAGGAGAAATTCAACCATGAACTAGAGATTTGGAGAAAAGAATGCCAAATGTAAAGTTGAAAATTAAATCTCAATAAATCAAATAACAAACACAATAAAAACCATCAGCAGTAAACTCAAGCAAAAAGAAAAAAGACATTTAGAGATAAAGAGCAAATTCTAAGAAATGCTGCATTTTAATATCAATAAAAAAAGAATTGTGTTTTACCATAATGTCAAAAACTTTGAACTATGTTAAGAAGTTCAAACCTATGAATCTACAGGTTAAAGGAGGAGTATGTGTATCATGACATACATATTATTACATATATTAGACATATATAATATATATTAGCCATAATTTATATAATGAAATTATGGCATATTTTTCAAAATATAGAAAAATTAGTGAACATACAAACATAGGAGACATTTACAAATTCCAAATAGATATGAGAGGAAAAGAGTTTCTCTAGAACATATTGTACTGAAAATGTCAAAAATACAATACAAAGAAATAATTAAAAGCTGTAAGGGGAATATATCAATCACATACAAAGTCAAATAAATCACGACTACAGATCTCACACCATCAACCCTATGAGCCAAGAAAGCATGAAATGACATATTTCAAGCCCTGAAAATAAGTAACTTCTACCCAGCATTGAAATATCCAGAAAGCTCTTTTTATACTAACAGAAAATAAGGACATTTTAAGAAGATCATAAGCAAAGGTAGTTCATAATCACAAAATGAGAATTTCAGAATATAGCAGAGAAGAAAAAGAAAATAAAAAATAATCTAATCAACCAGAAAATATTTCATGAATTAAAAAACCATTCTCAGTAATAATCTTAAATATAAATGATACCTCAACCTAACAATAAAAAGATGCTAACTAGTGGAAAGGAAGAGAAAACTAATACTCAACTATTTGTTGTCTTCATGAAACACACTCATTATGAAATTTTTCCTCTGATGTTGAAGTCTTCCATCTTGCAGGAAAGTTCTTTAAGCCAGAAGCTAAACAACTCCAACGAGCTTCAAGAAATCCCTGCAAGCCAGCCCTGAGGAGACAGGATAAGCTGGGGTTGGATGGAAGGGAAGGAGGTCCTCCCCTGTTGGTGGACTTGGAGGGGGCAGGGAAGAAGGAGATGAGGGAGGGAGTGGGAGGGTAGGAGGGAATGGGGGAGGGGGCTACGCCTGGGATTCAAAGTACCTAACCTGTGATTGAGATAAAAATAAATAAATTTTAAAA
>CM053766.1:151021899-151038415 GCA_028658305.1 Pachyuromys duprasi | reverse complement strand
GCCAGCCCTGAGGAGACAGGATAAGCTGGGGTTGGATGGAAGGGAAGGAGGTCCTCCCCTGTTGGTGGACTTGGAGGGGGCAGGGAAGAAGGAGATGAGGGAGGGAGTGGGAGGGTAGGAGGGAATGGGGGAGGGGGCTACGCCTGGGATTCAAAGTACCTAACCTGTGATTGAGATAAAAATAAATAAATTTTAAAAATTATGAATACTTTGGTGATTATGCACATAAATATGTATGTTTATTATCAAACTTACTTATATATTTATATAATAAATATGAAAAAAAAGAAATCCCTGCAAAATACAAATCAAAATGACCCTGAGATTTCACCTTACACCCATCAGAATGGCTAAGATCAAAAACTATAGTGACAACACATTGCTGGTGGGAATGTAAACTTGCACAACCACTTTGAAAATCAATCTGGCACTTTCTCAGACAATTAGGAATAGCACTTCCTCAAGATCCAGCTATACCACTCCTAGACATATATACAAAAGTATACAACAAGGACATTTGCTCAGCCATGTTTGTGGCAGCTTTATTTGTAACAGCCAGAATCTGGAAACAGCCCAGGTGTCCCTCAATTGAGGAATGGATACAGAAATTGTGGTACATCTACACAATAGAATGTTACTCAGCAATAAAAAACAAGGAAATCATGAAATTTGCAGGCAAATGGTGGAATCTAGAAAAGACCATCCTGAGTGAGGTATCCCAGAAGCACAAAGACACACATGGTATATACTCACTTATAAGTGGATATTAGATATATAATATAGGACAATCATACTAAAGTCTGTACACCTAAAGAAGCTAATCAAGCTAATCTTACCCAGGGTAAGATGATCAATCCTCACTCAGAAAGGCAAATGGGATAGAAGAGGAAGAAAACAGGGAACAAGACAGGAGCCTACCACAGAGGGCCTCTGAAGGACTCTTCCCAGCAGGGTAACAAAACATGACTTTGGGCAGAACACAGGGAATTTTATGAAAGAAGGGAGAGATAGAAAGACCTGGAGGGGACAGGAGCTTAACAAGGAGAGAAACAGAACCAAAGAATCTGGGCACAGGGGTCTTTTGTGAGACTGATCAACCAAGGACCATGCATGGAGATAACCTAGAACCCCTGAACAGATGTAGCCCATGGCAGCTCAGTGTCCAATAGGGTTCCCTAGTAATGGGAACAGAAACTGTCTCGGACATGAACTCAGGGGCTGGCTCTTTGATCACCTCCACCTGAGGGAGGGGAACAAGCCTTACCAATCCATAGAAAAGACAATGAAGCCAGTCCTGATGAGGCCTGATAGAATAGGGTCAGATGGAAGGGGAGGAAGACCTCCCCTATCAATGGAGGAAGGGCATAGGAGAAGGAGAGGGAGGGAAGGTGGTATTGGGAGGGGAGGGGTAGGGGGTTATAGCTGTAATACAAAGTGAATAAACTATAATTAATAAAAATAAAATATTTTTTTTAAATCCCTGAAATTGGCTATATTCACAAGGTCTCTCCCTTCCAAAGTAAACAATAAAGACTCTCTCACACACACCAAGCTGCAAAGAAGGCTGGTTGTTTCTTTGGTGGAAAAAGAAAAAAAGCATTGAGAAACCCACTAGCCAATCTAACAGAAACAAAAACAGAACATTCAAATTAATAAAATTAAAGATGCTGCTGCAATAAATTCCAATGACATCCAAAGGATGATGAGGAAACATTTTAAAAATGTATATTCTAGAAAAGTGGAAATGAGGCTCAAGAGATGGTGTCCTGGGTAAAACACCACTTGCTGCTCTTGAAGAGGATGTGAGTTCAGTTCCCAGTACACACAGTGGGCAATTTACAAATGTCTGTGACTCTAGTTCCACAGGGCCCTTTCCCCTCTGCTGGCCCCTGAAAGCACTGCACACCACACGGTGCACACACATACAAGCGCATACAGGCACATGAAACCATACAACATAAAACTTTACAATAAATTCTTGATAATATAAAACTCTTTAGAAACTGGGAAATACTTTTTAATTAACTTTTTAAATTTGCAGCCCCATCCATCCTCCCCTCCCAGTCTCACCCTCCCTTCTTCTCCCTCTCCCCTCACCTGTTCCTCAGAAAAGGGGAGCACCCTTTCCCATCCACCCCAGCTCATCAAGTTGCATCAGGAATGAGCGTGTCCTCCTCCCCTGTGGCCTGGTAAAGCAGTCCCACCGGGGGAAAGTGATAAAAAAGCTGGCAAGTGAGTTCATGTCCTACGCAGTCCCCGCTTCCCTTACTAGAGGACCCACATGAAGCCTAAGCTGCCCATCTGCCACATCTTTGTAGGAGTCCTAGGTCCAAAACTGGTAAATGTCTACATCAATCTGACCTTTCAAAATTAAATGAGAAGGATGCAAACATATAAAGGCAAGGAGAGTGAAGCAGCAATACTCTCTCAATAACAAGCATCTCAGGCCTCATGAATTCACTGCTGAGTCCACCCAAACCATTGAAAAAGTTAACAGTACTCTCCCTGATTGTTCCTGATGAACATGGATACAAAGTTCTGAATGAAATATTTACAAACTGAAAGGCTCATACACTGACTAGTCAGGCTTCATCCCAAAGAAAGAGAGTTAGTTCAAAATTCATAAGTCCATAAAGGTAATACAGCATATCAATAGACTAAATAACAGAAATAACATGATCATCTCAATAAGTGTAGGAAAAGTCTTAGATTTCAATACTATTTCATGACAAAAAGCCCTGAAATAACCTAGAATTAGGAGAAACGTACTTCAAGAAAATAATGGTTATGTGTGACAAACCACTAGTCAACATTATACTGTACAGAAAAGGACCAAAAATCTCCAAAATCAAGATAAGCCAAGAACAAATACTTTCTATGTTCTTATTCAGTATGGTCATCAGGGTCTTATCTAAAGAATTAAGGAAATAAAAAGGGTAGGAATAAGAATGGAAGAAATAAAATTACCTCTATTTTTAGATAACTTATCCTGTACTTAAAAAGAGCCTTCAGCAAACTCTTGAATCTGATAAACACATTCAACAAATATGCAGGACACAGGAAACAATCTCAGCAACTGACAGGTGGGATTACATGAAATGAAGGGGCTTCTGCCCAGCCAAGAAAACTGTCAGCCAAAACAAGCCCGCTTTCAGAATAGGGAAGAATGGTTTTCACCTGTGCATCTGACAGGTAGCTAATATCTAAAATCTGTAAATAACTCAAATAAATAGATATCAGCAACTCAAAAATAATCCAATCAAAAAACTGGCTGATGAGCTCTCACATGAAGAAATACAAATAGATGAAAATGTGTCCCCATCCTCAGCAACCCAGGCAATATGTGCTAAACCCTTTCCTTATTCACCCTCTTACACTAGAGTGCCTATCATTCTTAAAACAAATGACAGTGAATGCTCATGAGGATGCTGGAAGAAGAGGACGAAGCTTTGTAACTTGTTGAAGCTACTATGGAATAAGTGTGGGTGTTCTTCAAACATTGAAAATGGAACTACCAAAGGACCCAGGTATGCCATTCCTGGACATGAACACAAAAGAGTCTAAGTCAGCAAACCGTAGAAATCCTTGCACTTCATGTTTATTGCAGCTCTATTCAAAATGGTCAACATATGAAACCATTTGAGAAGTTCATCAAAAATTGAATGCATAAAAAATGCAGTTCACAATATAATTTTACCTACTTGAAAGAAAAATTTAAACTATAGAATTGTAAGGAAATTGATAAAGATAGAAATCATTATAGTAACCAAAATAAGCCAGATTCCAAAACACCAAATGCTGCATCCTTCTCCTAAGTGTAGAATGTAGATTTATATATATGTCACATACTGTATGTCAAATATCATGTTGTATATAAAATTATATCATTTATTTATTTATAAAAATCAAGTTAACCTGCAATTGCAATATAAATATATAATATAATAATTAATATAAAATAGAAGAATAAACTGTATATAGTTTATAACCTATATGGTAAAATAAATGACAAGAACATAAAGGGAAATAAGATGGGAAATTTAAGTATATTATTGAAAATTCTTATAGTATGTTTGAGAAATAATATATGGCATGAAAGCAAATTGTCTTAATTTAAACGTTTTATCATAATCCAGGTTAACATCTAAAAATTGGTATAAAAGTATGTATCTAAGATAAATCAAGAAATGAAATAAAAAGTAGTGGTAAAAAGTAATGTACATAAGAGCACGTAAGTCACTCAAAAGAGGACAAGAGGGGCCTGGGCCATGGAGCTGCATTGAAGTGCGCTTGGACTCTCATGTGGAGAGTCTGGTTCACAGCGCCAAGCCAGGTGCCTTGTCACAGACTGCTGCTCCAGCTCCACGGGATCCTCTTCTGGCTTTCACAGGCACACACATGCACACACATGCTCACACATGCACACACATTCACGCGAAGACTCACGTGAATAACAACAAATCCTTTTTTAACGTACAAATATCACATGGATGAACCTGGGGACTTTAAGAAGTGCAACAGAAGGGACAAACCAGGTATTAATTGTACTCAGACAAGGTACCCACAGTGCTCAACACCACGATACACATACACTCATAATCATAATAATGTGCATGTATGTTTATATACATGTATTATATGTACCTACATAGCCACAATAATAGAGATAAATAGCTTCTTGTTTAAAATATAATTAATAAAAAGACAAGGAGAAGCAAAGGAAAGAGACTGGATAGGACAAAAGAAAACAAATAAATAACAAGATGGTAGGCATAAACCTAATTAACACAATTATTACATTAATTTAAATAGGAGGGAAAGACAACTGAAAAGCAGGGAGAATCTGCAAGAAAAAGAGAGCCCATTTATTTGCTAACTGAATACAAACACAAATATTTATGTTGAAAAGAAAAGGAAAGAATGGAGTGTACGTAAAGAATGCAAATAGTACGTAAAAGAAACGGAGATGACTCCATCAGTGTCAGACAATTTAAATATTAAGACATAAAGTAAAATTAAAAGATACAAACCAATATTTATAATGCTATAAGAAAATATTTTAGAAAGAAATAAAAAACCCTGAATTACTGATACAGTACCAGAGCTCCCTAATGCATGAAGAAAGAACTGATGAAACAGAAGGGAAGAAACAGAGAAATTCAGAATTCTAATCATAGAGAGGAATTCAACTATATTTATCTGACAAAGGATTGAATTAAGAAAAATATGAAGAATTCTTATATCGCAATTAGGAGACAAAATATTACTTAAAATCTAAGAAAATACTTAAATAGATACATCATAAAAGACGATACATAAGACACAATAAGCACGTGAAAAGTCTCACCTGCACTACGAATTAAATGAATTAAGATTAAGACCTGTACACACACCTACCAAGCAGGCTTACAGTAAAAGACAAGAATGTGAAAGAACTCCAACACATTACCATCAGAAGTAATACAATAAAATTCGTTTGGATTAGAATCACCCCTACAACACAGGAGTTCCATTTCAAAGCATTTACTAAGAAGAAATGAAAGCATATGTTAAGAAGAGATGGTTTCGTTAATGATCACTAACCCCCGAGGTCACATAAACTTCCTTCACTGATTAATATGTGCACTCACTGTGGTTCATGTGGACAATCCTAGTATAGACCTAGTCAGCAGTAGAAAGAACATAAACTTCCTTCACCGATTAATATGTGCACTGACCGTGGTTCACGTGGACAATCCTAGTACAGACCTAGTCAGCAATAAAAAGAACAAATGCCTGATACAACATGCCTGAGTCTCAGAGAAAAGTATGCGGAGCAGCTACAGTGCTGTGGGTAGACAGGAGGAGCGCCATCTGATGTTCCAGTAACAAGGTAGAACAGCTGTACTTGGCAATTAATTGAGCATCTCAAAATAACAGTAAAGGATGGTGCGTCTCGACACAAAGCAGTGATTAACGTCAGAAGAAGAACATGCCAATTATCCCAATCTCATCATTTCACACTGTACACATGTATTGACACTCTGCTCCATAAAACACACACCATTTTATGTGAGCATTTAGAATAAATACATATTTTTAGAATTGGAAAAAGCATTAAGGCAAAGAAATAGACACAAAAAGATTGTCTTGTAAGATTCCATCTCTCAAATGGGATGGACATTGGATGTAGGAGAAAACAAGTGGCAGGACAAGAGCCTGCCACAGAGGGCCTCGGAAATACTCTACCTACCAGTGTATCAAAGCAAATATTAAGACACATAACCAACCCTTTGGCAGAGCGCAAGGAACCAGATGAAAGAGGGGGGATATAGTATGACCTGAAGAGGTCAGGTGCTCTGCAAGGACCAAGTATATCAGGGTGCAGGGGTCTTTTCTGAGACTGATTCTCCAACCAAGGACCATGTATGGATATAACCTACAACCTCTGCTTGATGTAGCAAATGGTAGCTCAATATCCAAGTGGGTACCCTAGTAAGGGGAACAGGGACTATTTTGGACATGAACTCAATGGCTGGTTCTTCAACACCCCCTCCCCATCCCCTGAGGGAGGAGCAGCCTTGCTAGGCCACAGAAGAGGACATTGCAGCCGGTCCTGAAGAGACCTGATAAGCTAAAGTTAGATGGAAGGGAAGGAGGTCCTCCCGTATCAGTGGACTTAGAAAGGAGCAGGGAGGAGATGAGGGAGGGATGGGGAGGATAGGGAGGGAATGTGGGAGGGGGCTATGGCTGGGATACAAAGTACATAACCTGTAATTAATATAAAATAAAAATGTTAATAAAAAAAGATTCCATCTCTGTGAAACCCAATAACAGCTAAATTGAGCATGTAAGAAAACACAACACATGGCTGCCTCTGCAGGGGACTATGTGGAGATGCTGGGAAGCATGGAATTCTAGGAAATAAATTGTCCTTATCTCTGACAGTTGAGCTTAACTATCAACTTGGCTAGATTCAGATTTGGAAGCACTTAGGAGGTCTGTGACACACAGCTCTGGACATGATTGCGAGGCTGTTTGCAGAGAGCGCTGGATAATAAGTGCACTTTGTAACATGTGTGTTTATTGTCACTTAAATACCGGCCTTGCTGGTGGGTGGTGAAAGGTAGGTGCTAGTGTGAAGGAAGGTCCAGGAAAGCCTGTCCTTGCTTCCTGTATCTTGCCTTACTTCTGTCTTGTAATCTGGTCTCTTATTCCTGACCACAGAGGCATGAACGGCTCTACTTTACCAAGTCCTCCATGCTATACCAACCTAACACCTCTGGAACAAAAACCTAAGACAAACCCTGTCCTCCTTAAGCTGCTCTGTCAGACAATTGGTCACAGCAAGGGAAAGAAGTAACAGAAGGAAAATCTCTGTCAAGCATAGTTATTAAAGTGAATGATATTGCTACTAGTCATCACATAAAATACAAACCATGAAGTGTGCTTATTTTACTTTATACTGCATAAATCATATCTAAGAGACACAATCTTAAAAACTCAAGTAAATATGAAGTGTTTACATTAATCAAGTACTATTGCTGTAATATTCAGTACCAAACAGCCTCCAAGACTCAGTAACTTACAAAAGCATCATAATGTCTTGCTCATGAGTGCACAGATTGTCCAACAGTCCTGCAGGACGTGTTTTCTCTGGAAACCACAGCAATCATCCAGGCCATGTTCCCATCGTGTTGGCCAATGCAGAAGGGCAATGAGCAGTACACTGTTTAGCCTTAGCTTGGAAGAAGAGTCCGTTCTAGGTTCTTCTTCCATTGGCTAAAGCAAAGCAGCAGAGCAGGCCCCAAACCAGTAAAATCGGATGGACATTCCATGCCTCATGAATGAGGACAAGGGAGAGGAGAGAATGCAGAACTGTAGACACATAGTATAATCGCCAACTAGTGTAAGGGGTGTCAGAGTCTCAGAGCATTCTGAAGCATGTCACAGAAATTCAGAAGCCAATAGGCTTTACTCTGTAGATCATGTGAGTCTCAATACAAAGCAATGATTAACATCAGAAGATGAACCATCAGTAAGAAATGGGACAGCACAGTGCTGGATACAGATAGGAGACAGAAAACATCACTCCAGATGTTTGTTCACACAGTTGAGAGGTTGACTCTTAGGAGCAGAAAGCCTGAGGCTTACACTGAGAGAAGGAACGTCTGTTGATGCAAAGCAATGCAATACAGCCATCTAATGGAGCCTGGGTGCCGTAAGCCTGCCTTCTGCCTCACTGGAACCACTGGAAGAAGACCAAAGTACAAGCATGCATGTCCCTGCACATGCCTTGAGTTTAGTTAGGTGGCAGATGCACAGACTCTTGGAAAAGTGGGAAGCAGCAGTGTATAAGCTCTATCGCTGGGCATGGCTTGCGTTTTGCACTTTTGCTTCTCAACATCTCTGGGAGCCATGCTGCTGGGAGTACACAAGTTGATAACCTCTCGCTCAGGCTCCTGCAGATGACTCTAACTAACTGGTGTGGCCACAAATACACAAAAGGTCATGAAAACAGGACAAGGGTTTGTTGGCTCAGGGTGGTGGATAAAAAAACATAATGGGGAAGATGATACTAAAGTACATACACATTCTGTGTGTATGTAAGCGTGTGAGTGTGTACATAGTTTGTATATGTGTAAGAAAAATACATACACATATAGATATATGTATGTGCTTATGAAAGAATAAAGGTTTAAAAGAGTGAAAATAAGAGGGAGAAGATGAAGGCAGATATGTGTTTTGTTTTGGTTTTGGTTATTTTGTTTGGATGTTTTAGAAGCTACAATATGGAGTATATATGTCTACTTTTAAAGGAATTTCATGAGTCAGTTCAGTCTCTGTGAGCTTTCATGAGCCCCGTGAGCCCCTGTGAGCCGTGGTTATTTGGGGACCTAGGTCCTCTGCATATACATTATGGTTGTGTAGCGTGGTGTTCTTGAGTGGCTCCTAACAGTGAGAACGGGGGTTGTCTCTGACTGTTGCTTTGGAACCCTGTTCCTCCTACTTGTTTGCCTCATCCAGCCTTAACATGAGAGAGCATGCCTAGTTCTATTGCAACTTTATATGCCATGTTTGGTTGCTATCCCTCGGATGCCTTCCCTTTTCTGAAAAGAAACTGCGGAGGAGTGGATCTGGGGAAGAGGAGAGGTGCTGGGGAGTGGGAGGAGAGGAGGGTGGGGAGCTTCAGTGGGGACATAATATATGAGAAAATAATAAATAAATAACCACTTTAAAAAGAAAGGCATTTCTTTGTAAAAAGAAAATCTGGAAGCAATATTACCTACTTCTGGCTCAAAAATGGATATAATCTTTTGTTTTGTTTTAAATGTTTTAAAAGGTCAAATTTTACCTACCTACACCTGGTGGGGACCAGACCTAAAGATAGGTGGTAGTCATTTCTGCTTTGTGTGTTTACAAAAACAATAGAAAACCCAAACTTTGTCTTATGTATAAGCAAAAGCCATTCTCTCCCCCAGTACAACAGGGAGCAAGCAAAGAAAGCCCTTTCCTACAGTTATCAGTGATCTGAACTTGTGACCTGAGCTTCTGTGAGTCCTCCCAACTGTGGATATCTTCATCCTATTCCATCAACCATAGAAATGAAACATGTCACTCATTCTTCCAACAAGCTATAATTGTTCAACAGCCGTGGATCACTCATGACAAGGTTAGCCCTCATAAACAGTCTTAGTGCAACAGCAGCATGGAAAAGGCTCATGTTGACAACAACCTAAAACACAGAATACCAAACAGCCAGTCCTAAATTTCTAAATCCCCTAAGACAAAAACCCTTAATTCCTATAATAGCTGCAGCTTAAAATATGGGGGAGAAAACAAGTCCTAGAAAATCGCAATCCTGAAAGATCAAAATCACAAATGCTGATGTTTTTAAAGTCAAATTCTCCGGAACCACAATTTAGATTGCAGAAAGGGCTTTCTGAGAAAGGAAACTCTAGGGAAAGGATTTGTGAATTTTCTGTTGCACTTCTGCCCCTTCACACATGGAGCCTCATTACATTCAAAAATGTCCTTCATCAGATAATAATAGACTTCAGTAAGCTCAATGGTCTTATGAACCAGAGCCAATGCTTAACAGAGAGGTTTTCTTGCTGTTAAGAACACATTAAATAGCAAAGTACTCTTTGAGTGATGGAGCACATGGTTCTTACATTGGCCACTAAATCCAACAGGCTAGAAACACGTCCCTAACTGTGGCTAAGGAGGAGCCACCCAGGCAGGACCAGGAAGCCACTGACCCTAGGAGCAGTGTCTTCCTGAGAGCTGCTCAACTGTTACAGGGTGATGATCTACCCTGGGCATCCCAAAGGGCCGGAAACATTAAGCTGCTTAAACGTTTTTCACAAATTCAGCGAGTGGTAAAGTTGAATACATTATTTCTGGCCCCTATGGACACCAAACACAGCTTGAAGGACCTTGTCATCATCTGACATCCAGAGGCTTCACCCCCTTCCACAGCCTTCACGCTGCTGCTGCTGCTATCTCCTGCACTCTTCCAGGATTAAGAAGCAAAGACATCCTGAGATGGTGGCTTTGCATTTTGCCTGCCAGACCACCTGTCTGGCACAGTTCTGAAAATTAGCAGAGCGACAATAAGGACTTTGGGTTAATACTCAAGGCTGTGTCCCTGCTGATGTTGTGGAATCAGAGAGAAAACCTGAATCCTCATCTCCTCTTTGGTTTTCTATTAGTTAGAAAAGTAGTGAAATCCTGGAAGTCTAACTGAAGGCCTTCCTGACATTTCTGAGATACCAGGGGAACCACGGCAATCAGAAAAATAAAATTAGAATGTAATTTCAACAGAAAATACATCTGGAAAAATACCTCCTGGTTTTGTTGGTTTATTCCTCGAGCTTTCCTATGCTATAGCATGTACCCAGAACTATGAGCAGCAAGGTATTTTGTTTTCCTTACTTTGAAGAGGGGAAAAAAAAAAATAAGATTTTTTTCTCCTATCAGAAATGTTACTTATAAATGAAACTATCATTAACCAAAATGTAGTGTTTGCACATCGCAGCTTTGTTTGTAAACAAACACTCTGCTTAGGTATGCTTTTTGCTGTACTCTCTAAGAAGAGCTAGGATAACCAGGATCAGGTTTCAGAAGGATTTGAAGTGATTGGTGAGGATATGGAAGAGAGGTGTAATGTTGAGGCCTCAGACAGCTTATGAACTTGATCCCAAATCTCTGAAAGTCACAGAGATTTCATGTCTTCCAACCATGGGAACTGTATCTAGTAAGGGCATTTGAGGAAAAGTTTCTCATAATTTGTTCCCAGGATTACAGTTTTGCCTTGCAGCTGAAACTCAGCCATTCAGGAAACACAGACAGCTGGGGAGAACAACCTAGTGTCAGTATTTTCCAACAAGCTTCTTTCCCTGCTGCCACAGGCTGCCTATTGGGAATATACTAAGGTTCAGGACCTGTTAGGACTAAGGCTTGCTGTCTGGGCTCTGCTGCCCTCAGTGTTCCACAAATCAGCAATGCTGGAGAAGCAACAGAGACGAGTCATCAGCTTGGTCTCAGGGTGGTCCCAAAGAAACCACAGTGCCATGCACTTATGCTTAAAGCAGTGGTTCTCAACCTCTGGGTCTCAACTCCCCCAACAGGGGTCATTGATCCCGCATATCAGATATTTACATTAAGATTCATAGCAGAAACAGAATTACAGTTGTGAAGAAGCAACAAAATAGCTTAATGGTTGGGGGTCACCACAACATGAGGAACTGTATTAAAGGGTTGCAGCATTAGGAAGGCTGAGAACCATTGGTTGAAGGTTTCAGACCAGCCTCACCTTCAGAAATATAGCCGAAATCTCAGTCTGATGTCAGAGGAGCTGAACCAAACACACACAGAGTAAGCCATGTACACAAAGGACCCCATTACCTGTTTTCTCATCTACCCTTTCTCCTCCTACTAATCATTTAGAAGGGTACTTCCATGTGACCATCACTTGATATGAGGGTCAAGACACCAGGTAGGAGGTGGTAGTTTAAGCAGGTGCCAACTCTCAGTGGCATATGCCCTTGGCAAGGAGGAAGGACTGCAAGAACATCGAAACCACCCTCAGCCAAGTGTCATTCAATAGGACTCCCATAGGCACCAAGCCTGGTTTATAAATCATCTCAAAGTCTAGCATCAAAGACTAAGAGCCTTTTATTTTTCCTCATTTGAAAAATTTCAACCAAAATGGGAGGGTAGGAAGACCAAGGTGTTCTGATTAAAGGGAAAGTATTTATTATTCTTAGCTGCTCAGTGTCTAGGGTCCTCCTCACTACTGTGTTCCAATCCAGAATAAAGACTATGAAGCCTCAGAACTCACCTGTGGAAGGCTGAATGACATCCCTCAAGGGTGTGTGTATCCTATTCCTCAGAGCCTGGGACTATATGCTTCTATGTGTAGGGTCTTTGAAAAGTAGATAAAGTTAAGAATTTTGACACAATGTGTTGCAGGGTATTTGATCCCATTGTGAGCCCCAAAATTGTGAACTGTAAAACCCTTTTTCTTGTTTGGTGTGGTTGAGCCCTATCACACACCTTTAATGGAAGAGCTTTCTATACACAGGATTGAATAAAGTTAACCCCAGGTCAAGAGTTGGAGCAAGAAACTAGCTGACAGGAATTAAAGAGTAGAAGGGACTTTGAGTTAAGGGGTGTTTAAGACAGCATGGAGAAATAGAAAAGGCTTTTACATTAAGCTCTGGCTTTAGCTTAGGTTTCAGCTCTTCCGCTCCCTGGCTTTTTGGGCTTTAAGCTAGCAGACCTTTGGCCTTGGGTTTTATTGGCCTTTTTCTCCTGGGCTGTCAGTTGAACTAGTGAGCCTTTTGGGATTTTTCCATCTAGACCTGAGCTGAGAAAGAAGGTCAGCTGGTAGGTTCTTACCCAAGCATCTGGCTCCTGGGTCTTTATTTGTTAAAATAGAATGGTTAGTATTGTCTTTTTTAATAACAACAATGTTCCTGTGTTGCCTGGGTAAGCCCAGTGTCATCAGAAAAGTTCTTATAGGAAGGAGCCAGAGGAACCCAGAGAGTCAGGAAGGGGAAGGCATGTGCTGGGAAAAGTGCTATTCATCTGGCCTTGAAAGAATCCCATAAGCCAAGAGAACAAACATGACCTCAGGACTTCAAGGAGTATATCTCTTCATCATCTTCACTTCAAACTCCCAAACTCTATACTGAAGTGGATTTCCATGTTAGACCATTAGGCTTGTGCTGACAATCACTCATTGGAAACTATGGTTGTCTGCCAGCCTCCATTTGTCTTTCTGAGACTACCTGTGGCATGAAGGAAGTTCTTAAAGAATGGTTGACACAACCTGCTCCTAGAGGCTTTCAAGCCCTGATTGGTGAGAGACAGTGGAGATAAACCCGACTCTTCTGCCCATGGATGAAACACAATGTGATATTGATTCCACATAGGTTCTTCAGGTAAGATTCAGCACCAAGTGCTCAGCATAGCACCTGGATTAGTTAGGCACCTGTTATTGGCAGAATTTACTCCTCTTTTAGTGGCCTAAAAATTGTTCTTGTGATATTTTGGTGAAGAATGTGGCTGCTTTCTGCCCTCTTATCCAAAGAGTCTGCCTGAAGCTAAAAGTGAAGAGATTTAGATTAATTGCACTGGCAAAAAAAAAAAAAACAAAACTCAAAACAGGCTAGCATTGTCAGATGGTTACTAGTGTTCACTCTTATGAAAAGGGAGCAAGCTAAGAAAGAAAAAATCAAAAAGTATGGTTGAAGGAGAAAGAGGGCGCCAGGAATTGGAATGAAGCTAAATCCTGTGCTCAAGAATATAAACAGATTAAAGACATTAAATAGAATAAAAGCAATGGTGACCTCAGGGCAAGATCTTACCCAGCTAAGCTTCCGTCTTGTGGAAAGGAATTAAAGAACAGTTTATGTACTGGAGTGGAGATGCAAGTCTTTAACCCTCGCACTCAGGATTCAGGCATGCTGATCTGAGTTCAAGGTCAGGCAGTGAAGGAAATCAGGGAAAATAGAAAGCTGGTGACAGTGTAAATGAATGAAAGGCCATGATCCATCCACACCAAGCAGCAGAACGTGGAAGCTCTGGCCACAGGGTTCTGACTTTAGAGTCAAGGACAGAAGGAGGGGGTTATGGAATCTCCCTCTGTCACCAAGGAAAGCTGTTAAGACCAAGCAAGTGGCAGGGGTGTCCCTAAATAGACGCCACTGTGTGAAGCTGTGATGGTGAAGCCTGGATTACCTTGAAGACCCCAAGAGGTTAGAGATGCCAGAGCCATGGGACACCTGCCAAGGTGAGCTGCTAACAGGGACTGGAGCCCATCCAAGAGAGAGAAGATGGTGCAGTCAGCAGAGCTGACAGGAGCTGGAGATCGGAAGAGAGTTTTGAAGATGCGGAGGTTGCAGTTTGTCCAGCTCATTTTCGATCTTGCTTTGGTCCAGTATTTCCTCACCGTGTTCCCTTCCCTAAGTTTCAGAATGGTAATATATATCCTTTGCCTTTATATGTCTGAAGCATGTGATCTGTTTCTGTTTGCTTGTTTTTTTTTTATTTTATTTTATAGGGGATTACAGTTAAGAGATTGCATGAATCCCAGAAGGGATTTTGAACTTCGGACTTTTAAACATTATTGAGACTGTGATAGACTATGGAGACTTGTGAAGTTGGACTGAATGCATTTTGTATTATGTTATGGCTACAAGCCTATGGGGGCCAGGCAGTAGGGTGTGGTGGTTTAAATAGGCTTGGTCCTCATAGATTCATGTTTGAATGCTTGGCCTGTAGGAAGTGGCACTATTAGGAGGGACTTCCTTGTTGGAGGATGTGTGGCCTTAGAGGAAGTGTGTCACTGTAGGGGAGGGCTTTGAGGTCTTTTATGCTCAAGCTATGCTCAGTGTGGCATATAGTCTCTTCTGATGTCTGTAGATCTAAATTAGAATTCCCAGCTTGTCCAGCATCGTGTTTGCCTACATACTGCCATGCTTTCTGCCATGATGATAATGGACTAAACCTCTGAAACTGTAAGCCAGCCCCAGTTAAATGTTTTCTTGTGTAAGAGTTACCATAGTCATGGTGTCTCTTCACAGCAATAAAACCCAAACTAGGACCAGACAGTCCCAGGCATGAACCTTTACTAGAAGGACAAGGTGTAAGGTGTTGAGCCAAGAAGTGTTAGGCCCTGCTTCTTGTTAAGTTTGCCTTGTCTCACCTGCCCTAGAATCTAAGTCCATAGGAGCCTTCCAATGAACTACATGCTCTCAAGATAGCACATTTCCTCCTGTAAGAGACAAGTAAGAAAGGAGTGATAAGAAAAAGAGATGCTTTTTGAAAAGCAGGGAAAAAAACTGTACCCTGCAAGTAGAATTACAGAAAATCAGAGTTCACGCCTGGGAGAAGTGACTAAACTTAGCTAGGTAGTAGGTTCAGATAAGACACTGCAGGGTAGCCCTCCTTCCCACCTTTTGCCTGATGGGATTAAACCTGTCTCAGTACTATCTCAGTAGGACCATGTGATTTGTGTGTGTGTGTGTGTGTGTGTGTGTGTGTGTGTGTGTGTGTGTGTGTGTGTGTGTGAAAATTGACTGACCTAGAATCTGGAACTTATAAGGATCATTTGAAGAAAAGCAGAGGCTCAGGAGACCTTCATTCCCTGTAAATCAATGCATAAAAGCAAAGAGTTAAAGTTTCCAGATAAAGCATCTCCCCATGGTTGACTTATTAAAGGCCTAGTTTCCAGGTGACGAGGCTTCAGAGGAGCAGCTGAGTCATGAGAGCTCTGATGTCATCAACAGTTCATAACTTGAAGGCATTGTTGGAACGTGATAGAAACTAAGAGGTAGAATGTCATTAGAGGATGAAAGTTAATCAGTTCTGCTCTTTTTTAATGTAATTTATTTATTTTTATATTAATCACAGGTTAGGTACTTTGTATCGCAGGTGTAGCGCCCTCCCTCATTCCCTCCCACTCTCCCCATCCCTCCCTCATCTCCTCTCTACCCCCCCTACAAGTCCACTGACAGGGGAGGACCTCCTCTCTTTCCATCCCATCCTAGTTTATCTTATCTCTTCAGGGCTGGCTGCAATGTCCTCTTCTGGGATCTAGCTAGGCTGTTACTCCCAGGTGTGTGTGGGGGAGGGTCAAAGAGCCAGCCATTGAGTTCATGACAGAAATAGTCCCTGTTCCCCTTATTAGGGTCTCCAGTTGGATACTGAGCTACCATGGGCCACATCTGAGCAGGGGTTCTAGGTTATATCCATATATGGTCCTTGGTTGGAGAAACTGTCTCATAAAAGACCCCTGTGCCCTGATCTAAACGAGGGCACCGTTTATATAGATACTGGATCTAATCCAGTATATATAAAGAACTCAAGAAGTTAAAAAGCAAGAAACCAAGTAATCCAATTAAAAAATGGGGTATGGAGCTAAAAAGAGAACTGACTGTAGAGGATTATAGAATGGCAGAAAAGCACTTAAAGAAATGCTCAATGTCCTTAGCCATCAGGGAGATGCAAATCAAAATGACCCTGA
>CM053766.1:150992504-151021799 GCA_028658305.1 Pachyuromys duprasi | reverse complement strand
AGGAGGAAATCATGAAATTTGCAGGTAAATGGTGGGACCTGGAAACGATCATCCTGAGTGGGGTATCCCAAAAACAGAAAGAAACACTTGTATATACTCACTTATATAGACCTATAGGATAGGAAGGTCATGCTGAAATCTACACACCTAGGGAGGATATACAAGAAGGAGGACCCAGGTTGGTATGATCAATGCTCATTTAGATGGACAAATGGGATGGACATTGAATGGAGGATAAAACAAGCAACAGGACAGGAGCATGCCAAAGAGGGCCTCTGAAAGAATCAATATAGCAATGTATCAAAGCAGATATTAAGACTCACAACCAAGCCTTCGGCAGACGGCTGGGAATAATAATGAAAATAGGGGGAGTTAGTAAGACTTGGGGAGAACAAGAGCTTCTCAGTTCTGCTCTTAAAAGTTCTCTCTCTTCCTCCCTCCCTTTCCTTCCTCTTTTTCTCTCCCTTCCTCTCTCCCTTCCTCCTTCCCTTCCTCTTTCTCCCTCTACCTCTCTCCTGTCCTGCCTCCTTCTTGGCTGTCATGAAGTGAGCAGTTTTGCCCTACTATTTCCTGACATCCTCATATTATGCCTCACCATCACCCAGAAACAACAGAGTGAAAAGGTGAGCTAAAGTGGACCCCCCTTAAGTTACTGTCTCGGGCATTTAATCACTGGAAGAAAAGGCTAACAAGGATGAAGAGAACCTTCTCTGTTCCTCATGATGAACTAAGCTCGGATCTCACAGAGCTTGAGCCGTGGTGTCAGGAAAATAACAGAGGAAACAGTACCCTCATCCTCTCAGGAAGGCTGTAGAAGCCCACTCGATGGCTTATGAATGACTATGACATATTGAAATAGTAAGAGCAACACTTATGTTCTAGAGACCTGGTTTCTGGTTCTCACTCTACTGTAACCATAGACTAATATTTCACCTCCCTCTGTCTCTTATCCCTTCAGATGAAAAATAACTATGTTGTGCAACCATTCCATGCTCTCAAGATAGCACATTTCCTCCTGTAAGAGACAAATAAGGAAGGTGATCAAAGAGCAGGCCAATCAGTTCATGTAAGAGACAGTCCTTGTTCCCCTTACTAGGGTACACACTTGGACACTGAGCTGCCATGGGCTACATCTGTGCAGGGGTTCTAAGTTATCTCCATGAACGGTTCTCAGTTGGTGTATCAAACTCAGAAAACACCCCTGTGTCCAGATTTTTTGGTTCTGTTGCTCTCCTTGTGGAGTTCCTGTCCCCTCCAGGTCTTTCTATCTCCTGCTTCTTAAATAAGATTCCCTGCTCTCTGCCCAAAATTTGGCTATGAGTCTCAGCATATGCTTTAATACCCTCCAGGCTAGAGTCTTTCAGAGGCTCTCTGTGGTAGGCTCCTGTCCTGTTCCCTGTTTTCTCCCTCTTTTGATGTCTGTCCTATTTGCCTTTCTGAGTGAAGATTGAGCATTTTACCCAGGGTCCTCCTTCTTAATTAGCTTCTTTAGGTATACAGAATTTAAGTATGTTTATCCTGTGTTAGATGTCTAATATCCACTTATAAGTGAGTATATACCCTGTGTGTCTTTCTGCTACTGGGATACCTCACCCAGTATGATCTTTTTAAGACTTTTCCAAGACTCAAACGGCACATTGTTCATCCAGGCATGACAATCAAGCTGGCTGCCCACGGTGGCTACAGAAAGCCTCTTTTCTCTGCAGAACAGCCAGAACCAAGAAGAAACAACAGGCTAATGCCTGCCCCAGCCTTAATTGCAGTGGTTGGTCTCTCTCAGCCATGGAGCTGAGCTCTGCAGACCAATTTGCAGGCTGCTGCTTGGGGTCAGGTGTGAGGTTTTTCTGCCAGAAGCAGTGATCAGAAATAATTTGGGACCTGACTCAGTTCTGATTCTACTGTGACTCTCTGTCTGCCAAGATGCCAGCCCTGTGCAGAGGGCTCTAAGGGGAGCTGCTAACAAGCCCCTCTCACTTCAGGAGCTCTGTCCCCTTCAATCCACTGTTATTCTGTGCTTTCCAGTGTCCTGGGATCCTGGCAGGAGCATGACAAAGAACAAAGAAAGGCTAGAGGTCTCTGTGATCATGTGCAGAGGAAGCAGCCAGGGCCTGGAGTACCCACATATGAGAAGGGATGAAACTGATCTGGCATCCAGAGGGAGCCCAGCCTGGATGGATAACTACAACTCATACAGAGGCCAAGAACATAATGTAAAATACTGCTAGTTCATTATATATATATATATATATATATATGTATATATGTATGTATATATATATACACACACACAATATATATATGTGTGTGTGCAATTTTAGTGATCCAGCATGTTTACACATCTATTTAATTATTGATTTTGATAGCATTATCTTTCCGAAGAGACAAAAACAGATGAGTCAGATATCTTCAGCATCTGTAAAATGCTGTAGAATCAGCATGTGCTGAGAAGCTGCTGAAATGCTTGCTTCAAGGATGATTAATATTCATAGACAATGATAAAGACTCACAGTCATTGTGGTTTTCAGAGTTTGCAGAACACTGTCCCTCACAAGGTCTCACTTTATCCCCATAGCGGCCCTGTAAGTAAAAGCTATCATCACTATCATCCCCACTCCCAGGCACTAATATCAATAATGCACAAATGGGACCTCATGAAACTGAAAAGCTTTGTAAGGTAAAGGACACCATCATTTGAACAAAATGGCAGCCTACAGAATTGGAACCAGTTTTCACCAACTCCATATCAGATAGAAGGATGATATCCAAAATATATAAAGAATTCAAGAAACCAGACATCAACAAACTAAATAATCTAATTTTTAATGAGTTATAGATCTAAACAGAGAGTTCTTAATAGAAGACTCTCAAATAGTTGAGAAGCATGTAAAGAGATGTTCAACATCTTCACCATCAAGGAAATGCAAATCAGGACTACTTGGAGATTCCATTTTACACCTGTGAGAATGAGTAAGGTCATTTTTACAAACTCACGCTGGTGAGGATGTAGAGCAAGGGGAACTCCTCCCTAGCTGGTGGGAGGGCAAACTTGTACAACCAATGTGGAAATTACTATGGTAAGAATAAAGCTACCTCAAGACCCAGGTGTACCACTCTTGAGTATCAAGAGATACTCCATCCCACCATAAGTATGCTTTCTCAAGTATGTTCACAGCAGCTTCATTCATAATAGACAGAAACTGGAGACAACCTAGATGTCCCTCAACATGAAGAATGAAGAATGAATTTTAAAAATTGTATTTCATTTACACAATGGAGTGTTACTCACCTGTCAGAAGAAAAAAATACAATATCATGAAATTTTCTGGCAAATGGATGGAACTAGAAAAAATAAAAATCATCCCTAGGAAGGCAATGCAGACACAGAAAGACAAATATTATATAGACTCTCTTATGCATAGATATTGGCTGTTAAATAAAGGGTAATCACACTATAATACACAGACTCAGAAAGGTTAAGTAACAAAGAAGGCCTTAGGGGGATGTGTGAATCTCCTTGGGAAGGAGAAATAAACTAGCTTTTGCAGGCAACTGGGGACTGGTGGGGATGGGAACAGGAAGGATCAAGTGGCAGATCAAGGGGCAGGGGGATCAAGTGTGGAGAGACACTACAATAGTGGGCATTTACAGGGAATTCCGGAAACCTAGTACAGTGGAACTTCCTGGAACCTATGAGGGGGAGCCTGGAGAAGACTCCTAGTAATGGAGGAGACTAAGCCTGAACTATCCATCTTCTGATGATGCCTGGATGGCCATGAACTAGATAGACACTGGTGGCTCAGAGACCTGGAGAAGAACCGAACACAACTGACAAAAAGCGTGAATGAGATGCTTCCTGGTGATATTCGATATTCTTCATCTTGGGTTTTGTGGGACCCTAACCATGGGAGTGGCTAGCAATGTCTTTGACTCCTGCCTGCTCTTATGATTGTAACATTTTCCACCTACTGGTTTGCCTTTATCAGCCTTGATATTAGGTTTGTGCATATCTTATTGTAACTTGATATGCTGTGTTCAGTTTATAACACAAGGAGGCCTACTCTTTTCTAAAGGAAAACAGAGGAGCAGTAGATCTGGGGAGATGGGGGGGGACTGGGAGGGTGGGAAAGAGGGAAAGCTGTGCTTTGGATGTATTGTATGAGAAAAGAATAAAGAAATGATAACTAAGCAAACAAACAAACATGAAAAACCTAAAATTCTCCCATGGGTGACAGCCACCAGTTTCTTCAGACAAGGTGTGTTAGGAGCGTGTCATGTGATCTGTTCAACTGGTAGCTGTTAACCAAACCGTTAAAGGAAAGCAACCATGAAGATTGAAAGAGATAAGAGCAGAGGCACCACCTGATGCAAAGGTTCACAGCCAGAGGCTTAGGCTAAAGGAAGGGAAGTGCCTAATCCTTTGATGAGTGAAGAGTATGGGCCCACCACTGAAGTGTTCCTGGCTTCTGTGTGCTTCTAGTTGTTGGGTGAGACAAATTTTGTAGCCAGATGCCAGAAAGAGAGAGATAAAAACCTGCCCGCAGAGAGAGAAAGATGCTGTCTGCACTCAAAGCTGAAGACATTTATGACAGCCCAAAGCAAGGTTACATTGGATGGGTAGAAATGTTTGTGAGGAGTACACAAGCCCCCTCCTCTTTATAGAGAGCTGCAAGACTCATGCTACAGGGAAAAAGATAATTAAGTAGGAAGTAGAGAACCGATGTCATAGTTTTAGATGCATGAAAACTCTAGTTTTCAAAAAATTAAATTAGAAAGATATAGAAAAGTAAGAAATGTAGAAATTTGGGATGAGGGGGAAGTTTGTTCCTTTGCTAGTTTGGTTTTGGTTTTAGATTTAATGTGCTAAGATTTGAACCCAGGACGTCACACAAGTGAATTGCTACCGAGTTATGTCCCAGCCCTCTTTCCACTTTTTAAATTTTTAGACAGCGTCACTGATTTGCCTTGAGCTCAACATGTAGCCGAGGCTGACTCACACTTGTGTTTCCCCTTCCTTGGCCCTACAGAGCGAGTTTTGCAAACCTGTGCCCCACCCCAAAACTTGTCTGACTTAAGGGACAAGATCATTTAAGTAATACAGGATAGAAGATTTGTTCGAGGAATAGACAGTCAGCATTTCAGATCAATGTGTTTTACATCTATCGATTCAAACATCCATGAATAGAAAAGTACTAGCAAAAATGTGTCTGGCCTCAACATGGATGGAGTTTGTTTCTTATCATTATCCCCTTACATAATTTCACACAGAGCTCATGCTGCATCCGATGTTATAAGTAACTTAGGGATGACTGTTAGTTAGGACCAATTTATAAATGAACGAATGAGGCTCGCAATAGATCTTATATAAAAGAGGTTTATTAGGTGGATATGAAGACAGGGAGAGAAGGGAGAGCAGGACATGATGGGGGAAAGAGAGAGAAAGGGGAGAGAAGGGGGTGTCCCTATAGAGGAAGGACCAAGAGAACAAGAGGGCAAGAGGGCAAGAGGAAGAAGAGCCAAGAGAGAGAAGCATATGTTGGGTTGTCCCTTTAAGGGGCCTCATGCCTTCCAGGTGTGGCCACCTGGCCGGAAACAAGATGACATCCTAAATTGCTAGGTAACCCAGAAGCAGGTTCTGTTCCAAAATACAAACAATGACGACATACATGGGAAGATACTCATGGATTCTATGCAAGTACCACACCATTTTACATAAGGGACTTGAACATCTTTAAACTTTGGAATCTACAGGGAATCCCAGAACCAACCCCATAAGGATAGTCAGGGATGAGTGTTTGATTTAGGCACATTGTTTAGCTGATGAATGACTATGGATATAGTGATACACAGGGATTCATATTTAAAGAAAAAATTAAAAGCCAGGGCCAGCAGTGCAGCCTAACCTAGTCATCAGTTCATCTGTGGCTAGACGAAAGTGCTCTCTCACAGCAATCCCCTTTTCAGCAGAATCATTCTGTTCAAAGAAGCTCTCTTGGGCGAGCTGGGCCTGTGTGCCTGGGGTGCCCCTGCTCACCTTGCTCCTTCCCCGGAGCTTCTCACTCATGTCCCAGATACGGCACAGAGCAGAGTTTGAAATTTTTCACAAATAAACAAAATAGGTTCTGTGCTGGGGAAAAATTATTTCAAACTTAGTGTTACACTTCTTGTCTTAAATCTTATTTTTTAAATAATAGTACATGTCTCTGACATTAAAATCACTATTGGCCATTAAGGAGCTAGGAGTCTTGCATTTTAGAAATGAATAGAGATATATAGATGATCACATTTAGCTGATACTCCTAAGGGGCATCATCTATCATAAAAGCTAGTATAAATCCTAGTAATGTATTAATTTGGGTGTCTACATAATACCACACCTTTGGCCATAAGGTAAGTGGTGATAGGTATCTGTTGCCTAGTTTTCTGTCAAGTTATTATAAGCTAGAGTCATTTGGAAAGAACCACAGTATAGAAAACGTCTCCAAAAGACTGCCCTATAAACAAGGCTGCAGGGCATCCTCTTAAGAAGTGATTGATGTGAGAGGGACCAGGCCATTGCAGGGAGATCCGCCCCTGGGAAAGCAAACTGAGCAAGCATGGCGAGCAAGCAAGTAAGAAGTGTCCCTCCATGGCTTTGGCCTCTGTTTCTGCCGCCAAGCTCCTGCCTTGAGTTCCCACCCTAAATTCTCATGAAAGACTGTGATGGGGACATAAAAGCTGAGATAAACCTTTTCCTTCTTGCATTGTTGCTTTGTTTTGTTTTGTGTTTTTTGTCTTGGTGTTTATCACATGCTTATCACTAATTAAGACAGTATCTATGATTTTTTTTAATCCATGCTTTAAAAAAAGAAAAGAAATTAAAGCTACAAGTTCACTATGTGGCTTAGCAAATGTGGTAACTGATGTGTCAAACTTACTGTCCCTTGGGTCCTCATATATAGGATTCAACATTATTTTTTATTGTGTGTGAAGATGTTTTCAAAAGAGGTTAACATTTGAATTGGTAGAATGAGCAAAGTTGATGGTTCTAGCCAGCATGGCAATCTGTTGAAAGCCTGAACAGATAAACACGGAAGAGGCCAGATCTGCTCTTTAGCCACTTGAACTCATTGGCTCATCTTGCTCTATTCTGAGTCCTTTAGAAACTAGGTGAATCCAGTCTTTAAAGCCTGTCTCTTGAGCTTATTTCTCACTACATGCAAGAGAATGAAACTTGGTAGAGGGAGTTGGCTAAAACTAGAAGAGGCAAAAAGGTCCCTAACCTCACTCCACTGTGACTGTGGAAGTCTTAACATTTACAGAAAACAAGAGACAAAAGCCAGGAGATGTATAGATTTAGCTGTGAGACAGCTTAGTAGTCCTTTGCTGGGGACAAGGAAGTGATGCACAAATCTGTCTCTGGTTTTCATTGGTCTTCTCCTTGCAGACACCAGATCATGGAACTTCTTAGCCTCCAGAATCACAAAAGCCAATATATTATCAATGTAAAAACACAGATCTTATCACAGAAAATTAAAAATCTGTTATTCTAGAGCCCAGGAATGGAAAAAAATCTTAGTCAAGTGCTTACTGTTCAAGCATTAATACCTGAATTAATCACCAACATTTCCCTAAAAGCCAGACGTGGTACCTTGTAATCATGGTACTAGTGAGGCAGCGAAATGAAGATCTTTGGTGCTTTGGTGAGAAAAATCTAAGGAAATTTGCAAGCTCCTTGTTCAGTGAGAAAAGCAATCTCATTTTATATCCCTTCCTTTACTTTGTCAGCAGCAGAAGTTGCGGACCTGGTGGATTACAAGTAATTAGGTAGCATAAAGGAAGATTCAGCCTGCTGACCAACGATGATGTATGAACTTAAGATCAAAATGTCATACTCTAAGCAAGAGAAGTTCAGTGGTTAGTGAGCTTTGCTGCCTTGGGGACAAAATTCAGTCCTTTCACTCACTCTGTCTCCAACACAGAGACCAGCAAGGCAACTTAACTACACAGAATCTTAGTTTTTCCTTGCCTATAAAACTGAAGACTGGGAGAATAATATCTAAAAGATGAATTGTTTTGTGTGTTTATGAGGTTTGTATGTTGGAGGATTAGGTGCTCGGTAGCAGAGCACTAGCCTAGCAAGTGTGTGAGAAGCCCTATGTTTTATTTCCAGAACACACACACAAAGGGAGAGGAGGGAGGGAGAGAGAGAGAGAGGATGATAAACACAGGTAAGAAAATATATGTAAAGCTCTCTTGCTTACAGCCTAGCGCATATCCAAAACTCTAAAATGATAACAAATAGTCTCATTATATAAAACAAAACCAAATATTAGGATTTTTCCCTTACAACAAGCAGTAGGAAGAAATGTTGACTGAGACAAGACTAAGTAAGACCAAGCAAAAGAAGGCAGGCTAGTTTCAAGGAAAAACCCTCCTTGTCCAAAACATTCCCAGTCTCCTCTCCCATGTAACTCTGCGGCTCTGGGGACTAGGGACCACAGATGTGGCTACCTACAAGAGTGTGAGAGCTCATCCGAGTTAGGATTTCTGCACTGTAAACCTGGCTTCCTCAGGCAGAAGCCAATATGTACTTAAGGTTTCAGATTTCCTTTTTACTAAGGTGAGGTCACATGGCCTCATCTCCCCCAGTTACATACTTGCAACTTGGATTTGCAGGAGAAGGTAGGTGCCACATAAAATCTCCTCTTGGGCACTGTTGCACCAAGAGCAGGGCTGTCATCAAGGTGGTGTGAACAGCATCTCACACAAGAGCACCTCGGGGAGTCGTGTAGTTGATGCCTGATAATGGCAACTGGAAGGACTTCTGTCTTCCCCAGCCAGTGGTGACTTGGGCATCCATCCGGATGTGTGGGCTCTGCGCCTAAGTCTCTTGCCCTCTAAAATGTGATGCATTATCTAATACTTGGCGTGTTTAGTCTGTTATTCAGCTAATACAGCGGAGTCTGTTATTTGTAGTTGAAACCACTGCTGGTTCCCTGGACACAAGATCCTCACTGCATCAGGGTTCAGAAATCTGGAGCTCAGTAAATATTTGTGAGGCAACAGAAAGTCCATAAGACTATGCACCAAAAGAAACAAAACTTTAATATGTTCAAAGAATCAGAGTTGTAAAGTTATAATGCATTATTTACAGAAGTTCCACTTTGGAAACTGCTTAATACAAAATGAGGAAGGACAAAGTCTTTTCCTCAAGGAAAACTTCACTCTGCTTCGGTGTAGATTATTCCATCAAACTGAGTTCAGTTTTTCAGAATTTGATTAATCAAGTGCCACATACCTGTTGATCTTATTCACAACAGCTGCATTTAAAGCCACCAGGTTAGAGGGCATCACAACCACCTAAAGCCACACTCCAAGTCACAACCACCTAAAGCCACACTCCAAGTCACAACCACCTAAAGCCACACTCTAAGTCACAACCACCGAAAGCTTACACTCTAAGTCACAACCACCTAAAGCTTACACTCTAAGTCACAACCACCTAAAGCTTACACTCTAAGTCACAACCACCTAAAGCTTACAATCTAAGTCACAACCACCCTAAAGCCACACTCCAAGTCACAACCACTTAAAGCCACACTCCAAGTCACATAATAGATATACATGGGGGTACAAAATGTTCCTCCTTTACAAGCACAAAGAAGAGAGCACTGCCTTAGATCCACTGACTATTGTGGCTTAAGATTGCTTTCTTAAGATTATTTTTTAAGATTGTTAACTATTATTGTTTAAAACATTGAATATTCATTATTTTATTCAATGAATAGGTGTTTATTTGATGACTATGTACTTAATGCAATGCTCAGTGTCAAGACTCATTAATAGTTAATAATACATCTGCTAGTGGTTTCAGCAAATTCAAACCTCAAGAAGTTTTCTCTGAATCAGATTAGCAGACAGTGTCAAATACAGTCACCTAGCTTTTTAAGTCCTTAATAAAATTGGCCCAAAAAATTTTGTATATTCTAGAAAGTTCAAAATCCTTGCCATAGAAAAAGAAAAAGAAGACTGTGTTATTCTATTTACTACTAGTTTTTATTCCCAGACTCTTTTCGTTTCTACTTCTCCATAAGTAATCTGTGATTTTTTAAACCAAATACAAAATTCATATTCTTTTCCTGATCCACAACACTACTACCAAAAGAAATTTTATTACACCAGGCATCCATATGTGTAGCTTTTTGGAGAATAGAGAGAAGTTTACATTACAGCAATGTGAATAATTTCAAAACGTTGCTGTCACCTGAGCTACAAGCCCTTGCAGTAAGGTTCACCTTCATCTCTCCCCTACCTCTACTCCTGACAACCCCTCTCTTCTGAATGCTCCTTATTCCTAATCCTGGCCGTTTTTAGCCCCCTTTCCATTTCCAACCACTTCTCTTCTCCTAACCACTCCCCTATTTCCAACTCCCTCTCTGTTGCTAACCTCGTTTGTAGTATGTATGTCCTTTAATTCTTGTATATTTGTATTCTGTATTTAAAAAATAAAATAAGTGAGAACAAAAACAATGCAGGCCTCTGGGGTGTAGATCCCAGCTCCAAACTTACAGGGCACATCACACATTGGTGGATCATATTTTATTCTTCTACAAATTAGAGAACAGCTTTGTTCACAGTGTGCTTATAAGACTCAAATGAATTTGCACACGCTGCGGCCCTCAACACAGGGGGTGCATAACGAAACATTGGAGTTTTGAGGAGCAGTTCAGCCTTCCTTTCTGTGACAGCGGTAAACTAGGCCTTCTCCCATCGTAACGTAAAATATGTTACATATGTTTGTATCTTATTTTTCTTCCACGGGAACAGCCTCCCTTCCATTTGCTAGTATAATATGTGTTATTGGCACCAGTATGAGAACTCGTTTCGCTGATCAGGTTTAATTTAGAAGATTAATGACCTGATGTGGAAACTGTCATCTCTGTGATCTTTCTCTCCTCAGAGCAACTTCCCACTTATGATGATTCAGTTTCTTTGTCAGGATAATAGGACTCTTTTCTTTTTTTAATTTTTAAATTTGCACGAGTGCTTTGCTTGCATGGGTGTCTGTGAACCATTTGCACGCCTGGTTCTAGTGAAGACCAGCAGAGGAAACTGGAGGTAGACATGGTTGTCAGCCAGCATGTGAGTGTTGGCCATTGAACTTTGATTCTCTGAACGAGCAACCAGGGCTCTTAAGCACTGAGCTGTCTCCTCAGCTCCACTATTACTCGCTGCATAGAACTGTGGTGAGGATTAAGGGTTATACTTCTCAAAAGTGAAATTAGCTTAAAGTGATTTATTAAAAAATCTGCCAGGTTATTATTCATTCAGTAAAACCGCATGTAAAGTAAACAGCAAACAGCATTCTCCAAGGATACCCTCTTTGTTGAAGGACAAATCCTTTCATACTAAAACTTTGTTTTCCAAAAAACTTTGTTCTCCAAAACAGTAGGCCGGTAGAAGAGCTAGATGAGAGGAGCTAAGCTGCTAAGTGTTTGCTCTTCTAGAGAATTCTGGCTCAGTTCCCAGCATCTCCATGGGTTCAGGTTATAACTGATGCCTTCTTCTAGCTTTCTTTTACACCTACATAACTAAAGTACATATAAGAAAAAAAAACAACAAACTGAATCTTCAAAGTGATGGGCCATCAGAAATGTTGGTGGCTGAAATCAAAATACAATGAACCATATATTGCTTGTTTTAGTGCACAGTTTCTGTGTGTCAGAGTTCTGCATGGGACCACTTTGCCCCAGTGTTAAGGAGGTCACAGCTCAACGCTGAAATCAAGCACTGCCATCCCATCGCTAAACGTCTGGGGAGCAGCATTTATGAGATCATTCCAAGTTGATGTGCTTCCAGAACCGGCTTCAGTGTAACATTCTGGTAACTCCCCCTTTTCTCCAAACTTCCTGCTTGATGAAATGCCCTATACCCTCTCTAGTGCATTTCCGCCATCATTGCCATGAGCCAGACAACTACTGACTTAGGAGCGTTCTGGCCCACAGGCCTCTTTGAAGCCAGGACTTTCCAATTCAGTGAAAGACCCCAGTTGCTAAACAAAGGGAAGAGAATGATAAACCACTCATCGCATCAGAGAGAGACGACTCAGCAGCCTCCAGCATTCCATGCTCCCACGTTCGCCCACGCCTCACATTTGGGAAATTAGCTTTCAGCGCTTGTTGACACTAAATGGATTTGAGTCAGTGTATAGCACAGAAACCTGTGCTGTGTGGTAGACTTTCCAAAACAGTCTATGAAATAAATTCGTAGGCTCTGATACATATCAAATAAACTCTGCCCTCTAGAAACATAAACTTCGGAGAACATGTTGGCTTAGGCATGGTAGCAGAACAAAAATAGCTCCAGCAAAACAGGCAGGACCTGGAAATTCAAGATCAGGGTGCCAGCGTCTTTGTGACTTTGTTTGAGGGCCCTGTGATGACAAGCGTGTTCCTGAAAAGAAAGGAAAGGGGACTGAACTCATCCAATTCCAAACCCATTTCCACAATACAAACATTAGCCTGCTTGTGAGGATGCATCCTTCAAGACCTGAATGACTCTGTCAGAATAAGCCTCAGAATGAGTCTCGGTAGTTAAAGATCAGATCCAAACTTTTACAGAGGTTACTAACTGTTATTGTAAGTTCTATTTGTTTTATACTTATTGGCTCATTTAATTTTAAAATTTCTGGGAATTAGAACATTAGACCCATTTTACATGTAAGAAAACACTGAGAATGTGTTGTAGAATAAATATTATCTCCATTATAAAACCTTCCAAAAATTTCCCAGTGTACTTATAAAATTTAGTGTTCACATGAATGATATATTTAAAAAATTCTAATTACCCCACATTCTGACCAAAATGCATTGGCAGACTAAGTCACTTGTCTTCATATCTCTATAAAGATAGATGATGTGAGAGATCTATCATGGACTGAAATACGGTTCCAGAAACACTGAGAGCAGAAATATTAGGCTGGATAGAAAGAGAGATCAACAAAGTCAGAGCAAGAGGAAGCTGCTCAAAAGCCTGGGAGCTGAAATGTCAGCACCAGTATCCAGAGAAGGTTCTAAGAATATTGAGAGGCAGCTCGGAGAAATGGCTCATGGTGTAAGGTTGCTGGCTGTTCTTCAAGAGGCTGATTACCAGCATCAACAAAACTGTTGACAACCATCTGTGACTGCAGTTTCAGTAGCTCTGATGCCTTCTTCTGGCCTCTGTGGCACCAGGCACACATGGTACACAGACACATATGCACACAAAACACCCATACATTTTTTAATTGATAGTCTAACTACCAGTTGGTAGTCTTGCATGTGCCAGTCCAAGAATACAACTGCACATCTACTCCTTCTCTCAAGACTCATTTAACAGTCAAAGACTACATGGGATAGCTGAGCTAAAGATGAGAGAATGGAAAATTCCTTTATCTCTATCATTATACCTTTTCAATAAACTGATGTCCCTAAGCACTTCCACTTTCTCTTATGTTATGAATAATTCAAATTGATAGTGTTATTTTTAACCTGAAGTTATCACTTTTCCCAGCATTCATTCATTTTCTTTTTTTTTCCTCTTGAATTATTTATTATGTATGGTTTTGATTCATGGAAAACACCCTGAGCATAAATGACAGAAGATTAAAAAGCCTTTGGTACAAATCAACAAAGATCCTTTATTTGAAAAAACATGTTTTTAAAAAGCCTCATAATTTATAAGCCATAGGAGGCACCAATTTTTCTCGAGCATAGTATTAATTATTTTTGTCTATAACAACTTCAAAGTAGAACTATGTGGGCTGTCCTCGAGGTATGAGGTAGCTCTTCATCAGAGAGACCACTGAGTCCTTCTCTGAACAGGCACTTTCTTTAACAGTTTAGCACAATTTTATAAAGCAACTATGAATATGTCCTATAAGACAGACAAAAGCAAGCTGAAAAATCCTACTCCAGCAGAGCCAGGATTCTTAAATAAACAGCACAGACAAAAAAAATCAGATAAGAATTTGTGTCAGTTTGAAGCAACATTTAAGTTTATTAGCAACATATTTTAATATAAATTTAGGCAAGGGTAGTATTCTATACTACTCAACTATTAAAAACAAGGAAATCATGAAATTTGCAGGCAAATGGTAGAAACTAGAAAAGATCATCCTGAGTAAGGTAACCTAGAAGCAGAAAGACACACATGGTATATACTCACTCACAAGTGGATATTAGCCACATAATATAAGATAAACATACTAAAATCTATGCTCCTAAAGAAGCTAAACAAGGAAGACCCCAGGGAAGATGCTCAATCCTCATTCAGGACATACACAATAGACATTGGAAGCAGAAGAACACAGGGAACAGGACAGGAGCCTACCACAGAGGGCCTCTTAAAGACTCTACTGATTGATGTATCAAAACAGAGGCTGAGACTCAGCCAAACTTTGGGCAGAGTGCAGGGAATCTTATGAAAGAAGGGGGAGATAGAAAGACATGGAGGGGATAGGAGCTCCAAAAGAAGACCAACAGAGCCATAAAAACTGAGCCCTGGGGGCCCTGAAGACAATGATACCCCAACCAAGGACAATGCATGGAGAGGACCTAAAAACCTTGGCTCACATGTAGCCAATAGACTCAGTCTCCAAGTGAGGTCCCTAGTAAGGGGAGCAAGAACTTTCTCTGACGTGAGAAAGTGACAGGTTCTCTGATCACCACCTTCTCCTTGGGGGTGCAGCCTTACCAGGCCACAGAGGAATACAATTGAGCCAGTCCTGATGATCGCTGATGGGCTAGGGTCAGATAGAAAGGAAGACCTCCTGTTTCAGTGGACTAGGGAAGGGACATAGAGGGAGAAGAGGGAGGAAGGGTAGGAAGGATAAATGTGCTGAGAAAATGGGAGGAGATGAGGGAGGGGGCCACAGCCGGAACACAAATTGAAATAATAAATAAAAAATTTAAGCAAGGGTATTAGTAGAGGGAGAAAGAGATTAGATTTTTTAAAAGAATAGTTCTATATACCCAAAATGGTAGTCACAGGGTCTTCTCAAAAGATTTACATTTAAATGTCAATAACAATGTGCTTTATTGATAATTTTGAAGTTACATGTTTTAAATAAATTTAGAGATTAATTTAAAATGTTTTGCTATATTTATTTTCATCTAAAGAACTTTAATGCTATCATAAGGTGGTTTATAAAGTAAAAGAATTCTTAATGTGCATAGGTGACAAGTAAATTAAAGCGTACGTGTGACCATAACATGGCTCATGATCTTGTTAGAATTTTTTTTAATTCTCATCTAGCAGAAGTGAGAGGCTCTTTTCTTCTTCCTGTATGTTTTTATCTTCTCAGATATAACAACAGCCAGGATATCCATGTGCACATTGCTGGGGATGAGCAGAGCATTGAAACCATCTGCTCAGAGCCGGGCAGAAACTCTGCATTAGTGAGGAGAAAAACAAGGTTGCCCAGACCCCCATGTTTCACAAAGCCTAGCCCTCTGCTTAGACATTGTGTGGATCCATTCTTTCAAAGACAGGCGACTAAACTTCACTTGGCAGAGGACCGCTGAACATTCTGGGGACAGCCCTGCCTACTTTGGTGACATAGCTTCATTCAGGTTGCAGAGTTATGGTTTTCATTTCTCATTATAGATCTAAAGCCATGTAAAGCATTTTGTGTGCTGTACCTCTTCATGTTATAGAATCTTCAGCTCAACATGATAGGGACAAACAACCTGTCACTCATAAAAAATGCATTGTCTGTCCTGAAGAGGATGCTCCAAGACCTCAGTGTTTCTTAATAAAAATGTAACTTTATTCATGGTGAGTTCACTGGATCATACCCATGGGAAGTTACAGTTCAAGACAGAACTTTCCATGTTTTTTTGATGGTCAACATAGATATGAGGATTTAAGACACAACACCAATCAAATCCCTTGGGAGATGAGAATGTGTGATGTCAATCAATAAATTATGCCTATGTAGTGAAGCCACTGGTAAAAGCTAAACTGAGCTCAGGTAAGTTTTCCTGGGTTATGAGTATACATCAAGGAGGTAAGGATTACTATCCTGAGGAACTGTAAATTTCCCACATGTGATGCTTATGGACATAGCTCTCAGCATCTCTGTATTTCACTGTCCCTCCTTTGCTCCCTTTATACTATCCTAAGTAGTGAGTAGAATATTTTACTGAATCCTGTGGTGTATTCTAATAAATTACCAAACCTTAGGCAAATAGCAGGAGCCTCAGAAGTTAAAGCCAGCTGGCCAACACTACAGGTTGGCCAGGGATCACCAAAGCATGCAGTGGGTCTCTGAAGTGATTTAAGTCTTATGTAGGGCTTGCCCCAACCTGCAAATCTGACCTCACTGGAGAGTCAGAGCCAGAACTGCCTGACTCAGCCCAAGGAGTCCTGCAACTCTGCTAGGGTTCTTTACATGTTGAGAGCACAGCCTTTAAGATGCACCCCTCTCGCTCTAATAAATGGACTTTGCACAATGTCTTGCTGAATTTTAGGCTCTTTCAGGAAAAGTTCAACCTAGAATTAGGGAATATTCAGGTCAAAAATGGTTGAAGATTTCGCAGAATATTATAAAAATATATGATGTTAGCAAAAATAACTTGTTTGGAAAAACCTTTTGTCAGTAAAGACAGAATACATGCACTATTATTTCTCAACGTGTTCTTAAACTCCTACGCCCTTATATGTAATCTAGGGACATTATGTCACAAGGTTCTAAAGTTAGATGCTAAGTCCCAGATTTCCTTATAGCATCACTGCTTTTGCATACTTGTGCTTTTCCTAGGTTGGCTAATTTTATTTTTTACTCCATGTTCTTTTGTGAAATCACATGAAGTAAGCATACATTTTTAATGACAATCATCTTAAATATGCTGAGAAAATAATAAATTTTTATTTTTCTGTAACTGTCTTTTGATTTCTCACAACCCACCTCCTGACATGAGTATGTGTGTATGCACGGAAGTGTGGGCATGTGTGATTTCATTTGTAGGTAGAGATGATTCACATAGGTTTTTTAAGTATAATAAGCATGCATAAGTATGTAAGCATCATGAATGTGAAGCTATGTGGATTTCCACAAAGTAAACACACTTGTTCAAGGAACAAACTGTGAGTCACTTCTGAAGATGACCTGGTGTCCAGTGTTGTTCAAGATGGTGAGGGGTGACATACTCCCACACCAGCAGAGTGTTTTGTGGCAATCGGTGGGACACACATTTGCTGTAATTAGTCACTGACATCTATACCCAGCATAAATGAGGAAGGATCATTCATCCCTGCCCCCTGTACCCCAAATCATCCCTCGACACTACTATAAATCCTCCTTTTCCCTGGAATCCTGTCATGACTGTCATGTGTTTCCGGATCCTGTGCTCATTCTGCTGTGTTTCAAAATAAACCTTCTTTACCCTAGCATAGTGGCAACCTTTGGAAGGTTCCTCCACCAGTCCCTCAATGATTTTTTTCTTCGTCATTCATGAGGGATGCCAGTAGGGTAGAGTCGTACAAGGACCACCTTCATACCCCAGCCAAGACAGGCCACCACACAAACTGCTTAAATGAGGGATCTTCAGGCTGGAACCAGGGCATTCTGAGAGCAAGGTTCACCTCTCTACCTCTCTGTATTCTTCTGACCTTGCAGAAACACCATTGCCTAACACCATGTCATGTGGGCAAAGGTCATATGCAGAAAGAGAGGCTTCCAAATTTCTTCAGGCCTATTCATTACAATGTTCTTAAAATATTGCACAACCAGCTGATGATCTTAAGCAAAATCTGGCCTTATTTTCAAGCTTCAATTGTAACTGAAAACTCATGGGTCATGGCTATTGAGATCTGGAGACCCACATGCACATGGACAAGTACTAGAAAACAAAGGACGAGATTGCATACCTGTTCCTATCCAAGAAGCCTGGGAGTGGGTGTTGTTTAATAACCTGGTTATCTCTTGCTGTTCTATAAAGCCAGCTCTCAAGAGACTCCTCCTTATTCTGAGAATTGTTTCTCAGTCAATGAACCTATCCTTATGAAAGAGGTCCTTGTACTTTGCAAAAGAGGTTTACCATTATGCTTATTAAATATGTTTCCTCCCTAGACCTTTATCCTGATTATTGCTTTTCAGTCAGTTCCTGTGGAAGTGGGCACAGATACTTTGAAAAGAAGGTGCTCTGCAAAGGAGTCTCGGTGCAGCCACTCCTTAGGCTTTGTTGTGATTGGTGTCACAAGGGAACCTTTTTCCAAGTTGCACTGTGTTAAAATGTGTAAAAAATGAAGTGCCCAGGTCAAACTCCAGTCCCACTAAGTAAGTCACGCTGAAGCACCTCTGGCGGCTGCTTTCTCTGCCGGTAGAAGTGCTCACGGGGATACCACAAGCACCACCTCTACTTTCCTTCTTTCTTTTTCCACAGTCCTGAGGGTCAGAAGATTTGAATCTTCTAACTTTCCTGTCTTCTACATCATCTCCTTGTACTCTGGACCAAAAGAATTATCCTTTCTACACTGGAGGAAAATCGATTATGACAATCCTCCAAAGTTAGAAAATAATTTTTGGTTCTCGAGTTCCGACTCTGTAAAAGGGCGGCACGCATGCTGTGTTTCGTGTCATTTGTCACTTTAAATGTCTCCTGTAATAAGCCTAATTTTCTTATTCCCTCTATTCTCTGTCACTCTATTTTTCATCCCTGAAGTACTCCCTTGGGAAGAAAAAGAAAACATCCCCTGCACAGAAGCATGGACAGGAAAGCACAGTCCTGTGTTTTGAAACAGGAACCCCGAGACACAAAATGCATTAATGTAAGGTGTTCAGAGTGACTTTAGGATCTGCCTGTCCCAAAGGCTGCAGGTGAACAGAGCAAGCGGTGGTTAATGAATGAGGTCAGGGAAACAAAGCTTTGAAGACACGGGTGAATTTTAACCCCCTCCCCACCTTAATTACCTCATGTCCTTTAAAACAAAAACGCTATGTGCTGAATGTGACTTCCTTGTGGATCTAACAGTAGGAACGTGTATTTGAGGCACATGTCTGTGCTTTTTCTTCAAAACCATATTTTTAGGAAGTTTCCCAGGCATTGGATGGAAGAGGAGGAGGTCCTCCCCCGTTGGTGGACTTGGAGGGGGCGGGGAGGAGATGAGGGAGGGAGGGGGAAGGTGGGAGGGAATGAGGGAGGGGGCTACACTTGGGATGCAAAGTACCTAACCTGTGATTGATACAAAAATAAATAAATTAATAAAAAAATTTAAAACAAGAAGTCTCCCAGGCACTTAAATGATGAGGACAGAGAAGCCACCTGGAGAGACACAGGTGAACTAAGTACAGGCAGTATACACACTGAAGGGACAATCTGCCTCAGACAGCAGCAAGGGCAGCTGCGACCCTGACAGGGTTCTCCCCTTGAGGGCCCAGTGTGTGTGCGCGTGTACGCGTGTTATTCTTTGTCTCTAAGTATGAGTGAGGTCTATGGCATACAGACATATGATCGTCTTCATAGGATCACCTTGGCTCTCATTCATTGGTAAAACTTAACAGAGTGATAGATATTTTTCTGCTGGCAAAATGAGCCAATTCCAGCCAAACTAAAGTATAAATTCAGGTTTCCTGGGAGCAGCTCTCAGGCCAGGGGGTAGGGGCAGGGAGAGAAAGAAGAGAGAAGAGAGAGAAGGGAGGAAATGCAGAGGGAGGGGACTGAAGGTCTGGGTTGACTGGGGGACGCTGGGAAGACCTGGAGCTCGGGTCCACTTTGATTAAGTAGATGCCTCACCTGCTTGACCTGGGTTTGAATCCCAAGAGAAAAGACAGCTGTGTGGCAAACCAATAAAAATTAAGAAAAGGTTCATGTACTCCCTGGAGGGGATGAGAAGCAGAGGCTGAACCTCCGGGCTGAGGCAGAAGAGCACTAAAGGATGGCAGAACAGTCCACCATCCCCTTCACGGTTGCCAGAGGCTTACTGGCATCTACAGAGGGCTCACCGTGGGCCCACTGGAGAAGAGAAAAGAAAACGGGGCTCTGTGACATGATAAACACGGGTTACAAGCACAGCTGCTGGGACGGTCCTGTGTGTGTTCTGTCTACCCTCCTCTCCTGCCTACCACTAAGGAATAATGAGATCAGAGACACCTTCCCTTCCCTTCCCTTCTATTTTAAACAATAAGTTCAGTCTTGTGGATGCAAAACAAGAGCTTAAAACTAGAGTCAGACTTTGCTTGGAGCCGATCTATACACCTTGCTATCTGTACAGCTCAGGGCAGTCCACTCAACACATGCTAATTACCTCTTGTCTAAAGTGGAGTCACAATGCATCCTCATGTATGGCTCTGTGAGGGTTAAACAGATACTTTAGAAATGGCACCTATGCCTTTAGGAAGTATTTTCCATGGGTGTTATTTTGTACAGAGTCCACAGTACTGCACTGACCTTCATGTTTATTTGAGGAGACTATAAGCTGCAAGTTTATTGGAATTAAAATGTTCCAGCTCCTGTTGGAACTATGAAGATATTGTTTTTTCAAAATGATAAGGGCAGGAGAAAAGCCCTCACTCCGTTTGCCTTAGGATCAGCTTCCAGCTTCTCTCAGATGGCATTTGCCTTTGGTCAGGTGCTAAATCCACACAGGACTCTAGGCAAACAACTGATTGCCTTCATTTGGATTTTAAATTACACCAGATACGTGGTCAGATGTCCAGATCCCACAGGTTGCCAGAACAACGCTGCTTTTGTTAAGTTATTTAAAGAAGCACTGGCTTACCCGCCCTCAGGTAACCTCTTCCCTTTGCTCTCTTGCCGTCTACCATTGCCTTTAAATCCCAATGGCTTCCTCCGTTCCTCCTGGACTATTTTCCACCATGATGCAAATGTGCCTGAAAAGAACAAATAAGCACTGACTCGTTTTGCAGAGAAGAGTATTTTAAAGAGAACCATAGTAACAAACATAAGAATTTCTTGGCAGCTGCAGGAGAGGGGGACATAAGAAACAGGGAGAGAGGTTAAAGGACAATTCTAGGTGAGCTATATCTACTGTTGGAGGCAGAAAAAGAAGAAGAAGAAAACAAAAAAAAAGGATGTGTTTTAGAAGTAGGAGCCAAACCCTATGATCCTTGTTTTTTGTCCCTTGGGCACAAAAGCACCTTCTTAGGGTGGTTTTAAGGATCAAATGAGATAATGCAAAGGTCTTGAACCTTTGTTTTCATTGAACAGCTTATTAGTATTTTTCTGAGGCACAATTATTCTTTAATGATTTATTATCAACCAGAAATAAATTAACTACAACCACAAGAGTTAAAATATTATCTTTTTAATAGCTATACCTAAAAAATGACAATTTAAGAACTTCAACATCAAATAAGAAAAGAATGAAGAAAGAGTGGGGAGATTTTTATCAGGCTCCTGTTTGCTGCTCTCAACATCCTTTCATTTTCCCGAAGCACCCTTTTCAGACGGAGCCACAAGGTGGCAACATAAGCTTGGCCATGTAGGGAATCCTACTGAATTCTCCCTTTTACTTTTTCCTTTTTGCCTCCGTACTGAACACCATTGAAGTGCCAGCACTAAAGAAGATTACAATGGATTCATCTGAGGTCTAGTCACCTCCAAAGAGTGGGTTCACAGCAGTTTCAGAGATCTCCAGCCTCCTGCAGGTTTGGCTCTAAAACCCAGGAGTGCACTAACTTCTCTGAAGTCCAGTGTACCACAGGTGCCTCCAGCCCAAGGACAGAAGCCCAGCGTCAGTGACCCCACAGAAAAATGCAGCTGACCAGAAGCTCCTAGAGATGGACTAAGGTGATTCCAGCTAAGAACCTTCAAGGGGAGGGGGAAAACTGATTTCCCTAGCAAAGTGTGTGCTAACAGAACCTCCCATCCTGCATAAACAGGGCTGCGGTGGCTCAGAGAAGCATGCATTCGCCACAGACTAGGAGCCGTTTTTCTTCCAAGAGGGGATTTGTAGAGATAAAAACGTATCTCCCCTAGCAACCCCTCCGCATGCCTCTCCTGGATACCACTCCTCCATCCCAGTGAGTGAGCACGTGCTTAGAATTAAGCGACCAGCAAACAGTTCTCTGACAGCCAGCAGAGCAGGGTTGTTGTAACCCATTTAGGCCGATGTCATCCATCCTCTGGGAGTGGTAAAAATCCATCTTCTTGCAAGAGACTGCTCTTGCCAGCCATTAACAATCCTGGGCCCAAGTTCTGGGCCTGCTGAGTGAAGAAAGACCGGGGCGCCGCTGCCTCCCTAGGACTAAATGGTCACAAGGCCAGTTGCAGCTGCTGAAAGAGCGGCACCGTGGGGGAGCTTCCCTTAAGCAGAGGTCAGAAACCACCATCTAACTGCTGCCCCTTTGCTGCGGGAGGAGGCAAAAATAGAAGAACACTTCAGAACTTGTGTTGCCTCTGACAACTGAAGGCAGTCCTGGGTCCCTACACTCTGAGCCCTTCTCAGACTAACAGCTTCAGAAGGTGCCTCTGCTCTCTGGCCTGGTGATTCCGAAGCTCCCTTTCTTCCATCATGCACGATCAGCCTGGCCCCGGCAGGCTCAGGCCCCCGCTTGCCTAATTTAAACTGTGTTCTTGAACCAGCAGCCATGGAAGCCCTACCACACAGAGATACACATCCATTTTACACATTCTTTCTTAAAGCTTGCCTGTTAGGATGAAACAGCTGAACACAAGGGTAAGATACCCTGAGGAAATTGGGTTGAGAAGGTGTTAGTTGTGAGGTCACTGATGTCCTTGTTTACACAATTGGAGAAGAGTCAGAAAATTATTCATTGGACAGGACTTTGTATGCAAAAAAGGCAAGGCATAAGTATGTCACACTAACGTGTAAACCAATCAGGACAGAAGAGAAAGGGAGAGTAGCATTGTATTATAGCTACAAAGTTCTTTCTCTTAACAGCTTCCCTTTATGCTGGGCATGGAGCTGTGTCTTAATTAGTGTTTTATTGCGGTTTCAAGACGCCATGACCAAGGCAAGTTATTGAAGAAAGGCAGTATTTGGATTTCTAGTTCCAGGGGGTCAGCACCTGACCATCGTAGTGGGGAGCACAGCAGCAAGCAGACTCTGCGTTTGAGCAGGAGGGGAGCACGTGCTTCCTGACCTCTGAGAATGAAGCAGAGGCAGTGCTAACTGGAAAGAACGAGGGCTTTTGAAACCATGAGCCCATTCCTCAGTGACACACCTCCCCAGTGTGGCCACACTTCCTGATTCTTCCCAACCCATTCTACCATGTGGACACCAAGCACATTCAGACCACCACAAGGCAAAGCCCAGCTCTCAAGAGGCTGGACCTGTAAGATTGTGAGTTCAAGGACAGCCTGAGCCACAAAGCAAAACTGTCTCAAAACACTCCGTCGCCCACCCCCCCACACACACTTTTACAGAAGGTAAGGGATAGTAATACTGTTGCCACATGACAACCTAAAGTTCTTTCACTCCATCCCCTGTGGTATGTGGGGTTTAATATTTACTGTTGGTTTTTCTTTTAGTAACACTGCTGTTAGTCCTAAACAGCTGTATTACCAAATCACCGCACAGAGACTGGGATTTTAGTTAACCTAGAACACAATGTTGGGCAATAGTTACTCCCTTCTAAACCTCCAAGCCCTCATAGTTTCCTAACATTTAGATTTCTCACATTATACTTGCTTTCAGTGACACATTAGGTCCAGTCCATCTCTCCTCATTGTTCCAAGATCTCTTTCCTCCAGCCTCTCTCTTAGCTCTCCCTAGCCTTTTCTTCTCCCACTCATTTCCTGACTTCTAGCTCCTCCCCTCTTTCCTGTCTCTGGTTCCTCCCATTGCACAACATTGTGTCTAGTTGCTTTATTTTACACAAGTTGAGACAGAATGCTTAGAATAAGTATCACAATGCAATGTCTGGATTGAAACCAGAGAGTGGAGGGGAGAAATCAGCATTTGAATGAACAAGGGTAAGGTGTATACATTTCAAAAGAACATTATACTAACAATCCCCCATCCTAGTTCTCCACCAACACTGGTCTTCTTCCCGATTTTCTTTGCTAGACAATACACATGAATGCAGCTATAATATATTGTACTAGATTATATACAGTAGGTATATTTTGACAGCCTCTTTCACTTGCAATGAAATGTTGTGAGCCAGACAGGCTTTTAGCATTTATCAGTACCACTCCCCTTTTTGTTTCTATTTAGGGCTGCTTTGAGTCGGCACATATCTTTTAACCATTCACCAACTGTTAGACATTTGAATCACTTTTGGTTATGAGATACAGATAACATTGATAAAGTCGCCCATGCTTTCTCTATGAACTTTGTATTTCTCTTGAGTAGATCCTTGTGGAGTTGCTAGGTTGCAGATAATTGTAACATTTTAAGAACTGGCACACTTTGTTTCAAAATGGACATAGCACTCCCAACAGCAACTGCAGGAGAATGTCAGTTTCTATGTGTTCTCACCTATACTGATTGTCCATCCTCTGTATCTGCATGTTTGTTTCTGTTACATACATGTGAGGTCTGTTCCCATTTTGGGGGGTGAGTGTGCATGTAGAAACCAGAGGTTAATGTTGAGAGCTGTGGGATACAGCTACAGACAAAGGCAGCCTGAGAGATAGTCCCAGATGCTCCAGGTAACCCGGAAGCCTCCAGCACCTGGACACAAATGGCCTCTTGCTAAAGCAACACACCTATGGTTGAGTTGGATCACTAGGACTCACACTGTGGTGTGGAGAGTTGCTTGTACTTTGTTCTGTTTTCACCCTGGGAAGTAGTTTTTGAAAAGTTAGGCCTTTCCACACCTTTCTCTTTTTTGTATTAATGTGACTTGTTTTTGCTTTGCCTATAAATAATGAACCCTGGAATAAACCTGTGCTGCTTCAGTCAAACTGACAGCCCTCTCAAGCTGATCCTGTGTGTAGTGATTAGTCCTCATTCCCCCCTCAGGTACTATTTGACTCTGCCAGTGGGCTCCGTAGGTTAACCTCCTCAGTGCTCTTCAGAAGCTGTTCATGTTTGGGTTTTTGACACAGGTCTTTCATTGGCTTGGAGCCTGCTGTCAGCTAATCTAGTTGTCTCTGGAATCCACCTGTCTGCCTTACCTGCACTGGAGTTACAAGCACACACCCTGGCCCAGCATCTCTTAACATAGGCTCCAGGGATAAAACTGCCATAGCAAGCAGTGTACTGGGCCATCTCTGCAGTCCTATGTGTTATTGAGTGTGTAGTAGGGGTGCAGATCAATTGCTCTGAAGATGATGTCAGTATATTTTAACAAGAATAGTCATCATTCAGGAACACATTAGGCACATTAATGTTTTCGTTAATAATGCATCATTCAATTCTGAACTTTTTCTGAGTATTTTTTAAGTATTAAGTTTTAAGAATATATACCCTAAATTGATTTCAATTTGTAAATATTTTCACCGTATCTGTGGCTAGTGATTTTGGTATCTGTAATGGAATGTTTTGAAGTGTCAAACTTTCTAATGTTTATAAAATGCATGTAACTTTTCTTTTATAAACATGCTTTTGATAAGGTATCTAAGAACACGTTTTCCAATACAAAGTAATGAAGCGTTTTCCCCTTGCTTCTTATTGAAAAGTTAAACTTTGATTTTATGATCCACTTTAGTTTGAGTTTTTTTTATACTCTACTTTTTACATATGATACTCAATTGCCTCAACACTGTTTATTAAAAAGACTATGCCTTTGAGGGGAAAAAAATGAGTATGGTTGTAAGGATTTATTTTGAACATGCATTTTCTATTTATGTGCCAAGTCCACCATTCCCTAATTACTGAAGCTTTCTCCAATAAATTATTTAAAAAATATTTTGCCTCTGGAGCTAGAGAGATGCCTCAGAGGTTAAGAATACTAGCTGTTCTTCCAGAAAAGCCATGTTCAAGTCCCAGCACACACACACACACACACAGCTAACGTACCATTAACTCCAAGTCCAGGGGACCGAATACTCTCTTGTGGCCTCTGCATGCTTGTGGTCCATAAATCAAAGTAGGGCATGTTAGCACACATCTTAATCCCAGTGCTCAGGAAGCAAAAGCAGCGGGTGTGTGTGACTTTGAGGCCAATCTGTTCTACATTGTGATTTCCTATCTATATTTTATTTTTCTTCATATCACTAGTTAAAAACTCTACTATAATGCCACTTAGAAGAGACTAACATCTTTGCCTAATTTCTCAAATTTCGGGGCAAATGTTGCTTTTATCAGCTTCATGTATCAAAAATCATGTTAGTGGAGATCTAAAAAAAAAATATATATATATATACATATATATACACCTATACATTGTTACATGAACTTTTTCATTTATTTTACTGTGATCTCAGAGATAGTCACAGCCTATAGCTCAGGGTGACTCTCACACTGCGCAGCGCTAGCTTCATACTCGCAATCCTCTGCCTCAGTCTTCTGAACTGCTGCAATTATAGTTATGTGCTACCCCACGCACAATAGTATTACACATTCTTTGGGTGGCTTTGTTTTCATTTTGTTTTGTATTTTGAGACCGGGTTTCCCTGTGTAACCTTGGCTGTTCTGGACTACTTTGTAGACCAGGCTGGCCTCCAAAGCAAAGAGATCCCCTTTCCTCCCTGAGTGCTGAGATCACAGGTGTGTACCACCACACACATGCATTACTGATGTGCTAAACTTTTCTCAGTGAAATGTCTCGTTTTGTTTCTTTTCTTTTTACTCTTTTTTAAATTTAAATTTTTATTTTTATATTAATTACATTTATTCACTCTGTATCCCAGCTGTAACCCTCTCCCTCATTCCCTCCATTTTTTTAATGTAATTTATTTATTTTTATATTAATCACAGGTTAGGTACTTTGCATCCCAGGCATAGCCCCCTCCCTCATTCCCTCCCACATCTCCTCCCCACCCCCTCCAAGTCCACCAATGGGGGAGGATCTCCTCCCCTTCCATCTACCCCAGGTCATCTTGCCTCCTCAGGGCTGGCTGCAATGTCCTCCCCTGGGATCTAGCCAGGCTGTTACTCCCTGGCATGTATGGGGGAGGGTCAAAGAGCTGGCCATCGAGTTCATGACAGAAACAGTCCCTGTTCCCCTTACTAGGGTGTTCAGTTGGACACCGAGCTACCATGGGCCACAGCATAGTCCTTACTTCAAAGTGGGTTTATCTGGCATTTTCATGGTTTCAACATACAGAACATCATTTTTTTTATTTTCAGATGTCTCTAAATAAAAATTGTGTATTATATAGATAACATATCATCTAATTATACTTTATATTCAGTCTTTCACTCTTTGCCATATAATCAGAAATTTTAGAAAATTTATATTAATATTGTCTAGCTATATTCATGTATGTCATTTTGTCATTTGTTTTGTGTCCCTTGCATTTTTGTTATTCTTTTGACTGCCTTGTTTAGTATGTGTTAAATGTATTTATCTAGCATTTTAGTCCTACAATTTCCTTATATTATTCTTTCAGTATTTTATTGGATTTTCTAAGACATTAAAAAGTGACTCTAACCTCAATCTTCTTCCAATTAAAACTACTTTAATTCTAATTGCTCTAATTAAGCTTCATTTCATCATTTCTCTGTACCAATTATTGCTGACATTGTCATGATACTGACCTGTATTATAATCACAATACAGTTTGTTACTTTTAAATGTTTTATGATCAAAATAATTTTTATATAACTGTGTCTTAACTATTCCTGTTTGTTTTTTTTTTCTTTCCACTTTTGGTTCCATTTACTTATGACATCAACTATTTTAACTTGAAAGAATTCTTTTATAGTTCTTTTAAAAAATATAGAATTCATGAATTTTATCAGGTCTTATTTGAGAATATTCTTGTTTTTTCTTCTTTTTTCAATGGTAGTTTTCCTGTGTGTTATATTATTGACCAGTAAGATTTTGTTTGGTTGAATTATATGTTAGGAATTCTGTTTTTGTTTTCACTTTGTCCAACATTTCAACTGTGCTATCCCATTGCCTCTGTGCTTGGATAATTTCTCAGCAATAGTTAACCAGTAAGGGATTGTTTCCCCCTTAATATGGTAAGCTATTTTTTCTTGCTTCTTTAAAGAATGTCTTCATGTTTCCAGCACTTGACAGATTATAAAATGTCTAGTTGAGATTCCTTTTTATTTATCCATATTGGAGTTACTGAGAGTCTTGAATGTGTACGTTAATGTTTCAGATGAAATTAGGGAATTTCCATCCACTAATCAAGTAAGGATTCTCTCCACTCTCCCAGCACACACATTTAAGTTTGCATAATGTTTATTCTGTATATACTAAGCATCTGTTCATATTATGCTAACTTATATAAACCTGTTTCCTAGAGAAATTTTTTCTCATAGACAACACACAAGACAAATAGATAAGCAAAGGGATCATGGAAGCAGGTGTTAAGGCAGAAACTAAATTAACTGAGGAAAAGAAAAATATGATCAGATAATTGAAAGTGCCAGAGGACCTTATAATGGGAATAGAAAATAAACCAAGTACAGAAGGTCTTCAACAGAACATCAGAGCTTAGCTGGGCATTAACTCTCCATACTCAACAGGAAGACGCACAGAGGAAGCTTGCATTCTTACTAGCCAGATTTCAGTTAACAGCCATAAAGGTCTCACCTTGTTTCAGCAGTATCATGCTTAGAACCCATTTCTGCCAATGCCTTATCAGCAGAGGCCTTAAGGTTTATAACTGAAGAATTCCGTGTTGTCAATTTTTGAAAATAAAGGGCACATAGTGTGTATATTGCTATAGGCAACCACAGTAACTAAGTTTGGTTTTCCGTTCTGGTGATTAAAACAACAACAACAGAAGCTACTTTTAAGAGGAAGATTTCATTGGCTTGCATTTCTATATCACAGTCGTTCTCTGAGAAGAGTCAAGGTAGGGACTTAAGAGCTGAAGCAGAAACCATGAACTGTGTTTATTGTGTCACTTCTCTGGTTGACGCTTAGATTTCTTTTTTTTTAATAAATTTATTTTTATATCAATCACAGGTTAGGTTTTTTGCATCCCATGCGTAGCCCCCTCCCTCACTCCCTCCCACCCTCCCCAACCCTCCCTCATCTCCTCCCCTTCCCCTCCAAGTCCACCAACAGGGGAGGATCTCCTTCCCTTCCATCTGACCCCAGATCATCTTGTCTCCTCAGGGCTGGCTGCAATGTCCTCCCCCGGGAACTAGCCAGGCTGTTACTCCCTGGCATGTATGGGGGAGGGTCGAAGAGTCAGCCATCAAGCTCAAAACTGAAACAGCCCGTTTCCCTTACTAGGGTCTTCAGTTCACCAATGAGTTATCATGGGCAGCATCTGA
>CM053766.1:150972478-150992004 GCA_028658305.1 Pachyuromys duprasi | reverse complement strand
GATTCAAAGTACCTAACCTGTGATTTAGATAAAAATAAATAAATTATAAAAAAATAAAATAAAAAGAAATACTTGGTGGCAGATTAACCATTAATCAGGAGTCATTAAAACAAACAAACAAGATCTGTGATAGTGTCCATTGTCAACTTGATGGAATTTAGAATTACCCAGGAGATAATCCGTTGAGCATATCTGTGTAACCGTTTCCAGAGAGATTTGGCTGAGGTGAAGACCCACCCCTAACTGTGAGCAGCACCATTGGATAGCCCAGGGTCCAGGACTGAGTGAAAGCTAAGGAGGAAAGCATGACACTTTGGCATCCCTTTCTCTCCCATTCCTGACTGTACACACGATGTGGCAAGACCAGCTGCCCCGCTTCCTACTGTCACCACAGAGACACCTTGCCTGACGATTCCCTCAGACTGCGAGCGGAAGGAAGCCTCTCCTCACTTATGCTGATTCTGTAAGATGCTCTGTCACAGCCGTGTACCCCACTGTGTGCCGCACACTGGCCTCACGCTCGCTCTCCTCCTGCCCTCCCACACACAAGGTCACAACTGCACGGCTATAGACTTATAAACAGTGCGGTCAGCACAACTCTCCAGAGGTTAAAAAAAAAAAAAAGACTGTAAATTAACCTCAGGGGCAGATGTACATCAGGAGTAAAGATGCAAAATCATGGTACCTCTCCTCAGTGCTGAAAAGAAAAATGCGCCCTAGGAATTCATTTTCAAAAGGTGTAGGCAAGCAACATGTTCTTTTCTTTCCTCACCTTGGGGCTGTGGAGTGGGCTGGACTATTCCACTAGTGAGTGCAGAAGCAGCCTGGCATCATGTGACACCTGGAAGGTACGAGCTGGACTTTATCTCACTGTCCCTTATACTGTTATGTTGTCAAGCTCCGATAATTCAGGGGATGTTTTAGCTGAAATTAAGAGTTCCAAGAATATTCAAAAATACACACTTGCACTGTTTCCAAAGTACTTCAAAATACAAAAATATGTACTTTAAATGTTTCAGTTGGTTCAACCACATGTGTAACGACAGCACATAGACCAGCGACAGTCTCTGTTCGCTAACATCCACCACGTGGAACTGATGCGGGAGCAGTGGCCACTCCAGAGAACATCAAACACAGAACCACCCCGAACTCTCCCCAGGGCTCTGCTGCTGTGGCTGCAATGTCCTCCGGGCTCTGAAAAGCTTCAAAGAGCGGGTTTGCACACAGCACCTTTACCTGAGGGAAGAAAGGCAGAACCTTCTTTTCCGCACAATTGACCTTTCTTTCTCAAAGCTGCCATCTGCTGGCTTGCACATATGTATCCTCGGATGGACGAGTAGGTTCCAAAGCTAAGGATTTTAAGCAAACCCTTTGCTGAAGAGGTGTGTGTCTGCATGGGTTTTCACAAAGCAACACACCCCAGGTGTCTGCACTCAGAGCAAGAAATAGAATGTTCCAGCCTTGCAGAAGCAGCTGTGATGCCTTCCTTCTGTGGTCTAAATTTGCAGAAGAGGCCATTGATATAACCCACTCAGTACAATACTTGACTCAAACCAAGTCAAACCTTTTATGCAAATGCTAGGAAAAGTGATTTTTGAGATTTGTAATTTTATACCTTGGGAGTATTTCCATATGTGTGTGTGTGTATGTGCACACACACACATATACATATATATGTGTGTATATATATATGTATATATATACATGTGCCAAGTTTATTATGCCAAGTTTGTTATGTTTCACACACACTCATTAATAGCCTGAAAATAGTGTTACATGATATTTAAATAGTCCTGCAATTTGACTGCAACCTGTTACATGAAATCAGACGTGGAGCTTTTCACTCCTGGCATGATACGGACATTCATATAAATTTCAGATTTTGCACCATTTCATATTTTTCCCATTTATAATGCTTAGTGTGTATTTTGACCACACATACACACTTAGTGTGTATGTGTCAATTATGTATTATGCAAAATGTCCGGTCCTGCAGGTTTTGCCTCTTTCTTCCTTCTCTGCCCTCAGAAGAGGAGGGCATGTATATGGAGATGTGGGACAGAATGTTTCATATTCTGGGCACAGAGTATCTCAGAGCTCCTTTGAATCTACACTGGCACTACACAAGTAATAATGGCCACTTATTCTCATCAGCTGCTAACATCTGAATCATCCTCAATAGAGCAGGGTCCGTTAATTCTTGGTGGACCCTATGAACACGCCACCTCTAGAAGATTCTATCAATCTCTCTAAATAAATAATTATGACCCTGGCCTGGACTGTTCTAAAATGTCATTTCTCACAAACATTTTTATGCAAAATTTTAGACCGTGTTCCTAATTATTTCTTTCTTCTCTTTAGAGACATGTACCAACATCTGGGGTCCATCCATGCCACAAAACTGCTGAGTATGGAGTCCCAATGTCAAGGCTCCTTGTGCCCCTGTTACTCAGAGCACTCTTCTCCCTGCCTCTCATGACTCTGTCCTTGGCAGCTGCATCAGCAGCTTTACCCATGGGTATGCTGGAAGCTGCAGCATGCGGAGTTTAAAGGTCTGCACATTCTGTCCAGGCTTTGAGGAAAGCAAGTCACTGCACCAGTGTTTGGGGCTACTCGATACCCCTCTACATGACCACGCCGGTAGAATTAAGAACTGCATCTTTTATTTATTTGTTTATTTATTTATTTATTTATTTATTTATTTATTTCACTTTATTCACTTTGTATCCCCGCTGTAGCTCCCTCCTCCCTCCCCTGCCAGTCCCTCCCTTCCTCCGCCTTCACCAAGCATTCATGCCCCTCCCCAAGTCCACTGAGAGGGGAGGTCTTCTTTTCCTTCCTTCTGATCCTAGTCTATCAGCTCTCATCAGGACTGGCTGCATTGTCTTCCTCTGTGGCCTGGCAAGGCTGCTCCCCCCTCAGAGGGAGGTGATCAAAAAGCAGGCCAATCAGTTCATGTCAGAGACAGTCCCTGTTCCCATTACTATGGAACCCACTTGGACACTGAACTGCCATGGGCTACATCTATCCAGGGGTTCTAGGTTATCTCCATACATACTACTTGGTTGGAGTATCAGTCTCAGGAAAGACCCCTATACTCAGATATTTTGGTTCTGTTGCTCTCCTTGTGGAGCTCCTGTCCTTTCCAGGTCTTACTATTTCCCACATCTTTCATAAGATTCCCTGCACTCTGCCCAAAGATTGGCCATAAGTCTCAGCATCTGCTTTGACAGTCTTCAGGGCAGAGCCTTTCAGAGGCCTGCTGTGGCAGGCTCCAAACTTGTTCACTGTTTTCTCCTTCTTCTGATGTCCATCCTCTTTGCTTTTCTGGCTGGGGATTGAGCATTTTAGCTAAAGCCCTCCCTCTTGATTAGTTTCTTTAGGTGTACAGATTTTAGTAGGTTTATCTTATATTATGTGTTTATATGAGTAAGCATATACCGTGTGTATCTTTCTCCTTCTGTAATAGCTCGCTCAGGATGATCCCTTCCAGTTCCCACCATTTACCCGCAAATTTCATGATTTCCTTGTTTTTCATTGCTGAGTAATATTCCATTGTGTAGATATACCACAATTTCTGAATCCATTCCTCAGTAGAGGAGCATCTAGGTTGTTTCCAGCTTCTGGCTATTATAAATAAATCCACTAAAAATATAGTTGAGCAAACGTCCTTATTGTGTACTTGAGCTTCTTTTGGATAGATGCCTAGGAGTGGTTTAGCTGGATCTTGAGGAAGCGCTATTCCTAGTCATCTGAGAAAGCACCAGATTGATTTCCAGAGTGGTTGTACAAGTTTATATTCCCACCAAGAGTGGAGGAGGGTTCCCCTTTCTCCATAACTTCTCCAGCATGTGCTGTCACTTGAGTTTTTGATCTTGGCCATTCTGATGGGTGTAAGGTGAAATCTCAGGGTCGTTTTGATTTGCATCTCCCTGATGGCTAATGATGCTGAGCATTTCTTTAAGTGTTTTTCTGCCATCATATATTCCTCTATCGACAATTCTCTGTTTAGCTCTGTTCCCCATTTTTAAATTGGATTACTTGATTTATTGCTTTTCAACTTCTTTAGTTCTTTATATATACTGGATATTAGCCCCTCTGTCAGATAAAGGGTTGGTGAAGATTCTTTCCCAATCTGTACACCTTCATTTTGTTTTGATGATGGTGTCCTTTGCTTTACAGAAGCTTTTCAGTTTCATGAGATCCCATTTATTGATTGTTGATCTTAGAGCCTGTGCTGTTGGTGTTCTGTTCAGGAAGTTGTCTCCTATGCCAATGAGTTCAAGGCTCTTCCACACTGTTTCTTCTATCCAATTAAATGTGTCTGGTTTTATGTTTAGGTCTTTGACACACTTGGACTTTAGTTTTGTGCAGGGTGATAAGTATGGAACTCCTACAACTGATAAACACCTTCAGCAAAGTGGCCAGATACAAAATTAAATCAAAAAAATCAGTAGCCTTCCTGTATAAAAAAGGCAAAAGGGCGGAGAAAGAAATTAGGAAAACAACAACCTTCACAATAGCCACAAAAGACATAAAATACCTTGGTGTGACCCTAAGTCAAAGACTTGTATGAAAAAAATTTCAAGTCTCTGAAGAAAGAATTAAAAGAAGATATTAGAAGATGGAAAGATCTCCCATGCTCATGGCTTGGCAGGATTAACATAGTAAAAATGGCCATCTTACCAAAAGCAATCTACAGATTCAATGCAATTCCCATCAAATTACCAACATAATTCTTTACAGACCTTGAAAGAAAAGTTCTCAACTTCATATGGAACAAGAAACCCAGAATTGCTAAAAAGAATCCTCTACAATAAAAGATCTTCTGGAGGTATCTCCATCCCTGATCTCAAGCTGTACTATACAGCAACAGTAATAAAAACTGCATGGTATCGGCATAGAAAAAGAATGTTGGCTCAATGGAACCAAATAGAAGACTCGGAAATAAACCCACACACTTACGTATACCTGATTTTTGACAAAGATGCCAAAACCATACAAGGGAAAAAAGATAGCATCTTCAACAAATGGTGCTGGTCTAACTGGATGTCTACATGAAGAACCGCATCTTCATGTCAGAGACAGTCCCTGTTCTTCTAACTAGTGTACCCACTTGGATATTGAGCTATCATTCGCTACATACAAGCAGGGGTTCTAGGTTATATCCATACATGGTCCTTGGTTGGAGAAACAGTCTCAGAAAATACCTCTGTGCCCTGATATATTTGGTTCTTGAGGAGCTCCTGTCCTTTCTAGGTCATATTAACTCCCCCTTCTTTCATATAATTCTCTGCACTCTGCCCAAGATTTGGTTATGAGTCTCAGCATTTCAATGGCTGGCTCTATGACCTGCCTCCACCCCGAGGGAGGAGCAGCCTTGCTAGGCCACAGAGGAGGACATTGCAGCCAGTCCTGAAAAGACCTGATAAGCTAGGACTAGATGGAAGGGAAGAAGGACCTCCCCTCTCAGTGGACTTAGAGAGGGGCAGGGAGGAGATGAAGGAGGGAGGGTGGGATTGGGAAGGAATGAAGGAGGGGGCTACAGCTGGGATACAAAGTAAATATACTGTAACTAATATAAAAAATAAAAATTTAAAAAAGAAGTTAAACAGCAACAAATCAAGTAATCCAATGTTTATTCTTCCATCAGCACCTGCCTTCCTCCCTCTTCTCGCCTACATACTTAAAGCTTTGTTCTCTTCTATATTGTCTTCTTTTCTGTCCCATCCTACTGAGATTTCTTTCTTTCTTCTACAGCATCTCTACCTTGCTCTTTCTGAGCAGTCTTGGGTGGGTGAGACCTGTTCTCCCTGTGAAAGGTCTATGAGCTAAACCTATAGACAACTTTTATTTGTTCCATAGAACCAAAAGAAGTTTAACAAATTTCCTTCTTTCATCATGTAACACAAGTTGTCAAAATGCTTGTTGACAATGGCAGTGAGAGCAGTTTTGTAAGTCATATTGTTCTTGTATTTCTTCTCCACCAAGTCTCATATTTCTTCATTCTATCATACCTACCTTCCCCTTACGTGTGTACCCAAGGGGATGGATGGATGTTCCAGACCAGTTTAAAAAAGTTATTATTGGGGCTGGAGAGATGGCTCAGAGGTTAAGAGCACTGGCTGTTCTTCCAAAGGTCCTGAGTTCTAATCCCAGTCAACCATATGGTGGCTCACAACCATTTATAATGTAATCTGGTGCCCTCTTCTGCCCTACAGGCACACATGCAGGCAGAATACTGTATAAATAATAAATAAATAAATCGTTTTAAAAAAAGTTATTATTCAGAAACAAGACAAAAAAGTGTTTTAAAATATTAAGCCACATCCACAAATAAATTAGTATAAATCACATAAAGAATAATTTTAACCAGAACTTATGGATCATACCTATCATCCTAGCACTTGGGAGGATGACTCAGGAGTATTGTAACTTATAGGCCATCTTGGGCTAAAAGCAAGTTCTAGGCCATCCTGGCATACATAGTAAGACCCTGACCCAAACATACAAAGCAAATATTAGTACATCCCATCAAAGATCTTGAATTTACAAGGAATTGTACTCCCTACTTGAAGAATTCCACTTTGTCAGTTTCTGAAGTACTGAGGTAAGAAACGTGAAGAAAATGACGTAGCAGCAGACATTTGTTTACCGGATCCTTTCTAGCTTAAAGATACTGTCAAATCAATTATCTGATTTTGTCCCCACTAAATGGAATTATGAGCTATTGTCTTGCTTGGAGGCACAGACAGGCTGAGTTATTTGCCAGGAGCATATCGAGGCACAGTGAAATCAATAAAAAACAACTTCCTTTATTTTTAAAAATGCATCTTTTATGTAACCTGGGAGATAAAAGCTAAATTTGATGTTTAGGTCAGACCAATTTTTGAAAGCTGTCTTTGTGAACTACTTTTGTCAAACATAAATCAAACAGGAACCCATTATTCTTTGGAAAGCTGAATAATAGAAAGCAGTCTAAATTTAAATGACTTCAAATAAGCTGTTAAGTGTCCTGTTGAAAAATGATCATATGGCTGTGATGGGTGTGCTGCTGCACAGGTTAATAATGTTGAGTGCTGTTTGTATCTTACAGCAGGACTTGGGGGCCTTCTCACTAGAGATATAACAGAGTTAGAGAGTTTGGAAGAATGAACTTGGACTCCAGCAACTTGGAAGCATGCTTGTATCTATGGCCAATGGTGAAATCAAATAGAAAGGGTGCTTGATGAATTCTAAGAATGTTTCCCTTCTATGTTTTGAAATTTCATTATATCTTTAAGAATTAACAAAGTCTCATTCATAGCCCTTTGGAAATATCCTTGGAGGAATGATCTTTGTCCAAGAGGAAAAGATCGTGGCACGGATCCATAGACCCATGGTAGGAGAGGGGCTACAGTGGCTTTGAAGCTCTGGCCTCCTGGACAGAGAATGAACTCTACCTCTGGGCAGAGATGCGCCATTGTCTGTTCCCGCAAGAGATAATCCAGCTAATCGAGTTGTGCCGGACAATCACCTGGCCAATGGATCACCCCTCAGGAAGATGAGGTTACTTAGTCTATGATAACAGGAGGGGAATCACAATTAGACCTTTAATTATGTGCTTTTCCTTCCCAGAAATGCCCCTGCCAGCACAGGAAGCCTCAGAGCCACATCATGTAGCTTTGTAAGTACCCCCACTTCCTCAATTACTCAGAAAAACGTCTTTTTCTTTTCTTTTATCTCCTTTCAAAGCACACTTTCCCTGATAGTTTACACTTCACTCTTTCTCTGTAGCTTCTCTCTTTAGCTTCCCTCCTTCCTGTGTCTGCTTGTCTGCCAAGTGGGTGATCTCCAGGCCTCACACAAAGTGATTCTCCTTCTATAGCTTAAGCTCCCACATAGGAATCTACAATAAACTTCTTCCATTCAGCTCAGCTTCCCCACTCACCTATTACTGTGCAGTTGGCCCACAACTGCAGTTAGTAGATCCTGAGAGGGGAAGGGGAAAAGGCAGGCACGCCATCGGAGGCTGGGGGCAAGTGGGGGGGCGGGGTGTGAAAGAGACCTCAGGTGTTGGTGAGCATGGCAAGAATAGCCTCTCAGGAGGCAGCCCTCAGTGACACAGCTCTTTTAATGGGGATTCAAAGGCTGCTTAAACTTTGGGTGGTGGGTAGGGGCTTTGGAGGTGAGTGTACTTCCTGGCCCCTCTGGAGGGGAGGGGGCAGGATGCTGGGATGCCTCATTTGCATAAGAAGGAATTCCAGGTGGTGCTGGACAGGAGCTTATGTGGAAAGAGGAAGTTTAGCCTGGCTACCAGGCTAAGTGGTGTCCAAGGGTTGGGGGGAGGAGGAAAGGTAAAGGCATAGGGCTGTGTCCGCCAGGACTAGGCAGTGGGGGTGATCCCGCTGATTGGGGTGAGATGTCCAGGGTTTGGGCATACCTCAACCCCACTCTTACTGCAGGCTAGCTTCCTCCAGTTTCAAGGTTCTTGGGACCCACAAACTTCTCTCTAAACTTCACTCTCCGTGCTCTGGGAATGTCATTCTTCAAGTTCACAAAATAAAATCACTTGCTAGGGTAGCTTCAGTAGCCACCACTCCCAGACAAAGGCTCCACCCTTCTCAAAGGAGAGGGTTAAGCTGAAGGGTCTGAGAACACTGAAGGTAAATGAGACAGACCAGAGGAGCGTATCTTTCTTTGTGAACTCGGCTTTTTAAAAATATCACAAAACGGCAGTTACTACAAGTGATAAAAGTCTCAGACCTTAGCCGTGTGCTGTCACCCCGGCAGCCGCCAAAGACCAACCGCCCCGCACCTGAAGCCTCCACTGCTATGTCATCTAAGAGAGTGCCAACTGCTGTTGCCACTGGCAACCATCAAATGTTGATGGAAATGAAAGCTCCAGGAGTTCATTTTCTATAAATAAAGATGTTGGCAATGGGGGATCTAGACTCCTTCATGCCTTAGCTGCTCTGACCGGAAGGCTTATCAGTCAATCCTAACAGCCAACCAGACTACCTTTAAGCTAGCACGAGTCATCTTGAACACCCCACAGACACTACAAGAAGCATGCACAAGGCCCTACAGCTGATTTTCCTTGCTCCGGAGGATACCGCTCCGGAATAGTCACAAGCTTCTTGAAAACAAGTGGATCGTTTTCATCTCGGCCAGAAGGGACGCTCTTCTCCTGGTGGAGGAACCGGAGGGCAAGGTCATGATTGGTCGAAACAGAAGTTCTAATGACTTGGTGCTAAGAGGCAAGGCTCTGATTGGTCAAAGCCGTGACTGTGAATGATCAAAAATGGACTGCTATGATTGTGACAAATAGCTGTGATTGTTCTCAATACCTCAAACTACGGGCAGGCTTAAGCTCCCTCAGCAAAGGCAGTTGGGAAGCTTTTCTGTTCTACCTTCCTTGCAGTTTGCTACATCAGACTCAATAAAGTGGGTTTCTGCGTGGTCTTAACTTGTGTACTTTCAACGATGTAGACTGAACGGTGACACAAACAAGCAGCAGATCAGCAGAGGACAATGGCAGCAATGAAGAGGACAGTGGACTGTGATGGGCACAGCCCAACAGCAGGACAGTTTTAACCTGGTATCAGGCAGCCTCCAGGCATTGACAGCTTAATACTAGTCACCAAACAGCCCAACAATGCATTTTGTAGCTCAGACTTTGAAGTCTCAGAACATCTGTGTGTCACAGCCTTGGTCAGTCCCAGCAGGTCCTTTTTCACTGATACCAAGTGCAGTGTTTCCCAACAGTTCCATCTGTGACAACAGCTGGTTCCTGAGCCCTGGGCAGACTTTTCAGAGCAAATCCCTGGCAGGAGCAATTCAGCTGTTGCAAAAGCCATGAAGCTAAGACCTTGACAACAGCTGGAGAAAAAGCCTACGCTTTGGTGATCCTGGCAATGGTGACCAGGTATGAATTGCCTTTCATCTGTACAAAGGAAGATTTCCTAAGCCAGGCCATTTGGGAACATGTTCCTGACAACTGAATAAGAGCGACCAAGGCAAAAAGAGTGAAGGAAGTAGAAGCAGAGACACAATGGCAGAGATCTGGTAAAAGGTAGAAAGAGCTGGAGAAGAAAGCCTGTGCGCTGGGGTCTCCACAATGCTTACAGAGAATGGCCAGCTCTTCAGGACAGAGCCGTGTGCTGTCACCCTGGCTGCCAAAGCTCAAGGGCCCCTGCACCTGAAGCCTCCACTGCTATGTCATCTGAGAGAGTGCCAACTGCTGCTGCCACTGGCAACCGTCAAATGTTGATGGAAATGAAAGCTATTGAGCACAGTGTCGTTTCAAGAGCTTGTCTACCCATGATTTCTGTCTGAGGAGAGCAAATGAACCCAGCTGATTGGTGACAATAAGTAAGAAACATTATCGAGTTCCTCTGGATTCTCAAAAATATCTTTCACCTTCTAGAGGGCTCAGATTATATTACTGGACAGTAAAGAAGTTGCTTCTAATGATGGAAACAGAATACACTGTGTTTACTAATACCTTTTAAGGCTAGCTCTCATTATGTTACCCAGGCTGTGCTTGAACTCATGACCTTTCTGGCTATTGTCTCCCAAGGGTTGAGATTATAGGCATGTGCCACTAACTTCTAATAACCTACACCATTATATTGGCCAAAATTAAATGACAAACTATAATTCCTGTAGTTAAATGCTATCTTTCTTATAAATTTAACATAATATTGAGTAATCTGCCCAAAGTATGAAGAACAAGGTTTGCGTGTTGTGTTGATGAGTCACAGCTCCCCTCACCCACTGTCCATGTGAAGAACTTTTTGGTGAAATGCCTATTTCATGCCTGGCCACAAGGTGTCAGCCTATGTTTAGTTATCTCTGAGTTCTCTGGCTATCGGAGCAGGTTTGGTTTTGTTTCAGTTTTTGTTTGTTGGTTGTTTTGTTTTGTTGGGGTTTTTGTTTTTTAATTTTATTTATTTATTTTGAACAAGAAGAATTCTGAAGACCTTAACACCATTGTGATCATATGCATAACCTGCAGAAACTGTATCTCGGGAGCTTTGCGGGGCTGGGTGCAGCTATCCCAGGGGAAAATCAGCACAATCAGACAGACTAGCTCCTTCTTAGCACATGCCACACCATCACAAGAAACTCTGCATTCCAAATATAGTTTGCAAATGGGCTCCACCATTATCCTTGCAGCCAAAAGAGTCAGAGATACACCTATTCCCATTGTTGGGAGTCCCAGGAAAATACCCAGCTAACAGCCAGAACATAAACACAGAGAGCCTGGGTCTTCACCAGCTTCTTAGAGAAACTCTCTCTCCCTCTCTCTCTCTCTCTTTCTTTCTCTCTCTCTCTCTCTCTCTCTCTCTCTCTCTCTCTCTCTCTGTGTGTGTGTGTGTGTGTGTGCGCGCGCGCTCGCGCGCATGTGTGTGTACAAGTGCATGCATGTAGATGTCAGGGGAAAACTTGCTAGAGTCAGTTTTCTATTTATACCATTAGACCCTAGGGACCAAATTCAGGTTGTCAAACGTGGTGGCTAGAACCTTCATCCACTGAGCGTGTAGTACCATTACACAAAGTATTAGTCACAGTTGTTCTGTATTATTTATCTCCACCTTTTTTCTCTCACTATTCTTCCGTTTCTTTAACTGTGACTTAGAGCACTAGAGTTATCATATCTTCATAATATCTCATCCTGTAAATATAATCCACACTCAGGTTTTATCCAGGCATGTTTTTTGTTTACTGTTTGGGTTCTGTGGTTATTTTTCTGCTGTGAAAACATGGTACACATATGTTTGGGATTTGTTGCTGCTGGTGACATAGGACAGATTCTCAAAAGCAAGATCACTGGGACAAGGACACATGTATATTTATTTTATCAAGTGTTAAATCTCTTCTCTATAGCTAATATGATCTTTAAAAGATTAGTGTCTATCATCTACTGCTTGCCAGACTCCCAGAACTGTTAGACCAGCCTGGAGCCCAGACCCAGTAAATATGAATTACTACATTGGTGACATTAAAGTCTATTTATTTTGGTTGTCAAGAATACCTAATATCAAATCAGACATGAAACATTCTTTTTCTATATTTGCTTTCAAAGTCCTCCTTCATCTTCTAGAAATCTCCTTTATTAGAAAAAAAAGTTTTACTTGAAACTTTACTTTGAAAAGCTGTTTGGGTTTCTTTCTTCTTATGTTAACAAATATTGTTCTTTAACAATGTCATACATGTATAATGATTTCTGGTTCCTCTCTTCTGACCGTTTATTTCCACCCCAGCCCAGCCAGTTTTCCTCTCTACATGCAGATCTCTGCAACATTCACCAGGTTTTGTCTTGTCTAGTGTCACATGGAGTTTTACTGGGAACTCTCTGTCATCCTGGGTTTGGAGCTACTGTCAGCTTTGTTGGCTCACCATTGTATATAAAACTGGGCCTCAAGCCCCTTCCTATCCATAGCTGACTGTTGAAGGGGCTGATTGTTGAGGTATCAGTGCCATTGTCACAGGTACTCTTGAGTTCATGACCAGTATGGCTATGCTGTGCTTGGAAAATGGTGGTTTCAAAGCCCTTCTCCTTATCTTTTAGCTCTTCTGTTATTTTAGTCTCCTCTTCTGAAATGATCTCAGAGCCTTTAAAGGAGTGGAATGAGCTTCCTTTTTCAAAACTGGGTTCTTGGAGTCCTTCATTCTCTGTGTCCTGTGAAGGCATGGGTCTTTGCCTCCACTACAAAGAAAGACTTTTCTGTTAATGCTAAGAGTAGATGCTGTTGTTGATTGTACATAAAGTCATAGACATTTAGAAGGTGATTTGGTGCTATATCAATTCAGATAGGCAGCAACATTAGGTTTACCCAGAGAGCCTCAGAATTTCAGTCATGTGCTTTTTCTATGGTTATGGTTTTATGCATAAATTCTCTCCTGTAAAGCAGGACTTAAACTTAAGTAGGCAATAATTGGTTATCTCCATAATAGAAGCACCATTATCACACAAAATTGATATATCTTGCCAGCAGGTTTGCATGAATTCTATGAGGTTAGACATGGGTATGGCCATTGACACCTTTATTCCCAACATCGCAAAGTCTTCATAGCACATCCAATGGTATCTATGAGGAAAGAAGTTTCTAGCTCATTTCCAGCTAGATTTCTCTATATATTTTATCCATGGTATGTGGCATCTTCAGTAATGTGGTAGCATCAATTAATTCCAGTGGGTACTCAGGATAAATAAGATCCTACACTGTTTAGGGACTTCTGGAGTCTCCCTGGCCAACAACTTCTATGGAGGTGTTCCACACATGGCACTGTTTTTTTGTTTGTTTGTTAATACAGCATTTCTAGGACTGATGTGGTCTACCATTGTAGAGTTTCTGCCTTTACACTCTCTGTGTGTTTTTAATTGGCTTCCTAGTTTGTGGGCTTCTGAGTGGTTTACTGACAAGCCTTTCATTTTCATTAATCTTCTTTCTTATTACCTCCTCTCCCCATATTGAACTTTACCATTTTTATTCAAATCAGGACCAAGTAATACATGTGAATTCAAGAATCCATAAACATGTAGAAAACTGTTGACTATCTTTCTGTCAGAAATTTTCTAAAATATTGTTGGTGAAGAAAGAAATGCAAAAATTAGAACCTTTATATTTTGCTAATTGAACATAAGACAGTTCGTCCAACTTGGAGAGCAATCTGGTACTTCCTAAAAAACGAGACACATGGAGTTAAGCGTGTTCCTACACTACCAGGTAAGCATTGTAAGCAACAATGCCAGTGGCCATGTCACTTGTTCATTCAAGCCATTTAGTCCAGATTCTGAAGCTGGACTCTTTCTTTTATTTCCTCTACTCTGGCAAATGTCATGTCTTGATCAAATTTTCTGACTGCAAATCTATGACGTACAGAAATCAGTTGGAAAAATGAGGCAAAAATGTCTCCAAAGCCAAGGAAAATCGGGTTTGTTATTTTGGGTATATTGATGACTTTTACCATATTATTAGCCAGATCCCACTGATAGAACCCAAGTAATAAAATGCAGACAATGTAGTTGGCATTGAAATTCAGTCTTCAAGCAAATATTTTGATCCTCACTAACAGTGTCTTTGAGCACATATTGTTAATTTCTCTCTCATTTGGCAAAATTTTGATCTCATATCTGTCTATAAAAGAAAGGATGGTCTTCAGCAGTCCAAGGAAGACTTGACTTTGCAGTTCTGTGAAATCACCTTGCTGGTTCATTCTGTTTTCCTATCCCAGCAGACAAAGAGCACACACTGTAAAATCTACAGAGAAGCTCACCAAGACATCTAGTTCCTCTTTAGTCCACACTAAACATTGTATTCTCCCCAGAAATCCTGGCTCCTGACACTAGGACTCCATTCTCAGCAAGCCAGGACATTGTCAAAAAAAAAAAAAAAAAAGCTGTCACAAGTTTCTAACCATTAAACTTCGCTGCCATACAAAGTGTAGGTCTGAGTACCAGAAGCACACTGCCCTCTGGTTTACATCCCACATATTTGTGGAAAAGTCACTGGGTTCTGAACAGGGAATTCTATCTTTGCCCTGAAGTATCTAGAATACCCTTATTGCAAGTATGATGAGGTCTCACGAAGAGGTGTCAAAGACTTCAAGGTTCTTCAATGGCTTCATCCTAAAGATAAGTTTCACATAAAGTTCCAATATTTCTAAGTTACTTTTTGATTTATATGATACAATACCATGATCAAGGAAACTTAGAGAAGAGTTACAGTCTCAGAGGGCGCGTCCATGACTATCATGGTAGAGAACATGGCAGCAGGCAGGCAGGCATAGGCTGGAGCAATAGCGGGGAGCCTACATCCTTATCTACAAGTAGTAGGCAGAGAACCACATGCTGGCAGGTTTGGCTGCTTTCTTGGGAGGAGAAAGAGAGAGTGGGGAGTGGGAGAGCTGGGAATGACATGGGCTTTTAAAATCTCAAGCCTGTTCCTAACGGCATGCCTCTTCCAACAAGGCCATGCCTCCCAGTCTTTTCCAAACAGTCCTACCTGTGCGTGACCAAGTAGTCAAGTATATTTACTTATTGAAGTTATTCCAACCATCACATTGTACTCCCTGTTCCCCATAAGCCTGTGGCTATATCATAATACAGAATATATTTAGTTCTTCAGTAGTCTCCATAGTCTTTCATAGTCTTTACACAGTTTAAACGTTCAAACCCTCTTCTAAGGGTCAAAACAATCTCTTAATTGTAACGCCTATGAAATCAAAAAGCAAATCACATCCTCCCAACATACAAAAGCACAGAATATATATTACCATTCCAAAAGGCTGGAACAAAGATTTAGTGAGGAAATACTATGCCAAAGTAAGATGAAAACCCAGCAGGTTGCCCCGCTCCAAACCCTGTAACCTCATGTCTGATGTCAAAGAACTTAGCTGTCTTTGCTCTTCCAGCTTTGCTGACTTTAACATATTTCTCTGTTTCTACTGAATTAGATTTCCATGGCTTTGTCATCTCCATCACCTGGAATTGCCAACACAATCCAAGCTTCACCTTTACAACTTTACACAATGGCTTCTCTAGGCTTCTATGCAAGAGCTCCCCTTCCACACTCCTGGCCTTGGGAAATTTCCTTCCGCATGAGGTTTGACAATCCCTTTCCTCCTGTGTTCTTCATAACTCAGAAACCAGAACCACTGCTACCGTTTGGCTCCGGGCTTGAGAAAGAACCTGCTCCTACCCTTGAATTACATTTGCATAGGCTTAGACTTGTTGAGGCCAGTTTCCTTTCACAAATTGCAATGTTAGCTGGGTGAGGTCTTGTCCTTAGGAGGCCCTTTATTCCATTCCTCCTTAACTATTTCTGAACAAGCCTTTGCTCCAACATTAAATTTCCTTTACTCCTTCTCTTCTCAAACTCTACATTTTGTATTTCTTTTGCCTTTTATGCTCTTTTTCACTATAGAGGGACATAATGAAGTAACAGAGCCAATACTAGGTTGTCTTAAAATCTCCTTTGCCATGCCAGGCGGTGGCAATGCACACCTTTAATCACATCACCCAGACAGAGGTAAGAGGATCTCTGTGCGATCAAGCCCAGCCTGGTCTACAGAGTGAGTTCCAGGACAGCCAGGACTACACAGGGAAATCCTGTCTTGAAAAACAAAACAAAGCAAAACACACATACACACAAAACAAACAAACAACAACAAAAACTTCTTTGCCAACAAAAGTAGTCCAAAACTTTTAAATTAAGCCCCAGGCATAGTACTAGGACAGGAACAAAGGCAGCAAATTCTTTGCCAAAATATCACAAGAACGTTCTTTTGCCAGTTACTGAAGCCTTTTGAGTTGAGCTTCCATAGTTCATATGACACTCAGCATTATTATCTTCCAAGTTCCTATTATCATGACTTATTATACCCTAGTTATAGCATTCAACTGCTTTTCTAAACCAAAGTCTTCCCACATTCTTTCAAGAAATAACATGGTCAGGCCTATGACAGCATTAGCCAACTTCCTAGTAGCAACTTTTGTCTTAGTTACATTTAAACTTTTGTGATGAGACATGATGATCAAAGCAACTTACAGAATCATGAGTTTATTGGGGAAAACAGTTACACAGAGTTAAAGTCCATGACTATCATGATGGCACAGCTAAATAAATATTAATTTGCATTGTCTTTATAAGAACCATAAGTATTGTTTAACAGTTTCTTTTCACATTAAGTTCTTTTCCAACAGAGCTGAAGAATAATCAACAATGAATCAATAAAACGGAACAGACTCTAAGCCTATCAAATGACCCCCCCACCCAGAATTCACTAGATTATACTCCACTGTTCACTAAGAGACATTTTATCATTTCACTCACAAATTTTCTAGTATTATATGATTCTTCCCATGAAAATGTAAATTATGTATCTCAATGCATGTATATATGTAACTGACTGGAACAATTTGAAATATCTAAAATCACACTTGTCCATTTCAAATGTAGTAGTGAGTTTTGTTATCATGTGTTTGCGCTCTCATTCTCTCTCTCTCTCTCCCTCTCTCTCTCTCTCTCTCTCTCTCTCTGTCTCTCTCTCTCTCTCTCTCTGTCTCTCTCTCTCTCTCTCTCTCTCTCTCTCTCTCTCTCTCTCTCTCCCTGGGCCTCCCACTAGACTGGGAATGGAAGTCATGCCTACTGTGTCCTCTGCCCAGTCATGGGCTCTTCAGCTTTATTAACCAATCAGAGATAAGTGGGGAGCAATTTTTACACAACTTTGAGACAAGAGATTCCTCAATAGCAATGACAATACCAGAAACTAGTAGCATTTAGCTCACTGCTGGTTCAGCAACCAATGAAACAATCAAATATTCAGAGACACACCTTAATACAATGTGAATGAAGGTCAACTCTGTAGTAGTCTCTTATAGGAAAATTGTTTGGTTGCAAATGGATCCTGTCAGGTCATTGTGTTCTATCTTTTGTGTTTCTTTGTCAAGTTTTATGTATCTGTGAAGTAGGTTTATCTTTCAGGTTTTTACTTTCTCTTCCTGTGAGCCCCTTTGGATGTTTCATTTTCTGTGACTTTTCTTGAGGAATATCTTCGTAAAGTTCAGTTATGGGGACTGATGAAACTTAGTGTCAAATGGTAATGACAGTCGGTGAGATACGCTGTGTACCCAACTATGTACCAATGGGACCAAGACAGAAGTTACACAAGCCCCAAGGAAACCAAAGAGAGTCAAAACCTCAGTCATCTCTTGTGAACCAGCTGGGAGAAAGATACCAAGAAGCAGTTATACTGTTGTGTATATACTATTTTGGTGTTGTGATTGGAGCCAGAGATCTGGAATAACCTCTGAGATCATAGAAATATAGACTCCCAGTCTTTCGGTGAACACCAGAACCTCGAAAGTCAGAACTGCACACCCAAAACGATATGAGCTCACAAGAGAGAAGCTCCAGACTTTTGAAGCTCCGATCCTGCACTGACCTCTGAAGCTGTTGAGATCACATGCCCTGTAGCATGATGAGCCCAGACCCAACTACAGCTGGGGGTCTAGTCCTGAGGTGCTCTCTGGCCCCCTGGAGCGAGACGCCTGAATGCAATTACTAACCCTAGCAAGTTTTTTTCATAGCTGAACAACTGGGATTTTAAATTTCAAACAAGTTTACAGCTTGGGAAAAAAACAAAACAAAAAAACACCCAATTGAACCTTAGGATTCATGTATGTACTTAAACCTCCTGTAAATTTTACTTTAATGGTCAAATGATAATGAGGTGAGATATTCAATATTCTAACAGGATGGACTGCAAAATAGTATTATCAACTGGAATGTTCAATGATAGACACTTGGAAAACTTCATACTGATAACTTACAAAATTGAAAAGACACAGTTTATGGCCCAGTGAACTTACATCTGGATATGAATCCAATAGAAATGCATTGTATCTCTGTCAGTGTTGATAATTTTAATTCCTGAAAATTGGAAATAGGTCAAATGCTCACAGAAGATTGAGTTCACAAATACATCACAGTAATATATATATATATATATATATATATATATATATATCACAGTAAAAGTAAGACAATTACATACATTTTAAATGGTGAAAAAATCTCTCAAACAAAGTAATAGGTGAAAACAACCAGTCAAGAAGAATACTATACAGTGTGTCATTAGGCTGAGGAGATACCTCAGTTGTCTAGTGCTTGCTGTACAAGCACCAGGACCAGGGGCCCGCTTCCACCTGTTAGTATTTATTTTAAAAATGATGCCATGCACACAACAAATTATACAAAAGAATTTATTGGATGGAAGTGGAGAAAGAGAGAGAGGGAAGGAGAAAGAGAGACATTGTGGGGCCCGCGGGAAAGAAAGAAAGGCAGAGAGAACAAGAGAGCAAGAAAGGAAAAAAAAGAGAGAGAGGCAGGGGTCCTTTTATCCCAGGTCCCTGGCAGTGGTGACAACCAATAATGGCATCACAGGTGCCTAAGCAACCTAGAAATGGGCTAGTACATCGAGATTTGTGAGCTAACACCAGCTGCCCACATAAAAAGCTGAGCATGGCAACATGTGCTTATAATCTTAGCACTAGAGAGACGGAGAGAGAGAAATTGCTGGAGCTCACTGGCCAGCCAGTCCAGTCCAGTCAGTAAGCTCGGGTTCAAAACATAAGGTGGAAATTAACTCAGGTATTTGACATCAACCAGCCTCCACATGCACACACTCACATACATATACGCACATACACATGAGCAAGTATGTACAATCACCCACAAACACATACACACCAAAAATGAATAATATATGCCATGTAATTCTGTTTATATAGTATCAAGCAGAATTCATCTGAGGTGATATGAATTAAGACAATAATTTATTTAGGGTTATCGAACTTATAAATGGGACAGGGAACGGAGATACCTAAAATACCTTGATCAGGCTGGAAGTTTCCTTATTATTTTTAAATTGATTGATCTACAGATTTAAACTGTATACTTTTGTTTATGTAAATTAAATTGTAACCAAAAATGCTAAAAACAATTTGGGATGCTCAACTTACAATACAAATTCAA
>CM053766.1:150956700-150971978 GCA_028658305.1 Pachyuromys duprasi | reverse complement strand
AAAAAAAAAACAAATTCAACTTATAAAAACCCTTTAAAATGTATCTATTGAGGCTGAAGGGATGTTCAGCAGGTAAGGCGCCTGCTGATCTCGCAGACGATGTGAGTTCAGTTCCCAGCACTTCTATCAGGGGACTCAACCACCTGTACCTCCAGCTTCAGGAACTCCAGCGCCCTCCACTCAACAATGTGGGCCCCCACACCTGTGGCAAGCATTCACAGAGACACACATAAGTAACCTTAAACATCTTTTTTAAAAAATCAAAAGATTAAAACATGTAGGAAAATTGTTCAATTCAAAATAACACTCCCCAAATTAACTATAGAAATATATCTGACCAAAACAGTTAAATACTTCTATAATGAAATTTTCAGATATTGAAAAAGGATATCACAGATAAAAGATAAAAGACAATCAGAAAACATTCCATTTTTGTGGATAGACAAAATTAATATTATTAAAATTTCTACACTACTGAAATCAATTTGAAGAATTAATGCAATATCTATCAAGTTTCTCCAATCATATTTCACAGATTTAGGAAAAAATACAAAATTCATACAGAATCGCAAAGTCCACAATCAATGCAATCTTAAGGAATGAGAATATTGGAGGTATTCCAATGTTTGACCTCAAATTACACTATAAAGCTATAGTGATAAAGACAACTTGTTATTGGCATTAGAGAAAGATACATAGGCCAGGCGAATAGAATAAAGGACACAGAAGTAAAATGATAAGCCATGTTCACCTAATTTTTAGCAAAGGAAATGAAAACATGTGTTGTCCTGATACTGGCCCTCAAGATCTGGATATACCTATCCTTGTTTTGTAAGCCTGCCTAAAGCATTACAGTTGATCGGTTGATTAAAGGCCTAAAATCTGAGCAAGGCAGAATAGAATAGTTGTGGCTAAGGTTCCCAGGCTTCAGAGGACAAGAGAATCACAGGAATAGACAGATGGAAAGAGAGGAGGAGGCCAACACCACAATGGGTTAGAATGGAGAGGGAATCTCATGAGCCTGGAGGAAGGACAAGAGAATCACAGAAACAGACAGACAGAAAGAGAGGAGGCGGCCAACACCACAGTGGGTTAGCATGGAGAGGGAATCTCTTGAGCCTGGAGGATGGACTCCAATAACAGCATGGAAAGGTCCAGAGAAAGAACAAAAGCAAGCATTTGTAAGATTATGGATGAAAGATAGCTCAAATTAAGATGGTTAAGGAGGATGACATTGGATAGGGGCTGGGAGGTGGATGGTGAAGTTATTGAGATGGTGTACGTGAAATATCTGCCTGGCCCAAGGTAAGTAAGGCAATCATAAAATCTAACAAGTGTCTGTGTGGTTATTATTTGTGATAGCAGGTTAAATAACACTGCCTCAATAATGGAACTAACAATAAATAATATATAGCCCAACACTCAATTTTTTATTTACTACAACAAACATGCTTTGTAATAAAGATAGCATATTCAACAGATGGTACAGGCAAAACTGGATTTCTACTTGCAGAATAATAGAACTCAATACATATTCTTCAGTTTGAACAAAAATCAAAATGGATCAAAAAACCTTAATTTAAAACCTGACACTGAAGAAACCCAGGGGGCATTTTTCAAGGCACTGGGAGAGGTAAGAACCTTAAAGATAATAGCCTCACAGGAGGAAGCCCGCAGTGAGATCACAAAAAACCAAAAAGTTTCTATCCGGATAAGAACAATTCAGCGTCATTAGCAACCCACAAGATGGTAGAAGATCTTCACCAGCTACACTTAAGACAAAGGATTCATATGGAGAACAATACAATGGGAAAAAGACAGAATTTTTAACAAACGGTATTGGTCTAACTGGATGTCCACATCTGGAAAAATTTACAGAGAACTTAAAAGTACCACCAAATTCAAATGATCAGGGAATAAACCTGCCAGTCAGATTAGATGAACCACACAGGCAGTTTTTAAAAAAATACAAATGGTCAATAGTTATTTTTAAAAGTGTTCATTATCCCTTGCCATCAAGAAAGTGGAAATTAAAATTCTACTTTAAATAAAGAGACTAGGAAAGGCTAAATATAAAAGGGAGGTGAGAAAGGACCAAGTAGCTCTGTCCCCGCTGATCCAGTGTCTCAGTTTCACCCTAAGCAACAGAACGCCGCAGCTCCCTTCTCCCTGCCCACTTCTCCTGTGGATCCCACGGACCATTTTTCCCTAGCCATCCTTGCCACCATATCCTAGCCTCCAACACCAGCAAGTATTTCTTGTGAACACACAGCTGAGCAGGCCAGGAAAATAGGCCACACACAGTCATTGCGCTCTCTGAAAATGAGAAAACATTTTTAGGTTAGGAAACATGATGGGTCAGCACCCAGACCTGTAATATTCTAAACACAGAAGCCTATATGCCAGCATCTAGAACCCAATTACAGCATATGGAACCTATATGCCAGCATAAGAATCCAATTACAACCAGGGATGGGTGTCCTCACTGAAATCTAGCTGTTTCACCACCGCAGTCCCTAAATACTCCAAGATACCTGAAACACACACACAAATAAAAAGACCTTAAAACCAACTATATGAAGATGATAAAGGCCTTCATAAAAGAAATGAATAAATCTCTTAAAGGAATCCAGGAAAACACAAAGAAACAATTGGAGGACATTAATAAATCCTTGAAAGAAAGCCAAGAAAACAAACAGTTGAAGGAAACCAATATAACTGCTCAAGACCTAAAAATGGAAATAGAAAAAAATAAAGAAAACCCAAACTGAGGAAATTCTGGAAAAAAGTTTAGATATTCAAACAGTAACAATAGAAGCAAGCTTCACCAATAGAATGCAAGATATTGAAGAAAAAAATATCAGATATTGAAGATGCGATAGAAGAAATGAACACAGTGGTCAAAGAAAATGCTAAATTTAAAAAATTCCTGACACAAAACATTCAGGACACATGTGACACTAAGAAAAGACCAAACCTAAGAATAACAAGAATAGATAATAGGAATAGAAAAAGAGAGAGAGAAGAATCCTAGCTCAAAGGCTCAGAAAATATTTTCAACGAAATCATAGAGGAAAATTTTCCTAACCTACAGACATGCTTGTAATGGTGAAGGAAGCATACAGAACACAAAATATATTGGACTAGAAAACAAAGTGAATAATAATCAAAACACTAAACATAAAGAACAAAAAAATATCAAAAGATGAAAGATTAAAAACAAAAGACTGAGTAAAATATGGAGGCAGACCCATTAAAATTATACCTGTCTTCTCAATGGAGACACTAGAAGCCTAAAGAGCCTGGAGCAATGTGCTGCAGACCCTAAGGGAACACAGATGCCAGCCCGGACTACTATACCCAGCAAAACTTTCAATAAATATACACAGAAAAAAATAAAAGATTCCATGTTAAAATCATATTTAAACAAAATTTCCCTGCAAATCCAGCTCTACAAAAAGTGCTAGAAGGAAAACTCCAACATATGAAGGTTAACTATACCCATGAAAACCATCAAAAACAAAAACAAAAAACAGAAGCACACATCACAACCACCACTACCACAAACATCAACAAAATAACAGAAATTAACAATCATTGGTCTTTGATATCTCTCAATATCAATGGTTTCAGACGAAGAGAATGGATATGAAAACAAAATCCAGCCTTGTGCTGCTTCCAAGAAACATACGTGAACATCAAGGATAAACATTACCTCAGGGTAAAAGGGTTGGAAAAAGGTATTTCAAGCAAATGGACCTAAGAAGTAAACTGGTGTAGCAATTTTAATGTCCAGCAAAATAGACTTCAAACTGAAACTAATTAAAAAAAAAAAAGTAGGGGTGAGGGGGAGGAAACTATATACTCATCAAATGAAAATCCACCAAGATGACATTTCAGTTCTTAACATCTATGCTCTGAACACAAGACCACCCGGGTTTGTAAGGGAAACACTGCTACAATTTAACATATTGGCCTCACATACTGACAGTGGGAATCCTCCGTATGCAGCACCCATCAACGGGCAGATTATTCAGACAGAAGTTAAACAGAGAAATAAATACTGGACCTAACAGATATTTACAAAATATTTCACCCAAACACAAAAGAATATACCTTCTTGCCTGGACCTCATGGAACTTTCATCAAAATTAACACCATTATCAGACATAAAACAAAGCTCAACAAATAAAAGAAAACTGAAATAATTCTCTGCTTTCTATGACAACACCATGGATAAAAGCTAGATATCAACAACAGCAGAAATAACAGAAAGCTTACAAACTCATGGAAACTGAACAACTTTCTACAAAACAAAAAATGAGTTGACAGAAATAAAGAAATGAAAGATTTCTAGCAGTAAAAAGGAATACACAGCTTATCTAAACTTGTGGAACACAATGAAAATGGTTCTAAGATCAAAGTTTATAGCACTAAATACCTACATTTAAAAAATTAGATTGGAGAGATTTCATATTAGCAACTTAACATCAACTTGAAAGCTCAAGAACAAACAGAATTACACCAAAGAAGAGTTGAAAGCAATAAATAATCAAATTGGGAGCTAAAATCAATAAAAATAGAAACAAAAACAACAATGTAAAGAATCAATGAAACAAAGAATTGATTTTTGAGAAAAATCAACAAGATTACAAACCCTTATCCAAACTAACTAAAAGACAGAGAGTGAATATCCAAATTAACAAAATCAGAAAAGAAAAGGTACCATAACAACAGACACCAAGGAAATCCAGAGAATCATAAGGATGTACTACACAAAATCAGAAAATCTAAAAGAAATAGATAATTTACTTGATAATTATCACTTACTAAAGTTAAATCAAAACCAGATAAACAATTTAATTAAACCAATAACCCCTGGGGAAATAGAAGCAGCCATCAACACTTTCCCAACCAAGGAGGGAGAAAGCTCAGAGCCAGATGGTCTTAGTGTATAATTCTATCAGACTTTCAAAGAAGAGTTAATCCCAATACTCTTCAAATTATTTTACAAGATAGAAACAGAAGGAACATTGTTCACTACTTTTTATGAAGCCACAGTTACCCTGATACCCAAACTATGTAAAGACTCAAGAAAGACTTCCAGACAAATTTCCCTTATGAACATAGGTGCAAAAATACTCAATAAAATACTTGCAGACTGAATCCAAGACTATATCAAAAAGATAATTGACCATGATAAAGTAGACTTCATCTTAGACATGCAGGAATGGTCCAATACATGAAAATCAATAAGTGTAATCCACCATATAAACAAACTGCAAGACAAAAACAAAAGAATATCTCATTACATGCAAAAAAGATCTTGGCAAAATCAAACACCCCTTCCTAGTAAAAAAAATTATGGAAATGTTAGGGATACAAGGGAGTTACCTAAACATAATAAAGGCAATTTGTAACAAGACTGAAGTCAATATCAAATTAAAAGCAGAGAAACTCAAAGCAATCCCACTAAAATCAGGAGTGAGGTGAGGTTTTCCACTCTCTTCATATCTGATCAATGTAGTACTTAGAAGTTTTATCTGGACCAGTAAAACAACTGAAGGAGATCAACAAGGTACAAATTGGGAAGGAATAGTGGTAAATTTACCACTATTCACAGATGATACGATACTACACATAAGTGACCCTAAAATTACACTTGTGAATTCCTACATCTGATAAACACTTTCAGAGAAGTGGCCGATTACAAGATTAACTCAGAAAAATCAATCGCCTTTTTAATTAAAATTGACAAACAGACTGAGAAAGAAATCAGGAAAACAAACTTTTCACAATAGCTTCAAATAACATAAAATATCTTGGAGTAACTGAACAAGCAAGTGAAAGACTTTTATAGTAAAACTTCTAAGTGTTTGAAGAAGATATAAGAAGATAGATCTCCCATGCTCATGGATAGGGAAGATCAACATAATAAAAATAGCCATCGTGCCAAAAGTAATCTACAGATTCAAGGCAATCCCCATCAAAATTTCAACATAATATTTTACAGATCTGGAAAGGGCAATATTCAATATTCAACTTCATATGGGGGGAAAAAAAACAGGATAGCTAAAACAATCCTGAACAATAAAAAAAAAAAGTGCTAAAAGCCCCACTATTCCTGATTTCAAGTTGTACTACAGCGTGAAAGTTAAAAAACAAAACAAAACATAGTATGGACATAAAAACAGACACATGATCAATGGAATTGAACTGAAGACTAAGACATAAATCCACACACAGATGGACACCTGATTTTTGATGAATAAGCCAGAAAACCACACTGGAAATAAAACAGTATCTTAAGCAAATGGTGCTGGTCAAACTGGATGTCTGCATGTAGAAGAATACAAATAGATCCATGTGTATTATGCTGTACAAAACTCAAGTCCAAGCGGATCAAAGACTTCAACATAAAACCAGACACACTGAATCTGATAAAAAGAAATCAGGAAACAACCTGGACTGCATTGGTATAGGAAGCAACTTCTGAACAGAACACTGATAGCACAGGGATTAAGATCAACAATCAGTAAATGAGAACTCACGAAACTAAAAAGCTTCTGTAAGGCAAAGGACACCATCAATCAGACAAAGAAGGAGCCAACCAAATGGGAAAAGATTTATTCAAAATCTATGAATAATTCAAAAATCTAGATAGCAAAAAAGCAAATAATCTAATTTTAAAATGAAGAGGAGATCTAAAAAGAAAATTCTCCATAGAGTAATCTCAAATGTCTGAGAAACATTTAAAGAAACACTCAACATCCTTAGTCATCAGGGATATACAGATCAAAACAACTTTAAGACTCCATCTTACACCTGTCAGAACAGCTAAGATCAATAACACATATAAGTGACAGCTCATGCAGAATAGGACTGAAGCACAGGAGAACACTCTTCCATGCTGGTGGTTGTGAAAACATCTATAGCCACTTTAGAAATTAATATGACAGGAAAATGAGAATCAATTTATCTCAGATTCTCAAGATAGCCACACTATCCTTAAGCATATATTCAAAGGACACACCATTCAACCATGAGAATACTTGCTCAGACATGTTCATTGTGGCTTTATTCATAATAACTAGAAACTGGAAACAACCTAGATGTCCCTCAACAGAAGAATAGATAAAGGAAATGTGGCACATTTGCACAATGGAGTATTACTTGGCTGTTAAAATAAAAATGACATCATGAAATTTGCAGACATATGTTGGCACTAGAAAAAATTTACCCTGAGTCAGATAACCCAGGCTCAGAAAGACAACTATGGTACGTATTCACTTATTAGTAGATATTAGCCATTAAGAAGATGATAATCAAGCTACAGTCCATAAACCCAGAGAGGTTAGATAAAGAGGAAGGGGCAGAGGGAACATACGAATCTCCCTGGAAAGGGGAAATAAAAGAGATGTTACATGTGAACTGGGGGTTGATGGAGACAGTAGCGGAAGGGAGCAGTTGTGTGGGTAGGAAGGAATGGAGAGAAAAATGGCAGTGATTGATGACTAAAGCTGGGGGTGAGGGGCATTTGGGGTGGTAGTGTAGAAACGCAGTGCAGTGGAAACTTTCTGGAGTCTATGACAGTGATCCCAGTGAGAATTCCTAGTAATGGGGGGAATACGGATTCTAGTCTAGCCTACTCTTATAGTGGGCTGTGGCTTCCAGTAGAGAGACTGGGTTGCATCCAATCGAGTTGTTGCCTAAAAGGTCCCATAGAAATCAACAAACAACCAGGCTTATGCTAAGACAAAGAGTTTCTCTCCAAAAACTGACAGCAGGGGCCCAACTGCCAAAGAGACTCTCCACACAGTTCACTGAACATTGAGAAGACAAGCTGACGCCTACACGGAGCCTTCACCCCTATGTTCTAGTCCCTTTGGTGTAGGAGGGTACTCTGTAGGCTATCAAAAGAGAAATGTAGACTCCAACCAAGCCACAAAACCTTTGACTTACAATCTGCCTGCAAAATATGCTAGGCCAATGGTGGCACAGAACTGGTGGAAGTAGCCGACTGATATCTGATTTGACTTTAGGCCCATTCCATGAAGAGGAGACCGTACTCAACACTGCTTAGGAAAATGAGAGCCAGAGACCTAGGGTGAAATCAAGCACAGTTTGTTTAAAAAAATAATAATAACAATCAAGAAAATGATCCCTATTGATATTCTGCTATACTCACAGATCAGGGCTCTATTCCATCATCATCAGAATGGCTTCCCAGCGTCAGATGGAAACAGATATAGAGACCCACAGCCAGACATTATGAAGAGAGAGAGAGTCTAAACTGGAGGTTTCTATCAAATCCCTCCTTTCAGAGCTCGGGCAATTCTGCAAAAGACAAGGCAGGAAAATCGTGAGAGTCAAGGGGGTGGAGAACACTAGGAGAACAGCTAAGCAAGGTGCACGTGAGCTCACAGAGGCTGAAGCAGCCGGCACAGGCCTATGTGGGTCTGCACTAGGTCCTCTGCATCTGTTAGAGATGTTAGCTCACTATTTTATGGGATTCCTGACTATAAGAATAAGGTGGTCTTTGACTTTTCACCTGCTCTTCCTTCCTGTTGGGTTACCATGTCCAACTTCGATATGAAGGTCTTTGCTTCACCTTATTTTACTTTATTTTGTCATGTTTGGTTGTTATCTCCTAGAAAGAAGCCTGATCTTTTCTAATGAAAGACAAAGAAGGAAAGAATCCTGGGGGTGGGGAGGAGTAACTGGGAGAAGTAAAGGAAGGGGAACTATAATCCAGATACATAGTATGAAAAAAGAATTCATCTTCACTTAAAAGGAGAAAGGACAGAATGCAAGTAAAAGACACAAGTTATGAAAGAGTATGTAATACTAAGTGCTTTTCTAGTTCTAATTCTGTCATGGATTTTTTTTTGTTTTAGTGGTGAATAAATGCACAAAACATTTAATAATGAAGTGTAAAATTTAATGTGAAGCTCCAAAGCTTTGAATCTGAATGCCTATTCTACTATATAAAAGTTAAGTGAGTTGTATAGACTTTGGTTTACCTAATTTTGGTGTATGATGTTTTATTACTTATTTTCAATGATTTTTATAATAAAGTTTATATTAAAATAAATTTAAAGAAGTAAATAAACGTATGCATTTTCAAACACCCATAATAAAGATGATAGACCCTTTTTACTCTTCCCATACCTAATATTAATTGAAATAATAATGTGCTCAGCAGTGTAACTGTTCCCACAGTTTTCTATACCCCAGTAACTGGGTTTTGTGAATATATTACCTTAAGTGACAAAGCAGGTTTTAAAAACTGTAAAATAAATGACACAAAAATTCATTAGATTGGAACATTTCCTAGATCTAACGCAATATGGTGCTTTAGTTAGAAACAATGTACAACACACTTGCCAATGACTAAAAAATTATCTGTTAAGTGTTGTCCAACACACAGTGAAGGTAAGTGTGGTGAGCTCATACATCAACTACCTTGTCTATGCCAATATACAGTATATAAGTGTGTTACAAGACCCATCATGACGCACACTATGAATAGTTGTTAATTTACATTTTATTTTTTTAAAGGGAACTTGGTTGATAAAACTGTGACCATAATAGATTTACTCACACTTCAGCTTTTTTCAAAGTACTCAACATTATCTGGTAACATCAATCAGAGGCTTATCACTGGAGGAAAATGTTTTTAAAATGCAGCATTTCTAGTTTGAAGATGAGAGGGAGGCACAATGAGTGAGTGATTGAACAGCCCTTTAAAGGTGGAAAACCCAGAAAAGCAGATTCTCCCTGGAATCTACAGAAGGAAATAAAATCTTGGTCAGATGTTGCTAGTGGCTAGTAAGCTCCATGTACATTCACATCAAATACATCTATTCCTATTCAACGTGGTGAGCATTTCACTTCTATTTACTATGCCTTGCTAACTAGGAATAGAAACAAATTCTTTCCTTGCTTTACTTATACATCCTTCTTGATCAACTCTCAAGAAATGTGCCCAAGTGTTTGTCTCAGACTACGTGCAAGAACCCAAATTAGAACAAATGTACTCCAAGGAATTGATGTTTTTATCTGAGTTCCATATGGGTTTTTTAAGTGATTAATACTAGTTTATCATGAAGATTAACAGAGGGGTCTGAGTGGGAAATTTTATAAAACACAAAAAAATTATAAAAACAAACAAAATAAAAGATTTCATGAAAAAACAATTCATTCATTTCAATTTTTTTCTACACACAAAACTTGCTCTCGAGGATGTTTCAGGACCTATGGCTCACTCCAGTTGCACATTTCTACATGACGACACAAAGTTAATGACATTCCCCAACTCAGATTGTAGATACTTTGTTCATGTTTAGTACACAGCTCTGTCTTATGGGAGACAAGAGAATTTTCTGTTTCCAAATTCCCTGAGACTTTACTCAAATAATGTATAAAATTTCCCACTTATACCCCTCTGTTACTCTTCAGGATAAGCTAGTATTGATCACTGAAAAAACCCAATTGGACCTCAAATCAACACGTCTGATAGACAATCTGGAGTACGTTTGTTCTAACTTAGGGTCATGCACAAGTCTGAGACAAAGATTTTGGTGTAAGGATTTTCTTGAGAGCTGTTCAAGAAGAATGGGTAAGTAAAACAAGGAAAGGAATCAAGCTGATAACAGTTTCACAAGTATTGTTATTGCTGAGGGCAAATGGCAGCAATCCCACTGGCCAGTACATGAACACTCGTCAGAACAGAGAAGAGAACGGGGCACCCTGCTTTGCTCACAAATCCAGTGCCTTTTTGTTGCAAGGCTGATGCCATGAATGTAAATCCTCACACACATGGTACACATGGCACGCACTATGTCACAGAGGGCATCTGTAGTCACATAACCTGTCCAGATACAGAGAGAGAGAGACAGAGAGCAGATGACACACAATAAATTGTCACTCAAGGACCTCCAACTAAATCACCTGTAGTTGAAGCAAGGATGTGTTTCAGGGCAAAGCTGTGAGATGGATATGTATTGCAGATAATCTTCTTAATCGCAGAAGCCCACAAAACCTAGAGATATGAAAACTAAATCTGTCTTGATCTTGATTAGAAGTTCTAAACCTAAGCTGATTAAAAGCTATAATTTCCAAGTGATAACAGACAAGGTTATATGATTACTTTGTTCTCTCAGACAATTCAGTTTTGTCAATTTGGTCACATAGAGTTGGCAATATTATGCCACTGTGCCTAAATCTTGGTGTTGAGGCAGTTTTTGGAATAAAAGTATCTATACTACTGAGGGCTTTTCCAGACTTCATTTTCAGAAAAATTAAATTCTATGAAGATTTATTAGTCAACCCTGAGATGCTTTTATGTTTGTTTGTGTTTTTTGGTTATTCATTGGTTTGGTTTGGTTTGGTTTGGTTTGGTTTGGTTTGGTTTGGTTTGGTTTGGTTCGGTTTTCAAGGCAGAGCTTCTCTGTGTACCCTTGGCTGTCCTGGACTTGCTTTGTAGACCAGGCTAACTTCAAAACCTGCCTCTGCTTCCCTGAGTGCTGGGATCAAAGTCATGCACCACCATGCCTGGCTAAGATGTCATTAATTCTTCATAACTATTTAAGAGATTGCAATAGTTTACTGTATCAGAAAGGCAAAATATTTTTTTATTGTTTGGTCACAAGTAAGTTTTTGTAAGCCCTAACAGTCTTACTGTTTCTTTCCTTGGTGGCTAATGCTCCACAAGTCTGTATCTGAAGGAGAGACATCGTGGTACACTCGCTGGTATCTCTCACCCTGGACCCAGATAGTTTTTGAGTTCATGACCTACTTTCAATGCATATTATTGCCGTGTCTTTGCAAAGTCATGTAATCTGATGAAATGTTAGTTTTCAGATCAGCCTTACTCTATCAAATAGATAAAAATCGAATGACAGATAAGCAATAGCTTTCCATTGACTCAAATCTATACAATTCTACCATTTCATTGACTTCCTGACAATTCTCATGTGTCTAAGAGCTTTTCCAGAACATCCTAAGAAGCCTCTGAGCATCTATTTATTGTCTGTCTGCACTCTGCTATCTTTCCTGTGTCTGCCCCATTAACAGAGTTCCTTAGAAGCAGACACCTGGGAAAAACAAAAAGGCATCAGAGAACATCAAACTATCATTAACTAGCTTTGTTTTACTGTTCACCACTCAACAGTAGGTTTACTTTGATCTTCAACAATGAGAACCATCTTAAGTAGTGGATATAAAAGCATGCCTAAGTTTTAGCTCTTAGAGAGAAGGAGACTGAGGGTGTATCATTGATTGCTGTTTCTAAAGACATAAGAAAAAGGAAATGTGCTGTAGCTATTCATATAGTTATCAAATTTACTGATCAACCTAAAATGCATTTAATTACTTAAAACAATGAAGATACTAAATCTCCACTATTAGTGTTAAATCTAAAGCAACCACTCATGTGAACAAAACTTCACATTTACTTTGATAGATGATACAAAGCAATGAGCCTTCCTTAGGTGCAGAGATTTTAGTGTGATTATCCCATATTATATGTCTAGTATCCATTTATAAGTGAGTATATACCATGTGTGTCTCTCTGCTTCTGGGATACCTCACTCAGGATGATCTTTTCTAGATCCCACCATTTGCCTGCAAATTTCATGATTTCCTTGTTTATAATTGCTGAGTAATATTCCAAAATGTACCACAATTTCCATATCCATTCCTCAGCTGAGGGATATCTGGGTTGTTTCCAGCTTCTGGCTATTACAACAAAGCTGCTACAAACATGGTTGAGCAAATGTCCTTGTTGTATACTTGAACATCTTTCAAAGCTATGCCTAGAATTGGTATAGCTGGGTCTGGGGGTAGTACTATTCCTAATTGCCTGAGAAAGCGCCCGATTGATTTCCAAAGTGTTTGTGCAAGTTTACATTCTCACCAACAATGAAGGAAGGTTCCCCTTTCTCCACATCCTCTCCAGCATGTGTTGTCACTTGAGTTATTCATCTTAGCCATTCTGCTGGGTGTAAGGTGAAATCTCAGGATCGTTTTAATTTGCATTTCCCTCATGACTAAGGACATTGAACATTTCTTTAAGTGTTTCTCTGCCATTCAATGTTCCCCTATTGAGAGTTCTCTGTTTAACTCTGTACCCCATTTTGTAATTGGGTTACTTGATTTGTTGCTAGTTAACTTCTTAAGTTCTTTATATATTCTGGATATTAGCTCTCTAAGGTTGGTGATGATCCTTTTCCAATTTGTAGGCTGTCATTTTGTTCTGACAGTGACCTTTGCTTTACAGAAGCTTTTCAGTTTCATGAGGTCCCACTTATTGATTGTTGATCTTAGAGTCTGTGCTGTTGGTGTTCTGTTTAGGAAGTTGTCTCCTGTGCCAATGAGTTCAAGGCTATTCCCCACTTTTTCTTCTAACAGGTTTAGTGTGTTTGTTAGGCTAATCAAGAAGGAGGACCCTTGGTAAAAGGCTCAATCTTCATTCAGAAAGGCAAATGAGACAGACATCAGAAGAGGATAAAACAGGGAACAGGACAGGAGCCTATAACAGAGGGCCTCTGAAAGACTCTACCCAGATTATCAAAGCATTTGCTGAGATGCACAGCCAGAGCGCAGGGAATCTTATAAAATAAGGGGGAGATAGAAAGACCTGGAAGGGACAGGAACTCCAAAGGACAGCAACAGAACTAAGAAATCTGGGCACAGGGGTCATTCCTGAGACTGATACTCCAACCAAGGACCATGCATGGAGTTAACCTGGAACCGCTGCTCAGATGTAGCCCATGGCAGCTCAGTCTCTAAGTGGGTTCCCTAGTAAGGGGAACAGGGACTGTCTCTGATATGAACTCAGTAGGTGGCTCTTTGATTACCTCCCCCTGAGGGTGGAGCAGCCTTACAGTTCAGAGGAAGACAAAGCAGCCAGTCCTGATGAGACCTGATAGACTATGGTCAGATGGAAGGAGAGGAGGACCTCTGCTATCATTGGACTAGGGGAAGGGCATAGGAGAAGAAGAGGGAGGGAGGGTGAGATTGGGAGGAGATGGGGGAGGGGGCTACTGTGATACAAAGTGAACAAACTGTAACTAATTAAAAAATGAAAAAAGATTCATATTCCTTGAAATGTAATGAAAAATGGATGGATGTTATCATTGTATTTTTGTCATGAGTCTGAATATAGGGAGGGTTCTTCCAGAACACAAATCTTACAACTTTCTCAAGAAAAAGTTTAGAAACTACTTCTCAGGTCAAGGAAGGCAAGGACAATCAACTGTTTCTGATGTGTCACAAATCCCAATATCATATCTAGGGGTGGTGTGTTCTTAATCCTGTGTTTCACAAATGTCATTGTATTGCAGTGGGGGATAGTATCCTGAACCCCATCACTGAGGCAGAATTTTTATAGGAAATTATTTATTTATTTATTTGCTTCTAGTTTCTTTTACAGCCAGGAACTAATAAAAATCTAACTTTGCATTTTTGTAACACCCAGGCTATTTTCATCTAAATGCCACCCAATCCATACTAAAAATTCTCCTTGATCATATTTTTACTATTAAACTAAAGAGAACACACTCAACCAATAAAATTGTAACGTTATCTACTCTGTGTTATAGATCATGATAATAAATGAATCAACAAGCACAAAAAAATGAGGAGATGAACTAGTAAGTTAACCATCCTGAAAATTCACCGAGACCTCTCAACCTGGAAAAAAGCCACTGAACAAATATGGTGACCATGATCCCAGCACCTAGAAGGCAGAGCCAGGAAGATGCTGCCAATTCTTGGCCAGGTGGGTCACAAGGTAAGATCTACTGCTTCTATCAATATATAACGTTAGCTTTAGGCTGGGGTGTCACCCAGCACTATGAGTTCAGCACATGAGCTCTAAGTTTTTTCCCATTTTTCTGAGGATTGTGTCTGTTGGTTTGGACTTTGGTGGTTTTGTTTTAAGACTAAATCCAGCAATGAAGTACAGGATGCCATGAACTCCAAAAAATCTTCCTGCATCAGCCTGCCTGGTGCTGGAATGACAGACATGTGATGCTGGGAAGACTCTTGGTTTGAACTTCATGTACTACAACAATAAATAAATAGAACTGCTTCATTAGCACAAATTTGCATACCACAAAATCACCACTCCATGAGTTTTGGTAAATGTATATAGCTGTAGGACTTTCTCCATAATCTAATTTTAAAGCACTTCCATCACTTCCAACAGTTCTACCCACCTTTCTTCCAAAAACTGTGGGAAATGGCTATTTGGGAAGCAGAGTTAACTACGG
>CM053766.1:150933952-150956200 GCA_028658305.1 Pachyuromys duprasi | reverse complement strand
TCCCTAAAGGTTTTTTCTAAATGGCAAGGGCTATGAAAACAGGAGCCAGGGGATTCCGGTTCTCACTCTAAATTACTCCTGCCCTCCTACTTCCTAAAATAATGTGCTTTAGTGGAGTTTGTAAAAGGTGGTATGGGTATTAAAGGTTTTAAATTATAAATCACCATAAGTAGTTGTCTTATTACTAGATAAGATGGTTCTAAATCAGTATCTTTCTACGAGAATACAGAAGCAGTGTCAATCTGCATCAAGGTGTGTGGCTTTATATCAGTGACCAGCTTGAAAGCTGACTCTACCTCTGACATGAGCAGGGGACTCAGTCTCCACCTAGCACCTCTATAGAAAGTGGTCAACAATATGGCGTGGTTCCAGTATTGTAAGAGTGAAATCAAGTGACCTGAAAGCACCTAGTATCATAAGTAGCTGGTTAAATGTTGGCTGCCTTCTTTTGCTTTCACAAAAGTTCTTAATGAAAGTTTGTAACAAGAAAACACTATGCACCTGTAACCACAGCACTTGGGAAGTGGAGTCAGGAGGATCAGAAGTTCAAGGCCAGCCTATGACTCTGTCCCAAAATAATCAACCACGTAAGAAAAGAAATATACGCCCCCTGAATTTGCTGGGCATATCGGCACATGCCTTTAATCCTAGTACTCAGGCGAGGCAGATCTCTGTGAATTCAAGGCCAGCCTGGTCTACCAACTGAGTTCCAGGACAGCCAGGGGTGTTACACAGAGAAACCTTGTCTCAAAAAAAAATAAAAATAAAACAACAACAACAACAAAAACCAACAACAACAACAAAAAAGACTCCTGAATTCACATTTTAAACTGCTAAATAAAATGCCAATGAAGATGAAGATCAATCTAAGTAATCTTAAAACTGGTTCACTTCCAGATGGCATCTTTAATTTGTTTAATGTGAAGATTTCCTTAGTAAGTACTATGATTGAAGAGTCCTGTCAGACACTGTTTGGTTTGAACTTTAAACACCTCCTATAGGTTTATGTACTCAACGGTCAGTGCCCACCAACCTACTGGTGTGATTTTAAGAAGCACAGGAAATTTTAGGAGACCGGACCTCATTGGAGCAAGTAAGTCACAGGAGAAAGTCCTCAGGAGCTAGATCTTATTCCATTAGTCAGTCTACCTGTCTGTCCCTGTGCTTGATTCTGCGGTTGTCTATGTTTCTTTCTTCCTCTGTCTGGGGGAGAGGACATGTGTACACACACAGGTACACACGTGCAGATAGGTTTTACATGTTTTCTGCAATTCAAGAGACCAAATCCAGGGCTCTGTGCATGTCAGGCAAGCACTGGGGTATACCCATGTTGTCTCAGGATTTTAATGAGAAAGACTGAGGAAGAAGAGAAGACATTTTTGGCGTTACAAAGAAACCTGCAACTGGTACTGAGCTCTGAAAAAATCCAGATGAAATACATGGGTGTTAGTGTTAGATTGGTACTTTTAAAAATCAGTATTCAAACTGAATAAAACTCAATTTAAAACTCCCCACAATGTTGAAAACGGATGATGGGAACATTAATGTTCACCACATTCCTACCCTTGTGCAAAATTTTCCATAAAAGGGTTTCTTCAAAAATCTACATATATATATACCCTTCCCGTGATCCCTGCTGTGCATGGCTGATTAATGTAAATTTTACAGAACACACCCTTCTATGGATAATTTTAACTTTTCCTAAAAATAAACATTCTAGTCACCAACCCAAGAAGGGGGCAGTGGCTCAGGGATGCAATGTCATGGCAGATGGATACTCGGCCATTGCGGGAAGTGAAAGAGATGCACACAACAACGGAATTGCTGCAGCAGCAGTAGGCATTTCACCAACTGCTGGAAATGATAAGCAGCTAGTAGCAAATAGCACTCATCAGTGGCATTAAAAATGCCAACGCTATAGCACATTTTCAGGTGTTTCACATGCTGGAGGAAGTATGCACGGAATGCTGAGTCAGAAACAAATATGCAGACTCATAGGTGACTAATGCCTCTCTGGAATGCATTTAGTGCTTCAAAATTTAAAATTTACGACCCGAGTCATACCACTGAAGACTGAGTATCCTCTCCTGACACATAATATCACCTACAGAGTAGACATCCAGAAATTCTACTAGAATGATTTCACATGCCCTTTGCTACTCTTCTGCAGTGTTATATTTAATCACAATAATACATACACACAGAGCGCTGTGAATCACACTAACATGCCTCAGCTTTCTCGCCAATAATACAATAATAAAACCAGCTGTAAACTGCATGTAAAGCAGTGGTGACTATCTTTGCCCCCAGGAAACCAGAGAATTCTCAAAGATCAGATTTATTATAGCTATCTCTTAAGTGTCACTGAGGCCCCTCCACAACCATTCATTATTATGAGCTGCAGGAATGTAGGTGTATGGAATTGCATACAAGAACATTTGCTCAACCATGTTCATAGCAGCTTTATTCGTAATAACCAGAAACTGGAAACAACCTAGATGTCCCTCAACCGAAGAATGGACAAAGAAACTGTGGCACATTTACACAACGGAATACTACTCGGCCATTAAAAACAAGAAAATCATGAAACTTGAAGGCAAATTGATAGAAATAGAAAAGATCATCCTGAGTGAGGTAACCCAGACCCAGAGAGAAACACATAGAATATACTCACTTATAAGTGGAATTTAGTCATAAAGTACAGGATAGACATACTATAATACACAGACCCCAAGAAGATAAGCCCGATTGGCATCTTAGGCTTCATGTGGGCCCACTAGCTGGGGGAGGGGAGGACATCTCTGACAGGGACTATATTGCCTTCTTTTTGATCACTTTCTCCTAATAGGACTGCCCTACAAAGCCACAGGGAAGGAAAACTCAATCCTTATGTGAATAGATGAGCTGGAGTGTCTGGGTAGAAGAGGGCTCCCTTACTATGAGGAAAAGAAAAGAGGGGATGTAGGAGGGAGGGTGAGACAGGGAATGGAAGAGGAAGGGGCCTATGATTGAGATGTAAATTGAATTGATGAATAAAAAAAGGGGGTGAGGGTGTGGGAAGGCTCAGTCATCAAAGTGCTTACTGTATTCAAATGCTGGTCAGTTACATAAAAATTCGACAGTGGGGAGATACAGACAGGGCATCATTGACTCAGATACAATGAGAGACTCTGTCTCAAAAAAACAAAAACAAAAACAAACAAACAAACAAAAAACTGAGGAACACCAACAACAGACTTGCCAAAGTAGATACGGAAAAGCTTAACAGGACCTTAACCCTGCACAAAGAACTGTGAAGAACTAAAGGATGCAGAAAGCAGGAAAATTATACTTCTCGTGGGAAGCATACCAAGTGATTTTTCCAGGACAAAATGGTCAGCCCTGAAAACACATGAGCAACGGTGTACAAACTGAGCATGTTACATTTAGAAATTATGCATATGCAACACACATGTGCGTGTGACAACAGCGAAAAAGAGGACATGAATTTGAAAGAAAGTGAGAGGAGGTATATGAGAAGCTGTGGAGGAGAAGAGAAATGATATAATCAGAATCTCAAAAAAAATCATAATTTGGAAAAAGATTAAAGACTCCTGATACTAAGGTTGCTCCTCCACGCACATCTACTGACACATTAGCACATATAAACGTATAGATGCATGCCTCCACATGAAACAAAGAAAAACATGAAGAGGAAGAGAAGTATGACTAGAAGTATAAACATGTAAATATATTTCAAGTATAAATATATTTATGAATATATAATTTTATGTATAAAGTATGAAGAAAATAAAATAGAATGCTCATAAAAGGAGAGGAAAGAAGAAAGATATTCTGCTCTTCAAATTGTTAGTGTTCCCTTAAAATCTGCATTCTAAGCATAGTCTTAGATGTTGTGAATAAAGCCTGATGATACTTACAGCATGAGTACAGGCCACTTTTAGGCTCACAATTAGGCCTCCAACATAAAGATTAAAATATTAGATCATCCTGAGAGAGGTATCCCAGAAGCAGAAAGATACACATGGTATATACTCACTTATAAGTGGATATTAGACATATAATATATGATAAACATACTAAAATCTGTACACCTAAAGAAGCTAAGCAAGAAGGAGGACCCTGGGTAAGATGATCAATCTTCATTCAAAAAGGCAAATGGAATAGACATTGGAAGAGGGAGAAAACAGGGAGCAAGACAGGAGCCTACCACAGAGGGACTATGAATGACTCTACCCAGCAGGGTATCAAAGCAGATGCTGAGACTTATAGTCAAACTTTGGGCAGAGTGCAGGGAATCTTATGAAAGAAAGGGGGGATAGAAAGACCTGAAAGGGACAGGAGCTCCACAAGAAGAACAACAGAGCCAAAATATCTGGGCCCAGGGGTCTTTTCTGAGACTGATACTCCAACCAAGGACCATGCATGGAGATAACCTAGAACCTCTGCACAGATGTAACCCATGGTAGCTCAGTGTCCAAGTGGATACCCTAGTAATGGGAACAGGGACTGTCTCTGACATGAACTCAGTGGCTGGCTCTTTGATCTTCTCTCCCTGAGGGGGAAGCAGCCTTTCCAGGCCACAGAGGAAGACAATACAGCCAGTACTGTTAAGACCTGATAGTCTGGGGTCAGATGGTAGGGGAGGAGGACTTCCTCTATCAGTGGACTTGGAGAGAGGCATGAGGGAGGAAGGTATTGGGAGGGAATGAGGGAAGGGGCTACAGCTGGGATACAAAGTGAATAAACTGTAATTAGTATAAAAATATAAATAAATAAATAAGAATAAAATATTATTATCAGTTCTGAGCAGAATGATAGATCACAGTCAAAATAACATACTGTCTTCACATTATCTTTCTAAGTCACGTGAGGCCATCAATCAGGCCAAAAATAATCAGTTCTTTCTCCTAGTTTTTAATCTCTCTGTTGTGCAATGTTTAATACCAGCAAAGATTTAATACCCAACACCCAACCAGAAGACAGAGCCCAATAGAAAGGTTATTCTGCTCCGATGACAAGGGTTGGGACAGATGTGATAAGAACTTTGATTTGGAAACACACGGGGCTGCACATACACTTAGAATTTACTCAATATCAGCAATTTTCTCCAGACTTTGTCTCACTCATTCATCCAGGGATAGGATGAAGTTTGGGATTTTTGCATGAAAATTATGGTCACATTTCATTACAATCACCTCTTGTGGGAGTCACTTTATTTTGGAGAGAAACAAACCTTAAACAAGTTTAAGATCCATTATAAAAGGCTGTGGCAACAGATGCCATTTTCTATTATTTTTGTTTTATTTATTTACTTATTGCTTGTTTGTTCATTCATTTGTACTATTGGCCCAATAAGTGTGCTTCATTTCTAAGTATCTAGTGTCAAAAAGTCTTAATTCTGTGTAAGGTCAGAAAAAGGAACAAGCCCCTCCTTATGCATAAACATTCATGACTGACATCTCTATTATTTGTTTGCTTGTATGATCATTTATTTCTACTATTTGCCCAATAGGTAGCCTTCCTGGTGTTTAAAAGTCTTGATTCTGTGTTAAGACAAGAAAAGAGACGATTCCTTCCTTTTTCATAAAGATTCATGACTGACGTCTCTATACAAAAAAAGACAGTAATACAGTAAATTAACAAAAAAAGCAACAAATGTATTAAATTGTAGCTTTATATAACATAGTAACATCCAAGTGGATCAGTCAAAGACTCATGGTGGATTGTGTAGATTTTTGCTATTCATATTATACTCAGTTGAGAAACTCAGTTCAACCTATACATTCAGATTCTTCTTAATCTCTCAGTGGACCATCTCTCCTCCCAAGGGTGGAACAGGACACTGGAAAAGGAGACGGAGGACAGCAGAGAACTTTATGGGGAGCTCCAGAACAGCAAACATGGTAAGTAGGCTTAATTTCTGAGGTTCGTCTCATGACCAGAAAGTTCAATTTTATGCATTCAGGAGAAAAATCAGATTGGGGTGCTGGGATGGGATAAGAACACAAAAATATAAAAGAAATTGAGAGAGGGTCTCTACATGTAGCTCAGTCTGACCTGGAACTCACTATGCAATCCAACTGCTAACCTGGCCTAGAACTAGCAATCATCATGCCTCCGTCTCCCCAATAATGCAAGTGCAGGGGTGTACTTCCATACCCAGGAAGAACGTTACTTTTAAGGCCTTTAGTCTCAGATATGATTTTCTGATATCAACAGAAGAAAACCACAATGGTAGGCTCAGAAATATCAACAGACTATAAATGATTGGCACTAGAAAGAAAGAAAGAAAGAGAGAGAAAGAAAGAGAGAAAAAGAAAGAAAGAAAGAAAGAAAGAAAGAAAGAAAGAAAGAAAGAAAGAAAGAAAGAAAGAAAGACTTCTGATGGTTGCTGCATTGAAAGAATAAGGGACAATGAGTAAACCAGAGGTGTTTGTGACCTTATGGTCAGCATAAGCCTCACAAGAGTCGGTGGCAAGCTTGAGTTCAGGAGTCATTTCTTACTGCCCTACAGGTATTGCCTCATTTTATAGGCAGAAAACTGAAATATAAAAAAGATAAATGGCTCCCTTAAGGTCATATGATAAAAGATGATGCATTCCTGGTAAGAAATGGGGTGTTCTGATAGAAAACACTCTATCAGGTAATAGCGCCTCTCAGGTTATATGATAAAACATGATGCATTCCTACTAAAAAAGAGAAGATTCTGTTTCAGGTTTCTGTCTGTCCTAGATTTTTGATAGCCTGGGACCCTTCATCGTGCCATTGCTTTGTATGTTGTATGGTGCATATGTCTGTCTGTGGGTTGTGAATATTGCTGTTGTGATTTTAACATTTACTATGGCAAATGATAGAATATTGACCATTGGAATCATGTTAATTTTGCAATTCAGTAACCTTACATATATACTCATCGGTGTTCAACGGTCCATGACCACAAACTTCTCTCCCATCCCAACTGAAACTCTATACCCATTAAACAACAATTCACTAATCCCTTGACCCTAACCCCTAGCAGTCACTGGTGAATGTTATTTTCTACCACGAAGAAATTTGATTTCTTTTAAGCTTAGCTTACAGTTGAAAAAAATGTATAACTATATGCAAAGGGAGAGGAGACAAGAAGGAGAAAACTCTGTAAGCAGAGTTCATCACTTTGAACTCTGTGAGGGTTCTGTGTGTTTCTTTAAAAGTCTCTCCGCCTCTTAGCCTGCCTCCTCAGTATTGGTCCCTGGAAGTTTTTGTTGTCCAAGTTTCTTCAGCCTTAAAAAGCAGCTAGCAGAGCAAATTCCCTTTGTAGTTTCAGAAGCAGGTTTGTTGCCACAATGCCACTCAAGTAGACGTGTAAAAGGTAACCACTAAAGATCTGGTCAATAGATAGGCCGTGGTTCTTCTTCTGGAAAAGCCTGACAGGTAGGATTCCTTTAAAGGCTCTAGCCCCAAGTGCTTTATAGCCAGCTCAGTTACTTGAAAACTGAAGCTCCAGGAGGTCTCAGAAAGGAAACCAGCCTTGGCTCCTGCACTTCCCACCAATGGAAAATCCGACAGGTAGTGCTGTTACTAATGGAACTCTACACAGTCCCAAGACCCAGCACAGCAAATGGCAAAGCACTGACTGTGTGAAAAATGGAATCCCGAAAGAAACCCAGGTAAGAAGCTATTGCTTGTTTCCTCTCTTTGACTACTTCCGGTGTCTATTCTGTTTGCCATTCTGAATGAGATTAAGCATCCTCCCTAGGATCCTCTTTAACTTCTTTAGGTATTTAGATTTTAGTATGGCTATCCCATATTATACAGCTAATATCTACTTATAAGCGAGTATATGCCATGTGTGTCATTCTGCTTCTGGGATACCTCACTCAGGATGAACTTTTCTAGTTCCCACCAGTTGCCTGCAAATTTCATGATTTCCTTGTTTTTAATAGCTAAATATTATTCCATTGTGCAGATATACCACAATTTCTGTATCCTTTCCTCCATTGAGGAATATCTAGGTTGTTTCCAGATTCTGGCTATTGTGAATAAAGCTGCTATGAACATAGTTGAGCAAATATCCTTATCGAATGGCGGGGCACCTTTTGAGTATATGCCTATGAGTGGCATAGCTGGATCTTGAGGTAGTACTATTCCCAATGTGTGTGTGGGGGGGGGGGGTGCCAGATTGATTTCCAAAGAGGTTGTAAAAGTTTGCTCTCCCACCAGCAATGGAGGAACCTTCCCCTTTCTCCACATCCTCTCTAGCATGTATTATCACTTGAGGTTTTGATCTTAGCCATTCTGATTAGTGCAAGATAAAACCTCACTATAGAGGATCTTCTGAAAGGCTCCACCCAAAGACAATGGGAGCAGATGCTGAGACTCACAGTTAAACTTTGGGCAGAGACCTGGGAGTCTGATGGAAGAAGCAGAAGTTGGGGGTAGAGGACATGGAGGAGACAGGAACCATACAAGGAGACCAACAAAGCTAAAAATATCTGAGCCCAGGGGACCCTGCAGAGACTGATACACCAACCAAGGACCATGCATGGAGAAGACCTACACCCCTTGCTCATATGTAACCCGTGGGCAGCTCAGTCTTCATGTGGGAATCTAAGTAAGGGATACAGGGCCTGCCCGTGTCATAAACTCAGTTGCCTGCCCTTTGGTCACTTGCCCCTGGCCATGTGGCTTTACTTGATCACAGAGGAATAGAATCCAGGCAGTCTTGATGAGACTTGGCAAGCTATGGGCAAATGGCAGAGGAGGAGAACTCTCCCTTTCAGTGGACTAGGGGAAGTGAAGGGGAGGAAGAAGGAGGGAGGGTGGGACTGGGAGGAGCTGGGGCAGGGGCTTCAATCAGGATACATAATGAATAAATTGCAAAAAAGGGATCTGTACACCTAAAGAAACTAACCAAGAAGGAGGACTCTGGCTAAGATGCTCAATCCCCATTCAGAAAGGAAAAGAGGATGGACATCAGAAGAAGGAGAAAACAGGGAACAGGACAGGAGCCTACCACAGAGGGCCTCTGAAAGGCTCTACCCTGCAGGATATCAGAGCAGATGCTGAGACTTATTGCCAAACTTTGGGTGGAGTTCAGGGAATCTTATGAAAGAAGGGAGGGACAGTAAGACCTGGAGAGCACAGAAGCTCCACAAGGAGAGCAACAGAACCAAAATATCTGGGCACAGGGGTCTTTTCTGAAACTGATACTCCATCCAAGGACCATTCATGGAAATAACCTAGAACCCCTACACAGATGTAGCCCATGGTAGCTCCAAGTGGGTTCAAGTGGGTTCCATAGTAATGGGAACAGGGACTGTATCTGACATGAACTGATTGGCCTGCTCTTTGATCACCTCCCCCTGAGGGGGGAGCAGCGTTACCAAGCCACAGAGGAAGACAATGCAGCCATTCCTGATGAGACCTAATAGACTAGGATCAGAAGGAAGGGGAGGAAGACCTCCCCTATCAGTGGACTTGGGGAGGGACATGGGTGGAGAAGAGGAGGAGGGAAGGTGGGATTGGGAGGGGAGGAGGGAGGGAGCTATAGGGGTGATACATAGTGAATAAACTGTAATTAATAAAAATTAAAAACAAAAAATACTGCATATTAAAAAAAGAAGAAGCTATTACTTGCATCCTTATTCTATACAGCCAAATTATTTCCATATTTCTTCCCAACATATTTAAGGCAGTCTTTACTAAGAAAACAAACAAAAAAAGACAAAACAACAAAAAAAGTTTCTCTTACCAGCTGTTTTAGTGTTTTGACTTGTGCTTCAGATAATGTGTTACAATGTGTATCTGTTATGAAGCTTAGAGACAGATGTAAGAAAATTTCTTCTCTAGACCGGAGAAGATGCACGTTCGAAGGTCCTAGATTCTCTAAAGCATGGATTTTGTACACGTTTCATTCACTCTCTAGCAAATGGGGGGAAAAGACTGTGAAACATCAAACTCTTCCACTGAGCGTACAACTTGCCACGCTCAGGATGCTTTGGGAGAAACAAGAGATGTTATGGCAAATCTTGCTGAGCTCATGTGGTGGATAATGCTTGTCCCTGGTGCACATGAAGGGAAGGATCTTCTTAGTGTTTTACAGAGCATTGTCCCAGCCCACAGACAATTGCAGTCTGGAGTCTTTCTTTTCTAAAAACCATTTCAGGAAATGTAGCTTATGGTGTTCTGCACACTGAAAGCAACGTGACATCTTTAGAACAGACTTTCCAGTTTTTCATTTCACACTTTCCCCCCTCATTTTGGCCCCTTGCTGTTGTGAAATATTTGAGGTGTTGTGCTAGGTAAGAGAAACTTAAGAAAGTACTCAAAATAATGTCCCAGATTTGTGAGGTTCTTATAAAAGCAATCGTGCATGTCACACACCATGCCAGGACTCCCTGGTCTGAGTCACATGGCGCTCTTACCTGCCTTAAGGACAAACTTGAGTTGACAGGCAAGCTCATTGTGGAGAATTGGGAAAGCTGTGCGTGCAGCCCTATGCAATTTTTTCCTGTTTAGTCACCCAAGGGAGCCAGCCTTTGCCTGGGGGAAAGGTCAGGTTGTGCCAAGCACCCAGAACAGACAGGTTAGCTGAGGCCATGGCTCCATGCACTGGATCAAGCTTTCAGATTCCAGTTGGAGGGGCAAAAGGCATGCACTCAAGGGCCATGCTTACATAATAAAATGGCATGGTCCTCCAAATGTATCCCTCGCTCACCCACACACTGGGAAGCCTTCACCAGAAGTCTCAGGCTGGAGCAAGACGAAGAGAAAGGGCTTAAGAGAGCCCATGGTACTCTCACCACCCACTCAGATCAATGCTAAGATGCCCCTTGTCCCTGAAGTACCTGTTTCACTGGCTGCTGTTTACCTTCTAGGCTATTCTGAGTCTTGGGTGTCTTATTTGAGCATGGACACCCCCAAAACAAGTTTTCCTTTTCTTTATTTATTGTGGTTTCATAACTGCATTCTTGTGTTTGAAGTTGAAAGAGAAAGCAGACAGGACAGCCATTGCTTTGTAAGGGCAGGACCCCAGAGATACAGAAGGGTAACTGCACAGGACCTCAACACCCTCAGTGTCCCTTCTGCTGCCTTTCTTCACAGCTCTTTCTGAGGAGCCATCCAGATCCTGTTAGCTAAGATATATTTAGATGTTTCTAAACTGAAATTGGCTTCCACTGAGAGCTTCAGTTAGATCTTAAAAAATATTTCCCTGAAATAATAAATTCTCCTGTGACCATAACAGAAAGAAGCAAACAGGGCCATATTTTCTCCCTCCAAAGTATGAATAATGTTGTCTTCTTCATAATGATCCTTAGGCACAGGTTTGATCCCCTGGTCCCCATAACAAGCTATGTCTTGACCAACAGCCTTCCCTATTGGCAAAAGCAAACCATGACAGCTTGTAGGTGTATGAAGTCATTGATTTTTCAAATGCTTTGCTGGGACTAAGGTCCAATGAGACAGTGCCAAAAACCAGCTTCAATGGAGCTTTAGTTTTCTTTTCCCGCTGCTTTGCACTCACACAGAAATACTTACCTCTTTGACACATTGGCTCCTCTGTAAGATTCTGTTGGCAAAAGATTGGCCAGCATAGTGAACAAAAAGTAAACGGGCAGTGACTTGGGATGCCCTTCCCTTTGTCTCAGCACACACTGGCATGAGCCCTGTGGTTCCAGCATGTGGACTCAGCAGCCAAACCTCACTACCAACCACGAGCCAGAACTTTTCCCTTTTGGAAATTAGTTAGAGTGTCTTTCTGGAGCTTTTCTTTGCTCTGTAAGCCCTGGAAGGCCCAAGGATGAACTGACACAGGCTTTCCTCACTGGTTAAATCCACTCTTCACTTAAATGCATTGGAGGAAGCAGAGGTGCAGCCACCACTATCCTGCCGACTGAGCTACAGAGACCGTGATTTAAACAGACGAGCGATCATCACCACAGATGACTGAATTATGCTACTAAGCAACGTAAAAACAAAACAAAACAGACAGCAAAGAACAAAACCTAACCCACTGACTTTAGCAAAGAAGAAAACATAGCGAATTCCAAATCATTTCCATGGATTTTCACCTTTGCACTCAGGCAGAAGGCATGGATAAGAACAGAAAAAGATTGGCAATTTTTTCAGTACTTTTTTCCTTTTATTAATATTATTGTTGTTTATAATTTATTCACTTTGTATCCCAATTGTAGCCCCCTCCCTCATCTCCTCGTAGCTCCCCTCTCCCCCTCTGTCCTCTCTTATCCCTCTTCCCTAGTCTACTGATAGGGAAGTCTTCCTCCCCTACTGTCTGAAAGGACCCTGAGGGGACAGGAGTCACACAAGGAGACCAACAAAGCCAAAAATGCAGGGCCCAGGGGGGAGTGCAGAGACTTATGCACCAACCAAAGACCATGCATAGAAAGGACCTAGACCCCCTGCTCAGATGTAGCCCATAGACAGCTCAGTCTCCATATGGGTTCCCTAGTAAGAGGACCTGATAGGCTGATAAAATCAGCAGATTTTAACACATTGAACACTTTACTCAGCATTATAAAGATACTGAATAATCCCAATGTAAACTCTGGATGAAGGGATGGCTGTAGAGTTAACTTGGTGTGTAACAGCACTTGTTCTTTCAGAGGATCAGGATTCAAGTCTCAGCACCCACATGGTGGTTCACAAGCCCCCAACTTCGTTTCTGGCAGATTTGGCACCTTCTTCCAGCCTCCATAGACATCATGTACATGTGCTGTGCATTTACATACACAGAACAAAACACTCATGCACATAAAAAAATAAATCTTTAAAATATGTCCAATTGAAGGGTGAAGCCTTTTACAAAAGCTTTTACAATAGCACCAAAATAAAAAAGAAAATATGAATAGATGTAAAAATTAAAGTAAAGAAATAATTTAGAGGTAGTGATAAGATACTACTGAGAAGCATGAAATAAAACTAGAATAAGAAGAAATACATATAATAGTGACAGAAATAGCAAGTTGAAAATTTTCCAGTTCTTCATATGGTGGTTTATAAATTTCATGGCAGTACAACAGCTCTTAAACCAGAAAAATAACTTTCAAATTATGTAGAAAATTAATATAGGAAAATTAACAAAAAATTATTTGAAAAGATAATAATGAGGGATAATAAGCATTATGTTATACATGAACTAATTAGAGATTTTTATATTAACAAATTAATATATAGTAAATATTAGAGGTGATTATAAATTCATATGTAAAAATAATGGAAAATATAGAGTTTTAAAATAATATTTACATAAAGTCATTCTCACTATAGCATAAGCAAAAGAAGAGGTTAAAAACGTATCTTTATAAAAATCAAACATTTCTTTCTGAATGACTAAAACAAAAATTTAAAAAACAATCCCATAAAATTGTCAAAAGTTATGGTATGGGCCAGGAAAATGTTTACAGTTTACAACATGAAATGAAAAAAAATTAATCTATAATGACATTTTAGAACCCAATATTCGAAAAGTCTAAATCCAGAGACAACAGTGGGAAAAATATATTAGAATAAAGCGGTAAGGGGCTGAAGGAGGACTCTCATAGAATCACAAAGAAGTACAGACCCTACACAGAGGTAGCTGACAGGCAGCAGGCAAGGGGGATGGGGCTGACTCTGACATGGACTCTGCTGCCTGCTTTTTAATCTCTTTACCTGGCAGAGGCTCCACTCCTGGCCACAGAAGAAGAGGGTGTGCTCCATCCTGATGCCAGCTTGTGGGGTGGGGCTCTGCTTCTCTGAGGAGATGGGGAGGGAGAATAGGGAAATCAGGGTGGGTGGGGCCAGAAGGAGAGAAGGGAGGGGCCTATGACCGGGATGTAAAAATGAATAAATAAAAATAAAAATGTCAAAGATAAGAAAGAAGGAAAGAAAGGAAGAATGACCCACTTTCTCAGTTGTGTTTATGAAGTGCAAAATCAGGATGGAGTTTAGTTTGAAGAACCTAGTTACTTGGATCAGTACAGCACCAATGGTAATAAATAAAACAGTCAGTCACTGCTTAGTGTCAGTAATTTTACATAATTTGCCTCACTTGATTCTTATAACAAAACTGCTAAATAATATTTATTTTCATTTTTGTATAGATAAGGAAACTGAGGTGCTAAGAACATAGGTCACTTCTCAAGTCCATAAGTGCTAGGAAGGAACTGTTTCATGAGTCCATTCACCTGGAAAGACCTGGATCTTGATGTAAGCACAGACTCCTGCTGCAGATTATTCTGTAGTTGAAAGTGTTGAAATGAAGGTAACCAAGTAATAATAGTTACAACACTCTCCACACGTACTGAGCTCCTTCAAAGCACTTAGCCACTGTAATTGTCTTACATCCACTACTCCACTATATTTCTACTCGACTTGCTTCAGCAGCAAGGAAACAGAAAGCTTAATCAAGGTTATGATGACCAAAACAAAGTTTGGAAATTAGGTATGCCCAATCCCTAATCACAAGGCTTTGCTCCCTAATTCACACTGCTGTCTAAACATAAAACAGTATTAGGAATAAGATTTATTACGGACATTATGACAAGGTCCACAGCACTCAACATTAAAAGACAATGTTAGCATGGATTATGGGTATTATGGGTTGCTTTTTCCTTGCTGTTCGGGTCTTACTAAAAATGTGAGGTCATTTTCACGAATAACTACAAACTCACATATTAGAGCTTTGTATATATAACACTGCTCAACCACAGACACGCATGGCAGTGAACTAATCACCTCTATGCCTCACTCTAAACAATTTTGAGTTAAAGAACATGTGTACCTGTATACTTTCAGTCAAATGAACTCTGAGGTAAGCGCGTAGGGAACCCTCTTATTTCCTGCTCATGTCTTTGACCTATAAACAATGTCAACCCAAGGCTCAACCCTTGCATTTTTTATTTTCCAATTGAGAATTGAGAGCATCGGTTCTCATATTGCTATTGTTCAAGATGATCTCTCCTGCAGAAGGTAGTTACAAACAGCTATTACACACACACATGATTCCCTATTTAATCTCTGGCTTTGTATATTCAAAAAGTTCTTAAACATAACTTATAAACAATTGAGTTCCTGATACTCCTCTTTCTATTGCTCAAACAATTCTGTCCTTCTTGTGTCTCAGACCAAAAACCTAGACATCATTTATGATTTTTCTTCTTTCATTCTATCCTTTTTACTTTCAATTATTCTGTGTATGTGTGTGTGTTTGCAAGTGTGTACATATGTATGGGTGCATGCGGAGAAAAAAAGAGAACACCAGATCCTCTGGAACATGTGAGCCAACTGACAGGCTGGAAATCAAATTCTAATGCTCTGTAGGAGTAGTAAGCACTCTGGCTTCTTTACAATTGAATTAAAAAACATCTCTGCTGCGTCACTCACAGGACACATTATACTGTCAAAGTTTACACCCTGATATTAATCATGATATAGTACTCATAACTTTTGGAGAATGATGACTAACAACTATCTTCTTCAACTGAGAGTGGTAGCCCACACCTACAACAAAGCTCAGAGGATATTTAAGGTCACCCAGACCTGAGGAGTGAGAATATGTCAGGGAAAGAAAGAAAAAGAGTAGAGGGAGGTGGAAAAGTGAGGGAAGGAAAATGGGACTGAGGAAAGGAGAGAGGGAAAGGGGGAGGGAAGGAGGAAGGGAGGGAAGGAAAGGAGAAACCATCTTTGTAAAAAGCATTCGGCACTAGATAGTTTTGGATGGCCAGGCAGCAAATACTTTTGTGGGGATACAGACACTACTTGTACTGAATTCCAGACCTGGAGACAGAATCAAGCTTTTAAAAGTAGGTCGTTTTGAAGAAAATGAAAATAGAAATTAAATGTAATTCATTCATGTCAATATAATTCTTACTGCCTCTTGGAAGAAAATAAAATATGCCTGGATTAAAAAGAAGCTGGCTAATCCCTCAGACATGTGGGTTTGTCATCAGGTGTTAATAAATTCTGCATTCCTCAGAATCTTGTATATAAGAAAAGTCAGTTAAATCTATTTTTCCATCAATAATTCCATGCACAAAATAATTTTCTAGAATGTCAACTAATAAACTTTTACATTGCCCTACAGTTAAGAACTTTACAAATACAATTTATTCAGGCCTCAAATAACCACATGGGATTAAAGTACTGTTGTGTCCATTTTATAGATGAACAAATAATCTTACCAAAGTTACCTGGCTAAACATTTAGTTACATGTACAGTCTGGTCTTTTTATCTAATTTTTTGTCACTAGACAAACAAGCATTTTACTAGAGCAATTTATTATAATTATTTGCAAATGTACAGATTTTTAAAAAATTCTATAAGAAATGCTCAGATATCTCTCACTTACATTCTACAACTGATATTTTTCTATATTCTCTCATATATCTATCTATCCATTTATCTCTTCCTCTACTCATCCATCAAGCCACATATTACATGTGTATTGAAGAAGTTCTAGAGCCATGACACTTTGTCCCTAAACCACTCAGCATGCATATTACACCCATAGTTTGTTTTTTATTTGAGGTAAAATTTACAAAAAAGAAATACAAATATAAAGTGTATATTTCAATGAGTTTTGACCTAGACTATCTTCTGATTGATTTTACGATAGATTTTCCTAAGCCCATTTGGCTTTGGAGACTTTTCTTAGCACAGAAGTACTTACTCTCTAACAGGAGAACCAATATATAGATTAGCATCTGGCCAGGAAAAGGAAGGGCTCACCTGTTGACTCTCAACCAGAGAAACGACCCTGTTGCAGATCCACAGTCCTGATGGGAGCAAGAGCTACTTTTAATTTTGTCTGTAGAACAACCCAGCTATTGGGAGGCATCGTGAGGAAATCCTCACAATTCCACCCATCCTTTATCTTGCTAAACAACGGGGAACAGCCCTTCAGTCAGCTGCCACTTTTTTCAAGCTAGCACCAGTATCTTGATATCAGTTCAAGGTCCTTCCTGGGAAGTCCTGGGAAGTTCCTTTTAAAAACAGACAACACGGTTCCACAACTGATACCATAAAACTAGAAGGGGGATCATGAAACAGTGAAAAGATATGCTAAGGTAGGGAAACACATGAGAAACTTCAGGGAAATGGGATGGCAGGAAGGGGGCAAGGTAGAGCAGAAGATGGAAGCAAAGGACAGTAAACAAACCGGAAGTATATATGAAAACGCTATAATAAAACTCTTTACTCTGTATGCTAATTTTTAAGAACCACTAAAAATCAGTAGTGTAAAATTGCATCTGACAGAAATAAATGCATTTCTTTTCCCTTCTCAAAACAAAAGCTGCACATAAAACCCTATATTTCTGCAATTAATAAAATATATTAATTGTAATTGGAATTACGGATTGTTATAGGCATACAGATCTACTTTTAAAGTAAATTTAAAATTCATCTTTATTTTAAGATTTTCTTTTAAAGTAAATTTGCCCTTTGAAAAATATCATTAATATTACCTCACAGTACCTACCTACCTACCTCACAGTAGGTACTCATGTTTGGGAAGACTGGATAATAGTCCATACCTGGAAAAGTGTAGAAAGGGACCTTCTAACCTAATGCCACACATTGATCACCTTCAGCCCTGATGCCCTGGGGCTGTCAATCAGACATAGAGTTGAGGGTTTTCTTTTACATTCTTGTGCTTGAATCTAGTTTCACATTGATAGGACTATGACCTCGAGCAAATTGCTTGATGTTTTTGTTCTTCACGTTCCTCATCTGGACAGTGGGGCTATTAGTGCCCACCATGGGGATGTTCTAAGAAATAAATTCATTAACATATGTAAGCTCCCAGAATAGTACCAGGAACCAAGAGAAAAGTGCTCAATATGTTATGCCATATTATAAATGTTTACACATGCAAAACACTCTCCAATTTATAGTCCCTTTCCTTTTTTGAAATATTATCAGAATATGGAAAGAAGATGTAAATTGAAGATGCCTTAACACAGAGTGACAAACATTTGAGAAAGATGCCAAGTCCTCAAGTGAAATCAAGCTGATGCTATCACACTCTGTTCGAGGTCTCAGGGTGGCTGGGTGGCTGCAAGAGCAACACAGCCAGCGGTGAATTCAGGATTTCACAAAGATCCTTTCATTGTGTACATTCTGCTCTTCATTCTTATCATTCCCACGGACATAAGCTCATTTCTGATATTCAGTATTCATAACACAGACACGTACAAATGTACACAAACACCCACACTCATACACACTAACATTTTGGTTATTACACTTGCTCAAAAAATACTTTGAGCATTAGTAAATTTTTAAAAGCCTATGTGATTCTCAAAGAATGATGTTTGAATTCTACCTTGGATTTTGTTAGCTTGGAATTCAAGATTTTACGCAGTATATCAGAGAACAAGACTTAGTCTATGGCTCTCTTAGAAACCAAACCATTTATGTTTGCCTCACATTTTTATATTATGTAGGCTGTTCATTTCATATTGTGTCTAGATGGAACATGAGTAAATTCACCCTCTGGCCCCTTTCTCAGCTTTCCCAAGCCATTGACGTCAATGACCCAGTCGGGATTCTTTGGCTCATGCAACATGGCATGCTGTTCAGATGCCTACTTCAATGTTTACTCCTAAAATAAAACTGCTTCTCAAACATTAGAAAAATAATGGCAAAGGGGCCTAAGACCTCATGAAACCATATTATCTACTTTCTCATTGATTAACTTTTTTATTTACTTGACATCCCTATAGCAGCTTTCCCTCCCTTGTCTCCTCATAGTCCTTACCTCTCACCTTACCTTCCCCCCAACTTGCCTCCACCCCTTCCCTTCAGAAAAGGGGAGTCCTCCCAGGATACCAACCAGCGTGGGCACATCAAGTGACAGTAAGATTAGGCAAATCTTCTATTGATGCTAGATGAGGCAGCCCAGGTAGGGGAAAGGAATCCAAAGGCAGGCAATGCTCCAGCTTTAGGAGTCCTGCATGAAGACCCAGCTGCGCACACATGTGCAGAGGGCCTAGGTCCATCGCATGCATGCTGTCTCATTGGCTCTTCAGTCTCTGTGAGCCCTTATGGGCCCAGGTTAATTGATTCTGTAGATTTTCTAGGGGTGTCCTTGACCCCTCTGGTTTCTTCAATCCTTTCTCCTTCTCTTCCACAGGATTCAAGTTCCACTTAATGTTGGGCTGTGGATCTCTCCATTAGTTTCCATCAGTTGCTGGGTAAAGCCTCTCTGATGACAGTTATGCTAGGCTCCTATGTGCAAGTATATCAGAATATCATTAACAGTGTCAGGAGTAGGCTCCCTCTCATGACATGGTTCTCAAACTGGGCCACTCATTGTTTGATCCTTCCACTAAATTCAGCTCCATCTTTACCCCTGCACATCTTGTAAGCAGGAAAAGTTGTGAATCTAAGATTTTGTGGCCAGGTTGGTGTCCCAATCCCTCCATTGGATGTCTTTTCTGGTTACAGGATATGGCCAGTTCAGGTTCCATATTCCTTATTGCTTTGAGTCTTAGTCTCCCTCTTAGATTCCTGGGGGTTCCCATTGTCATACATATATAGCTCAGCCCAGAGACACCCCCAATATAGCTGTCTCTCCCAGTACTCTCCCTCCATCTTCTCTCCACTTTATCACTTCATCCCTCCTGCTTTCATACACACACACACACACACACACTCACACGCACACACACATACATATTGTTGATGAATTTCTCAGTGGACCCAAGATTCCTGTCCACAGAGCATGAAAAGTCAGAGGGTTGATGCCATTTGGATACCCCAGAGAATCCAGAATTTAGGACTTCATAAACTTGTAAGAATCAAATTTAAAAAGTTAATCCTACTATAAAAACTGTTTTCTTTTGTCATGATCCAAAATGTTATAATAATTTATTGTCTGTTATCAATATCACCCATAGCTCTTGCTCTTCCTCTCTCTTTCTTTCTCTCCTTTCTCTGTCAGAGTACCCCAACACACAGAATGCCTCTGTTTCCTTTCTATCTCTCTACCTCCATCCAATATACCTCCTTAATATGAAAAAGTATCACCCATAAACCCAGGACAGAAACAAAGTCAACATCAAAGGGATATAATGTCTGAATAAAAATACATGTATATGCACATATGTGCTTATAGATGTATGAATATTATATGGTTATAAATTTCTGTACATGTATTACTTTCTAATTTTACCATATATTATATCCATAAAATATTTAGCATATGTCTTGCAAAAGCTGTCGACCAACACTTAGAAAAGTTAGACACAACACACGCACACACACAAAAGCAAAATAATGTGAATAGGTTGTTTATACATTTGTCAAACACCAATACCACAGTTACTCTCTCCTACACCTTTTAAAACAGAACTCTTTTCATTCAGGATGATCTTTTCTAGTTCCCACCATTTGTCTGCAAATTTGATGATTTCCTTGTTTTTAATTGCTGAGTAGTATTCCATTGTGTAAATGAACCACATTTTTCTGTATCCATTCCTCCTTTGGAGAACGTCTAAGTTGTTTCCAGATTCTGGCTATTATGAATAAAGCTGCTATGAACATAGTTGAGCAAGTGTCTTTGTTGTATGCTGAAGTATCTTTTGTGTATACACCCAGGAGAGGTATAGCTGGGTCTGTAGGTAAAGCTATTCCTAATTTTCTGAGAAAGCCCCAGATTGATTTCCAAACCAGTTATACATGTTTGCACTCCTACCAGCAATGGAGCAGGGTTCCCCTTTCTCCACACCCTCACCAGCATGTGCTGTCACTTGAGATTTTGATCTTCGGTGCTCTGACTGGTGTGAAATGGCTCTCAGAGGCATTTTGATTTCATTTCCCTACTGACTAAGGAAGTAGAGCATTTCTTTAAGTGCCTCTCAGCCACTTGAGATTCCCTTGTTGAGAACTCTCTGCTGAGTCCTGTGTCTCATTTTTTAATTGGGTTATTTTGTTTATTGGTGTTTGATTTCTTGAGTTCATTATATGTTTTGGATATAAGCCCTTTTTCAGATGTAGGGTTGGTGAAGATCTTTTACCAATCTGTAGTCTGTCGTTTCATTCTATTGACAGTGTCCTTTGCCTTACAGAAGCTCCTCAGTTTCAAGAGGTCCTATTCATTAATTGTTTTTAGAGCCTAGCTGTTGGTGTTCTGTTCAGGACGTTTTCTTCTGTACTAATGAGTTCAAGACTCTTTATTGCTTTCTCTTCTAATGGATTTAGTGTATCTGGTGTTATATTAAGGTCTTTGATCCATTTAGATTTGAGTTTTGTGCAGGGAGATAAGTATGGATCTGTTTGAATTTTCTACATGTAAACATCCAGTTAGACCAGCACCACTTGTTGAAAATGCTGTCTTTTTCCCATGGCAAAGAAAGACACACATGGTATGTACTCACTTACAAGTGCATTTTAGCCAGATAGTATCACATAAGCATACTGTGAGTCACAGACTCAAAGAAGATGAGTAACATAGAGGATGCAAGGGAGGATGCATAAGTCTCACTTTGAAGGGGAGATAGAACAGACAGAGGCAGTGGCTGAAGAAAGGGAACAAGGTAGGGGAGGGGGCAAGGAGTTAAGAAGGCGGAGATCAGACCTGGGGACAGTGAGGCGAGAGGACAGAAGGCCTGTAGAGAAAGAGAAAGCTGGACACTTAAGTCAGGGCAGGCTCCTGGGAGGATATGAGGGGGGATTCAAGTAGAGACTCCTAGTAGCAGAGGCCATAGAGACTGAAGAGGACACCCACTGACTAGACCAGTCTCCTAGCAGAGGGAGGGGAATGCCAACCCACCCCCCAAAAGTATTTCTAACCAAAAGTTGCTCTGCCTACAAAATGTATGGGAATAAAGATAGAACAGAGATTGAGGGAATGCCCAACCAATGCCTGGGCCAACCAAATACCCTATGGGACAGTGCCAACCCCTGGCACTATGAAGGATGCACTGCTAAACTTGCAGACAGGGGCCTGAAAGAATTGTCCTCTGAGAGGCCCTACACAGCAACACTTCAAAAAAAAATCCTAAGACTCACAGCCAAACATTGGGTGTCTTGTGGAAAGTGGGAGGAAAGAGCAAAGGATCTGGAGGTGACAGGAGCTCCATAAGAAGACCAACAGAGCCAACTGACCAGGGCCCAGAAGGCCTTGCTGAGACCGAAGCATCAACCAAGGACCATGCATGAAATGGACCTAGGCCCCCTACAAAGATGTAGCAGATGGACAGCTTAGGCCTCTTGTGGGTCCACTAGCAAGCAAGCAAACAAACAAACAAACATGGGGC
>CM053766.1:150892318-150928337 GCA_028658305.1 Pachyuromys duprasi | reverse complement strand
AAACAGGGACTGTTTCAGTCTTGAGCTTGATGGCTGACTCTTTGACCCTCCCCCATACAAGCCGGGGAGTGACAGACTGGATAAATCCCAGGGGAGGACATTGCAGCCAGCCCTGAGGAGACAGGATGAGCTGGGGTTGGATGGAAGGGGAGGAGGTCCTCCCCTGTTGGTGGACTTGGAGGGGGCAGGGAGGAGATGAGGGAGGGTTGTGGAGGGTGGGAGGGAATGAGGGAGGGGGCTACACTTGGGATGCAAAGTACCTAACCTGTGATTGATAACAAAAAATAAAAATAAAATAAATAAATAAAGTATTGGGAACAGATGCATAATATGACATAAACATAGTTTGATGTTACTTAATGGTTAGAATGTAGAGAAGGAGAATCTGGCAGGGTGTTAGCTTCTTGCCAAACAATTCAGTTTAATGGTGAAGAATAATTCCTCAAGACAGCTTCAGGCATTACACAGGGAATGTGGAAATCTACTGGTGGTTAAATTGCTTTTAGCTTTGATATAATTATAGCAATTAAAAAGCTGATTCAATAGGTTAAAAATTATAGTGATACAGTGATGAATGGGAAAGATGCCACCCCTGGCTTTCATATCATGGCTTTAAACCCTAGGAGTGCCCAGTAGTTGAAAAAAATGGAGAACTCTTTTAAATAACACATACGTTCTTGATCATTTCTATGGGAGCACTTTTGAAATTATGGAATAAATACTACATCAGTGTTAAGACTGAGAAGTTCTCTAGCAATTACAGAATAAAAATTTGAGGATACAGGGTGTAATAAAGGGTCCATCAAGATGTTGAACATCTTCCTACAGCTCTCATTTCTCTCTTGGGTTCTTTCTCTCTACACATTGCTCCATGCTCTTATCATCTTGGTCCATCTTCAAACTCTTGGTTCACTGTTCCCTGTTTGATGAAACATTCCCTCCCTCTTCTGCACAAAATGACAACATCTTTCTCCAATTCCCACAGTAATTTCAACATTTCTCTGAGATTTCTGACTCTTTCCACCCACCTTCTGACAGAGCATTAAACAACAAATACCTATTGAGGCTTCATTGAGTTTAAAATACAAATAAAAGAATAAAAACAAAACAGGACAGAGAAAATTGATGCTATAGCTTTGATACAGTATAAAAATTAAGTTTTATTCTACACTGCTTTGTGAATTAAAGTATCCTAGTGGTCCAAGTTCCAGGTTGCTGAGCACCATTCCTTTAGGGGGTCTACCAAATAAGAGCCTTCTCTTGGATTTTTATCAGCTGCAATTTCTCTATATTTCAGGGTCTTCAAAATACTTCCAACAGTAGTGACTAATCATACCAGGTATCTTAAAGCTCAGAAATAATATTACCAGGAAAGTGTTGCACCCACAAAACTTTATCAAACACGACTATTTGCACAAGGAATCAGATGACATATTTGAAACAAAAGCAACTCTCTTATTTATTATTTTATATAAATATATAGTTTTATACATAGAAATTACATACATAAATATAAAACTTCTAGGTACTTTTCATTTTGAAATAATTTAGACTTACAGAAGAGACACAAAGACAAGACAGAAAATTCATGGAACCTTTCTGACCTTGGTTATTCTAGTATCTTAAATCATGATACCTTTGTAGTTATTATGAAATTAATATTTTTAAACTATGACAAACTTAGAGTTTATTTGGATTTCATTTGTTTTTCCAATATTATTTTTGTCCCCATTATACAAGCCAGAATACTGTGTTGCATTTTGTTTGCTTTTATTTAGAATAGCTTTTGTCAAAATTTTTATTTTCTACTTGATTATTTATAGTATATAGAGGGGGATCTAAGAGGAGGTGGGAGAAGGAAAATGTCAATTCGAATATATTGTATAAAATATATTTCAATTAAAATTAATGTATAACAATTGAATCTCTGTGTACTAGTATTAGGCAAGAAGAAAATAAAGGATTTAACAACTCTCTTATTTCTGAACAACTAGTTAATCTGAGACATGAGGATGAATAAAGTACATCTAATTTTTTTATCTGTAAAGTACATGACACAATGCTATTGTCTAAATACATTCATCACTTAGTTGCCATGTTGGATTGTTTTCAGAACCAATCAAAGATACCCAAGTTGACTAGTATGCAAGTCTCTTTGCTGATAATATGTAAAATGCTATGTTATTTTATATAAACTATACATGTTCTCCAATTATTTAATATCACCTTCGATTAATTATTATACCTAATTAATATAAAGGTACATAAATAGCCTTTTTGTGGTATATTGTTTATAGAACAGTGAAAAAGAATAATGTCTGTGCATCCTCAGCTCAGGTGCACGGTTAAAAAATATGTTTCATCTAAGGTTGGTTGGATATAGAATGGACATAAGATCTGGGAAGATGTAGAGGAACTACCTATCTCCAAAAATTCCCAAAACACTTAAGGGAATTTAAGTCTTAAACAATGCAATTTAAAAGGCACGCAAGACCCTGCCAAGTAAAGTAGAATTATACGCATTCAACATTGTTACACCAGCCTCTGCTGCCGTCCTCCGTACTATGTCATTCATATGCCTTCAGCAACATCAACTTCACATGCCAGAGTATTTTAGAAGAGAAAAATAACAGCCTTGGCTCGGATATTCAGCTGTTTGCAGTGGAGGATTCTGATGAAGAAAAGACTAGTTTGAAAGTATCTGCCACTAGTCACCACTGCCCTGTAAAATGAATGGTGTGTAAAGGGATTGATGTTCACGATGTTAGCAGTGGGCGTTTTACTTTGGCGATTGGAACAGAGTACTCACTGAAGGTTTAAACCACTGAGATGAGTACATCTGTGTCCAGCACCAACCGTAGGTTTGGCCCTGCTCACTAAGGGCTGGCTACTGATTAAAGAATACTTCCAGTTGTAAAGTAATGAAAAACTCAATTGTGGATATTAAATGATATTAAATGTCATTCTCACATGTTGAGTGGTGCTTGGCTCGTAGATTCAGTTTCTCAACAAGTTCGTCAAAAATCATAGGCTTTTCCACCCTGTCAGTCCCCCCCCTTTTTTGCATGTCCGCTTCTGGCTGCCTCAGTCTGTGACACATGCCAGTTCTAACCATAGCCAAATGACCCAAGACAGCCAAGAAAGCTTGATCATGTGGAGAATGGGTAAACATGTGTAAACTACTACCTGCCACATGATTTTAAAAATAACTTTCATTGAAACATTTCAGATACTAAAGTTTTCTTTTACTACTATAGTATTTGATCCAAGGATAATACTGGTTTCCTGTAACCAGTTGAGTGGTGTTTTCTTTTCTTTAATATTTTAAAACTATGTAAGAACAGGAGTTCCAAAAGAGGACAAACAGCCAACTAACCAGAGCCCAAAGGGGCTGCAGAGACTGAAGCATCAACCAAGAACCATTCATGAGCTGGACCTAGGCCCCCTAACAAAGATGTAGCAGATGAGCAGCTTAGGCTTTGCTGCTTTGCTTTGCTTTGTTTTGCTGACACAGGGGTTCTCTGTGCAGCATTGGCTCTCCTGAAACTCTGTAGACCAGGCAACTCACAGAAACTCACCTGCCTTTGCCCTTTTGCCCCTGAGTGCTGGGATTAAAGGCATGAGCTATTTGAAGAACAAAATTCCCTATTGTCTGTTTAGGTTTCATTGTAATTTTTGTTGCTTTCTGTGTTTCTGTATGCTCCTCTAGCTTTAGTTTATTCTACTGTTCCCAGTGTCATAAGGTAAAGTGACAGAGTATTAATTTGAAGTCTTTCTTTTCTGGCATAGGCATCAGGGCTGCACATTTCACACGCAGCACTGCTTTGTAATAATAAGTATGGGTGTGTGCCTTCACTTTACTGAGCTCAAGATGTTTTCTAACTTTCTTTTATTTTTTCTCTAACCCATTCCAATTGTGGAATGTGGTGTTTCATTTCCACATAATTGTAAATTTCTCATTTTTTCTGTTATTTATTTCTACTTTCATTGTAGTTGGAGAAAATGTGCACTGCAGGATTCCAACTATTTTAAATTTATTCGAGCTTGTTTTATAGCTAGTTTGTAAACACTCTTGAGAAAGTGTATAGTTTTCTGTTTGAGGGAGAAGAATTTTAGAGATGTCTGCTGTTTTATCTATTACTAAGAGCAGAATACTGGAGTAGAATTTGTTTTCCTCCATTTCTGTCAGGTTTTGTTTTATGTATTTGTGGATTTTATTAGCAGTACATGTTTGTCATTGTTGCATTTTCTAGTGGATTGCAATTTTACTGCTACAAAATGATTCTTTATAATAAAATAAAATGCCTTTTTGTTTCTACGCACACTTTAGTTCTGAAGCCAATGAACACAGCATCACAGCTTTCTCATTGAGGCTGTTCTCACAATACCTTTTCCTCTCTATGTGTTTGTTTGCAAATGTGAATCAGTACTTCCATAGTGGCTAGCTGGATTTTGCTTTGCTTTTATCTAGCTTGACACTCTGTCGCTCCATGGGATTGCTTCCTCTAATCACTTTTTATTGTACAAGACTCGCTGGGTTTGTTTGCCAAGGGTTTTTTTTTAGTACAATTTATTCAAATTGTAATGAAATTTATTCAAATTGTGGCTCCCTCCCTCATCTCCTCCCAGCCTCTCCCTCTCTCCTACCCCTCCCCCAAACCCTAACCCTAGTCCACTAATTGGGGGGGGTCCTCCTCCCCTACTATTTGACTCTAGCCTATCAGGTCTCAACAGAACTGGCTGCATCCTCACCCTCTATGGCCTGGCAAGGCTGCTCCCCCTCCCCCAGCAGGGGGACTTGATCAAAGAGCAGGCCACTGAGTACTTGTCAGAGACAGCCACTGCTCTCCTTACTAGGAAACCCACATGGAGACTGAGCTGCCCAAGGGTTCCATCTGAGTCTAGGTCCTCTCCATGCATGGTCCTTGGTTAGAGTATCAGTTTCTGTAGGCCCCTCTGCCCCCGAGCCCTGGGCCCAGATATTTTGGCCCTGTAGGTCTCCTTGGGGAGCTCCTGCCCCCTCTAGGTCTTTCTATCTCCCCCTTCTTCCATTAGATTCCCTGCACTCTACCAAAAGTTTGTTTGCCAGGTATTTTGCTCTGCTCTGCTCTGCTTTCTGGGTGTTCTATCTAATCTAATTTTAATACTTCCTTTGGATTAAGTGAATGCTCTAGTAATACTTTTATTATTTCAATGATTGTCTTTATTCTTGAGTTTTCTTAGTGGTTTCTCTGTCACTTAACATAAATTTACTGGACTGGCAATGTAGCTCAGTGGTAAAGTACTTTCCTGCTATGTGTAAGGTCCTGGGTTCAAGACACAGTACCCCAAAAATAAATATTTATGCATATATATGTGTAGCATATGTCTATAAATATAGATATACATGCTGTCAGAATGTACTTCATTTTATGCATATGCAAACCTGATGAAATGCAGAAGTGTTCCTTTAATACAATGATCCTTCTTCCTGTGCTCTTATTTTTCTAATATAACATCAGTATATTTTACAAATTTAAAAAATATCATAACTATTACATTAAATAACTTTATGTTCTTTTGAAGATACTAGAGGAAAGTATACAAGCTAAGTAATGCACATATAACATTGATATATTCATAATATATACATGTATGTGTATGTCCAGATACATGGACCAATCCAAAAAGAGACAGAGAAATGTTAATTTTATTGATACCTATTACCATTTCTTGTTATATTCATTAGTTTCTGTGGGCTCTCACTGCCCCATGCATAGTTTCCTTACTGTAATGTAGGGTAATTCATATTTAAGTTATTTATGCCATTATTATTTAGTTTGTGTCTGTCAACAAGTTCAATAATAAACTTACACCTATTATATTGTATAATGTCTATAAAATCATTCACTATAAAAAGAGTATTATATACATATTACATTTTCATGATTGCATAATAAAATCTTCCTTTGTTCTTGGGAGTGGAGGTAAATGTATTTGAATTGCTGTTTGAGACTTTTAGACTGAAGAATTTTCTTTGGATTATTTTCCTAAGAGCTTTCTGCCATTCACTGAAACCACAGATGCTGAGACTTATGGCCAACACCTGGGCAGAGTGCAGGGAATCTTACAAGGGGAGTGGGAAATAGTGGGATCTGGAGAGGACAGGAACTCTACAAGGAGAGCAGCAGAATCAAGCGGTCTGAGCACAGGGGTCTTTCCTGAGACTGATGGTCCAACCAGGTACCATGCATGGAGGTAGCCTAGGATCCCTGCACAGGTGTGGCCCATGGCAGTTCAGTGCCCAAGTGGGTTCCATAGTAATGGGAACAGGGACTGTCTCTGACATGAACTGATTGGCCTGCTTTTTTATCATCTCGCCCTGATGGGGGAGCAGCCTTGCCGGGCCACAGAGGAAGACATTGCAGCCACTTCTAATGAGACCTGATGGACTGGGATCGGAGGGAAGGAAAGGAGGACCTCCCCTATCGGCGGTCTTGGGGAGGGACACGGCTGCAGAGGGGGGAAAGGGAGAGATTGGGATGGGAGGAGGGAGGGAACTACAGGGGTATATAAGGTGAATAAAGTGTAATTAGTAAATAATTTAATAAAAAAATATTAAAAAATGGCAGGGTTTTCTGTAACCTGGCTTGCTCCCAGATAACTGAGACAAAGACTATTTGAATTATTGACGAAGCTTCAATGCATAATAGCTGAGCAGTTACTAATCTATTCTAATCTTCTAACACAATCTGGCTACTTCCCTGCCCAAATCCCTGAGATACTTGTGTTTAGTGTTGACCTTGCTCTCTGCTCCACACATCTTCTTGCGATGGCTCCTGGACCCTCACCTCACGGCCAAATTTTCTACTGTCTGTTTCTCTCTCCTCCCCTTACTAGAATAGCCCAACCCTATTCTCCCTCTGCTAGTGACAAATCAGAGAATAAATGAAGAGCAATGTTTACACAAATTGAGGCAGAAGAATCTTTGAATAAGTATTACAAGGCCGTGTCCGGATTGGAACCAAATATGGGGAGGGGACAGAGAAATCAGCATTTGAATAATTCCAGGATAATCCTTAAACTACACAGTGCAAAAGAACATCATGCCAACAATTCATGAATTCTCCCAGTCATTACTTTTCTTGCAATACCCTTATTTTACATTCATTTTTACTCATAAATTCTTCCAGTTATTATTTCTCTTGTAATTTCACTATTTTACATTCGCTTCTCAGTCATGACTTTTCCCATCCACAATTCCCAGTCTTACTAGATTTTGAATATGTTGCCTTGACACCATCATGCCTGCTGAAGGAGAGCTGTCCACCTCACTGTGGTGACTAGGATGTGATAAGTTGCTTTTTCTTGCTCTTCATCTTTATCACCCAAATTTTTACTATCACTTTTCTGTTAGTGGCTTAGTTTGCTTTACATCTTATTTAGATAGAAATGAGCATCTAAATATATAATCAATGTACATCAAAATTTGGGGAATTCTCTGTCAATATTCTTATAACATTTTACTATTATTTTTCTCTTTTTTCCCCTCTCAGATTAAGTAAATGTTTCTGTTTTAAGTGGTATCTCACATTTTTTTCTACAGACTCTGATCGTTTCCCTTTATTTTTCTTTATCTTTATGGATTTGGGGCTTTGGTTTTTATAAATCTTATCTTAACATTTCCTGACTTTTTTGACTTTCAATTTAAATACTCCTCTTGATTCTTCATGCCAGTGCTCTATCTCAGTTATTACACTCTTTGCTGAAAGTCTCCCATTGTTACCAACCGTGGCATTGACTTTGTGGTCCTCCTGCCTCAGTGTCCCGGTTGCTGAGCTGCAGGAATGTGTCAGCCCCAATTCTCCACCATCTTGTTCCCGTTTCTCTCCTGAGCCTTTTATTTGGTAAAACACTACTGTCATGTTTTTTATTTCTTCCAGCATGTCTTCTTTTGACATATCTGTAATATGTATATATGTTCAGAATTTTATAGTGATCCAGAGTTTGTGCATGTTTATCTGTGTGTGTGTTTATGTGTTGGTGTGTGCATCTTTATGTGTATATGTCTGTTTGTGTGTATGTCTGTGTGTCTTGTGTGTCTGTGTTTGCTTGCTTTAGTGGCTCCCCTGAGCTATTTCCATAAGACTTCTGGCTCTATCACTGCTCATATCTGCCTCTATAGCTGCATTGGAATGACAGTAGCTATGGAAGGGCTCTCCTGTTTGCCACCTTTCCCAGTCACTCTGTGGAGCTCCTGGCCTCAGTGTACATCACTCTCAGTTGCTGGTCTCCATACTCAGCAGGCAGGGATTTTATTGAGATATCCCCCAAGGCACAAGCTGCCTGGTAACCTGACTCAATAAAAATCACGAATTTGGGGGGTATATTTTTGAAGCCAGCCTTTGAGATTCGCCCCCAAGTGGGCTCTTTTTAGCTGTGCACTTCCCTGGTTCTCTGTGGTTTTCTGCCTACAGTTAAACCTGCAATTTTGTGGAGCCACTGTTGCCTTCTACCCTGCCTATCACTGAAGCTTCCATTTTTTTCAAGTATAAGTATTTAATTTTTTTTAATTTTAACATTTTTATTTTATATTAATCACAGGTTATATACTTTGTATCCCAGCCGTAGCCCCCTCCCTCATTCCCTCCCTATCCCCCCTTTCCCTCCCTCATCTCCTCCCTGCCCCTTTCCAAGTCCACTGATAGGGGAGGACCTCCTCCCCTTCCGTCTAACTCTAGCTTATCAGGTCTCTTCAGGAATGGCTGCAATGTCCTCTTCTGTGGCCTAGCAAGGCTGCTCCTCCCTCGGAGGGCAGGAAGGTAGAGGAGCCAGCCATCGAGTTCATGTCCAAAATAGTCCCTGTTCCCCTTACTAGAGACTTTCACTGGCCTTTGAGGATAGTCCATAGATTATCTTGAATAAGTATTACATCATTTTAATGTCCTTACAATTCTCAAACACTTTGTAAATTTGTACTTTGTTTATTTTTACCTATTATGTTAGATATTCAAGGAATCTATTGGGTTCCTATGATACTATTAGGAAAATGGACATCCACACACACCAGCTTCTATGCTGAATGCAGAATAATATTTTGATGAAGTTTGCACAGTGCTTTATTTTTCTGTTCAGAACTCACTCAACTGCTACAGTATACACAGAGGTTACCCCTGTGTCAACGCTGAAGGAAAGGGTCAGTGGCAGCTTTCAATTACAGTGTGTAAAACTCTGCATGCATTCCGCTGTGAGGAGGAGAGTGAGCTTCTCTGGAGTCCACTGTCATTTTACCATCCCAGAGTGGACTACAGAGCTAAGAGTTCTGCCCTAGCAGAGTAAATAAGTCCTGGGCTTTCCCTTGTTCCTCATTGTCAAATCCATTCTCCTGTTTAAAAGCTGATGTAGCAGCAGCAGGATGTGTGCCTTGTCCCACATGCTGCCTCACCTAGAAAGCAACCTTCCTTGGTCGTGGTAGGAGAATCTATGGAATTCATTGATCTCTGCCCCCCCCACCTGTGTTTGTGTGTGTGTTCGTGTAAGTGTGAGTATGTATGTGTGCTTTTGTATACATGTGTCTATCAGTGTGTATATGTGCATCTGTGTATGTGTCTGTGTGTAAGTGTATTTTGTGTATGTGTGTTTATGTGTGTATATGTGTATGTTTGTCACATTTGTGTTTCTGTATATGTTTGTATGCATGTCAGTATGTATGTGTGTGTATGTGTGTTTACATGAGCACTGAGGGTCAGTCCCAGGGCCTTGTGCATCCTAAGCACAGTGGAGATATGCCCCCTTCTCATCTTAAAAGAAAAAAGTCCTTCCTAAGACGTTTGACTGACTTCAGTTTAACAAAGGAATATTCCATCTGTTAAGAAAGCATTTGTATATTTCCAATGAAATAATATAATAATGAAACTATCTGAGCTATCCCATTCATTAATCTGGTATGGATGAAGCTAGTGTGAGCAAATCAATGTATCAAGAACGGAACAATTTGATGCCGAAAGTCTCTCCAACGAGACATTAATTCCTGAAAGAGGAAGACGCTTGTTTGTTGGCTTCATAGACCCAGTGAAGCTTAGTTTTATCTACAGGTCATACCAAGTACAAAGCATTTTTTTTCTTTCAACCTGAAACAGCAGTAGAGAGAGCTGGTTGCTCCTGCCGTGTACGTAGATGATGAAAAGGGGATGAGCCCAAGTTCAAAATTAAGAATTAATTCATGGAGCTCCATTTTGGAATCTTAAGAGCATCCATTCCTCACTAACTTTTCACCAAATAGCCCGTGTGTTAGAATTTTTATATCAATTATTTCATTACAGGTTATAAAATAAATTTATATGTTTTACTTTTCAATGATCAAACTTCAATATATTTCAAGAAGCTTTAATACTTTCAAATGTGCTCTTCAAGTTTTAAAAGTCAAACGTAAAAGTCAAATGTTTAAAAATACAGGTATAACATATTTTTAATGAGAAATTACTAAACTTGTATCTTCTTTGTGTTTGCAGCAAAATAAGAAGCCACGTTATTGGGATAAGCCCATCTTTGAGTCCTACCCGCAACCACCAGCCCACATCTTCATTCTCACTTACGTGGGATATGTGGTTGGAACTCTGTTCGGTTACATCAGAGACTTTATGAGGAAATGGGGAATAGAAAAATGCAAAGCTGCTGTAGAGAGAGAAGAACAAAAAGTACGTATGTTTGCCTTTCTCAATCTGGTCAATGTCTACCCTCCTCAAAAATAATGAATAAGGCACAGACCCTAGAAAGAAGGACATGTCTAGGAACTACTCATCTTAGATTCCATTAATCTCTTCTCACTAAGTCCTGTCTCTGATCTAATTGTGGCCTTGTTTTTTCACAAGCATTTATTGGAATACTATTAATTGCCAGATACAGAAATTAAGCTTTCTTGTTCATTATCATAATTAATTTAGACAGTATTTCTTTTTTAATTAATTTATTTTTAATTAATTACAGATTATTCCCTTTGTATCCCAGCTGAAGCCCCTCTCTTGTCACCTCCCAATTCCACCCTCTCTTCTCCATCTCCTCCCATGTCCTGCACCTAGTCCACTGATAGGGGAGGTCCTCTTCCCCTTCCATCTGATCCTAGCCTATCAGGTCTTATCAGGAATGGCTTCATTGTCTTCCTCTGTGGCCTGGTAAGGCTGTTCCCCCCTTAGGGGTTGGTGATCAAACTGCCAGCCACTGAGTTCCTGTCAGAGACAGTCCCTGTTCCTATTACCAGGGCACCCACTTGGAGATTGACCCACCATAGACTACATCTGTGCAGGGGTTCTAGGTTATCTCCATGCATGGTTTTTGGTTGAAGTACCAGTCTCAGAAAAGACCCCTGGGCCCAGATTTCTTGATTCTGTTACTTTTGTTGCGGAGCTCCTGTCCCCTCAGGTGTTTCTCTCTCCCCTTTCTTCTATAAGATTCCCTGCACTCTGCCCAAAGTTTGGCTATGAGTCTCATTATCTGCTTTGATACCCTGCTGGGTAGAGTCTTTCAGAGGCCCTCTGTGACAGGCTCCTGTCCTGTTCCCTGTTTTCTCCCTCTTCCAATGTCCATCCCATTTGCCTTTCTGAATGAGGACTGATCATCTTACTCAGGGTCCTCCTTCTTTGTTAGCTTCTTTAGGTGTATATATTTTAGTATGTTTATCCTATATTATATATCTAATATCCAATTATAAGTGAGTATATACCATGTGTGTCTTTCTGCTTCTGAGATACCTCACTCAGAATGATCTTTTCTAGTTCCCACCATTTGCCTGCAAACTTCATACATGCTGGAGAGGATGTGGAAAAAAGGGAACCCTCCTCCATTGCTGGTGGGAATATAAACTCATACAACCACTTTGGAAATCAATCTGGAACTTTCTCAGACAATTAGGAATAATGTTACCTCAAGATCCAGCTATACCACTCCTAGGCATATAATCAAAATATCTCAAGCACATAACAAGGATATTTGCTCAACCATGTTCATAGCAGCTTTATTTGTAATCACCAGAATCTGGATACAACTCAGATGTCCCTCAACAGAGGAATGGAAACAGAAATTTTGGTGCATTTACACAATGGAATACTACTCAGCAACTAAAAACATAGACAATATTTCTATAACATATATGATAAAAAGATCATTGTAATGATGAATGAACCAATGTGAAAGACACCAAGGAAAGCAAGAACACTGGGAGGTACTTTTCTCTGGCCTTCCAGATTCAGTATCATGTGTGCTCTATTCCAAAATAAGAACAGGTATGTGAGTGAAATGTGACATTTTTACTTCATCCAGGTCAGGATTTCTCAACAGTTGCACTGCTTTTCTATCTCACCAGATAGTTGCTCTGTTTGAAGAGACCTGTGCACTGAGGGAATTCAAACAGCATCCCTGGCCTTCACACACTAGATTTGCCATTAACAGTGACTGACACACATAGTGATGAGTAAGTCACTCTGTTTAGAACCATTTACCCAGCTATTTTGAAAAATATCTATATTGCCTATTTCTGCACTGAGCTAGAGAATAAATGGAAAGATAGAGATCTATCATCTATGTATATTAAATAGTTCTTTGTAAAAGTCATACACATTGTGATCATATACCATTCAACTCTTTCCATTTCAATCCTCTTCTCTATACATCCAACTTTATTGTTTAGGTGTTGGCAAGCTGTGGCTTCTCTTGACTGATCTCATCACTAGAATTTTACTGGGACACTTGTTCCTATATATTTTTCATGGTTGTTCTGGACCTGCCTTGGAGATCCAGCTTACTTTTTGGGTACACATTGTTAGGCTGAAGACACATGGGAGATGCCACAGATTCATCTTGAGAGTTTTCTCCTGCGGTCCATCTTCATATATTCAGCTGCCAATTCTTTAAAATAAGCTTGGCAAGGAAGAATCAGCCATTTTGCACTTCTAACAATCATTCTTCCCTATTTCACATATGTGAATGATATGCACAGCTGCCCACACCAAAAACCTGGGTGAAATCTTTATCTCAATGTTTCTCCAAGGGATCAACCATCTGTTGTGGCACGTGTTGAACATCTCTTAGCTTTATCTCTTTCTGCTGTCCTGATGTTACTACTTGGTCCCAGCCCCATTGACTCATCTAGATGTTTTTTGTATCTGTGTCATCTTTCTGTAATTCATTTTTCATAGTATGGACAGAATAATCCTTCTAAATCTACAATCTACATTCTTCTGCCAGAAAGCCGCCAACATTATTCTCATTGTTCTTATAACAAACATTCATGGATTATAAAAGAATTATAGTGTGACCGTGCTTGTCTTTCACACAGCCCTTGTCCTCATACACAGCTCTGGAATTCTTGGTTCCTTGAATATCCTCTTCCCTGACCATCTTGCATCACTGTCAGTTTCCTTAAAGGATTTCTAGCCTTTGCTTTACCACTCACTCTTCAACATTCATGATTTAATTTTGTTTATCCCAGGATCCTTTCCTCAGCAATATGTCTGGGTTAGGGAGTTTTGAAATCTCTCCTAGTGCCCTCCACTTACTTCTTGAATGCTTCTCATCAGCATCTTTTTTTAAACACCCAGAAGTGGTTAGCAAGAAAACAGTCCCTTTCACACACACACAGGGCCATGACACATATGATATCACAGCATACTTAGTGAGTGTGCTTTTTGTATTTGTTGCCTGTTGCATTTGAGCTCCTTTAGAAATTTAGGGCCTTTTAGAGTAAAGAGTTATAATTATCAATAACTCTATTCTTGGGATCTGACTGAGTCCTTCTATCTTGTCTGCAGACTGACCCTGTTTAATGCCTCATACTTCTGTCAATATCCTTTTCTTGTGTTAACAAACTTTCTAAACCATATCTTGAATACTATTTAGCATGTAATAAGCTAATTTCCAGTGACCTATTGTTCGTCTTAGTGATAATGATCATTTTTGTATTCTAAATACCATCACTGGTGATACAAGAAACCAGCTATGAGCAATAACTTCAAAAAAGGACCACTTTATAAATTGGCAATTGAATATTTTGCTCAAAAAAAAATAAATGAATCTTTATTTCCCTCCTTTGCCTTTTTCATAACCAAATATAAGAGTCCATTAACTAATCTTTACTATTATTTCTCTCATTTCTTTATTCAAGCAAAAATATTACCTTAAATTTAACATTTTTTTTCTTTTAGGCAGTTTTGCTTTCTTATGCAAACACCCTCACACTGACTCCAACAGGCTCTTTTATTTGCTGGAATAGGAATGTCTGCTGCCGCAGTTCCAGATTTGAACACTTAGTCCCAAGTTGGCAGCACTGTTTCTAGAGGTTTACGAGGTTTACCCTTAACGAAAGAAGCATGTCACTTGGGGGCAGACTTTGAGAGCTTAAAGCCTCACCCTGCTTCCGTTTGCTCTCTGCTCTGTTTTGGGGAGTCCAGATGTGAGTGTGCACTTCCTGGTCTTGATGCACGTGCAGTACTGCCACTAAGCCTCTCTGTCATGATAGAAGTTTATCCCACTGAACCTAAAAGCCAAATTAAACTCTCTGGTTCTGTAAACAGCCTGATAGCGGTGCTTTATCACAGTTACAGAAGAGGAACTAACTCAGCTTTGATAATCTCTTTCCCCTGTACTAGGAAGGAGAAACAGCACAAAGTTCCAAACCACACTCCATGATTACAAAATAAGCTCAGAGCTCTCGGTAAAATTATCAGTAGACTCTAGAGAGAAAAGGACAACACAGATAGGCAGGGATTCAAAGTTTTTGCTTAACTTCTCCATTTTCCTCTTCATTTTAAAGTATTTTCTACAAGTTCTCTTGCTAAAGTCTGCTTGTCTTGAAACATAATGACTTCTGGAAATGACTATCACAATGAGATATCTAACGATCCAACTTGGTAAAATGTAGGAACTATCTGCAGGCATAATTATTGGAGACTTTCAAAACGTCAAGCACAAACTCCGTCACTCCACATTTCTCAAGTACAATGTCCTGATATCCAAGAGCCTCTATATGATTTAATATACAATGTGATGCCAGCTTGATATAAAACTCAGCAGTTGAAACAGTCTGTACTGTACATCTAAGTAGTGTTGATTCCTGATCAAGTACATCCCAGACATCTCTGGAATGCATCCACCTGAAGCAAGGACAAGTGTCAACTGTGTAAAAACGTAGATGAATATTCACATATGCATGAATTCTAATTTTTTCTGTGTCATCTACATTATAGATAAGAAAACAACATCAAGAGGATCTCAAAAAGGCTTTTTCCTGAGCAATCTGAAGGTTGGGATCCATTAGAGTAACCAGGCGATATGGCAGATGGCTCAGGCACTGATCTTTCTGTGTGGGCAGATGAGGGTCTGGAGAACTTCTTGGTGTACCCCTAGTAATCGATTAGCGTTTGGTTTTTGAGACAGTAATATTAGACTAGTGCTTTATAACTTGTGTAGTCATTGAAATCAATGGGTTTTAATATAAAAATAATGCCTGGGCCTTACACAAGAGTCCTCTGATTTAACTACTTAGGGTAAACCCTAGATAAAGGGACACATACAAGCTTGCTGGGTATGCAAGCACATTCACCAACCAAAGCTGCGAGCCGATACTTCAGAACACTCCTTCTCAAGTTCATGATGTATACAAATACAGAAAGGGTATTCATAATCTAATGAAGATTCTGTAGGTCCAAGATCCTTCATTTCTAAACATGATCATGAGAGAAGCCAATGCCTGTTACTCCAGAAGCCCTGCCTTGGAGGCTCAGTCCCCAGCTGTGCTCAGATGGCGGCAGCACCCTCTCTGTTGTCCCCAGGTGCTCATCTCCTTTTGCATGCCCAGCTAGGTGCCATCAGGTCACTGAATGGTGGTCCCGATATGCTTCAGTGAGGTGGTAGTTTTTTAAAGTTCACTATCAATGACTAGCAACTGGTGATAGGGATGAGTCCATTTGAGCACACATCCTAGTCAGCTGGTCTGTCCAAAGGGTTTGTCTTTACCAGCTTTTCCCCTCCAGTACTGCCACTAGCAACCGTTCCACAGTCCATCTCTCAAGGCCTCATTCACAAGGTCTTAAGCTCTTTCCAATCTCTGTGTTCACTTTTTTCCTTCCTCTATTCAGTTTAAATTCCATGATCTGTGATTAAATATTCTACTTTATATGCACTCTTGCCTAGGGGGGCTGATTTTTCTTTAAATTGAGGATTATGAAGTCCCAGGTGGTTGAGTGGTGTCTGCCAATCATATTCAGCATACGTCGCCACTGACCCTTGTCTATATTCTATTCCCTCTTCAAGCCCACAGCACCTCTCGATTCTCTTGGTGTTCAATAGTCTACTCCTTCCTGTTTTACTGAGAAAACAGAGGAAAGTGAGAGCTTACATTCTTACCTCCTCCTCCACTACTCCCAGTTGTACCTCTGGGCTTGCACTCCAGGCTTCTCCTTCCACAGTCTTTCCCAGATCAGTAAGTGGTGACTCTGGCAGTCCAGGGCCTCTGTACAAAAGCCTCCAACTCATCCTTTGTGCTGCCCTTTCTCTTTCACCCCAACTCAAATCTGTCCCGAATTATTAATTGCCCTGTGTTCAAAACGTTTATTCTCACGACCCATGCTGCTGCAGCTCCGTGTAAAGCACTTTGCTCTTCCCAGCGGACTTGATGCCCACCCCAGCCCTGTAAGCTCTCTGTAACAGACAACCGATGGGATTCTTTTAAAACCCAAGTTAGGCTGCATGCCATCTTTGTCCAGAATTTTCCAATGTCTGCCCAAGTCACTAACTAACAACAGACTTGGGGGATGCTGTGCAAAACGTGGTCCCTCTTTTGTCTCTAATTTACCTCTTCTATTACTCTCCCCTGGCTCTAAGATCTCCTGCCTCTTCCTCAGACTCCTCCTGCTCATCCCACCTACCTCAGGGAATTTTACTTTTTATTTCCCTCTTCTTAGAATGATCTTCCCTTGGGCATCTATAGAGCTCATTCTTGTCTCAACCATTACTATGAATCCAATAGCCAGTCGGCAAGACAGCTCAGCAGGTAAAGGTTCTCAACACACATTGATCAATGTGTCTGCCTTGATGTCAGTCATTACTACAGCCCTGTAGTATAACTTAAAGTCATGACCACTAATACCTTCAGCAGTTCTTTCATTGTTCAGAATTGTTTGAGTTATTCTGGAATTTTTCTGTTTCTGTATGAAATTTAAGACTTTGATCAACTCCCCCTAATGGGGAGCAGCTTTACCAGGCCACAGAGGAAAGCAATGCAGCCAGTTCTGATGAGACCTGATAGGCTATGGTTAGAGGGAAGGGAAGGACTCCAGGAGGGGCATGAGAGGAGATGAGGGAGGGAAGGAAGGATTGGAAGGGGATGAAGGAGGGGGCTACAGTGGGGATACAAAGTGAATAAACTGTAACATAAAAATATAAACAATCTTTTAAGTGAAAGAAAACATTTTTTTATTTATGTGAAGAATTGCATTGGAATCTTGATGGGAATTGTGTTCAGAACGTAAAATGCTTTTGGTATAACAGCCATTTTTACAATAAAAATCCTAATTCATAGGCATGGGAGACTTTTCCCTCTTCTTACATTTTCTTGAATTTTTTTCTTCAGTGTCTGAAGTTAATAATAAAGTTTTTATTATTCTAGTTTTTCACTCCCCTAATTAGATTTATATAAAGATTTCTTCTTGGGCAATCTCAATGGAATTTTTTCCTGATTCCTCTCTCAGTGTGATGAAAGCTACTGACGTGTGCATTAATTGTATGTCCTGTTACTTTTATGAATGTACTTAGCAGTTGTAGAAATTATCCAGTAGAGTATTTATGGTCTGTTATGTATAGAATCATATCTTCTGCAAATAAGTATAATTTTTGCCTCTTTCTTTTTGTATCTACTTTATCTCTTTTTCTTTTGTAGTGAGAACATTTAAGATACTTTGTTTTATCAAACTTAAAATGCAGCGTTTATTATTATAAATATGACCACCATCCTGTCCATTCATTCTCTATAACTTACTCATCCTGCAAAACTCAAACTCTGGGCCAGTTACAATTTCTAATTTATGCAGTGATGCTTTCTGGCATTCTGGCATTTTTTTCTACTGGGGCTGTATCTTTGACACTTAGGAATTATTGTTTTTAACTTACTGTATAAATTTAAGGAAAATAAAAGAATTGCCATAATGCAGAAAATTCAATAGTATTTTATATCTATGGTTTTAGGTAGAATTCTCTCTTTCCTACACCGTGTCCCCAAATCACTGGGTCCTCATTGTCTGTATTACACTGAACTCTTTATTTCAGAAATACAAAAGTAAGTAAGCTGAGTGACAAATCAAATCTATAGATAGGAAATAATAAGTCCTAGCACAATACTTCTGTCTTTGGAATACTCAATCTTCATTGGGCAAGAAACAGTCTGAAATGTTATGAGATCATAGATCATCAAATAAACTCATAGCTCTTAATAACAAACCTATATCACAGCTATTAGAAAAATTGAGTGATCTGAAGTTGTCAAACATAACCAGCAGAGTGGGAAATTCGCATGCAACAGTAAGTTCCTTCCACGTGTATTTATGACCATTCTTTCTTACCTGAAATCATAATTTCCTCCTGAGAGACCCTCTCATTGTCATTGAGCACCAAAGTGTGAAATAACAGAAAGGGCTGTGGCTAGGGTATAGCCACTTGCCATCGAAAGTGGCATATTTTCTGTATTTTTCTCTAGAGTCAACCAAATCAAGGACTGAGTAGGCAAATCAGTAGCACAAAGAGATCTTCTACAATGGCCTTCCCATGATCCTGTCTCAGAAAACCAGCTTTGTACTATGAGGAAGAGCAAAGATACGGATAGTGAGAAAGCTAATTTTCTATTATTCAGCACATCCCCACTGACTGTAGGATAAAGTTTAATCTCAGGCAGCTGTATAAATCTTCATTCTATGCCTAGGAGGTACAGTGTATCCACACTGTCAGAGAGGTTACAGGGTAGGGTAAGAAAGATAATCAGAGGGCATATGAATCATGATATTGGCTTTGACTTTGAATGAAGTGGATTCTGAACAAAGGACAAAATGATATACAAGATGGTTTATTCTCACAGTTCTTCTCAAATGTTCTCTGTATTTCTAGTGAACAAGCCTACTCACAAAGCCTTCAGAATTATGCTTGCCCATCATAACCTCCTTCTACCTTAATGCTACCTACAAGGTCCTTTTTCTACAGTCTCCCCAATTCCTCCAGCAAGGTGTCATTTTCTCTCTTGCTCCAATTCTGCTTCTCCACAAGCTTGTCAGCTCAGTTCATGGCCCTCAGCATGTCACAGCTAGCTACCTGCCAACAGCAGTTTTCCAAGGGGTCTTCAGATTCTTTCCTCAAATCACTACCAAGCTTCTCATGATTAGTGAGGACTTCTACCACAGTTTGTATCACCCACCCATGTCCTGATGGATGAGTATATTTAGATTTAAAAAATCAATACTAATATCTCCACTATTTTTTCCTACTGAATTGTTTGAATATCAGTACATTTCAATCTTATAGCTGGAATAACTCCTTATGTATAGAAAAAAGAAGACCTCCTTGTCTCTGCCACTTCCTCTTGAATTGAGCTAGCACCTTTGTTATCCTTTTTTTTTTTTACGTGACTGCACTAGGGATTGAACCTAGGACCTCATATATGAAGTCTACCACAGAGAAAGTTTGCCAGCCATTTGATTCTACTTTTTCTTCTGGCAGAGTCTCACTAAATTGTCAAGCTTAGTCTGAAAAGACTCTGTTTTGTGAGCTGCATAAGGCTTCACCATCCATCTGTCCTTGCTCAGAAAAGCCCTCTGTTGGTTAACCAGGCTCTTCCACTTCTCTCACACACCAACAGCAAAGAAAATCTTCTTAAAAAATAAAAATAGGCAGGAAAGACCAAAGGTAACCTTCTACCTCTGCTTGTATGAAAACAGGATTTTGTGCCACTGTATCAGGACTTTGAGAGCTTTTACACGAGGAACCTTTACATGAGAATCAGAGACAGCTGGAGTCACACCACCTGCAGCTCCCCGGAGCCCTACTTCGACATGCTGGAGAAAGTGTCTGATGACTATAACTGGACGTTCAGGTGAAGCGGCTGGCTGGAAGGGCTTGACGGAGAGAGACTCTTTGAGGGAAATTCTAGCATGGACACAAGGTTACAGATCTGAAAACCCCCAGGAGTAGATGAGGCTGATCTTTCACGCTCCAATTCTGCCATTTCTCACTATATGGTAGAAGAAAGGTAACTAAGCTGTCAGCCTGCTGCTTTCACATTTTAACATTATAATTAAGGCTGGACCTGTGTACTCAGAGGGTTACAACACACAAAGCCCCCCTGAAAAGCTCTTAGTCCAGCATTCCATCCTGCGTTCTCAGTGCTGGAACCAGTGGCGACTGTGGCACTGTTTTTCCTGCATAGGTTCTATAGCACTTTCAGCCAGAACTTGAGTGTCATCAGTCAATCATCCAGGGAAAACCAGTGCCTGGCAACACCCTGGGGATAAGACCTTTTACTAATGTTGGGCCTCATGATCAGGTTGCATCCCTCTAATGAAAAGCCAAGAACAAAAGTGGAAAGGACAGTATGAGGCTTGGCCCAGACTGAAGCCTTTGAGGCAGTAGAGTACTAAAGAAGACAGGCCCACACATTCACTTCTGCATCTCCCTGCAGGCATACAGGAAGAGTCAAACATGTCCTCAACATGGCCTCCTACAACTATCTGGGGTTTGCAGGCAAATATGATGAGTCCATGAGGATCGTTAAGGAAACTCTAGAAAAGTATGGCGTGGGTGTGGCCAGCACCAGACATGAAATGGGTAAGCATATTGATTAATTTGGAATTTTGTCCTTTTGAGTCTCAGATTCACAGTAACACATATCAAATCAGGATTGTGTCGAGGCCATGTACCTCAAATAAAGCAGGAAGAGTCAGAGCAGGAAGAGGAAAAGGAGAAAAAAGAAGAAAAGAGATATAACCACATTTTTTAATGTCAGCCATCCTGTTTTGTCATAGTTTTTTAAGTATGTGCTTAATTCTTCTGAACAGTTAAAATGGATCTTCCATGACCAGACTTCTAAAATACCAATTATCATGCCTCCTTCAGGACAACCTTTGCTTTTCTTTCCCTCTCTTTTTAAAGGTGCCCATCATAATCCTGCTGTTGTATGAGTATACACATGTCTCTGTTGCTCAAATGTGGATACTCTGAGCAGAGGGGTCGGCCTTGTGGACTGCTGTGGTAAATGTATGGATGGAAGGATGGATGGATGATAGATGAATTTCTGAATGTACAACATGGATCAGATTATTTTCTTCTCTTTAAGAAAATAAAACAACTTTTCGTCATAGAAGGGGTAGAATTGATGGGAAAGAAATTGCACTTCAGACAAAAACATAGTGCATACTTGCCCTTGCAAAATGTTTTCCAACTCTTCCTCATGTTGGTTTTTCATGCAGCATCTCATTTACTCTTTAAGAGCTCCTATGCTCCGGGAAGCCTGTGTGGCACTATTGCCAGAGTTTGGAGGAGAAAACTCAGGATCATGGTGTCTATGTGATATCCTCTGCAGGACTAATAGCCTAACCTTAGAGTTTGGGTGAGGTCAGCTTCTCTGCTGTCTCTTCAGGTAGCAAATAAAGAGTCCACCAGCTTTCTTCAGGCCTGCTTAAGATCATAGTAGAATCTCATCAATAGGACTAAACAATTAATGAGTAGCAAATCACAAGCCCTCTCAGATGATTGTTTGTTGGATGGGCTTGAAAAAACAATCTAACTGACTAGAGGTGTACCCTTAGGGCTATCACATTATGCCAATAGACCTTTTAAAGCATACTTAGTCATATGTGTGCAACAAATCACTCAAATTAAATAAAAGCCTTTTAAATAACAAATTCAAATCATTATTACACTCTAACTACTTTATTAACTCTTTGAGAATGTTATAAAATGTATTTCCATTATATACACCTCAATTTTTCTCCTTAGCTCCTTCCAGATATATGCATCCTCCCTTACTCTCCAACTTCCTGGCCTCTTTTATCTTTATTTAATAACCACTGGTAGCATTTGTACAGTCCACATACCCTTTGGTGTTGAGCCATCCATTGGAACATAGTCAGGGTACCTTAAAGAAAACTGACATTTCTTTCCCCAGAAGCCATTAGCTGTCCACAGCTCCTCAGTGAGGGATTAGAACTCATGAACCCCTCCTACTCCATGCTAGAATGCTCACTGGCTTGATCTTCTGAGGGTCTTGTGTAGGCAATCCCTGCTACTGTGAGGTTTATGAATAGAGTAGTCCTTTCAAATAGAAGATACTGCTGTGTACTTGTCCTTCCTCCATAATCTCTGGCATTTACAGTATTTCAGGCCCCTCTTCTACAGTGGTCCCTGAGCCTTCAGAAAGGATGTGATGTAGATATACCTTATTCTCTGAACTTTCAGCTGCTAATAAGTGTCTGCATTGATCTCCATTCAGTGACAAGCTCTGAGAGCTTCACTAATCTGTTGGTAGAAAGGCATGAATGTAGAATACAGTTTGATCCTATATTTATTTAGCAAAGTAATAGTAGATTCATGCCAGGGCTTACAACCTCTTCAGCCATGGTTCTAGCCATGTTTCATTGTGAGGAATATATTTCCTCCTATGAAGAAGGTCTTAAGTCCAAGCAGAAAGCATTCACTATTAAACCCAAGGACATATCTTACCATCCCAGTCAATATTACCATTCATAGGGTTTGTAGTTGGGTAAGACGGCCAATGACCTTTCCTCCAGCAGCCTGCAGAGTACCTTCTGTATTGTGAGAGCTAACCAGGAGAGAGGAAGCTGTCTAGTCATTACCAACTGAATTTGTCTGTTTTCTTTGATGAATATGTGTGTTATCATTAAGCAACAGGACCTTACCATCAAATTCTGATGAGCAACCAAAAGCAATGGCAATGGCTTGTATTGTTTTAGGGTCCCTGGGATACCTTTGACCAACAACTCACAGGAAAATATTATATATCTGGGATTTGGGATTTTTATTTGGCTTTTATGATGAACATAATTCTCTAAGTGAGATAACTCCAACTAAACTTTTTTATATAAATACATATATGATACTTATAAAATAGTAGGCTTTTACATGGCTTTTTCAAACATCTTTATTACTGATATCTTTCCATCTTCTGATATCTGCTTCAATTTCTTTCTTCAGAGACTTGAAGTTCTTGTCATACAGGTCCTACAGTTGCTTGGTTAGACTTTCACCAAGATACTTTATATTACCTGTGGCTATTATGAAGGATGTCGTTTCTGTAATTCTTTTCTCAGTGCTTTTGTCATTTGTATACAGGAGGACTGATGATTTTTTAAATTAAGCCTGTATCCAGCCATGTTACTGAAGGTGTTTATCAGCTGTAGGAGTTTTCTGATCGAATTTTGGGGATCACTTATGTATACTATAATATCATTTACAAATAGCGATACTTTTACTTCTTCCTTCCTGAGTTGTATGCCCTTGATCTATTTTAGTTGTCCTGCTGCTCTAGCTAGAACTTCAAGTACTAGATTGAAGAAATGGAGAGAGTGGGCAGCCTTGTCTTATCCCTGATTTTAGTGGAACTGTTTTGAGTTTCTCAACATTTAATTTAATGTTGGCCATCAATTTGCTGTATATCGCCTTTATTATGCTTAAGTATGTGCCTTGTATGCCTGATCTCTCCAAGACTTTCATCATGAAGAGGTTTTGGATTTTGTCAAAGGCTTTTTCTGTATCAAATGAGATTATCATGTGATTTTACTCTTTGAGTTTGTTTATATGGTAGAGTACATTGATGGATTTTGTTGTTGTTGTTGTTGAACAATTGCTGCATTCCTCAGATGAAGCCTACTTGTTCATGGTGTTCATGATGTAATTGATGTGTTCTTGGATTTTGTTTGCAGGTATAAAGTATTTTTGCATCAATATTCATTAGTGAAATCAGTCTGAAATTCTCTTTGTTGAGTCTTTTTGTGGTTTAGGTATCCGGGTGACTACGGCTTCATAGAATGAGTTTGGCAATGTTCTTTCTGTTTTTATTTTGTGAAATAGTTTAAGTGGTATTAGCTCTTATTTGAATGTCTGCTAAAACCATCTGGCCCTGGGACTTTTTGTGGATGGGAGAATTTTGATGATTGTTTCTGTTTCCTTTAGATTTCCCACTTTTGTGGAATACAGGCTTTTGAAGTAAGACAATGATTTTATTTTACTTCTTCATTGTCTGTTTTTATGTCTCCCTTTCCTTTTCTGATTTTGTTAATTTGGATATTCTCCCTCTGCCTTTTAGTTAGTTTGGCTAAGGGTTTGTCTATCTTGTTTATTTTCTCAAAGAACCAGCTCTTAGTTTCATTGATTGTTTTTATTAATTTTATTGGGGGTTTTTATTTCCAATTTATTGATTTCAGCTCTGAGTTTGATTATTTCCTGTCATCTACTCCTCTTTGCTGTGTTTGTTTCTTTCTGTTCTAAAGTTTTCAGGTAAGCTGCTAAATTACTAGTATGGGATCTCTCCCATTTCTTTATGAAGGTGCTTAGTGTTATGAACTTTCCTCTTAGCACTGCTTTCATTGTGTCCCATAGGTTTGGGTATGTTGTGTCTTCATTTTCATTGGATACTAAAAAGTCTTTAATTTCTTTCTGTATATCATCCCTGGCCCCAGTGGTCACTGAGTAGGGAGTTGTTCAGTTTCCATGAGTTTATAAGCCTTCTGTTGTTTCTGTTGTTGTTGAGTTCCAGCTTTAATCCATAGTGGTCTGACAAGACACAAAGTTATTTCAATCATCCTGTATCTGTTGAGGCTTCCTTTGTGACTAATCATATGGTCAATTTTGGAGAAAGTTCCATGAGGTGCTGAAAAGAAGATATATTCTTTTGGGTTTGGGTGAAATGTTCTGTAGATATCTGTTAGGTCCATTTGATTCATTACATCTATGAGTTTCACTGTTTTTCTGTTTAGTTTCTGTCTGAATAACCTGTCCGTTGGAAAGAGTAGGGTGTTTAAGTCTCCCACTATTAATGTGTGTAGTTCAATGTGTGATTTAAGCTTTAATAATGTTTCTTTCATGAATGTGGCTGCCCTTGTATTTGGGGCATAGATGTTCAGAATTGAGACATCATCTTTGTGGATTTTTCCTTTGATGAGTATGAAGTGTCCTTGCTCATCTCCTTTGATTAATTTTGGTTGAAAGACTATTTTATTGGATATTAGAATAGCTACTCCAGATTGCTTCTTCGGTACATTTGCTTGGAAAACCTTTTTCAGCCTTTAGTCTGAGGTAATGTCTATCTTTATTGCTTAGGTGTATTTCTTGTATGCAGCAGAATGATGGGCCCTGTTTTCATATCCATTCTGTTAACTGGTGTCATTTTATATGGGGAATTGAGGCCTTTGATGTTGAGAAATATTAATGACCAATGGTTGTTACTTGCTATTATTTTGATGGTGGTCGTGGTAAAGTGTGTGTGTGTGTGTGAGTATGTGTGTGTGTGTGTGTGTGTCTGGGCTGCCCTACTTTTGGTTTTGCTTATGTGGAGTTATTCAGTTCCTGTGTTTTCCTGGGTGTAGTTGACCTCCTCAGGTTGGAGTTTTCCTTCTATATCTTCTATAGGGCTGGATTTGTTGATAGCTTCCTTTTAAATTTGTTTTTGTCGTGAGATATCTTGTTTTCTCCCTCTATGGTGATTAAAAGTTTTGCTGGGTATAATAGTCTGTGCTGACATCTGTGATGTCTTAGTGTCTGTCTGTAAGATATCTATACAGGGCACCTGGCTTTTAGAGTTTCTGAAAAGTCAGGTATAATTCTAATAGGTTTGCCTTTATATGTGATTTGGCCGTTTTCCTTTGCAGCTTTTAATATTCTCTCTTTTTTCTGTACAGTTAGTGTTTTGATTATTATGTGGCAGGATGATTTTCTTTTCTGGTCCAATCAAATTGGTTTATAGATATCTCTTCCTTAGGTTGGGTATGTTTTCTTCATCCCCAAATATTTTGTTGAAAATATTTTCTGGACCTTGGCTCTGGGAGTCTTTTTCTTCTTCTTTTGCTAATATTTTTAGGTTTGGTCTTTTCATAGTGTCCCAGATTTTTTGAATGTTTTATGTCAGGAGCTTTTTAGATTTACCATTTTCTTTGACTCATGTATCACTTTCTTCAATAGTATCGTCCACACCTGAGACTCTGTTCTCTTCCCTAGGTTTCCCGTCTCCAAAATGGCCTCCGGTTGTGTGTTCTTTGTTGCAACCAGTTCCATTTTTATATCTTGAACAGTTTTATTAATTTCTTTCTTTTGTTTGACTGTACTTTCCTGTACTTTTTAAGGGATTTATTCAAGTCTTTTACCCGTTTGATTGTATTTTTCCTCCTTTAAGGCCTCTATTGTTTCCATAACCTTAGATTTAAAATCCTTTTCTTGCCCTTAGGTGTGGTATGTCCAGAGCTTGCTTGGTAGGACCACTGCCGGAGCCCGCCAGCAGAGCAGAACGGGGTTCTGAGTCGGGAGTGAGGATTGAAATTAATAATGCACACTACACATAATTATGTTCCGAGAGGCTTCTGGCCGCTTGCTCATGGCTCCAATGAGCCCTAGAGCGTCAATACGCTCTGCATCTGAAAAGCCACGAGAGAAGACAGCCTTCTTTATTTATACAGTTTACACAAGGGGTTAATTTTTACAAGGAAGTGAGGCAGAGTTGAGATTTCAAACAAGCTCTCTCACCTGCTGTCACTAAACAAAAGGCGAATGGACTTGCAAATCCTTCCCTGTCTCCAAGGGAAGGCCTGGAAAAAACCTGTCTTCCTGTGCTGAGACTAGCATTTCAAACAGCTGCCAAAGCAGCTATGACTGGGCTCACCACAGACCACTGGTTTCTGGTGATGTCATAAGGCCCTACGTTTTGTTGCTTGTGTTCTTAGGCTGGCCTCTAGCCCTCTGGGTGTCTCTGGTGTTAGCAGGCCTGCTGGTCCCTTCTCTGGGTTTGCTGTCTGTGTTCCAGGTGGGCCAGGCTGATCTGGAGCAGAAAGACCTCCTCAGGGTGGAGGACAAAATCTTACACCTTCATGGTAGAACATAGATGATACGAAAGGGCAGTGGGAAATACTCCAGGGTTAAAGGTTTAAGTACATATGTGGGTTGAGAGATAGGAGAGCAAAAGGATTAGCAGGTGAGCTAACCAAAACCATGAAGAAGTGTAATGTAAGCCATAGATTAGTTAGCTAATTTTTAAAATATAGTATGCTTTAAGGGGAATTTAGATCTATACTGCAAGGATGGACAATGCTGCTCCCAGGAGATATGAATTATTAAATGAAAACCTCAATGCCAGGCAGAGGGGTTCTCCCTGTGAGTTATTAGTCAGGGAGGCCTCAACGGTATTCAAAACAACACAGTATATTGTCATTGCTTTTAGCTGCCCATTGAAGCTAATTGGTAAGACCCCATTGTTGAAGACACCACTTCGTTTAGGGTTTAGGCCATACATTTGACTTTCAAGAAAACCCTCTCCCTTCTTGCCAGCTTTCATCCGCACACTGCTGGGAGAGAAAGACATCAGTGGTCTCACCAAGCACAAGACCCTGTGTACTACAGTTTTGTTCTCATTTTTACCAGCACTAAAGACTGAATCCACAGTCCTTTATATGCAACGCAAGTATTTTCCCTACTGAGCTATATCCATAACCCCATAATCAAAATTTGTTGCTTTAGAAATGTATTCTAGAGGTCTTCACACACACACACACACACACACACACACACACAGAGTTATGATGTGAGTCAATGGGCATGTTAACTTGCTTGATATTTTGATGTCTAAATGTAGAGCAAAACACCACCATTATATATAAAATCACAAAAAGTAATATGCTACAAGACAGAGTTTCTATATATGACAGGCAACTAAACCCATGAAATTGCAACAATATGGTTGCCTAAATGAAACCTGAAAAGATAGACCATAACTGGCATGCCAACACGGATGGGGAAAACGCTCTCAAGGCTCCATCCCAAGATAAAGATCTGAGGACAAGTAATGGTTTCCAATAAGGGGAGAACAGCCGTCCCCATGTTATCCAGCCTCAAAGTACATACAGTTATAACCAACATTTAATAAACGTGGCAAGTTTTATATATACATTTGTGCATGTGTACAACAATAATAGTTAAAGAACAGGAAGCCATGAAATTGAGAAGTAAGAGGGAAACTTGGAAGAGTTTAAGGAGAGAAAATTATGCCAATAGAGTACTCATGTATAAAGTTCTCAAAAAAATAAAAAGTAAAGAAGAAAAAAATAGAAATAAAAGAATGAGAACATGAGCTACATCTAAGACTGGGTTTTAGGTCCTCTCCATACATTGTCCTTGGTTGGGGTTTCATTCTCTTCAGGTCACCCAGGGGTCAGTTTTTGTTGTTGTTGTTGTTTGCTTGTTTGTTTTGGTTTAGTTTTGTTTTTCTTTATTTATTTATTTATTTTTGGCTCTGTTGGTCTCATTTTGGAGCTCCTGTCCCCTCCATGTCTTTCTATCCTGCCCTTCTTCCATAAGATTCCCTACACTCTGCCCAAAGGTTGGCTGTGAGTCTCAGCCTCTACTTCGATACTTCGAACAGGAGAGTCTTTCAGGGGACCACTATGGAAGGTTCCTGTCCTGTCCCTTGTCTTCTTCCACCTCTGATGTCTATCCTATTTGCCTTTCTGAATGAGGATTGAACATCTTCCATAGGGTCTTCCTTGTTGTTGAGTTTCTTTAGGAGTATAGATTTTAGTATGTTTATCCTATATTATATGGCTAATATCCACTTATGAATGAGTATATACCAAGTGTGTCTTTCTGCTTCCGGGATACCTCACTCAGGATGATCTTTTCTAGTTCCCACCATTTGCCTGCAAATTTCATGATTTTCTTGTTTTTATTACCTGAGTAGTATTCCATTGTGCAAATGTTCCACAATTTCTGTATCCATTCCTCCATTGAAGGACATCTAGGTTTTTTTCCAGCTTCTGGCTATTACGAATAGAGCTGCTATGAACACGGTTGAGCAAATGTCCTTGTTGCACATAGACTCAGTCTCCAATTGGAGTTCCTAGTAAGGGGAGCAGGAGCTGTCTCTGTCATGAACTCAGTGGCAGGCTCTCTGATTACTTCCCCCTGGGGGTACAGCCTTGCCTGGCCACAGAGGAAGACAATGCAACCAGTCCTGATGAGGCCTTATAGCCTAGGGTCAGATAGAAGGGGAGGAAGACCTCCCCTATCAGTGGACTAGGAGAGGGGCATAGAGGAAGAAGAGGGAAGGAGAAAGGGAGGGAAGGATTAGGAGGAGATGAGAGAGTAGACCACAGCTGGGATACAAATTGAATAAGTTATAAGAAATGACAATAATAAAATACAAAAAAAAAAGAATGAGAACATGAAGTGAAGGACAAATCATTTTATCAGTTAATGGTTCTTATCATCAGTATCATATACCATAAAAATATCACAACTGCACAACCATGTCTCCCTTAGACACATGACTTGCATCTGATTCTAATTTCCTACTAATTTTTAATTCAGCAAGAGGTGGTGAGTGTTTTGTTTAAAATTAAATTCTAAGTAGGTAGGCAGACATAAGCACATTCTGCTGTTGGTCTTTGAACACAGCAGCCAGACAAGGCATCTGGTTTCATGTCTTCTTCTGAATACTTAACAAAAAGTAAATTCTACCAAGAGGCAATATAATCCCATTAACTGTAAATAAGAGCATCAGGTACCCAAAGACTTCTGTCTGGTGCCGGAGGCTATAGTCCTCTAGGCACAAGGACTGATGCTGGCTAGAATGCAGGAATCCTCAATGCAAGCAGAGCGGTACAGATGTGAACAGATAGCTCAGCATCATTGGAATGGACAGATGGGGAGAGCATGGTGATTTTCATGTCAACTGACAGACTGCTAAGGCCAAGTCTGGGAACAGTCTGCAAACAGCCTATTATGAGCCAAATGTGACTACTCACAGTTAGGGAAATAGCTTCATACAGGACACAGAGGAATAACTGGTAACTGTGAAGTGGATTTCTCACTTATACCCTGACTCAATTGTTATCATTCAGTGTTAGTGTCAGTATGAAGGCCAGAGATGTGTACATTTTGACTGAGGGTGAGCCAGTCAGTATCACTAAAAATCCAACAGAATCATGTAGTCCATGCCCAGAATGTTGGTAATTTATCTTGAATCTACTTTTTATTCACTTGACTTATGGCAATCAACTCAGTGTTTGGCTTCTAAAAGTATCACTTAGTGAGCTGGCAAGAGGAGAGATCCAGGTCATATTTATTCTTTTATTCACATAGCAGATTAGCAGATTTTAGTAGCTTGCTGTATAAGGAAAACATCAAAGAAATAGCAGGAGTCAATATATACATAACATAGCAATTTATAGAGCCACTGACACTAGCCAAATAAAAACTATTGAACATTTGTCTGTTCCCTCAACTAGGACTATAGTTATACTTTATTAGGATTTATAAAAGGTAGCATTTCTATACCAAAGATAAGCTATTGGTGTTACTTCTAAAGCTACCCAAATATTTGGACCACTAGCTGCAAATAAACGTATTTTCTGGATTGAGGCACAGCCTGATGTCTGTAGACAGGAAGCTTATCAACTTTCTAATGCCTATTTGCTCTCTTGAATCATCCTTAGTATGCAATGCAGTGTACTAAGAAAGCATCACTTAATTAATTAAAAAGTCATCTTTTTATTAATCTGTAAAGAATTCCCTGTATTGGAAAAGCTCCCAAAAGAGTCTTTGGCACATGCACATCTGCTGGTTGCTCGGCTGTCTGTTTGCCTAACAGCACATCCCACACCATCCCAAGGACTTTCGGTGATTCAGCTATTGTGGCTAAACATGTGGAATATCAGGTTTAGAAAGACAAAGGTGGAGTTTATCTTAGTATCTGTTCACATATATCTGGGTGATTGGGTTGTGACATATTTACTCATTTGATTCTCTGGGCAGGAATGATTTATGAGAAAAGTTATTGAGTTAACTAATTCTATCTTAAAACAACTTCTCCAAATAGTGCTATTTCGCTACTGAGTTATTTTGTTGCTTTGGCTATGCCTGGATTTTTTAATTTAAATTTTATTTTTTTATATTTGTCCACTTTACACCGAGATTGTAGCCCCCTTCTACAGTCTCCTCCCAGTCCCATGCTCCCTCCCTCTTCCCCTTATTCCTCTCCCCTTCCCTCAGAAAAGGAGAGCCCTCCTCCCCTACTGTCTGACCCCAGCCTACCAAGTCTCATTAGGACTGCTTTCTGCCTGGATCTTTGATATTCCTAATTTCATTTTCTACTCTGAGTTCATGTGTATTTTAATTATCCACAAAAAGATTCCATATGACTCTTTAGGTACACCATGAATGTCAGCACTAGGCAAGGCATTGTTTGTATCATGATGAAACATCTACTACAGTGTTACAATTTTTACATGCACAAACATTCTGATGTTGTAAGTACTGGGAAAGTCAGGGATCGCTGTGCCTGTGAGAAAGTGAGTGAGAGCTTCCGCTATGACAGAAGAGTGTTCTATCAGGAAGAAAGAGCATGTGCAGTGACAGGAGAGCTTACCTGTACTTTCCAATCTCTTTGCCAGCTTTCAGGGACAGTAACCAGAGACTGCTCAGCTGTTAATGGCAGATCTGGGGCCAGAACCCAATCTCCTACCTTTGAGTTGCCTACTCCTGTGACTATCCCCTCTGGAAGGCAATGTCATCTAAACAAAACGAAACCAGCAAACTATCATATGCTCACATGTTCATCTTCAACATTCATTCCCTCTTTCTGTTGAATAACACATTTGATGATACAAGTTTTATATCAAAATTTCAACCTTTTTTACATTTTGTTATTGTTTTGTGTGAATGTATAAGGTATGTGTAGAAGTCAGGGGGTAACTCTGGGGGGTTGGTTCTCTCCTTCCACTGAGTTCTGGGATATGAACTCAGAAAACGAGGTTTGCATGAGAAGTTCTCTTTTCATCCAAGCCATGTCTTCAGCTGAGTGTTTAACTGCGCCACTGAAACTTAAGTAAGAATGACTGCACTGTGTAGTGTTTCTCACAACTCTTGCATAAATGAATCCAGGTTTGAGAAGGCCAGCAACAGCTTATGTATTATACTGTGATTTCTCATAAAGGACAAAGGTTGCTGTCCAAAAATCCTCCTTAATATTGAATGCAAAAATATTTAAAAAATAAATCTTTGAACTGACCAATTAATACTTTCTAAAATTTTATCTTTAACCATTTTGCCATAACAAGGGAGCTGATTTACCAATGAGAATAGAATCTTGATATTTCAGCTGAATAGTAATACGTATCAATTGTTACACCAAAAAGCACGTGTATAATGGCCCTATACATGGCAACAATGTTGCTCTTTCTCAATCTCAGCAACAGCTCCTGTGTCCTGTAGATGCAAGTTACAGTTCAGCACTTGCAAGCCTTCCTGTTCTCAAACTTGAATCCCTTTATCCCCAGAGTGTCAGAAGAAACACACAGTGCAGTCATTCTCACTCAAAGCTTGCTAGGGTGGTTACAAGTTTATGTTGTCACACTAGAGATGGCTCAGTGGATAAAGCCATTTACCAGGCAAACCTAATCAAATCTATCTTCCAGGGGAAATGTCAAGTAAAAAATAAAACAGGATCTGTCATTTTTAATTTACTTTTTAAACATAGAACCAATACAAAATCTCTTGGTGTTGATTTTTATATTCATATTATATCTCAGTGCACATACTACATTTTACATGTCCGGAGTCAAATGAAATCCTATTAAAATACTAACTGTGTGCTGTGTAGGAACTATATTGAAGTACTTTAATTTAAAATTGAAATCAAGTTAGTAAAATTCATGTATAATTTGGAACTCAGTTCTTCAACTTCACTAACTACATAGCTAGTAGCTATGACACTGGCTACTGTAGATCTAGAAAGTGAAACGATTACAAACAAAGTTTAGAAAGCATTAGCCTTTGCTACCATCAAGAAGTAATATGATTACAATATTTAAGAAGAGATGAGTGAAGAAAGATATAAAAGGTTCTAGCCTGAGCATGGTGAGGTGAACCTGTAATCCTAGCACTCAGGGAGTTGAAATAGGACACTGACTAATTTGAGGGCATCCAGGGCTATATAACAAGACAATGTCAAAGAAAAGAAAGAGAAACAGGGGAGAAGGTGGTGGGAAAATGAGGAAGAAGAGGATAAGGAAGATGAGGAGGAAGAGGAAGAAAGGATATAAGAAGTAAGACAAACATTTAGAGTTGGGTTAAATTATCTCTGTTGGGTTATATCTGAAACATCTTTAAACTTTGGTTTTTGTTCTCTGTAAAGTATTATTACCTCAACTAATGGAGGCCAAAGATTAAAAGAAATCATTTAGATGGCAGATTTGTCAGAGTATCTAATACATTCCAAAGATTTGATAAACTCAACTATTGCCCTTAGTAGATATATTAGTTGTGGTATCTGTGTGCATTCAGGTAAATGAAATCTCTAAGAGGGTTGTAACAATTACTTGTGGGATACAGGAATGTTTGTGGTGTATTTTATAAGTTCTATGGCACTCTAGATCATAGGGAGGCAGCCATAATGGATAGCAAATACCCATGTGTATCCAACAACATGCAAATACAGAGCAGTCAGAAAATCCTAGAACCCTTGTCATGTTGAAAAAAAAAATCACTGCCCCGGCATATATGCTCCAACACCACCTACACTCAGGAATCCAGCTTCCTTCCCAAAATGTGTTTTTGTCTCTCCTTAAGTTACATTCAACTGTGTTTCCAAAATTAATACATCCATTTCATAGAAATGGACTCTGATTTGTTTCTAGATTGGGACTATGCTGCAGGTCTGTGCTGATGCATGTGTGGTGGAATCTGAGTTTTTAAACTTGGGCTTGATCAAAAGCATGAGTCACTGTTTATGTCCTTCTGTCCAGGTACCTTGGATATACACAAGGAGCTGGAGGATCTCATGGCAAAGTTCATGAATGTAGAAGCAGTGATGGTCTTTGGGATGGGATTCGCAACCAACTCAATGAATATCCCCATATTTGTTGGAAAGGTAAGAATGTGTTGCCATATGTCTTCTGCTGCATTCTTCCTAAGAATTACCCCTTCAGACAAGTCCTTTATCGGAAGTCTTTTCTAAAGTGCTCTTCTTTCAACATCAAAATCTTTCAATAAATAGATCAACATAGTCTAGCCAATCTCTTCATTGCGATGCTACAGGTTGTTGAATTGTAAGACTAAATGTGGATCAAATGTCCTCATTAATAGTAGCTTAGAAAAGCCTGTTTCAAGGAAGTTCATCTACATTTGTCACATAGCAAGTACTTACTAAGCACTACTTTAGCCCAAATTTTTTTCTTATTTCATCCATCCGTTCATTTAGTTGACTAATTATTGAGATTCTACACATCATGGCATGAAGCCCAACAAGAGAAAAATATACTAAATGCAATTGGATGGGTAGAACAGGACAAGGACATATATACATGAGGAATGGTAGGAGCTGCTAGCTCTTCTTCACACAGCTTGCAATGCCTGTGCTAGAATCATGAGAACAGAACATTGAGAGTGGTCACACTGTTTCTTGGAATGATGAAAAAGGCACTGCATGTATAAAGCTTGAAGAAACCAGCGCACAGGCTCATGATCCAAGATGAAATCAACAATGAAGGCCCATGCCAAATAACAAAGAACTTCATATTGTAAATCATGCCAGAGTGTTTTAGGATGTGCCCGAGGAAAAAACTGGGATGTGAGCTACCTCATTTGAAGTAAGCAAGTATGATCATTAGATTTATGTTTTTAAAAAATGTAATGACAATTAAGTGTAAAGTATGATCTTAAATTGAATTCTTTGAAAGTTCATTGAAAAATGAAAATAACCCCATTAAAATATCAGAATACTTGGAAAAATACTAATTTTATGAATATTCACTGCTGATCTATAACACTTAATATAAAATATGGAATTTATTATTATTAACAACTGCATTGTTTATAATGATTACACAGCTAAAGAACACAGAGGTGAGTTATCATGAGGTTTACAATTATTCTTACATGTTTCAAAAAAATTGCAAATATACATATATGCTTCACTGTGGAGATATGACAATTTTTCAAGCTTTAGCCTCAAAAGCCTATTGTATGTGAAATTACAAAAAAATATAAGGGGAAACTCAATTCCAGGTTCCCACAGAAAACAAAAGAGAGTCATAATTTCTTTGAATTTTGGGGTATTCCTGAACAGTCCTTTAATTTATGATTTTTTTATTAAATGTAATTTATTTATTTTTATATCAATCACAGGTTAGGTACTTTGCATCCAAGGCATAGCCCCCTCCTTCATTCCCTCCCACTCTCCCCATCCCTCCCTCTTCTCCTCCCCGCCCCCTCCAAGTCCACCAAAGGGGAACAACCTCCTCCCCTTCCATCCAACACAAAATCATCTTGTCTCCTCAGGGCTGGCTGCAATGTCCTTCCCTGAGATCTAGCCAGGCAGTTGCTCCCTGGCGTGTATGGGGGAGGGTCAAAGAGCCAGTCCCTGTTCCCCTTAGTAGGGTCTGCAGTTGGACACCGAGCTACCATGGGCCACATCTAAGCGGGGGTTCTAGGCCATATCCAAACATGGTCCTTGGTTGGAGAAACTGTCTCATAAAAGACTCCTGTGCCCCACTCAGTTTGGTCTTTGCGGAGCTCTTGTTCTCCCCAAGTCTTACTAACTTCCCCTATTTTTATTATTACTTCCCGCCCTCTGCCAAAGATTGGTTGTGAGTCTTAATATCTGCTTTGATACATTGCTAGAGTCTTTCAGAGGCCCTCTTTGGTATGCTCCTTTCCTGTTGCTTGTTTTCTCCTCCACTCAATGTCCATCCTATTTGTTCATCTAAACAAGCATTGATCATACCAACCTGGGTCCTCC
>CM053766.1:150854626-150891818 GCA_028658305.1 Pachyuromys duprasi | reverse complement strand
CCCCCCAGAAATCAGCATTCCAATGAACAAGGGTAAGGTGTATACATTCCAAAGGAACATTATACCAGCATTATACCGATGTTGACCTCCTCCTTCTTTTGCTCTGAAAACTTTCTGTTATTTTTAAAATTTATTTACTTACTTTGCATGCCAATAGCAACTCCCCTCCCCTATCCTCTCAGTCCCTCCCTCCTCCCCTCACCACACAATTCTCCAATTCTCCCCCCTCCCCCTGTGGATATCAACCAACCTTGGCATATCAAGTTGGAGCAGGACTAGGTGCATCTTCTCCCAGCCCAGTTAGGGGAAAGAGACCCAAAGGAGGCAACAGAGTCAGACAGGCCTGCTCCTGCTGTTAGGGGTCCCACATGAGGACTAAGCTGCACAACTGTAGTACGTCCAGATACATCCAGATACAGAGGACCTAGGTCTGTCCTATCCATGTTCTCTGTTTGGTAGTTAAGTCTCTGTGGGCTCCTATGGACCTAGGTTAGTTGATCTTGTAGTTTTTCTTGTGAGGTCCTTGTCTCTCTGGCTCCTTCAATCCTTCCTACCCCTCTTCCACATGATTCCGCAAGTGGGGCCTAATGTTTGACTGTGGGTCTCTGCATCTGTTTCCATCAGTTTCTGGGTAGAGCCTTTCAAGTGACAGTTATGCTAGGTGCCTATCTGCAAGTAAAGCAGAATACCATTAATGTGTCAGGGATGGGCTCTCCTCATGGCTGGGGTTAAAACTGGGCCAGTCATTGATTGACCAATCTCTTAATATCTTCTCCATCTTCACCTTTGCACATCTTGTAGGTGGGACAAATCGTGGACCAAGGGTTTTGTGGCTGGGTTGGTGTGTGAATCCCTCCATTGGAAGTCTTTTCTGGCATAGGCCTCAAACTCCTTGTGGTATGGTGTAGCATCTTTTGGGTACGTGCCCAGGAGTGGTATAGCTGAGTCTTGAGGTAGAACTATTTCTGATTTTCTAAGAAACCACCAAATTTATTTTCAAAGTGGTTGTACAACACTCTTACCACCAATAGAGGAGTGTTCTCCTTTCTCCTCAGCCTCACCAGCATGTACTGTCACTTGAGTTTTTGATCATAGCCATTCTGGCAGATTTAAGATGGACTCTCATAGATGTTGACCTTTTGAGATTCCTCTATTGAGAATTCTCTGTTTATATCTGTACCCCATTTTTAATTGTGTTATTTGGTTTGTTGATGTATAGTTTCTTGAGTTCTTTATATATTTTAGCTATAAGTCCCCTTTGGATATAGGGTTGGTGAAGATTTTTCCCCATTTCTGTAGGCTGCTGTTTTTGTCTTTTGGTGGTATCCTTTCCCTTACAGAAGCTTTTCAGTTTCATGAGGTCCCATTTATTAATTGTTGATCTTAGTGCCTGAGCTGTTTGTGTTCTGTTAAAATTTTTTGTCTTCTCTGCCAATGTATTCAAGGCTATTCACCACTTTATATCTGGTTTTATGTGGAGGTCTTTGATCCACTTTGACTTGAGTTTGTGCAGAGTGACAAATATGGGTCTATTTACATTTTTCTACTGGTAGACATCCAATTAAACTAGCAACATTTGTTGAAGTTGCTTTCTTTTTTTTCATTGTATGGTTTTGGCTTCTTTGTCAAAAATCAAATGTCAATAAGTGTGTGGGTTTATTTCTTGGTCTTCAGTTCAATTCCATTGATCAACTTGTCAGTTTCTATGCCAATACCATACGCTTTAGTACTGTTGCTCTATAGAACAAATTGAAATCAGGGATAGTGATACCTCCAGAAAATTTTTTGGTTTTTTTGTTTTTGTTTTTGTTTTTATTGTACAGGATTATTTTAGATATTCTTTTTTGTTTATTTTCTGTATGAATTTAGTTTTGCTTTCTTTCAAGGTCTGTAAAGATTTATGTTGGAATTTTTATGGGTATTGTATTGAACTTGTAGATTGCTTTTGGTGAGATGACCATTTTTACTATGTTATTCTTTCCTATCCATGAGCACAGGTAATCTTTCCATCTTCTGATATCTTCTTCAATCCTTTCTTTAGTAACTTGAAGTTCTTCTCATACAAGACTGTCACTTGCTTCGTTAGAATTACAATATGATATTTTATATTATTTGTGGCTATTGTGAAAGGTGTTATTTCCCTAATTTCTTTCTAAGCCTATGTATCAGTTGTATACAGGAGGGCTACTAATTTTTTGAACTGATTTTGTATCCAGCCACATTGTTGGAGGTGTTCATCAGCTGTAGGAGTTTCCTGGTACAATTTTTGGAATCACTTATTTACACTATCATATCATCTGCAAATAGTGATACTTGAACTTCTTCCTTTGCAATTTGTATTCCCTTGATCTTCTTTAGTTTTCCTATTGCTGTAGCTATGTTGAAGAGATAGAGAGAGTAGAAAGCCTTGTCTTGTCCCTGATTTTAGTGGAATTGCTTTAAGTTTCCGTTTAATTTGATGTTGACTATCAGCTTGCTATATATTGCCTTTATTTTGTTTAGGTATGTACCTTGTATCTCTGATCTCTCTAAGACTTTTATCATGAAAGGGTGTTGAATTTTGTCAAAGGCTTTTTCAGCATCCAATGATCATTTGATCATGTAAGGTTTTTTTTTTTAGGTTTATTTATATGGTGAATTATAATCTCCTCATTTCCCTCCCTATCTTCAACAGTCACATGAGGAGCTAAGAACACTAAGCAAAGAGAAAGTTCTGAAGGGAAAGAAACAAAGGACTAAGGAAAAGGAAAGGAACAGCAAAGGACTAAGAAGTAAAACTTTAGCAATGTTTATTTCAAAGCTGAGACCAGAAGTTTTATAATTATAGGCTAGTAGTTCCTGGATAGAAAACAATGTAGAAATAAGTCACTGCTAAAGTTCAGAATCACTGGTTCCAGACCTATCCCACCCTTGAATTAATTAGTTCACTCAATTTTGCCACAACCGTAATACATAGCTTTCTGTATCACTCCTACATTACTGCAAACTGACCCCAGAGTTATTGAATTATATACCTAGGTGATGCTTTGCATTCATTCTTTTCTCTCCAAGGATTTATGTAAGCCTCTCTTAATATAACATAAGCCAGAGAAGCACAGAAGATGAGAGAGGAGCAGAGAAAAGGAGGAAAGGTAGCCCAGGAAGCAGGGGCTGTGTCCAGTGAAAAACTCTGGCTGCCAGGATTACCTGCGGGATGAGGGACCCAGAAAATGATATATAAACACCAATTCCTTTTGTGATTACTTTAAAGCTACTACTTTTCCAGACCCAGTGTGGTTCTGCAAACAAACAAACAAACAAGAAAGCTCTTTTGTGAGGCAAAGAATGTCCTGTGTTGGTAGAATGAAACTGAGCTGGAAGGATAGAAGCTGGGGTCAAATGGTAGGGGGGGAGGGCTCCCCCTTTCTGAGGACTAGGGGAGAAGGGGGAAGGAGGAGATGAGGGAGGGGGCTACAATCGGTATGTAAAGGAAATGAATTATAAAAAATAAATTTAAATTTAAAAAGAAAACAAGCTAGCAATACAGATAGGCATTTATGAGCTATAAGAATTTGAAACAGCAAAGTTGCTTTTTTCTCCTTGGCTGCCATCTAGTGGTGAGGGATGTAGCATCAGCTGGAAACCTTCAGAGTAGAGGAGACTGAAAACAAAGTAAAAAAAGACAGTTTGCTAAGACAAAATGCAACTGTCCTCTCTAGTAGCTCTTACCTAGATTCTCCTCTCCTCATGGCCCGTGTTCTTTATTCATAAAAGTAAGAATCAGTTATCCAAAACGGACGCAGAACTAATAACTGTGTGGTTGGACTAAGACACAGGGTGAGTGGACGCCCTTCAGACAGACAAGGGGCAAAAACCGTACAGGAAAGCAGGAGGCTGGGAGTGGGGACACAGAAGCTGTCTCAGGGAAGTGTGCAGAGGCTAGCTCAGGAAGGGTTTTCCATGACTTTATTAGTTTATTGTTATAACAAGAAGGTTTAAAAGCTCAGAGCTCGGTAGCACACACCAGTCAGCACGTAACTCTCATTCAGCGCCGCGGTTGAGCTCAGATAACTTCCCAATTTGTCTCTCTTCTTCCCCTGAGCCTACCCAAGGGCCAGTGAATTTTCTTGAGCAAAAATACATAGTACAAATACATGAATCTAAATTAACGGTGCACATTAGTCTCTATAATCTTTCACTCACTCTGTCTTTAAAAGGTCAATTTTAAATAACCCATAAAAATACCGAATAGCTGAGTTGATTCCTTAATCCTAACAAATGGCCTCTAAGCTCAAGCCCAGCCATCTTGCTCCTACTGAAAATAAGGGACATATCTCTGCTTTCACTGTTTTTGATTTTGCATCAAAAGTGAACAAGGATGTTCTAATCTTTCTTCCTGCTCTGTATCATTGTGGAGTTGGAGAAAGTGGAGCAAGGGCTCTCACAAAAGGCAGAAAAGAAGAAAAGGCAGTGAAAGGTTGTAGGTACAAACGAGGAACATAGTACAGACTCAAAGTCCAAGTTGGCTATTTACAATCATAGGTCTTAGGCAACAGTTCCCACCCTGTGGCTTGTGACCCCTTTGGAGTCAAATGATCATTATTTCACCAAGGTCGTGTATCAGATATGTATATTAGGATTCATAACAGTAACAAAATTACAGCTATGAAGTCCCAACAAAACTACTTTTGTGGTTGGGGGAGGGGTCTCCACAACATGAGGAGCCATGTTAAATGGTCAGATTGGGAAGGTGGAGAGCCACTGCCTTACCAAGTCTCTGTACCTCAGTTGTCTGCCCCACTAAATGGAGAACTGTGTATTACCTTCTCCATGGGAGTCTTGTGAGAGTTAAATGACCTCCAACAAAGAATGGGATCAGAAGTGTATCAGGCATGAAATCTGGGCACCATAATTGTCAACTACTAGTATGTCCAGAGTTCCCAAACAGTTCACACAGGACTACCAATTATTTCACAACCTGAACAGTGCTGAAACATCTAACAATTCAAAATCCAAGCCCCCGAGGATAATGAGGTCTCCAGCACCGTGCAGCTCTAAACAAACCCTCAGCTCTAAACAACTGATGAGTGGCTGCCAATTGCATCTCTCAGAATTCGGTCTTTTGCCTAGCAACAAAGCTGCAGCTTCACTAGGCACTTTATGGTACAAACTTCCAAGTTCTCTCAGGCAGGCAAAGTGAAGTTTGCCAGAGCTTTAAATCAACTCCACCTGCTTGTAAAAGCACAACTTCATCCTACCGGAGTGAAGTTTTAATAGAAAACGTACCTCTATATCTCCTAGATGTTCTCTGATTCCAACTTTACCTTCTCAAAGTCCAGGTCTGACTATGAGTCTAAAAATGAATGAGCAAGTAATTCTAACACCCCCTCAAGAAACAAAAGGAGGAAAGCAAACAAAAAGCCCTCTTGTAATTCAGTTTCTCTTTTTCCGCATTATTTAAAGATATACAAAGCTTAGAGAATCTCCTGAGAGAAGCTGTCATCAAAGGCCAGCCTCGCACAGGCAGAGCTTGGAAAAAGATTCTCATCTTGGTGGAGGGCATCTACAGGTATGTAAACAAAGGAAGGCATTTGCCGCTCAGTGGCTCACACTGCCCTATAAGAAGAGATGACATTTCTGGCTAAAGAAGGGAGTTGCTGATGAATGTCATGAAGGAACATCAGCTAGAGCCACTGATAGGAGTGGCTAGGTCTAGGGTCTTCTGTCTTCTACACCTCCATGCTCTTGCTTGAACACTGGGGGCTAACATACTGGCAAAGTCTTCCTTGGAAATGTCCTCATTGCTGATCTGTGTTGCTTCTTTCTGGTGCCCAGCATGTCAAAGATTTGTGCCTGGGCTTTTCAACATGAGGATGTCTCAAGACATGTCTGTCATAGGTGTTTCCATGGGTGGCCCCAACCCCTTTATGTGAACAGTGAACCCACATGCCGATTTCAATCCTTAACCAGTTAGATTAATGACTGGCATCTGAAGACAGGGGACTAAGCTCAAGGGTGATCCTTCCTCCAGAGCTGGGACAGGGATGTGCTGGTCTTAACATTTGATGATATTCTCAGGACCCTTTTCCTGCCCTCTTCTAGCTGAGCAGGCAAAATACCCAGAGTCACTCAGAGCAGCACTTTTCTATTGCTGGCTGTGACTGAATTTGCTTCATTCTCCATCTAAATCAACTACAGTGGCTCAAATAAGAATTGCATCCGAGCACTTCTGTTTACACGCTCTTCTGTAAGCCAAGGAAACATGATCTCAGAAAGCCCTTCTTAAAGCAGTTCCAACCCAGTCCTTACAGCAAGGGAACCTGGAGTTGAATTGCCTATTAGCTGCTTACAGAGGCCAAATAGAAGGGAGAAAGCGGGGGCTGGGAAACCCCCAATGGAGAGACATGAGGCAGCAAGGGCACTGGGAGCCCTCCCTCTGGAGCCCATCCTCTTCCGTCTGAAGAGCAAACAACTTTGCTACACTGACAGTAGATTGTTTTCCAACTTGAAACCTCTTCAACTAAAAACAAATAAGTTTATGAAGACACTGTCTTTATAAATCATAAGTAAACACTGTCCTGAGTAAAAAAGAAATGCATTCCTATCGCTTCTGGGTTGCAGAAGAGTGAATTCTCCCAGGCAGAAGGTAATAGAAAAACTGGAGTCATTTTTAACTTAAAATGCTCAGAGTTCTGTTCTTCCTGAGTAGTGCTATGCAAATATGGTTCATAGTGGATTACTTTCCACACCGCATAGTTATCTCCGAAGGTCAGCCCAGGAGTGTGCAGTGCTTACAAAGTCTCTAAAAGAGTGGTCTTTCTAAAGCTGGGGTGATTTTTTCCTCCCATCCCCAACCAGGGAACATCTGGCAGGCTTTATGGACACACATGAAGTAGAATACTATTGACATCTAGTGGGGAGAGGCTGGGAATGAGCCTGAACATCCACAAAGCATGAGGTTGTTCAGAAGAATTCTGTAGTTCAGAACAGCAACAGGGACGCAGCTGAGAAAGCCCTGTTCTGGGGTAGCTAGCTAGCCACTGGCCCAACACCTGATACTTTTAGGAAGTAATCTCATCCTGAGCCTGTGTGTCACAGCCTTCTATGGAAAGCTTTCTACCTGTGTGGTTTGTAGCAGCTGCCAGCCCCGGTGGGATTCAAGCAGCCCTTATCTAAAAACCTATTGTTCATATTTGGACCCATGGTATGATGAATTGGCTGAGGGAAGTTAGACTTGTCTCCTTTAACCAGAGTCAAAAGAACACATCTTCAAACAGACAGAACTTAGCTCCACTGAAGGAAAGTTGCTTTTTTTTAAGTGCTTAGATCATGGCTGGAATTAGAAGTATGTCAGTGTTTTCCTGACAAATATTCCCATCAGAAACCACTCCAGCAGCAGGACTTAGTGGAAGCTAGGCTAGGCTTCATCCCATGCTGTCAGAGAAAAAAGGTGTGCAGGTGTGGAGTTCTAGCCCCAAGCCAATGAGGCACTAAACCACAATTTAGCAATGGCAACCCCTCAGTTAACTATTGCTGTTTAAGAAACCACTCTAAAGAATAAAGATTTGCAGGGGTCATTTCTTATTTTCTTGGGTCCTGTGAGTCAGGTCTGCTGTATTCAGTTATCCACTGAGCTCACTCGCAAAGCTGCAGTAAGTCAAGAATTCAAGCAGGGATGGACTATCCAAAACTAGCTCATTCACACATTTAGCACTGCCTTTTAGGGGTGACTGGGGTGCCTTTTTCTCATTCACATGGCTGCCAGGACATAAAACCCAGAAGTTGCCATTGTTGTAAGAAAATGGACCAAAGCTAATGCTGTGCCCTAGTGGCCAAACACATGAGAAAGCCAGGAAAAGCGGATCGCACTTAAACCCTTGATGGAGAGATCAGATTGTGTATGCAACAATGGGAAGCTTGCAGGCGCCTATCTCTGCATCAGTTTATTGTAGATAAATCTAAGATGTTCAGAGAGCAAAGATTCCACGTCTGTGAATTGATGCCACAGAAAGCAACCTTTTATCTTCTGTGTGCAGTAACTATGCCACCTCAGCAACCTTCATCCCACTGGCAGCCTCAGGTTCTTCCTTTGTAAACTAAGACTAGCCTAACTTAAATTCTAGAGCAAAATTACGGTGGGTAAGTCTTCACATGAGCATGCTAATTTAGAACTATCACTAGAAAATGAGATTGCTTTCCATAAAGAGCCAGGGTTGGGAATTTGAGAGCAATAGTTCCCGAGTCCACCTGCATTCATGAGAACTGTGTTATAGACACATACCTGGTTGGTAGCTATCTAAGGCCTCTTTTGAATTTCAGCTCCATCATTGTTGGTGATGTTTTGTCTGTTATTTATCTGCTCCACCAGCAAATTACCTCACCACACATTGTTCATCCACAACAATTTTTCATAACTTTTAAACGGAAAAGTTAATGAAGTCAGAAATTTTCATGTAGACTCCAAAATAGAAACGCCTAGGCATCTAGACTAAGAATGCAGAATATGTTACAGCATTAATATCAATCAATAAAAATAATGTTTTCATTGCCATATCTATGGGTGTTGTTATTTTCATAGAGAATATAGAAGAATCAGGACTCGGAACCACACCTGGAACCTGGATTTAAATCCTGGTTTTGATACCCATGTCTGCTTGCCCTCTGTAGAAAATACATGCCAGTATTATGAAAGGTCATATAAACCAAAACCCAAAGAGCCCACAATGAAGAGTAACCATCTTCATAATCTCATTTGTTTTCAGTTGAAGAGGTTTCACATCAGAAAACAACCATCTGTCTATGTATCAAAATTGTTTGCTCTTCAGACAGAAGAAGATGGCCTGGAGAAGGAGTGTGCCCACATGGCTAGACATTTCCTGGGTACAATATTGCACAAGCCTGCTGAGCGCACTATAAAGATGAAGAAACAGTGGCTTGGAGGCCTAGATAAATTGCCCTTGGGGCAGATTAATAACATCAAGCAGAGTTGGGGTTACAAACCAGATGGCCCTGGTAGAAGAAAGGCTGGATGACACTACAGCAGGCGACCTATCTGATTATGAGCAATTCGTAAGCACTGAAGTCCCAAAGTGACTCTGAATAGGCTCCAAATTCTCCATCTGTAAATTAAGGGGGTTGAAAATTTAAGTCTAAAGTTCCATGAATCCTCGATTTAGCATCTAAAAGGCAAATATTATTTTAGTGTTCTGATCTGATCTCCTAACATTGTGTTAAACACGTATTGCTGTAGAATATCCCTCTAATCCTAACAGAAGAACCAGTCTGGGATCTTCCCAAAGGAGATAAATTCTCACCAGATACAGATAGTGCAAGCAAATAATCAAGGTTTATGTCAGCCAGTGAGAAAGCAAAAGGAAGGGACATCCTCTTGGCTCAAGGCAGAGATGAGCTATGAGGTAATAACAAAAGGCTGTCTCTAGTATCTGGGCTCATAAGTCTTGGTGTATCACCCAAGAGACAGTCTGGGATGCACTCCTCCCAAGAAGAGTGAAGACTTTCTTAGAAGCCATCCTTATCCTTACCCATAATTCATTCTATTATAGATACATTAGATGCAAGAGCATGTTTAGAATCCTGAGTGGCCATAAAGCTGAGGTTAATAGGATAATATAGGAGCCTCCTATTATCGGAGCTGACTGGCAAAGGCCTGCCACGACTGACCTCCATGTTTTTCTCCATGTTTTCCTGTCCTTCCTCTTATCACATCAAAGTGGCTGTCTCATACTCCATTTAAGGTCCTTTTACCTCCCCAACTTTGTTTTTTCAGCCCTTACATTTCCATCTTGTCTTTAAAATGCTGTAAGCTGGCAGCACAAATATGCTAGAAACCTGGCATGACGCAAACAGCCATTCATTTTTTTTCTAGAACTGAATTTGGCAAGAGGCAACGTTTTGAAATCACTTTAATCCAAACATTTGGGTTTGACTACATTATTTTGTAGTATCTCCAGAAAATAAATTCCTTTTCAAATCATAATGCGTGAAAAAAAATCTCAAAATGGTTTAAAAACATGTGGCTGGTAAAGGTGTCCCAGATAACTTGGGACAACAACTGGCATAGTTGGAACCCAAACTTTCAAAATCATAAGAATTAGCCAGCCCTTCCCAGATCACACATAAAGGCATATAATGAATTACCAGACTGTCTTGATCTAAGAACAGACAACAAGCCCTTCTCCCACAAACTGAAAACTTAACAATAAAGTCAGTGGTAAACTTCCTCCCTTCTCTATGGTTTCAACGTGTAAAGACAAGAATAAGATGAATTCATCTGAGCTTCTCTTCATTCTCTTTCTCCATTATCTCTCTATCTCCATCTCTCCCTTCTCTTCCCTTTCCTCTCCTTTGCATCACCCTTTCTTTCTCCCTTTCCTCTCAACAACTCTGTGTCTATCTCTCTCCCCTCTTCTTCTTTCTCTTGGCTTTAAACCTTGAGCCTGACATGCAGAGTTTTCCACCATACAAATTGTCTGAGCTGTGCTTTAATTTTTGGTTTTCATGTGGAGGGCAGGGTGATGAGAGGAAGATTTAAAAAGATATAAAGAAGTAATTCACTGACTTGTGGGTTAAAGAATAATTCAGGTCTTTAGACAGAGCCTCAAAGTAACCGATGACATTATCTTTATTTATAACTGTACTTTCTTTCTTTTTCTTGTATTAAAGTCAAAAGAAAAGCAAAACCTTTCATCCAGAAAAAAAAAACAGCATGCTATGTATTTTTCTTTATTGCTTTTGCTTTTGATTGCCATGACAGAAACTAGTGGTGATAACACAAATAGCCATTTTGTACTTGTATCCAGACTTATTACCCAAGTTCAATGCAAATTCAATAATACTGGGGGGGGAGGAGGGAAGAAAACAGTGTGGATGAATATGACTCTACAGAAGCTGAGTTCTCCTTAGGACTCTGTGTATGCCTGGCATGAACTCTAAATATCAACAGTATTGTAAAAGCATTAATCTTAGAAGAAGAAATACAAACCAGGTGGGCAGTTCCCATCGAAAGATGGCTAATTGGCTGTGGAGACTGTCTATACATATTGCTCAGCCTTAACTTTGCCTCCTGCCAAATCCAGTTCCAGGGGAAAAAATGAATGGCTATATCATGTCAAGTTTCTAACATATTTCTGGTTACCAACTTAGAGCATTTTAAGGACAAGAAGAAAGTCTAAGGATTCTGAGGGTTTGAAGCCATTCATCATGTTTGACCCCTGCAATGATGCCCACATGCCTCGTCTCAAAAGATTCAACATATAACATTGTTTAGGGCTCTCATTTCCTCAGACCTCAGGGAAACTATCTCCTTCCAAGCTCACTGAGTATGTGGGGTGGCCCAGCAGTTGACAAGCATGATGACTGACAGCCACTATAAAGATTCTGGGAGGAAGGCTCCATCACTGTGCTATAACACAGAAGATGGACGCCTAGGATAACAGAAGACATCATATAGGCTGGCCGAGACCCCATTTAGAAATCTAAGCCCAAGATAGGCCATACTGCCTTCTCCTCAGTGAAGACAATTTTAGTAAGCAAGGAATTTAAAGGAGTGCTGGAAGTAACTCACAGACATGTGTAAGAAATGTATTCATTGGAATTCTATTAAAATCCGACCTTGGCCATCCAAGGCCTGTAAAATACCACGCTAGATCCATCAATGGTTAAACTCAGCTCCTTTGGTCTGGGTATCTGTGAGAGCCAAGGCCCTGTTTTCACTGACTCGCCCTAACATTGAAGCTTATTTTTTAAATGTATTATGCACAATCCAATACCTGACAGTGGGTGGGGCAGAAGTCCAATGTTCTTCAAATGATTGGTCTTTAACTGAATCAAAAGGTTTCTTTAACTGTTTGAAAGTATTGTGTTGTCAACATGTGAGTGTTTTCATAGAAGCAGCCTTTCTGTACCGTCCAAACTGAGCAGTGCAGACAGCTCACCGTGTTCTGAGGGCCAAGCAGAGCCAGTGAGATCAGAGGGGCTGTGTAAATCTAAAATTTAATTTTGCTTTCTAGCTAGCTTTATATTTACCTTAAGGATTTTTTTTTTTTACAATTTTCAATACTGTGGAAAACAAACACTTAGACATTCTCTTGATCAGTACATCAACTAAAATTGGGATGGCAGAGATTAGCATGACATGGGCAAGCATGACATGCCGGTCTGTGAAGCTACTCCTATCCTTTTGGAAAACACATAAAACATACAACACAGAGTAAGGCTTAACCAGTGCATTTTAGTTAATGCATCAAAATTGGCTCACTAAATTCTAAAAAATGTCCCATGACTAGTGGGTGATATTAACGTCAGCAGAAACTTGGTAAGACTGAAGATACCAGAGTCCTCGGTTATTGTTCGGTTATTCTACAAATCTACAGCTGTTATTACAAGAAATTTTGTCAATTCAAAAGTTTTCTTTTCAACTGAAATCTAAAACTTGGAAAACTAAAATAAATAATAAAATAGGTCTAAAGCAAAAGGTTAGGTTAGTAGTGATAAATGTTGTTGTTTATCACTACAAAACAAAGTGTTGTTCCCAGAAACTGGTATGAGCTCAAGCTAGAAGTTTGTGTAAAGCATCATCCTCCCCTCCCGCCCGTGGGGACCTCTGGAAACCCCGTGGGAGAACCCAGAAACCTGTTCCTTAAGCCTATCAGGAGATTTTAAGACTTAACCAACTTCTGTTCCATCACTCTGAAGAAATATGAAGAAAGGTACCACCAGGAACCTCACAGGAGACTGGTTTGTGATGCATGCTAAGCAGGGTTGCTAAATGATATTCTATTGTGCTGTAATTAATACTATGCTGTCTGAAGTTCTGTCTGTTCTTAATTCTCCAGTCTAACCATTAGCAGTTCAAATGCTAAATTTAGATCTGGCAGACCTGGCCAAACAAACAACAACAGATAGATCAAAGTGGCTGAGTGGAGCACTTTTATTAAACCAAAAGCATTGATGTAATTGCAATAAGCCGCTTTATGAACAAATTACAGCAGCAATGTGGTAAGTTTGTCTTTGAGCTGAGCATGAAGGCTAACAGTGCAATCCATCAAATAGAAAGCATTTTGTTCAAGTAGCACACATTTGCAGAGAAGCTTCACGAGACTGAAACGTCTCTCCTGAGTAAGATATGCTTTAGAGGCGAATGACAGCTCCTGGTGAGCAGCCTGACTCTGGCAGGGCAGGCTTTCCAGGAAGCACTGGAAGGAGGCGAGCAGAGCTTGCCAGAAGGATATTCACTACTCACCAAGCTTTTTTTTCCCTTCTGTGCCAGCATGGAAGGTACCATTTTGAACCTTCCCCAGATAGTGGCTCTCAAGAAGAAATACAAGGCTTACCTCTACATTGATGAAGCTCACAGCATTGGCGCTATAGGCGCCAAGGGCCAAGGTGTCAGAGAATTCTTTGGACTGGCCTCTGAAGATATTGACATATACATGGGGACATTCACCAAAACCTTTGCGTCTGCAGGAGGTTACATAGCTGGAAAAAAGGTAAGAAAATAACTCCCTGTGTTAGTGTAGATCCTGAACACCCAAGATCTCCAGCACAAGGGGCCTAAGCCTGCCCTTTTACATGCACCTTCTTCAAATCATGGCAGTTGTCTCCACAAGCCTACAGTTATCCCCAAGAGACTGTGGTAAGCACCAAAAGTAGGACATTGTTGGCTCCAAATGAGTGCATGGAATGCAATTAACAGTTTATCTCAAGTTTGCAGTTCCTAACCAACAAAAACAAAAGTTCAGCCTACTGCTCAACCAGTTAGAACTATTGGAGTATGTTAGCAGAAAGCAGCCCTGTCACTAAAAGCCAGTGGTTTAGAACAACAGTTACCTAGCACTTACTGTGAGACAGAGATGCCTACAAGTGTGTTTCAACGTGCTGCACCTTCCTCTGGGGAGGACCGAGGTAATGTTAGAAGCACAGGGAACACCGGGCCCTCAAAGACTTCAGCAAAGTCTAGTGGGAGGTTAACTATTTCCTTCCGAACTGTCACATCAACAGATCAGAGGGTCTCAAATTTAGGAGCTGTCTGATGCAGGTTGCCTTGCCTTGTGAGGCTGTGGGCTTTGATTACTTTAGCAGCAGTTCTGAGCCACAAAACTTTTAACCAAGCGTAACTCTGTTTCCTGAGCCACCTGAATAAACTCAAACAAGCAGATCGCTGAAATGATGTCAAATTTGTTGGATGTCACATTTTTCTCCTAGGTGCCTTCATTTGATACCTACTTTAAACAAAGGCCCAGGACTAGCAGCAGGAAGGACAGTTCCCTGGGATCCTGTCACGTGTTCTCTGTTCTATAGGCAGGTGCAGGGTTTCAAAAGTGTAACACTTTTGTCTACATGACTTCTAATTCTTTGGGTCAGAGATTGAGCAATTGTGAAAATTATTATTACAGTAAACAGGATGTCAAGCCTAAACTCTTCCTCCTCCTAAGCCATCTTATACTGCAGTATCGCAATTAACCACCAGGTGGCATCATAAATTAGAGCATATTCGGCAGGGACGCATTAGTCACTTGGAGATACTCTGCCCTAAAAAAACCAAGATGCAAAACCTTGAAGACACAGACAGATTTCAACATGCGGAGATTAAACAAGAGGATGAAGGCCACAGATCCAGAAAACAATCAAGTGGGTCCAAAAAGCTAGAAAAATATTGGAAAAAAAAACATCTGGCTCTGAAATCTCTTGTTAATCTTGGTGTGCAGAGGCAGTATTCCTAAGAACTGCAAGTTGAATGTTCTAGGAATCTTCACGGAGCGGAGCTTTACACATTAGCAACCAGATAAATCATGCAAGTAAACACTGCTTGGAAACAAGCGAGGGGAGGAAAAAAATAGCTTGGCACTAAGGTCTCACTAAGAGCAGAAATACTATGGGGGTCTCAGTTTTCCCCCTTATTAAGCGTTCTACAAATTCATCTTGGCTGATCAGGGACTAACTCCAAGGTGAAGTAGTCTCTCAAAAGCCTATGAGCTTGTCTCTTTTGCTCTGTGGGTTTGGAGCTCTGCTGACAGTGAACAATCCTTCCCTCCCCGGACGCTCCAGGTGAAAATTCAGGTAATCACGTCACTTCAAGTCAGGCCTGTAGTGTCTACGGAGAAAGCTGCTGGGTAGCTGACGGGGTTGGGTTCTTTTTCAGTTCTCGATGTTTAGTGCTCTGACTGCTGGGAGGATGTGCTCAATGCTGCCCAACCTCTGCTCTCCTCTGAGCACAGGCCCTGCCTCCTCTTGCCTCTCTGTGTCACCCCCTGGCTCCTCCCAGGCCCCTTGTGACCAACAGGCTGCAGGGTGGGAATTCTAGAGGAGGGAAGTGGAAAACAGAGGCTCGCTTTGGAAGGTGATAGTTAGCTCCAGCAGCCTGAAAAGCAAGCAAAGGAAGATCCCTTACAGAAGCAGTTCTGTTGTGGTATTCTCAGCCCTGCCTGCACTTAACAGCCCTTTGAAGTAAATAGGGGTCATGGAATGAGTACCAAGATGTTTATTCTAAAAGACTCCGGTCTGATTCCCTCCCCAAAACCCACCCTTGCCCTTGAACTCCAGGCCTATGGGTAAAGAAAATAATCAAGGTTTTGAACTACAAAAAAAAAAAAAAAAAAAAAAAAAAAAAAAAAAAGAAAAAGAAAGAAAGAAAGAAAGAAAGAAAGAAAGAAAGAAAGAAAGAAAAAGACTTAGAAACCAGTCCCTGAAAGGACCTCTAACCCATAGCCATTTCCAAAGAAAGACACGATGCAGACTTTCTTAGCAAAGGAGCAGAACCAGCTCTTCACTCACTGAATGCGGTATCCAGTCAGGGGATGAGGGGGAAGGAACTGGTGGGCTTTCCTTGACGCTCTCCAGAAGCTACTGCAGAACCCTGCCTCCTCAACCACACAATCAAAATAGCCTTTACCCAGACTGTGACAAAACAGACTCAGTCCAACGTAATTATATTTCAGGACACACTGTCTTCATGTTCAAGGGGTTGATTTTTCTCTGATGCACTATTATTCAAACTAAGGATGCTTATGACTGATGCCTTGAAATTCCTCAATTTATGGAAGGAAATTGGAGTTGGGGGCACTTTGATCAAAGATGGCCTTGCTTTGTTTCCTTGTCTGGTCTTTTTGGTGAATACTTCCCAAATGAGATATTGCTGCGCTTGTCCCTAGGAATGCAGTTTACGTGTCCCTAAGGCATCAGGGGACTGGTCGTCCTCCCTCAGTCTCTGAAGCTCCTTGGCTTTTCATTACACTGTCAATATGCTCAGGTTCTCTGCTAAGTTCCCACAACGGTGGATGTCAAGAAAAGTATACCTAGCCCATGGCAGCTCAGTGTCCAAGAGGGTTCCCCAATAATAGGAAAAGAGACCTTCTCTGACATGAACTCATGGGTTGACTCTTTGATTACCTCCACCTGAGTTGGGAGCAACCTTACCAAGCTACAGTGGAAGACAATGCAGCCAGTCTGATGAGACCTGATAGACTAGGGTCAGATGGAAGGGGAGAGGACCTCCCTATCAGTGGATTGGGGGAGGGGCATGGGAGGAGATGAGGGAGGGAGGTCGGACTGGGAGGAGGGAGAGAGCTACAGGGGAGATACAAAGTGAATAAACTGTAATTAATAAAATTAAAATTAAAAAATTAGTACATAAAATGGGCTTGGGTTCTGAACTGAGAGTTCTTTAAAGAAGAAATGAAAATATTTATTGTGGTATCTGTCAAAAAAAAAAAAGAAAAAGGAAAGGAATTGTCAGGGAAAGAAAATCAGTTATAGATTTGATCCAAACACATTACATGCATGTATGACTTTTTTTTTTAAGAACAAAGCTTCTTGAAGCCAAATGATTTCTTGATCTAGCTCTGAACTATGTGCTAGTTGGCTAAACATCTCTGTTCTTTTAGTGTTCCATCCTATGATTGTGAAAAATAATACCACTTACATGAGTTTATAGTGATGGAAAGGTGTGCACACATAACGCATTAAAATGGTTAAACATGGAAAAAAAGAGAGGACACACTCCCTTTGAACAAATAAGAATATTATCCACAAAAGAGCAATGTATGTAACTCAGGACAGAACCATGGGATAAGAAGGGGGGCTTGTCTTTATGCCCTCAAAGACCCTCTTCTCATACTGAGGCCACTGTTCGTTGCTCTTGAAAATGTGATAAGCATAGTTAAAGGTGGAGATGCCTGACCCAGAATATTGGGTCCAAATCCTTACCTTACCTTCTTTTATGGAGATTTTCAGGATGTCTGTGGCTCAATTATCTTATCTATAATGGGATTAAAAGGCATCACCTACCTCCAAAGTAATGTAAGTCAGTTAACACAAAGTTCTTAAAATGGGTTCAAAAGTATCCTGTGTGTGTTGGCTGTGGTGTCAGCTTCTGGCCCTGTTTTCTCCTGTAAGCCAATCAATAGCTTGTCAGGTTTATGCTTCCCTGTTATGTCTGTTTTACTGTTGTGGTTGGCTGTAGTTAGGTCAGGTTAGAATTGGTTTCACTCCTACAGCCACTATGACTCCTCTGATGAAGGAAGAAACAAGCTAAGGACCACTGGTTTGGTGGGTTGCAGCTACCCATATTCAGGTAATTTAACCTTAGATCATTCCCTTTGCAAATCAGGAGACTGAAATAATGACATTCCAAGAAGTTTCATACTTTGTTCCCTGATTCCAGCACGCAATGTTCTACATGTCTTTCAGTTGACAATCTAACAACACTCATCATCTGTATTAGGTACCATAATGTACCTTTTCTCATACACACACACACACACACATATATATATATATATGCTGATCAATATGTATATTGAATATATATCTGTAATAACCCTCAGGTAGATATCACTGTTATTTGTGCATGATCACATAGCTGTCAGTAACAAAGCCAGGATTTGGACTAAGCAGTTGTGTTCCAGAACCTATGCTTCAACTCTGGGACATACTACCTCTCAAGGGAACAACTCCTCATCACCTTGTCCCCAAATCATAAGCTGCTCTCTCTAGTACCAATTGACTCCTCCATTCTTTGCTCATACATTCTACCCTTAATTCTCATTTTAGGAAGCCTATATGTGTGCTTTTTACCTCCTCTGCATTCCTCCAAATCCACCCAGCAACTGTGGCCAGATCACATTTTGAAATGCTCCTCCATAGACACAGGAACCTATAAGCCTCCATTGTCCAGGTGTCTGGCTCACTGCCTGTCCCCTCATTGGCTCCCTAGCAGCCTGTGGGAAAGGATGCCATCTCAATAGAGGATAAAATCCTGTTGCCTTTTCCTAGAGAGCAGAACAAAAACTCTGAAAGACACTGTAAATGTAATTCTTGAAAATCATCTAAGATCTAACTCTGTTTGAGGGGCTCCGGCTCTGCCAGAGTAAACTTCCTCAGACAACACACAGCGGATGAATCAAGGCCTGCATGGTCCTCTGCACTTTTCAAAAGTAGGGAAGTGCTCCCAATGCTTTTATATGATTCAGAAAAAAAAAGTCAAAGATGTCAGACTAGAGTGTAGACTCACACATGAATCTATGACAGAACCCAACACAAGGTCTTTACTACATTTTATGGAAGGAAAAATAAAAGGAAGAGAAGAAAAAAGAGAAGAAGAATTAAAAAAAAACAGAAGGCAAGAAGTAAATGCTTACTATTAGTGAAAAAATAATTTAAATGTGTAATTTTAAATCTTTTTAAAGGAGAATGAAATAAAGGAAAAATAAGAATCTAGAATCAGAAAGGAAAGAAACCTTTTGAAGTGCTGAACAGAAGTGCCCAGAGCCTTTTGAGGAAGCCTGAGAACCAGCACCATACCACTGTTCTGAAACCAGGGCACAGGGCCACACCAGCTTCACTGACTTGAAGGGAAGATCTGAAGAATAAGAGTACAGGCTGCTGGGGGCCGGCAGTGGAGGCACCACATCTGGGATCTTCTCGCCTTCCAAGTTCTTACTTCCTCTCCCTCAGCCCTCGTGCTTCAAAGCTTCAGAGGTCCTGTCTCCTCACCAGAGCATCCCGACTGCTTCTCCAAGTACTTTCTTTCCTCTGCATCCTGCCTTCTATTCCATGCTTTCTGCAGGTGCTGTTCATTTTCATGGCACAGAAGAACCACGTCTTGTATCATCAGCCATTCCTGAGATTGCTCTTGTGCCAGGCAGATATTTCAGAAATCATTTTTCTTTCACACATTTGGTTTTCAACTTATAGACCAGCTCAAAATCTGCACTTTCCTCACACTTTTGTGTGGTTTCTAGGTTTTAATGGGAAAACTAAGAAAAAGGGAGAAGAAAAATAAGTAGTTGAAGGTTACCCATCGAAGGCTAGACAAACCATTGTTGCCTTCCAAGGACCTGAGCAAGTGTTTCGCTGTGGCGCACAGAGGACAAGTTCTGAAAGTTATTTGCTATATATTTTTTTTTGCTTCTGACTTTATTTTAGGAACTTGTGGATTATGTACGAACTCACTCACACAATGCTGTTTATGCTTCGTCCATGAGTCCCGTTCTAGCAGCACAGATTATCAGATCATTGAAGATCCTTATGGGAGAAGATGGGACCAATGAAGGTAAGGAGTCTATGGAGAACGCAGAAGCTTGAGAACTTTCAGGCTTCTGCCCATCAATTTCCCACCTTCTCAAATGTGTGCTTCTGTCTTATGAAGCCCAATTTCCTAATCAAGCCAAGTGATGAGCATATTAGAACTACTATCATCTCATACACACACACACACACACACATACATGCTCACACCGCAAACCCTTTGTAAAAACAAATACATACAGTCTTCAGCAACATGTTGATATGTTCATCAAATTAGGATCATTTTTATATGATCAGTGGCTAAAATGAAATAAGCAATGTCTCTGTGTGTATGTGTGTTTGTATGCACATATGTGTGAGTGTACATTTGTATGTATGTTTGTGTCTGTATGTGTTTGCCTGTGATTGATCACTGTTCCCCGTGCTCCCTGAGGTGGAGATCACCAGTTTAATATGTTTTATTGTCAGAAGTTGGGCAAGGGAAAGCCATCACTGTGGTCCTTTCACCAAGCCTTCCCACTGGCCAGAATATCGAGAGAAAAGAAAATGTAAAATGGAGTTTGTTTGTTTTTTTTATCACCAAAGCAGGAAAGTGACCCACAAGATGGTTCCTTTTCTACCATATAAAATAGTGGCTGGTGGATAGCTGAGATCATTTTAGGATTTTTTTTAAGCTTTTCATTTTTGTGGGGTTTTTCTGGGGGCGGGGGAGACAAGGTTTCTCTGTGTATCTTTGGCCATCCTGGACTCCACTCACTTTGTAGACCAGGCTGGCCTCAAACTCACAGCAATCTCCTTGCCCCTGCCTCCCTGAGTGCTGGGATTAAAGGCCCAGCTTGTTCTGTGTTTTTGACGCATTGAAAGGCTGAGAAAGCAGTCTTGAGATCCCTGATGATGCAGACAAAGGTAGCCACTAGGATTTGATTCCAGGGGAGCTACTTGTCATCACGTGCCCTTCTGCAAGCAAACGTCTCACCCGCCCTGGGCAGGTGACTAAACTTCTCTTTGATTCAGTTCTCCCAGCTGTGAAATGAGAGTTATACCATTTACTCATTGAGACTTTATGACAGTTAGGTAAGTTAATCCATTTACAATCCTCAGGAGTGTCTGGAAACAATCATGAATTTTATAGAACTGCTTGCTGTTATTTGCTATTGCTCATTCCTGAGGCGATCAAAAAGTATGTGAATACTTACTCATTCTGTAGAAAATGTCTTAGGAAAGAACTGAAGTAGGACTGAATGTCATACCAGGTCTTGGATTAGCCAGGATGAGCAAGGTTTAGCTACTATAACAAACCCTGAAGATACTGTTACCTTAACAGAGGTAAGGATTATTTCTTTCATTCCAGTAGTGATATTGTTTTGTGTGCTTGTTTTGCAATGTACTCTTCGGCAACCAATAAGGGTTCATCCCTGTGAGAGATTAATTTCCTGCTTCCAACAGTCATTAGTTGTCTGCAGTTCCTTGCGCAGGGATGGGACATCATGAAATTCTCCTTCTTCCACTTTAACAGGTCCTTATATTCTTAACATCACAATAAGAATACATTACCTCACATCTCTTGCCATCCTGTGAATTAAAAGAAAACAGAATGCTGTATGTGGAAATAGATATTGGAGGAAATATAAGACAGTCTTTTGGGTTTTCCTTTCTTTTTTATTCAAATAACTGAGAAAAGCGGTTCCCTTGAAAGAATCATTAGCCATGTTTCAGGTAACTCTGCTGGCACATCTTTTAAATGATTCAAAGGTGGGAAGGAGCACATTGGCCTCATTTGTAACAATCCCTGCTCAAATAAATAAGACAGGTGAGGATACGGCCTTAGGCTGTCCTTCTCTACAAAGATATGCTCAGAATAAAATTACCCAAAGCTCCAACAGATACAGCACATGAGGTCTGCCACACAGGGTCTGGGAAAGAGGAGCCTGGCCCCAAGCCTTCTTCAGCCTACTGCAACTGTGACTGGAGCCTTTCAAGGCTTTGTTAAGGGCACGTTTGGGGAGCGGTTGGCCAGATCTGTTCAGTGATGAATGTCTTCACTTTAATCTGCAATGCAAAGCCATGCGCTTCAAAGAGAAGCAAGCTACAGCAATAAGGTCAGTGTTCCTTTGATGCCAAGGTTCAAAGATGAAATAGCAGTCCCAGTGAAATGACAATGTTTATGCACAAACAGCCACCTTCACTCTGCAGCCAGGCTGCTGGTGGAGTTAATGCACAGAGGCTGAGCGTCTGCAGGCCGGGTGTGCATTCCCCATGCACCAAAGCCCGTTTCATCTCCTAGCCTGTCACTGTGCAGTACACTGAGCCCAGCGTGGAGATTCCATTTCTCCATCCCAATGGTTGTTGGGTGGTCTCCCAGCTAAACCAATGTTGTAAGCCCCTTAAGGGCAAGAAATGTGTCTTGAATTAATTTTGTGTTCCTCTGAGTGTCAAACTCGGTGCTCAGCTTAATAAACACGTCATGACTCGGCTTCCATCTCGCCAGTCTTCCGGATTTCAGTTCAGTATTTATGCTAAATAAGATCGCAGAGATGTTTATCTCAGAGCACTGGAAGGCAGAATCCAGTACACACCAGTATGGCACCTGATGAGACCTTTCAGTGAAGGGGAACGTTTTTGGAAAGGTCGAGAAAGATTACCATTCTGTCACCGGCTTAATCTAGATGTCAAGCAAGTGGCCACAAGGGATGGGCCCCCAAGCCCACCAACAGCCTCCCTACAAAAAGCAATGTCATCTCTTGTCTTGTTTTGTTTAGATCTTAGAATATACTTTTTTTTTCTGTTAAGCAGTCAATCTCTTTCAACTCCCAATCTCAAATACTCATCCCTAGAAGCCTCTGTCCCCAAATGTGGGCAGTCTTTGACTTCTCACAGAAAGAAAATGGAGGTTGAATTGTGCAAACAACTACGAGGCATCCTCTGCAGCCAGATCACCTGTGGTCCAGTGCCTGCTGAGTTCCGTCTCTGAAGTCAGCTCCCCCTCTAGAAGCTGAGGGAGTGAAAGAACTGTCTGGTGTGGTGCTGGCGGTGGGTATTGCTTACTGCTGACACACAGTTGGAACTTAACAAAGGTGCTATGATTTGTAACTTACCTGCTTCCTTCCCTTCCTTCTCCAAATATTGTCAGTAGTTTTTGCCCACCTGTAATTCTCCCTTTTTCTAAAATTTGATGACTATTCTTCTACAAATCCTGCAACACTTGCTTAAAACTATTTCTATAATCTGGCTATCTCTCAAACTCCATCCCTGAGGACAGCTGGAATAGCATTCTCAATATTCTGCCCACTTCTGTCTTGGCATTTTGGGTTTGTTTTTTTTTTTTTTTGCTTTGTTCTCTGTATAAATCATCCCTTTTAGCATTTATTTTAACTGCAGAAATTCATAGGGTACAGAATAATGATTTAACATAGGCATACAGTGTGAGTGATAGTCAAATCAGGGTTATTAGTGGTTCCATTTTTGTGTACATCTTAAAAGCTTTGAATACCATAAACTATATATACACATATATATGGGATACAGTAACATTTCAATACATGTGTACACTATTCTGAGAAAACTGAGGTAGTTAACATTTCTACCTCTTTAACCTTTTTTTTTTTCCATTTGGAGCCTTTGATCTTCTGTTTTCTAGTTACTCGTAAATAACAGGGCATTATGGATTGTACTCCCGCTGCTCTTTAGAACACTAAAATTTATTTTATCTTTGAGTATCTGTTATTCATCCTCTCTCCATCCCTTCCTTTCTCCGTCCCAGCCTCTAATAGATCTATTCTATGTTCCTACTGATATTTTACAATAACATCTCTATGAGGGAAACACTAATTAAAAAGGAGCGTATACCTCATGCCACACCACTCGCCGACTCCATCATCTTCCCGCTCACTTGCTGTGAGGTCCAGAGGCCCACAGCCCTTCCATACTTCTCCCTCACATTTCTCGGGCTCTGTCTCCTTGGTCAGTACAGCCCTGGGATTCAGGAGCACTCAAAGCAACTTCCACAGAAAGGCCTTTGCACTTTGTGCTACGTGTAGACTAGATCTTCTTTGTCTGCAGTGTTTGCCACCCATCTCTGACCAGAACTGGTCTTCTGAAGCTGTCCCATTCTATGTGCCTCTGCCTTCGTCTCCCCCTTTAATTTTCATAGTGTTCACAAGTATTCTTTCTTTTTTTCTCACTGGAGTACAAACTCCAAGAGAAGGGACTCCTCCTTTCATCGTGCTGAGGCCAGCATGGTTCTCGGTCTCTCAACAAAGATTACTGAATGACAGCAGTGCCCTCCCTTGTCCTTTGTCCCAGCAAACCAATGCCTCTGATCTCCTTTGCATAGCCGTGCTCCATTCCTCTCTTTGAAAAGCACTGATCCCTTTCTGCGTAACGGTCTTGCTGGTGTCTGTCCAAAACAAACTTCCCTTCCCTCTTCTTCCTTTCCCACTGCTGTTTCCCTCAGCAGCATACCTCTGAGGAATGCCCTACCCAGCCTGCTTGCTCCTGGGTCCTCAGCCCAGTCTGTCTTTCTTGCCTTAGCTCCTCCCCTCCCTTCTGGGGGATTTTGCTCTCCTGGTGCTCTCCTCATTTTCCTCCTGCACAGATGACTTTGACCTCTTGACATCCTTCTCCCTTCAGTAACAGTCTTCAGATACTATTGTCCTCTGGTTTTCCGTGTGTTTTTATTTTTCCCCATCCCCTTTGCTTTGGCCTCTTCCTCTGTCTTGTCTGTCAGAAGCCCCACCTCTGTTTGCTATACAATTCCTTAGCACACGTGTCCTCTCATACCTCCTTCCCTCTACATAACAATCAGACTCACCTAACTGCTCCTTAGCCCTGAGTCACAATAGAAATTAGCTCATCACTCCTGAAAAATCCCCAGTTCCCTTTAAAAGGCCTGCATGCCTCTGTCTGGGTGTCACCATTCATGTATACACTGAGGAAATAATTTATGTAATAATAGTAATAATTAATCAACTGTTGCTATTATTATTATAGTTACAGATTTATATCAAATGAAAGAACAGTGTATCCTATCAGGCACTTAACTAGCCTCTTTGATAGTGTGCAGTCTTTAGAGCTGCAGATCCAAACTAATTCTTGTAGTTTAGAATTTTGTCTAACATCAGTTCTTTCACATAAAATGGTTAACTGGAGACAGGAGTGTGACACAATTCTAGCAATAATTAAAAATCGAATTTGGATGACTCAGTTGACTAGCTGGTTCCTCCAATAATGAAAATGGCTACTGGGGAACCACATCTATGACCTTACCAGTGACTGTTACTTCAGTGTCATGCTGCTAGGACAATCACCGAAATACAAAGTTATCATTTCTCATCACATGCCTAGAAATATTTTTGTTTACAGTTAAGTCACCAGTAATGCCTGCTGACAGAAAAAGAACAGTGGAAACTTACTCAAAATATATATACAAAGCTCCAATTCTTAATGCGTGATAGTTTCTTTCATTAGGTTACATCTGGGTCATTTTCAATCAAATCTCCTGTCCTTCAGGGATAGACTTATGAAAGGCAGAGCTCACTGCTATCTTCAAAGTTGCGTGTTACCTGGATGACTCCTTTCAGTCTGAGCTTTGGCCAGTCTCCTTGGCTAGTCTCGGGCATTTTACCTCCCAAGGCATCTTTAGTTTTAGCTCTACCTAGAAAGTGCAAGCTATAGTAAAGAACAGATTGGGGGAGGGTGAATCTTTAAAAAACAAACAAACAAAAAACTCCCAAAGTTGCCAGCAGGACAAGGAACTTGGAATATTCATGATTCTTTCATGGGCTGTGACACATTATTACCTTTCTCCCCAAAGTCCACTAGCCATAACCCAATCACATGATGTCACCTGACCACCTGAAGCCTGGAAGATGAACTGCGTATCTAGAAAGAAAACTCACCTGTGGTAAAAAGGGAGCCAGTCTTCACCATACTCAGACTTCCCGGTGGACTTTTAAGTCTTACACATTTTAGGCAGTTTCCCTTAGTCTTTCTGCAGTGACTTAGCAGATAAATCACTGAGCTGGGATATACTAAGAGTAGCTAAGAATAAAAGGAAAGTCGTACCCAAAGGACTAGAATGATCTCTTTCTCTCATTTAGGCTCTTGAGGTTACTAGTCCTGCTTGGCTACACCTCTGCTCTTTCTTTTTTTTATAGAATTGTGTTCCCTGGTAGTGCATAGTGATGTCGTTTCCCTTATGCTCTAAACTCCCCAGCACCATATTCTTCATGGTGGCACAGAGCACACCCTGAGGATAAAGACTCTCCAAAAAAACATGAAAATTGACACTAAGTTAGAAAAGCTCTGGAATTTAGGCAGAAACCTAGAAAAGGTCTAACAGAAAACAGTACTATTAATAGAAATTTAAAATTATAATTTAAAACATGGCCACTTGGGCTACTGATCTGAGCTTGGGTGGATTTAATTTTTAGTCAGTCCCCACTCTCCCATTTAGTGTACGTTGAACTGTTTTGAGACCAGAGACTAATGGAAGATACTATCTAAGGAGCCTCCATGTTCGTATTCTGCTCATAGCCAACCCTTGGCTAACTGGGTGACCAAACACAGAAATCTAAATTTTGAGCCTAGAAGTAGGAAACTGGATATCCCAAGACTGAGTTTGTGTGAAAGGTCCTGATCAGCGGCCTCTAAGTGTCTCACCTTCTTTTAAAAGCACTGAGAACCATTTGTTACCATTGTTATGGTTAAGTGGGCAAACTTCTGCCACTTAGTTCATTCTGAGACTTTTGTAAAAGTTCTAAAGCTTGAACATCAGGCTTTGCTCAATTACTGAAAGAAGTGTTAAATAAAATGCCAAAGTCTTTCAAGTAACCTCATTATTTTTGAAGCTCGGTTTTTGAAATGTACCTTTTTCAGAGGAAACAAAGAAAAGAAAAAGTATGAGTGAGTGGTACTTAGAAGGTATTTCCAGGGAGTGGAGCAGGGTCGACTGTGTTTCACTTCCGAATCCTTCTGTCTGGATTATTTCACTTGCTCCGATCGCTTGTGAAAGTTTATCAAAACACTGATCCTGCTCCTAGCCCAATGTGGACTTGGAGAAAGTGGCACCAGCCCTTTCCAGCTGTAACCTTCCACCTTTGCTCTGATCTCGGGAACAGGGCACACATATTTTTACACTTGAGTTTGATAGGTTTAAAAACAACAGTGTCGAAGTGCGAAGGTTTGGGGCATCCTTGAGACAGAGAAAGAGGGGAGTGCATTGGGTGACAGCCATTAGCTGTCAAGGGGAACTTGGTCTCTACCCGCTGTTTTTTGTTATAAGATGCAGTACAAACTGCTTTCATCAGACATTGCTTTTCTCCAATGCTGGCTGCTTGCTGGCTTTGAAGCACGCTTAGTCATTGGTGTCACCAAGCTTATCTTGCCTGCATTATTCTAGAAATGTATCTTCACTCTGTCCCTTCTGTTAGGAAGAGATAGTAAGAAGCAAAGAAACTGTCATCTACACTACAAACCGCCAATCTCTAAACACATGGTTTAAAAAGGTTTTCCTGCATTTCTTACTGTCTTTCTCAGCAAAAACTCAATGAATAGAAAACCAGCCACCTACCAGTTTTTGTTTTTTTCTTCCAAGTCAAACTCCAAAGCAACATGTTGTTCTGTCACTCTGTGATCTGATCCCTTGATGAATGTAAGAGGCACTGACAGAATTCCATCCAAGTGCACTGTCTGAGGGTCCTGGCATTGAAGGCCCTTGGCATTGTTGAGGGAGGAATTAGCTGATGCTTCCTAACTGTATTTGCCGCTTGGTTACCAGCTGGAGACACAGAGCGAAGCCGAGAAGGACCGGAGGGCACAGAGAGCTGCGTTTTCTAACCGGTTTCAGGCCCACTGGCATCTCAGCAGCAGCTAACACAAACCAGATGTCAGGTGCTCCGCTCTGCTGGCTTTCAACTGAGGGCCCGCCTCCGTCCATGATTGATCACCTGTTCTGGTGGGTAGCGCGGGTCTACCTGGTCTTTTCGTGTGAGCAGACCGAAGGTCAGGGTCAGCAATCAAGGTGGCAGGCATTTGCCTCCCTGCATTATTGCTGCTTAGACACACAAAGGACAAGCTGAGTTTGTCGAGTGAACACAAAATTAGCCAGCACACTGAACTCTTGGATAGGAAAGGGATGTTTGCCTGATTACACAGAAATGCCTGGCAAACTTTTCCCAGGCCTTGTGCCTCTCCGTTTGCTTCATCTTCAGGGTTAGCTAACGATAGAATGTTATGTGAGTCTATGAAATCAGCACTTACTTGGGAGTCCTTATAGAGTTTCCCTAACCAAAGCATAAAGGTAACTGCTTGTGTTTTAGATGGTCCGGGGCCAAGATCACATGGCTCCTTCATTTCAGCCATCAGCAAGCATGCTGAAATGTCTTCCCCCTCTTAGGCTCTCAGGCTCTGAGGCAGGGGAGTTAGGATGTAACCCACATGGACTGCCACACTGCTTTAGTACAACTGGAGAAGGAGAGAAGCTACTTCTATTTGTCTCATCTTCTAGAACGATAAAGACCTGGTATTCTACACCAGCCTTTGTTTCTCTCATCAAGGGCTAATTTTCAACCGTGCACTGAAACTTAGCCTTGTTCTGGTTTGGAGAATTTTGTAGAGAAAACCAGCTACCTCACCAGCCACAGCTGGAGAGGATTAAGCAGGTGGATTCATGCCTAATGAAGCCCAGCATGTGTGAGTTTGAGCTACAAGGAATGTATTAGCTTTCTGTTTCTGCATAACAAATTGCCTTAAGTGGCCGCTTTAAACAATGCCGTTTATTATCAGCTACCTCGCAGAGAATCTGAGCAAGAGCTCCCCAGGAGGCTGAAGTGAGATGCCACCCTTTCGTCAACTCAGGCTCCTCTCCAGGGGCAGTCTGTATGTGGCAGAGTTCAGTTCTTTGGTGCTGTAAGACTGAGGTCCCCATTTTCTTGTTGGCCGGTTGCCAGAGCCATTCTCAGCACATGGAGGTCAGTAGTTCTTTACCACACAGTTCCTTGATCCTTAAAGACAGTAGAGGGCTCTCCTTCCCAGCCAGGCCTCTTTCCTCAAATCTCTTTCTTCCAGAAGGTCCTAGGCTAAGGGTTCACCGGATCAGTGTGTCACTGCTTGTTCATATCTCTAGAGCGTTCAGATGTTTTATTTGATTTTATATATATATATATCAAATATACTTGTTATATATAACAGATTTTTATACATAAAACAAATTTGGTATTATACATATATATAGACATATATAGGCATATATATGTCTATGTGTGTATATATATACATATATGTATATATGTGTGAATGTATATACATATATATGTATATATATTGCAAGTTTTACATTTCCAGCAATGAGCTGCTTCAGTCCCTGGCACCAAAAAGATCTAGATCTCATTCACCCTGTAAAAAAAAATGTCATTTCCTACTTAAGACACTACTGTCATTCCCATTCCCAATCCCAAATCAGACTTGGTGGCATTTGAATATTACACTGATCTAGTTCACTAATCCCACCCTAATGTAATTCAAGCATTATGAACAATGGAGCCACCAATTCTGGTAACTCAAACCAAACTTCTACATACAAGTCATGAGCTTACCACTTCCAAATCTCTTCCCCAGACTCCCAGAGCATCTATCTCCTGGGACACTCGATTTTCTACATTCTATTATGATAATATTAACCTTCTAGTTTATAGGCCCCTGAAAAAGAGAGGTATCTAGTTACTTTTCTATTGTCATAACAAAACAGTATGACCAAGGCAAATCTCAGATAAAATACCTAATGTGTGGCTCATGGTTGAAGAGTTATGACCATCACGGTGAGAAACACGGCAGCAGGATTGCTGGATCAGGAACTGAGAACTTACATCCTCACCCACAAGTGTGAGGCAGAGAGAGCAAACTTTGAAACTTCAAAGCCTGCCCCCTGTGACATACCTGCTCCCACAGGGGGACATCTCCTACTCCTTCCAGAACAGCTCCACCAACTGAGGAGCCAAGGACTCAAACTTGTGAGCCCCAGGGGCCACACTCGTTCAAACAGCACAGGTCTCACTCATCTTTCAGTCCTGTACTGACCACAGCTGCCACCTGCACATGAGAAGCCATGCACAGCAAATGCTGAGGCATCGCTCTCCTGCAACCAGGGACTCACACAGAGCTATCAACCCCACTCATTACACTGGTGAGCTGACGCACAACAGGGAGTGTTTTATCTGCATAGAAAAGTAGCACATAGAACCTCCCAACAGCTATCCCGACTGGTCCCAGAAACTCTCTTAATTGTTCTCTGCTGTATCCAGGTACAACTTATTGTTATTATTATCATTACCATCGCTATTGTTGTTGAATCAACAACCTCAATGTAACGTGTCCCTTTGAGCCGTGGTACTTAACTAGAGGAAGGCATCATAACTGTCCAGTGAGTTTTACAGGGCTAACCCAAGGCCCTTAGAGCATAGTCTTGAAGTGGAGGGTTGACGGTTCTGCGCGTTCTTTTGCTTGTATAAAGTAGTGTGTTTCGTTGTGACACCCTCATGCGCTTTGCTCGTATTCATTCCCATTGCTGCTGCTCTCCATCTTCCCTCAACACACTGTCTTCTTCATACTTTCATATGAACACGTACTCCCTCACATACATACATACTTACACACATGCATATGCATATGAACATATAGGTTTGTATATCCATAGAGAGGGGGGAGGAATTGATTCTGCATATAAGAGGAAATTTGTCTTTTTTTCCTATTACCCTCAATTTAAAAAAAAATTCCAGAAACCTTTGGTGTGTCCCTTTGTTAAAAATCGCTAATTCATAAGGGCTCTGGGAAGTCCATCTCTTCTTTGATGTGTAAAATTCTGTTAGAGACTTGCTAAGATACTACTCTCCATGTAAATGCAAAGTAACCCATTCAGTTACTAATATTCCTGAGGCAGTATTACGGTGATACACACACACCTGTGTTGCTCTCCGCATGCCATGTTCTATCTGCTCCTTAATGAGATCTTTTCTCTTCAAAAAGCTCCAGAATTCCTGCTTCCACACTGGGCCCGGCTTCTGTATGTAGTAACAGCTTTCTGTGTGTCAAATGTGCACATCCTTGCATTGTGGGATTCACGCATTACCAATGAGCTAACTCTTCAAAGAGGACACTTTGATAATCTTATAAGCAGAGCCAGTTCCCATGTTATCTTGGCAATGCTTTCATAATCGTCATGCCTCAGTTTCCACATCTGTAAAGGATTCCACAACACTGCTCTCTGGCTCCTCGTTAATGTGCAGATGACCTTTTTCGTTCAGCTTGGTGAGTTAAATTCCTAACAGTGTGTTTGAGTAGCTTTGAGCAGTAGCTCCTGAGAGCCCTTGAAATCAGGCCATGAAGATAGCTGCCCAGACTGATGGCCAATCTGCCCCTCTGTGTACATTCCCCAGGGCCATGGCCGAGCAGACTACAGAGCCCCTGGCACATGTGTGTGGAGCTATAAAACATGCTGTAACCTTGGAATCCTGACATCAAAAGGGAGAGCTCCGCTGCCTTATAAAAACGTGTGCTTCTCTCAGCAAACCGCTCCAAACGCTGCCGTCTCCACCCCAGGGGAAGCCTGTCACTGCTAATGCGGCTCTCACGATTCTCACCACTCACAGCCTCTGATCTTCACTGAGATCTCTCTGCCCCTGAGTGTCTTGGAAACAAAATGTCCTGTCTGGTGTCCAGTACTTAAGAATAACAGACACTGGGTTCCTGCTGCCACATGGAAACTTTGCTGCCAGGTCTGCTCAGCACCCCACACCCTGGGTCATGCCAGGGAAGCAGTCAGGGGAATGCCAAGACTAAAGGAAGAGGCTTGTACTACTGCAGGCATTCTCTAATGTCAATCTAATTTTCCATGGGCTAATTTTTCTGAAATAATGACTGCTTAAATGGTGAGAAATGTTTTACAGAGAGATCCTTTCCATCTCTGCAGACAGGGACCTCATTTTTCAAGTAACACTGCCCAAGCCGGAATGTTAGATTGCCCAGTCGGTATTCTGACAGTAGTGGTGTGCTAATAATTTAAGTGGGGGTAAGCAGTGTGTATTCCCACATGCTCAGTTTCAAAGCATGAAAAATGATAAGTCACCCGTTGGCGTCTGGCTATCTGTATATTCCTCTGCTAGAAACTGACAGTGACACTGTGTTGGCACAGGAGCTCACCAAACCATCTTTTTTCTCCCTCGCTGAAAGGGAAATGCCTGCCTACCCACCCCACCCCACCCCTGTGCGCGCCAATGCTTTGGTGGGGAAGACATTTTCCTCCTCAAGACAGGTCACTCTGGTGGTTTCCACTATTCACAGTTCCTTCTGGTCCTGCCGGAGACTAAGTTGTCCTAAACGTATTTCTGGAAACTCCACAGACCATTGTTTTCATTAGGGAACTGCAAAGCTTTGTAGTGAGAGGCTTTCGTTTTATTTGTTTTCCTTCCTCCACCCCAGCTGTTTTTGTTTTAACAGCATTGGAGCGAAGGTTAAAGTATCCGTGGCCTCCCTTAACCTAGCTCATCTCTCCAGCGGGGATGGCTGAAAATCTGAAAGAAGAGAATGGTAGCACATAGCTCCTTTGCAGGCCCAGGTTCATCCCTAACCCTGTCTGCCCTCGGAGGGGAGAGGCAGCTGAGGGGGCTGATCTCAAACTGAGTGAGCACCTTGGAGCAGGTAACCACCAGAAAAGCAAGTCACCCACACAAAGATTCAGTAGATAGAATATCAAGAGGCTGCTGTCTAACCCCATTCTTGTTTTCAATTCCAACTATAGAGGATAGCTCAGTCAGGAGACAGCCAGGCACCCACCACAAGCATGCAGAGCCTAGTGGCTGAACCAGCAATAGTGCCAGTTTCTGAGGTATCCAAATCTCTTTACTAAAATCAAACCTCATGCCATCCCCAGAATCTACGATTCAGTGGGTCTTGAGTGCCATTGGCATGTGGTTGGCAGCCGCTCCAGGTGATGCCAAGGTGACACTGAAGCTGCTGGAAAGTGTGGAAAATGAGAGTTAACGCCAAGCATGTCCTGGATGCCACGTGCACATCCATCAGGTCTCCTGCTTTACAGTCTTCCTTCTCCCCACCTTCCTGAAATAATCTTATCTTTACCTGGCAGAAAACTGAGTTGTTTTTTTGTTTGTTTGGTTGGTTGGTTTTTGTTGTTTTTTTAGGGACTGAAGTTATCCAGGTCCAGCTTTATGGTCGTTCACCTAACTCTAAAGCCTGATCCTTCCCTCACAACACTCAGCCCATAGTTTAGCAAAATAAACTTGTAAATTCTCTAGAGGCCTGTGTTAGAATCATCTCATTCATCTCTTTAGCAGACGGTGACCTTCTCTGTCTTCTATGAATACGTAGCAGAGGAGGCTGAATCTCTGTAATTAGTGGCTTTATGCCTTTCAAACAGGATCTGGCTGCAGCGCCCAGTCTCCAGAATGCCTGGGTGCTGTCTCGACAGCAACCATTCCAGTGCACAAGGGCCCTGCCAAATATTTCTTCTGCTTTTACCAAGCTTTCTTCAAGCACGGATCTCAAAGCACACCATAATTAGTACAATCACCCACATCCTGTCTAGATGAGCAGCATTTTATATGAACAAATTCCCTCTGCCCCCAGGCCCTTCAGGAGAATGCAAATGTTTCCAACTTTAAAGAATGAGGAATAGAGTAATTGAAAGGAGCTGTATCTTGGCCAATACCAAAGACCTCAAAGACCTCAAAGGCATTTATGGTTGACCTGTATGAGAAAACATGGTGAGTGCAAAGTGTATCATAGTGGCTTATCAGCCATCCTGTGCTAATACTGCTTCAAAGGTAGGAAAGATGGGGCAAGAAGGAAGCTTCCAGTTCTTACAAACCAGATCATCTCAGAACCAGAATTCTGACCCATTTTTGACGTTTTCAAAGGCCGTAGAAGCAGCGAAGTGGTGGTACTAGCTTATGGTCCAGTTGCTGGAGTTCCAGGGGAGAGAAGACAGAGGGGCCAGTTAAGTGGCTGGGGCCGCTCAGTGATAGATGAGTCACTATGGGTAACTGCGAAGATCATGCCACTGGGGAAAGCAATTTAAATCATTTGTGCACTTCCAGACCAGGAAATCCTCCTCAGCTTTGAGGGGAACGTTCGGGAATCATCAGGCTGGGCCTGATGAAGTCATCTGTACATCGTGTAGCTAACAATCAACAAAGGAGCTGAGCACAAGGGGTCAGGACATATGGAACGCATTTGGGTGGCTGGGATGCGTCTCCATGCCTGCTGCTCAGTCACCTTCATAACAGGTCTTACACAGTCCTCCCCTGGTCCACTGGCCCGTTCTCCCCACTCTCTGCTCGTATCTCCCTAAACATGGAGCTTCAAAGTATAGGTGAACGTTTAAGGCAAATATCACCCTTCCTAATTTCTAGTTTTACACTTCAAATAGGCTCCCAAGAGACATTTCTGTATATCATAAAACAATTCTTTTAAAAAAAGAGACTTAAGAAGCTGTGTCTACACAGTAGACTTTATAAAGATGTCCCTGAATATTTTTAGATTCCATACAATTGGCAAATGTAGAAATGGAGAGCAGAGAAATTGGTTTTTTTCCAGTTTTAAATAAAAATTCTATTAATCAAGAATTATAGACCAATAAATAATGGACACCTCAAATAAATACACTAATGGGCTAATAGAACTTTTGAGATTCTATTCTGCTGAACAAAAGTTACCCTCATTACTCAGTATTACCTTTATCCCAAACAGCAATATGGGCCAAGCACTTGGTTTTATTTTATTTATTTTTAGTTATAATTTTTGTATATTTTATTAAGAGAAATTATTTTTTATTGTTTTTATTCCTTTTGGTGTTTGAAGGATGAGTGAGTGTGGGGGCAGAATGGATGTGTGTATGTGTGTATGAAAGTAAACCATTCTTGCAACCCCCTGTTTCTTTCAATCCAATGGCTCTCCAAGAACCCCAGAGCAAAGGCTGTTATCAGTGATTGCATGCTGACTGGCATGTTGAAAAAGCTCAGGATTATTTTGTCATCTCCTGAATAACCGCTCTCTGTCTCTCTGTCTCTGTGCCTGTCTCTGCCTGTCTCTCTCCCTCTCTCCTGCCTTTTAGGTTCATCTTCACCACACGACATTTAAATGTTGGATTCTTCAATCCCTGTGCACTCACCCCTCCTCTTGTCTGTAGGGGATCTTTCCTTGCTCTGGCTCACACTCAGTCACAGCCCAGTTCTCCACCACCCTCCCAGCAGTACGCTGCTGCACTGTTTCCTCTAACTGGCCTTTCCCTGGTGTTTTTCCACCTAACAACTTATTCACCCTTTAGATCCCAGCCAGATGATCATTGGAGCCAGGCTACTTTGTACTCGCTCTAATCTCCCTAGTGTGAACTTCCATAACACCATGTAACTTTCCTTTATAGTGTTCATTATAGGTGCGGATATATATATATATATATATGGGTTATTATATATGAATATATATATATATATATGGATTCTGCTGGATTTTCATGTATTCTGCTAACAAATTTTCCTGCCTTTTTTCTAGTTTTGTTTTCTTAACTGTTAGTTTTCAGTTTTTTATATTTAAACTCTACTAGCAAAAATAGCTGGTTGGCTTAATTCATATCTATGCCTCTTTGTAAAAGTCTCTGTGACAATGTCCAAATGAACTTCAATCAAGGCAATCTCTATCCACTGTCTGGGGCCACGATTAGGGAACTAAAATGCAACAGATGTTTTTCTCTATCATACTCTGCTTACCAGGAACTAGAGAAGTTGGGAAAGGCTCTTCCTTGAAAACTGGAGTTAGATGAGGAGCAGTAACAGAAAAGAAGCTTGGACAAGTGAGGCATTTAACATTCTGCTTCTTGACGCTCAGGTCAACAAAACCTTCATTCCTCTGCATGTGCACTTGGCACAATTAGGCAATTAATGTCAAGTCCTTTTAGAACTAGCAAGCAAAGAAAATCTGTGAGAGCAGATCTGGTATCTTTGGGGAATGGCTGTTCTATCACTCGGCATACCAGAAGGCGAGATAAACAAATGACTGGAGGAAGACACTCTACTTGTTTATTGTCCTCCTTGTGTACACACCTTCAGGCCCCACAGCCCAGGTGGAAGGGCTCTACAAGGCCTCCCCTTTATCAGGTTTTGGACTCTAATCCTTGATGTCTCTCCAACCCCTTACAACAGGAGGCCTTCAACTTCTCCACTTTCTCTATTATAAAATACGGGCATAATTATGATCAAGTGTAACTATAGAGATTAGAATTTTATTAAAGATTAGAAAAGATAGACACCATCCATTCATTACGTAGACAAAACACTATAGTGTGGAAGTTCACAGACCAAATTCTAGAATCCAATTTCTCAGACTAAATTCTTGCTTGAATAGCTACAAATGACATAAATATTTATGTACTTAATCTTCCTCCTCCTCTCTTTCTCTCTCTCAGATGTGCACATGCACATTTGCCTTTGTTTATAGATCAGGCCCAGGACAACTTTCAGGAGTTATTTCCTTCCTGCCATGTTGTGGGATCCAGGGATCAAACTAAAGTCATCATACGTGTGCCTATAACCACCAAGCAATCCCACCCACACTCCATTCATATTACTTATTGGGACTGTTGTATCCTGCCTGATCAAAGTTGTGGCCACCTATCACTCAGGAAACATTTTCTCATAGGTAGCAGAAAAGATAATTTACTGGGTCACATAACATAAAGTCCCAATGATGTCCTAGCTTAGCCATGGCTAGATGCAAGAGTTTCATTCAAGACCCTCACTATCTTGTGCCTTGGGTTTTATCCAAGTTAATAACACTCTTGACAGTTTCCTCCATGCATTAACATGTATCTTTCCATCCTTTCACTTCTTCAGTTGTATCTGAAACAAAGACAAAATTCCCAAATTTTACTCTGTCATTGAACCAACAATCAGAAGTATAGATGATTCCAATTGGCCAAGTCGTTGCAACAAAGGGGAAATGCACCAGGTTCACTCAAATATCATTATCTACTGGAGGAAAGACACAGAACACAAGATTCCACAGTTCAGTCAGCTTCCAGGGATCAGGATAACACAATTAAAATGTTCCCTAGAGAGTTACAAACACGCATGTGTGATATTCAAAATGTTGGATGACTTATAGTGTAGAACATCAGTCTAATAAGCATGGAAGACTGCTAGAGACGGTGCACATTTGTGCTGAGTAGTAACCGCTCGTCAAAAGCCAATACTCAGTTAACGTCTAGGGCACTTAAATATTGAATCTGATTCATTCTCATCGAGTAAACACCTGCTAACTCTGGCTTGCTTGTTTGCCTATATCCATTAAAAGGAAGGGATGATGTAAGCAGATTTCCTCAGAACCTTTTCCTTATGAGACTGACATGCTACCTACAATGCGAAGTTGTTGTTGTGGTTTTGAATTCCCTTTGTCATTGTATGTATGTGACCACAGGACAGAGGCCCACACCATTGGATGAAGGATTTTTGAACTGAACTAAAGCATCAGTATCTTTGACATGGACACGTGTTTTCCCTGCCCTGTTTTGGACCAATGTTGTCTTTACTTTCTGGCTGAGAAAAGCAGAAAATCTCTTTTCCTTCCTCTCTCTACCACTATCAAATGCTTATGAAACATCCCTGGT
>CM053766.1:150826418-150854526 GCA_028658305.1 Pachyuromys duprasi | reverse complement strand
CCCTCTGATTAGAGACTTTAGTCTAGGAATTTAATGAGCTGGTTCAATTTGGATAAAGAATGTTATCAACAACTGATTGAATGTGTATGTGTGTGTGCATGAGTGCATACCTTTCTTATTCCACTCTCTTCTCCTGAGTTAGTGATGAAAGCACTTCCATAGAATCTATACACAAGAAGTGCCGGCTGCCACTGGTCCTGCAGCTTGCTTGCATCACTTAGCACACCATCCTTATCTTGTCTCCCAGGCACAACACAGTATTTGTGTCTGTTCACCCTATTTCCAACTCCTCCTGGCTGATACACAGCCTACAGAAAGAAAACTTTGCCAGCTTGGTATAGCCTTTACTTCCCTCTTCCAATGAGCACTGAAGGGTGTCATGCCTGTCTCCTTTCAGGTGTGAAGAGAATTCAGCAACTGACAGCAAACATAAAGTACTTCCGGAAGCGACTGACAGAGATGGGATTCATCATCTACGGCAATGACTACTCTCCCATTGTCCCCGTGCTCCTCTACATGCCTGCTAAATTATCGTGAGTACCCGGTGACCCTCAGTGACCCTCAGGGTCATCTCCATGCCCACCGTGTCATGACTGAGATAGTATGTTTGATACCCGGAGGATTTTCTGTGCACAAATTAGATCATTGTGCTTGGTGAGGTCCTTGAGTTCTGATGTCAGATGCACGGCTTCTCAGATCTCACCTGTCAGCAGCATATTCAGACCTTCTTCCATGTATCCTCCAGAAGGGAAGACAGGTGCCAAGGCTCACCTCTCTACACCATTTTCAAGCTCTGGAAATTTGGAGAAATGATTTATCTCAACTGTAAGAAAGATGATCTTGAGCCTCCTTCTGACCCAAGACTATCCCTCCAACACAAAACCCCAATATCAGAGCTTTCTGTTTGACCATCACCCATCTTTCTGAACAGATAGATAATTTTAATACAAAAAATACTTATAAAAGAATTTGGATCCTAGACTGTTGAGAACTCATACAAAGGAGACATGAGTCATAAGTTCTTAAAAGGATGGTTTTTCTAAACCTTGTGTCATTTTGCCGCACCAGAACACTGAGTGGTTGAAACACACACATGACTGGGTTGTTTAGTAGGCTACACCATCAGCATCAGCCAGCCCTTTCAGCAAATGTAGGTCAAAGGAATAGTGTACTTCGTGTCCAGGGAGACAGAGCACAAACCCATCCTGCTCAGTGTCATGGCAGGAGGAGAATGACAATGCATAGTCGTGAGTCTAAACCAGACTCTACTGACTAGTATTTAAAGGCACGGAAGAACGCATCCACTTATTCAAAGGGACTGGGTACATAGCATGGTCTAGAAGGAAGGTTTCAAACTTGGAGCATGTCTACCTAATATTTTATTATTAGCTCAAAAGAAGGCACTCAATATAAGCTTGCCGAGGTTCACAATGTACTAGAGTGAGAGCACTAACAAGTGTACAGGAAGATGGAGACCAGAATTAGAATCTCAACAAGCAGAGGAGGCCACTAGCCATGAAAACAGCACGCTTTTAATTTGTTTTTACACCGATACATAAAATATAAAAATTATGCAAATTAATAGGGTATCATATGTTTATATAGCTATACACACATAAATATATACATATATATACATAATAGTGTTTAATTTGGGGAAAACATCTATTTCTACAAAACATTTATTGTTTCTTTATGGTGAAACTATTCAAAAACTGTCTTTGAGCTTTTAGAGATACAGAATATATAATCATGATGCACAGCCACCCAACAGGGTACTAATATACTCAAATTTCAAACGTATTTCAAATTTACTAATACACTATACTTCACAAAACCTTTATTCTTAATGTTGTAGTGACAGGTTCAGAATCAGAATTTTGTCTCATCCTTTTTCTTGGAGAATCTTGAACAAGTGAGCCAACCTTCTGAAGACCAGTTTTCTCCTGAATGAAATAAATAGATTTGTTCCCACTTCCTGAGATTAAATACAAGAGGCTGGGATATAATTCAGTAATAGAATGCTCACCTGACACACACAAAATCCCAGCTCCAGTCTGCAGTACTGAAGAAAAAGAGAGAAGGTGTCTTCTGCAGTGGCACTTTCCATGGAGGAGTTACTCAAGATGTGCTATTCCTAATAATTCTAATTACATGAATAGTGATTAATATAGTTCTTAATGCAGGAAGCCAGGATTCAGGTGCCTGCATCTAAATATTTTTCTTCAGGGGAAGCTAATATTGCTGGTGTTGGTTATATCTCAAATAGGGCTTTTTGACCTTTCGGATCACTCGGCATGGCTGCGGTGCTTCCTTCTAGTTTATATGTGGGATTATGAAACTAACAAAAGTCAGATTACTTTCTTAGATTCACCCAAATTGGAATCAAAGAAGCTAAGCCGTCTTTCAAGCTTTAGTATACATCTCATTAAAACAACACAGAGTGTGGGATTAACAGTCTTGAATGCTGTCTTTGACAACTCAAAATGCCTCAGTCACTATAACAGAAAAAAAAAAAACTACCTACTTAGGTTTCCTAGGGAAACCCAGAACAGGTGACATAGAGAAGGTAACAGCAACAGTTATTCTCAGAATTTGCTCACCTGCCTGGCTTTGTTTTCTTCTATGATGTTCCTTTGGTTGAAAGGTTATAAGTGAAGAAGCTTTCAAAAATAGGAAGTAAATTGTATCAGCCATTGTGAACACACTTGTTTTCATTTTCACGTTTAAAACGTTTGATGTGAGGGGCTGAGGAGACACAGAGCAGCTGCTAAAAATGACCCCCAGAGCCGCAGCACGCAGGCAAAAGCATGGGGTGCACATCTGCAGGCGTCACTCTGGGGAGATCAGGACAGGCAGATCCTCTGTGGCCAGTCAGCGGAGCCAAACTGAGGCACTCCAGGTCCAGTGAGAGACTTTAAAAAGAGGTGATGAAAGAGAGAGACTGGGCAGGATTGGGGCGAAGCTGGAGAAAGGGGTGCGGATGGCAGTAATGTCAATTCCACACTGCAAATGTGTCAAAATTCCTAATAAAATAAATATCAAAAATAAATGTGGAACAAGATTGTGGAGGACAGCCAAATTCACCTCAGCTTCACATGCCTGTACACACACACATTTACATGCATACATACACAAAATAAATAAATTTTTAAAAATTTAGACCTTTAATGTTCTTAAAACTTGAGGTTTCTTCATAGTTCCACCTATGTGAGATGAAAAATAATCTCAAGTGAGATGTAGTTTTGAACTATATGGCAACAGTATAATCATCTGTGGTGCTCAGTACAGTGGAACTTCAGCCATGAAATGTGCAAATCAAGCAGGCAAAATGGCTCAGCAGGTAGAGAAGTGAGCTCTCAAACCTGATAATCTCAGCTCAACTCCAGTGAAATCCACACTGGGGAAGGAGAAAAAAAAAAAAACCCTAAAAAGATGCTCTCTGCCCTACACACACATGCCATGGCACACTTGCATGCACAGGTACACACAAAATAAATAAACGAATAGGTTAGAAATAAAAGCATCCATATGAAGAGTACATTACATTCAGCCAGAGGGACAAGGTTTGTACTTCCTTTGCATTGTCCTTGTCACGCACGTGGGGGATTTTGGTATAGAAGACAGCGTCATGCTGCAACCACTGCGGTGAGAATGCTTGTTGTCACTGTTATTATTATTGCTTCCAGCCTATGGCAGCCCTACTTGGGGGTTACGTGTCCAGAGGCTCATTATGTAAAATGCAATCACCTATATTCTCTGCAATAGTCTTAAGTTTTAAATTCAGATATGTTCTAGGGGTGTCCCGGATCATCCTAATGAACCAACAAATATATATTTTGTTCAACATTCTTTGGCAAAACTCCCTTCCTTTGGTCCAAAGGGAGCCATGCAGGCAGTGAGATGGTCTTCCCAGAACGGTGGAACCTAGTCTGAGATCATGGGTCAGGTGGTTTGGATCTAGCAATAAAGCACTTGACTTTTTTCTCAGACTATTCTGTGCTCTCATCCTGTGCAGTGCCGTGGGCAGCCTTCCATAGGGTGATCAAGAAGGCAGAGAACACAAGCCCCTGTTTTCAAACTTTCTCAGCTAGAAAGTTTTGCTGTCTGTAACCTTCATAGCAGAAATCAAAGGGGGAATCTTGCCTTGCCCAAGACAGAGGGGCTAAAAGACTATGTGTTCGGTTAGCTTTGCAGTCTCTGCTCTTTTCTTTGATAGCATGAATTATGCACAAAGCAACCAAAATGCAGACAGCTGAATTGGAGGATGGAGGAATGGGTGGGCAATTTGGTTCAGTCATTTTTTTTCTGAAATATGGTTAGAAGGTTTCTATACCGCCATCAGCTTTCAGCCTAATATAATACACCAGCAAGTCCTCAATGCTAAGAACAGACCTGAGACCTTGACATCACTTGTTGGTAGAGCCACTCAGAGATTTCCTGCAGAGAGCAACAGAGCGCAAAGAGAAAAAGAACTCAGCGTGTGCCTTTTAAATCTGACTTTGGCTCTTAGAACAGGTGATTTATAGACTTTGAGGTTAATATTCTGGGATTATTCTGAGATTAAATTGGAAATAAATAAAAGCATAAGCATGAAGGGAAGGAAGAACTCATGAAGGTTTCTCTGCCTGGAAGAGCTTTGCAGTTAGTCCTATGACTGACTTCCATAGGCTGCAAGTAAGTGCTCATGAGGGTCTTTTACCTCCCTGCTTACCTCGAGCCTAGACACTTGGTTATACCTTTTGTACTCACCTCCATATACTCACTCACAAACACAAAGTTTAAAAAAGAGGAGACCCTTGCCATTACTTACTTCTCATTTGATGTAACATGTAGTCTTCCCTCCTAGATTAAGAATATCGATTTGAGGTTGGATTCTACCAAACCTCAAATCGTGGTCTTCAAATTGTAGTCATTAAGTGTCCCTTTTTAAAATGTCAACAATTACTGCTGCAATTCAATTTTTTAAAGCATGTAGTTTACATTTAATAATTATAATTTCTTGTGTCATTGTATCATATTAGCTGTTTGATTTCTAGTCCAGGAACTCTGCAGATCAAGGAGTTCATATCAGTGCAGGCGTCTTAAATCAGCATCACAGACGTCAGTATTTCCCACTCAATGTCAAAAATTCCATACTGACAACTATCCAACTGACCAGTGTGTCAGGTTCCATAAAAGCACACACTCTGCTGTGAGGGACAGCAAATAATTGTCCATTTCTTGGTCTACTGTGTGGAAGAACACTTAATCATTCTTTTACTGATAGCATTAAAAAATAACATGTCAACTAACCATATTCTTTTTTTCAGTGTGTTGATTCTATCTTCTTTCAGTTGACATCCCTTTTTTTTCTTTCCCTAAGTACCTTTTCAAGGCTTATGCTTAAGAAAAATATTGCGGTGGTGGTTGTTGGATTTCCAGCTACTTCCCTGACAGAAGGTCGGGCTAGGTTCAGCATTTCCTCAGGACACACTCGGGAGATGTTGGACGAAGTGAGTATCTGTCTGCCAACAGAATTACTATTTCTGATGCCCTGAGTTCTGAGCATGTACTTTTGTTGAACCATCTCAGGGTTCTCTAGAGTGGCTTAGGAAAAGAAAATTAATGACAAAAACATCCAACAATATGCCCAAATCAAGAGGCAGAAAAGGGCTTGATTAAAATTAGAATTTTGGTTTTATAAAAAAGACTGAGTAGTCAAATGTTCTATTTGTCTGCTTTAAAAACTAAAAGCTGGTGGCACACACTTTAAGCATTACTGCCTGGTATTTTTTGAAGGTACAAAAGCTTCTATAATAAAATATGACCTAAATTAAAAAATATTGATGTGAAAATGATAAGGACTCTACATAATAGCAATCATATTTGAGCTAGGAAGAAGTAATTTTAAACTGTATTTTATTGTCACTTAATTTTAAGTTTTATATGAATAATATCAAGAAACTAAGCCATCTCAGCCAGTCCATAATATCAATGCATTTTTATAAACATTGATGAATGTCTGTCATTTACAAAACCTGGAACAAAAAGATTAGACAATATTGACAAATTAGATAAATAACAAACCAACAATAATTCCAGACAACTGATGAGATCTGATAGGCTAGGGTCAGAGGGAAAAGAAGGAGAACCTCCCCTATCAGTGGTCTTGGGGAGGGGGATGGGAGGAGATTAAGGAGGGAGGGTAGGATTGGGAGGAGATGAGGGAGGTAGCTACAGCGGGGATACAAAGTGATTAAACCATAATTTATAAAAATAAAAAATAAATTTAAAGAAATTTTAAAATACAATTCTAGACAAAATAAATTAACCATGAAAAAAACATAGGAAATATTATGGGAGCATAAAAGTGAGGTTAATTATTACAGTAATGAATATTCACAAGGAAAGTGACTTTTCAGATGGACCTTATTAAATAACAATGATGAAGCATCATTTAGTCCTTCTAACGATGAGAGCAATGTGATCAAGTCACTGTGAAATAAGAGTAACAAGTGGGTTAGAAAGAAAAGAGCTCAGAGGAAAGGACATGAAATAGTAAGTGTTGACAAGGCCAATGGTCAAGCAACAACTAAAGATGAATCTATGAACACACACCGTGAATACATGAATGGCCAAGATTCAACAAATAACTAAATGGAGGGGGGTGGTGCCTGAGCAGAGCCGATCAAAGGTGGTGCTCTAGCTCTCCAGCCCTGGTAAAGCAGTACATGAGCAGAGGCGTCAGATCAAAGCATCTTCAATGAGAGAGAAGGAAGAAGGTGAACTCAGTCCTGGACATTAAGAGTCTGTGCTTCTAGACCACTGATGAAAGTGAAAATTGATTTAAAGCTCAGGAATGATTGTAAGCCTAGAGCTATTGTAGTTTATGGAACTGTAGGGATATTAATGCCAAAGATAAAAGATCTAATTGTTGAGACACAAACAACAGTGGTCAGGACAAAGGCAGGCTGCAAGAGAGCACCTACATCCTGAGACATGGGGTTGAAGGGGGGAAATAGGCAGGATTTAGGTAGAGCTAGAACTGCCAGGAAGGGTGTGTACTGCTATACTGTTAAAAAAAAACTAAACACCAAACAATTTCCAGAAGAAAGGACAAGAAAGTTACCGAAATATTCAAAAGTTCAAATAGGGTAAGAGAGGAAAAAAACCTTTCAGACTAGCAGTTACTGGGAGCTTGGTGTTCTTTAGAGTGGGTGGTTTTATGAGGATGCAAGGAACAAAAATGAGAGCACAACGAACAAGTGAAGAATATCATTTGAGCTTGAATTACACACATACACACTACAGAGATAGATGGGTGAAGGGAAGTGGGGGAAGAGAGAGAAAGAGATGGGGAAAGGAGAGATATTGAGATAGACAAATACAGAGACAGAGAGATAGAGGAGGGAAGAGAAGTGAAAGACAGATAGAGAGATAGCAACGGAGAGACAGAGGGGACACACAGAGGAGAGGCAGGGGCAGAGACAGAAAGAAACAAATACAGAGAGACAGAGATAGTCAGCAACAGAGAAACAGAGACGATGGACAGTGGCAGAGAGATAGAGACAGATATAGAAAGACCAGAGGGCGAGAAAAGGAGAGGAAGAAAGAGATGGGAGAGCAAGGAAGAGAGACAAAGTAGAGGAAGAGGAGAGAGATAGAGACAGAGATAGAGGTTGCAGAGGAGAGAAGAGAGACAGGCAGAGACAAATAGAGAGAAGCAGCAATAGTCAGAGAGACAAAGTGTGGAGAGGAGGGATTAAGAAATGGGAGAGGAGGCAAGAGACAGAGACAGAGAAGGAAATGAGGAAAGATAATATCAGAGAGACAGAGGGGCTGTGTGAGGAGAGAGACAGATGCAGAGACAGACAGAGAGAAAGAAAGAGAGAAAGACAGAGAGACAGAGAGAAAGGGGAAAGGAGAGGGAGAGAAATAGAGGGAGGAATTGAAGGAGGAAAGAGAAAAGAAGAGAGAAGGGAAAGAAAAAGGGGAAGAGGAAGGAAGGAAGTTGGAGGAAGGTTTGTATGTACTCATTTACACAAGAAAATAAAACGGCAATAATGAGGAAACCCTGCAACAATTGGGAAAGAAGACATGAGCACTGAGTAAGCACCAAAAGGTGATGGAAATGAGGTAGATAGCAGAGATGACATTTTATCCCTTGTTATCCAAACAGCATTAAGACCTCAAATACAGCCAAATTTATGGTAGCCAGACCTTGGGCTCCCTTTCACAAAGTCTTTATTGCTCTGAAATACCTGGCATGCTAGGAGCACTGATCTATTGAGTCAGCAGTCACTTCTGAGAGCACACATCCATTTCAATGTAAACTTGTGAGCAGTCATTTAATATAACAGAGTGAAACCGGAACCTTTGAATAGTCAGGGGACTAAGGTAGTGACTGGACATGATCTCTCATAGAATAGAAACAATTTTAGACAAAAGCAGAGGTTTGAGGGGATGGTGAAATTGGTAAAGTGCTAGCTGTCTGTCTGTAAGCGTGAGGACCTGAATGCTAATTCAAGGTACCCCTATAAAAAGCTGGGTGTGGTAGCATGTGTGCCTGTAATTCTGGCACTGCAGAGGGAGAGCTTGGTAGAGCCCTGAAACTTGTTGAACTTCAGGTTCAGTGAGAGACCCTGAGTCAAAAATTAAAGTGGAGAACAATACAGAAAGTATCAGCCTGACCAATGCCTGGCCTAACCCTAATCTAATCCTAACCTTCAGGCACATGTGTGCATGCCTTGAACACACACATGCATGTGCAAACCACCCACAAAGACAAAGAAGGGGGGCATTATTCTGAGACCAAGTTGGGAACAGAAAAGACTTAGGCTAGTATAACACCTTTCTCTCTTGGCTCCTTTGTGACAGCTCTAGCTTTCCTTAATCTTTTTTCTTCTGAGATAAAGACGATAAACACATGCCCAGCCAGCAGCTTCTTGGTAGCACCCAAGGAGAATCTTCGTCTGCCTCCAGTGTAAATCAATGCAGTGAGAATGTCCTGCCTTCTAACCCCTGTCCCAGAGGCGCCAGCTCTGCAGTGCTGTTCCTTACTTCATCAAGCACTTCAATATAAAACTGAAATATATGTGCCCTTGATTCTTTGTGAATCTACATTGTGTTATTCTGTGGAAAGTAGATTGTTTTTATTTTGTTTTTAATTAATTAATCTATTTCTTTATTACAATTTATTCACTTTGTATCCCAGCGATAGCCCCCTCCCTTATCTCCTCTGGGTCCTACCCTCCCACCATCTTCCCTCCTATTCCCTTCCCCTATTTCTCAGAAAGAGGGAGCCCTCCTCCCCTACCATCTGACCCCAGCCTATCAAGTCTCATCAGGACTGCCTGCATCTTCTTCCTCTGTAGCCTGGCAATGGCACCCCCACTAGGGGGAAGTGATCAGAAAGCAGGCAACAGAGTCCATGACAGAGACAACCCTTGCTCCCAATACTCGAGAACCCACATGGAGACTGAGCTGCCTATAGGCTACATCCTAGCAGGGGGTCTAGGTCCTCTCCATGCATGGTCCTTGGTTGGTGCATCAGTCCCAGCAGGGCCCCCTGGGCTCAAATCTTTTAGCTCTGTTGGTCTCCTTGTAGAGCTCCTGTCCTCTCCAGGTCTTTCAATCTCTACCTTCTTCCATAAGATTCCCTGCACTCTGCTCAAAGTTTGGCTATGAGTCTCAGCTCTGCTTTGATACCCTGCTGGGCAGAATCTTTCAGAGGTCCTCTGTGGTAGGCTCCTGTCCAGTTCCCTTTCTTCTCCCACTTCCGATGTCTATCCTGTTTACCCTTCTGAATAAAGATTAAACATCTTCCGTAGAGTCCTCCTTGTTGTTTAGATTCTTTAGGACTATAGATTTTAGTATGTTTATCCTACATTATGTGGCTAATAACCACTCATTTTCTTATGTGAGGTTATATGCAAGTCTTAAGATAAAAAGAAAGCTTTTTATCTTAAAAAATGTTTTTCTTCTTAAAAGATGTCTAATTTCCTCTTCTTACATTCCCAAAATAGTACATTCACAATATGCAGTTAGAGCATTAAATAAAATAATTGCCATCCAATACTTCTCTGGCATGCTTAAGGAGATTAGCTCAATTGGTAAAGTGCTTGTATACAAGCATGAGGACCCGAGTTCAGTTCCCAGAACCCACTTTTAAAAAGACTAGAGGACTGTCATGTGCTTGTTATAGCAACAATGTGGAGGCAGAAAAAAAAAAAAGGAATTCCTAGAACTCACTGGCCAGCAAATTCCAGGACAGCAAGAGACCCTTGCCTCAACAAACAAGATCTGTAACTCTTGAGTAAGGACACTCACGGTTGTCCTCTGGCCATCACACACATGCGTACACACACACATGGACACCTCTACACATACATGTACCTGCACAGACAAGCAACAGCCAAAGTTCTTCTGGAACTTACAAACCACAACCTAATGACATGGTTCTTTGCTGGCAAACATTCCTCTGGGTCTTTGGGAAGCTGGCCATTCACCTGGGCTCTGCCAGGCTAACCTACGGAAAGATAGCTTACGGAAGGGCATCTCATTGCAGGTTTTGGAAGAGATTGATAAACTCGGTGATCTGCTGGGTGTGAAATATTTCCCATTCAAGAAGTCGGGACGTGCTGCACTCAACAATGAGAAGTGTTCTGACAGTGAAGCAAGCTTTGATGAGATGAGCTCTGAGCCTCAAGCATAAGCTTCCTGGCTCAGAATGGAACATAAAGACTGCCAGAAAGCCCTTCCTCCCTCTTTGTCTCACAAGTAATATAATTGCATTTTACCTCTTCCTAAGGACAACTTTATTTTCCCAACCAGCTTAACTAAATGAGGGAAATAGTAATTTCTTTAATATCTCTAGTCCACTGCTGCCATATATGTGTGTGTGTGTGTGTGTGTGTGTGTGTGTCTAGGTTTTAGTTTGTCCTCTTTTGATGGAAACACACATGCACACACACACACTTTTCTTAGAGGATATTTTTTTAATGGCAGAAAACCTGTGTTTTAGCCGCTACTCTCCAGATTTTCAAGAGCTCCAACTAAATGAAAAGATTTTGATGTTTAACTTGAAAATATCACTGTGCATTTGAGTGTGGCATCTGCACACATGAGAAAGAGTGTCAGGGAAGAGCTGAGACCCTTGTTCTACCCACAGCAGTTCATATGTATCGCAGGAAGTTCCAGGAAAGGCGGTTCCAGCATTGCTGTTGTTTGCCACATTTATCCAAGAACAGGTGTCGAAAGACACAGTTACTGCTTATCAGAGAAGGCAGAACTGGCCAGTGGCAACCAGAGATGTCTTTGAAATGAACCTTCTTTTTTTTCTGGGTGTTCTACAACCTTATTGTCAAGCTTTAGGGACTGGCAAGTTCCTGGCTCTCGTTTTCTTAAGAGGAAGAAAAGCAATCACAAGCAATCCAGTTTTGGACCTAGACTAGAACTGCAAAATTGAAACAATCCAAATGATGCTGCTGTCGTGCAAAGTGGGTTTAGCATGTTGGCCTTTACTGCTTTAAGGAATGGCTTCCCATTTTTCTATTGAATTCTGAGTACAGAGTGAAACTCAATTTCCTTTAAAACACATTCCCAAATTACATTTGAAAAATGGGCTGGCTCACTCTTTGAGGTGTTTAAAGGCTATGGAGATCTAGGTCCAGTAAACTGTGTCTTCTCTGGCACATCAACTCAGCTTTGGTGAGGACTGGGGTCGCACACTGTTGTGCAACTGTGATTCACCCCCACCCCGTGCACACAAAACTACACAAACGTCTCTGAAAAATTAGTCCCCTGCTAATTGGTTCTAGTTGGTATGGAAAAAGCCAGTGGAAAACCTTATCTTTAACAAGCTCCCAGATGGTGCCCAGACTTGGAAACTCCAAAGAGCAGTGGTGACCTTTTAGCCAAGCTTCTGTAACAGTTCGAATGAGTTACAGAACATTCCACTCCATCAAATGACACTGTAAACAAATCACTTCAAAAGAGGTTTGGCTCTGTGTGACACAGATGGGCCCAAGCTTTCATGCTGTGCACCGAGACAGAAATTCAACCTGCAGCACTAGCCCTGGACGGGGCAAGGATGATGTTCAAAGCTCATTCGAGAAGAAAGTGATTACTGTATAAAGCTGTTTAAAGACCATAGCTCGCTGATGGATTATAATCTTTCTAGTAAACTCCTTGGGACTAGAGAGGTGACTTGGCAGTTGAGAGAATTTACTTCTCTTCCAGAGAGAACCTGAGTTCAGATCTCAACGCCTAGGTTTGATTGTTCGCAACCACCTGTCACTCCAGCTCTGGGCTGTCTTGATGCCTCTGGCCTTGGTAGGCACCGGAAATCACATGAACATACCCACACTCAGACCCACACACATACATCCAATTAAAATATAATAAAATCACCATTATAAGTGATCTCCACTTATAAAGTGCCTCACAAATGCTGGGAAGCTAAAGGAATGCTGTGGTGATTGAGGAAAAGGAGTGACCTGATAACTAAATTCCAACCCTTCAGAGTGAACTGGCACAGCACTGCTTCTACAGAGAAAATACATCGTATTGATACACAAAGAAGGGAAGATATGCAGGTCTCTTCTTTGTAACGGGTGCATTCAATGAAGTTGTCCTTAGGAAATCATCCAAGCAAAATGCAGAATACCTGGAGTTCAAAACAGGAAATGGGAGGATCAAAAGGGCTGAGAGAGAGCTGCGCTTGCCTCCAAGGCCCACAAGGTAATCACTACCCGCTTCTTCTCTAGTCCTCTCCGTGATGTTCACCTACAGTGTCACACCAGGTATCTTCCTGAACAAGAATGCTTGTGCTTGTTACTTGCATGGAGGAACTTGAGTTCAGTTTTCTGTGGAGGAGTTGTTTTCCTGCCTAGCAACTGGAGCCAGAAGGGAGGTTCTTTCCTTTTCATTAAGATCTGAGAGTCCTGAAACAGCTTGTTACCTTCCCATATACATATGAAAAGACTTACTTTTGTCAGAGTCTATGATGAATGCACACTCAGGAGAAGAATTGCAATTTCAATGGGATGCTTCCTGAGTGAGGAGAGGCCCTGACTTTATCTGGTAGCAACATCATATAGAAATTTGTAAGTTATAAGAAATACTGATTTTTATAAGAAAAAAAATCCTCTTACACTAAGGTTAGTTAAGATTGATTTCAATTCAATGGAAACTACTGAGTTTACTAATCAGAGCTCAGGTCTGTTAGGATTAAGGATTCAGTGAGTCATAGTGTTTTCCATCCCAACCATCCTATGTGCATGTACTCATATGCACGCAGACACGTGCATGGATACTTTTATTTTATGTTTTAGAAAGGAAGCAAGGGAGATGATGATACTAATTGAATGATTGAGAGATAGATGTTCTATAAATCAACTTTGGGAGAAACAGAAGCTGAAGGGTTCAGACATATTTGTAAGGAAGAAAATTTTGTATAATGAAGAAATGATGAACACTCGTTTTTAATCTTATCATGGTATGATAGTATCATGGACACTTAGAGCCCTACTGCCTTTCAACATGTTTCAGCTTGACAGAGACCACAGGCTTCAGAATTTATTAGGAGGCCTGTTAACATGACAAGCATGTGGCTCACAGCAGACCACCACTGACTCCGATTGCAGCAGTGCCCAGGGGACTGCATTTTAACAAGCCTCCCCAGGTAATTCCACGTATGCCCGAATTTGTAAGCCATTATTAGAGCGTTCGGTAGACCAGTGGGCTCCTATAACATAGCGGGGAACTTTTCTGATTCTTTGTTAATGTTTAGGGGTATTTATACTAGTAAGCTGAAATGAATTTAATCTGTGCTTTTCCTTTCCTCCTCAAAGGGCCATATTCTAAGGAATGTCTGTCTTTACAAAAAATAGGCCCAACATTGAAAAGGTCTTCAAAAGATGCCTCATTTTCCTTTGTGTTATTTTCCTTTTTTCTGCTCTGTCTATACCATTAAAGGGAAAGCTCAGCCTTTGACTATTACAGCTTCGCTGTAGAGTGTTATTCTTGCCAGCTCTCACAACACCCTCTACATCTTCTTTCAGAGGTGGCAGACATGAAATTCTAGCTCTTGTTTTAAAACCTAAGTTCTGATGAATATTTGAACTGTCTTAAATACATGCTTTGATTCACAATGATCATAATTTTAAAAAGTGTAACCATGTATTTATATTCTGTTCTCTTAGAACACTATACCCTGCTGTGTGTGTAGTGTTTAGTAAATCAGGAGGAGAGTATTTCCCTGGTGCTGGGGAGAGACCTCATTGGAAATATATCTCCCATGCAAGCACAAGGATCTCTCTGAGCTTACTCACAGAAAAAGCCGAGTTTGGAGGTATACATTCATAATCCTGGTGCTGGGAAGGCTAAACCAGGCGGATTTCTTGGGCTAACGGCCAATCGACCTGGCCTTACTGGGGAGCTCTAGGTCCTGATGAGAGACCCTCTCTCTAAAAGTAAGTGTCTATCTCCTGAGGAACAGCACTCAAGGCTGACCTCTGGCCTTTATACAAACAAACACACATACACACATAAAGAGAAGACTTTTTCTAGGCAAATACTGTAGTATATCATCTTGTGGTGTTGGGAAATGCAGTATATAGGGTATGAATATAATGTTGTATGTTTCACTGAAACATTTGAGATGACCAGTTTCACTTCATCCTGCTGTCAAATGTTGCTTTAATAAATAAATCATTTAAATTGACAGTATAAAATCATAAGTGGTTTTGTGTTGATGTCATTTAAGTCAGTCTTGGGAGGGAAAGACTGAAGTAGAACTTTGCATCTAGGAATTTTACTAGAGGCAACTGGTAGAAGCAGCTACAGCTAGAGAGACGTGTGTTTTCACAAGAACAGATTGTGCACAGCTCCCTCCACATCTCTCAGTGACATCACAATGGATGCTTGGAATTGGCCCAGTGGGAAAACTGACAACACAGAAATTAGCAAGCACTCCAAATCATGGGTCAGGATGTCTGGCTCTTAAAAATTTAGCAGCAGACCACTGGAACCACACACTGTGATACAATTAATGAACAATAGTACAATCGTTATATACTCATTCATAGCACAGACTTTGGCCAAATCCATGTACACAATTAGATTGTCCCTTAAAACTAAGTCAAACTGAAGGAACAAAACTAGCCTCCCGGCGACCAAATAAAGCTCCCAGGAAGAGGCATAGGGCAGGCCATTAGCACAAGCGGGACAATTCTGTTGTGTTGAAGATGATTCCTGTGAGCTTCCGTTTAAAATTCATTTCTGAGATAGCCACTTAAGATTTATAATGGGAAAAGTAGAGTAAAATAGAATAGCACGACGAACCCAAACACTATCATCACGCTCTAAGCATCGTCACTTCATGACTAGGCTTCTCATCTTCCCCTTCACTCTCCCTCTCATTAGATTACTTCAAAGTGAACCCAGGAAATCATTTCATTTCATGACTAAGTATTTCCTGGAGTCTTTTGAAAAGGCAGTGATGTCTTAACTTGTTTCTCCTTTCAACCTCATTAAATACAAGTCTTTGGAATAACATCAGCATCAAAATGAATCAAACGTGAACCCTTGCGGTCTCTAGCTCCTCAGCGAGTTGTAAATTCCATCGTTCAAAACTAAGAATTCATTCTGAAATAGTTCTATGCTGTCATGGGAGCTAATCAGCCATTGTCTTCAGGCACTGTGCCTCATGCTTCCATGTACACCGTCTCCTGGGAAATGATGTCTAAGTTAACAGAGACTTCTTGGAAGGCAGCAGCATTCAGTCTTCATTCACAAAGCATAAAGAGGAGTTCTGCATCTCCGATGGTGTGTTGCTTTCCTAGGCACATGCCCTCTTCCTTACAAAAACAACTTTCTTTAAGGGTTATTTCAGTTAATCTTTGCATATTAGCAAAAGTAACTCAATCAAAAATGAAAGAACAAGTCAAACCAGTTTACTTCTTGGAAAAGGCTGATGCCCATGCCAGTTTGGGATTAAGGCAGGAGTTGCGATTCTAATTCTTCTTGCAGCCTTTGGTCCAAATGAGGAGCTGAAAGCCAAAATTTGCAAGTCAACTGCACCAAAACCTTATCAGAGAAATAAATCAGTAAAATACCTAACAGAAGGTCAGAATAGATGGAAAAGAGGATTTTTCTGTTCCTGCAGCATGAAACAGTACAGCCTTTTATTCAGGCCAGATGCTAATTTTTATATCAAAAATATTGATTGAAGGGACTAGTGATTTTGGCTCTCCCCCAAGTTTATTCAGGATCTCTCTTAATTAGGTTTGGGTCGGCTGCAATGCCCATGGCCAAGGGTAAGTCTGGCTCCAATCACCACGTGTGCTCTCTACTTCATCACGGGCCAAGGACTAAGGCAAGGAAATTGCAGCTTCTTTGTTTCTCCAGCCCCAAAGTTTGTTTTTTTCCAGATCTGAAGCATGCATGGAGAAAATTTGTAAGGAAGACCAAAAGGAGCAGAGTGGTGGTGACTCAGCCTGTGGTGAGATCAACCGACCCTGCATCTCGCCTGTGACCCCACGCAGGAATAAAGGTCCATGCGTGCAGAAGACAGATGGGCCGCAGTGTGAAGTCAAGGGAAAAGAGCTTGACATCCAGTAAACAAGAGTTTCTCAATAAGCTTAAGGAGTCCATCAGTCAATGAGGGTTCATTTTTAAGGATAAAGTAATTGCTTGTGTGCAACAACACATGACTTTCCTATAACACGTCTATTTTGTAAATAATTACAGTTGTCATGCTACTGTTTTTATAGTGTCAATACTGAGTCCTCAAAATTTATGCAAGTCTTTTCTTAAAATGTCACAAACATAAAACATCAGAAAATCACAGCCACAAATTATAGACACTTCTAACAAAATGAAATTTTCACTATGTGTGAAGTAGCATGTTGATGTTTACATATATATGCATATACATATATATAACTCAATTCTGCTAAAAAAAATTCTGACAAAATATCTATGAAGACTTGACTCAAAAAAATTCTTAAGTAAATCTACAAACTAAAAACCTGTAACATATTTTATTAATAAGAAAACTCAAAGTGGTACCAGTTAACTATTAGAGCTTTCCTATTTAAATGATTCTGTAAGTCCTACATATATCAGTAATATTTTATTAAAGTGAATCTTTATGTAGTAAGATGAAAATTTTTATTATACATGTTTTAATTATAAGTTCCAAGCAGAAAGGAAACATGACTGATTAATTTGCATTAATCAGTACTGCCCTTCATTATACGGGTGGAAGGTCAGGATATTCAGATATCTAAAGAAAAGTAGCAACAGCCAAATGAGTAGCCAAAGTGAACAAAGTGAGGAAAAGCTTTCACGGGCAGACGCAGACAGTCTGCAGAAAGGAGAACTTTTGGGATGCTCTGGATGTGAAGGACATAGGTCAAGATACATCCATAAAAATAAAGATGAAAAAGGAAACAGCTCACAAAAATAAAAAATTACCTAGCATTTAAATATTTGATGAACACAAATTAATAGAAAATCAAGAAGATGTGTGTTTAAATATCCCATAGACTATAAAGCAAAGGACAAATAAAAACATGAGAGAAGATGTGAAAGAAGCAGACAAGGAAGGCCAGCATCCATCCGATACTTAAAATGGATGAATAGAAAGCATGGAACACAGGGGACCACATAAATAATAAAAGAACCACCTCCCTGGTTCTGGAACAAAACAAAAAGAACAAGCTAGTAAGTGCTAAGATGACGACTAAAAGGGTTTCACATAAATATGTCTTCAGGAATTGTATGCCACCCAGAGTAAGCAGAAGGATTTCAATATTTACAGCTAGAGAAACAACAGAACAGTCACACATAGGAATGAAGAAGTAATTTTACTATTGATGTTACAAGCATGTCCTTCAGACAGTTCCTATCAGCATTCTATCCCCTTTACCTAGTGTAGACCAGCCGTTCCTTCAATATGCACCAGTGTGTTATAGTCGTCACCATCTGTTTTAGAAAAAGTGGCTCTCAGTAATGCCTGGTAGCCATGTAGGATGGATAATGCCTTTTCATGTGGACATTGCCTGCTTTTCTTTTGCAGTTTTCTTGTTTGTAGTCCCTGACACAGTTTGTACTACAAAACCTGATGCTAGAAGACAGGGAAACAATGTCTGGAGAATTCAGATGGAAACAAGTTTCAATCTAAAATTCTTCATGAAGAAATATCTACCTAATAAAAGGAAAGCAAAATAGAAGCATGTGTGCACTGTGTGTTTGTTTGTTTGTGTGTATATGTGTGTGTGGCAAAAAAAATGCTCTGACTAGACCATAACTACAGCCAGATTTTCACTTAATTTTATGTGAACTAAGTTGCCTAAGCTAGCCTAAAACTGACTATGTAAAGCCAGGATGGTCCTGAACTTGTACTCTTCCTGCCTCGGCTTCCTAAATAGCTGAAATTACTGGCTTGCGGCATCATGCTTAGATAAAACAAGGAGTTTTAAACATTTAAAGCTTATGTCCTTCTTTTAAAAATATCATTACAAACATTCCATCAAACTTCCAAGCCAAAAGAAGACATAGTCACGAATACAAAGTGGAATTCACTAACAGGCAATGAAAAAGATCCCTCAGAATAATCAGTCATAGTAAAATTGATGAAACTGTAATCATTCTCTCTCACTTGCTCTCTCTCTTTACACACACACACACACACACACACACACACACACACACACAGAGGGAGAGAGAGAGAGATTGGGCTATATTTTGCTCCAAATGGAATTCTAATTCGGTATCCCTAGTTGTCAATCCTCACGATGTTTCCAGTTCATGCTATTTCTAGCCTGTGGCCCACCAGCCCTGATGACTTTGTCCCATTGTGTATGATTGAGGCTCCCAGTTCAGTCTACGGAAAAGGAAAAGTGAACACAGAAGAGAGCGCTGATTAGCCCTGCTTCGTGACTGACTTAACTCTGACCCCAGACATACTTAGAGAGGGTAGACCTGATTCTGTGATGTCCAGAGATCTGCAATTAAAGGAAATCCTCTAATCCCCCAGAGCCTGGAGGTCCAGGCTCTTCTCCAGTGCTACTCCTGTGCCCACTGCATTCACTTACATGACACACGAAGGCCTGGAAGCTCCCTCCATCCTCCATTCAAGAGGCCACACGTATTCTGTCATCCATAGCTGCCCACCCAAAAGTTCATCTCGTCTTTCTCATTACCCTTGAGACATCCACTGAGTTCCTCAGAATGCTATACTTAGCACAGGTCACAGTGTCCAAGGTGGTTGTCATATTGCATGCTCACTTGGAAGGCACCTTGGAAAAGCTTTCCTGGGGAAGAGGAGCTGGCACTGTCGAGGAGCACATCCGCTGTCTTAGCAGCCAGAACCCTGAACGCCGTAAGTCTGGCCCATATGCTCCTTGGGATATGAGCAGAGGTGATAGGCCTCTCGCCTCTGTGATCTCCCTCTGTTTCTCAGATTGTCACACCTCACTTCAGACTTTTCCTGGTTTTCATTAGTTATGGGGAAAGCAAGCCAGAGGTTTGTTTAGGATTTTCAATTTCACTTTCACGGGGCAATAGACTGGAGTCAGCTCTCCAGTAAAATGCTAGAAAAGAGAAACCATAGCCTACTTTACAGCCTGTTGACCCATCTGCATCTTCCATGAACATGTTCCTAGAGTCCTCTGCTCCTGGGTTATGACCTTTCAGAGTTTTGCAGCTGGTTCAAAGCTACTTTTCAGTGAAAGTTTAAGAGCTAGGAGAAGTAGACACTAAAAAATTACAGCAGTCGCAAAAATGTGTTCCTGCCCCTTCCCCATGAAGTGCCTTCCTGATTTAACCATGCAGCCTTCGGCCTGAATCTATATGATTGATGTGATAATAGAATTTATATACAGTAGGTCTTCACCTTCAAGAAGTAAGAATATATAGTTGGATGCTCTTATGAAGTTTCTGGTCATCATAATCCTATGGGCATGTTCAGGCATTTTGGATTCTATTTCTAAGGTTTATGATAAAACAGATGTTTTATAAGGGGGTAAAGCTTAAAATAAGAAAGAAAGAAGTCAAATCCAGTTAAGAAATTATTTATAAAGCTATTCCGTGTTCATTATTATGTTCCTGAATTACAAGATACTACAAAGAAGACAAACCTTTCAGTATTATTCTGGCATATAAGATACATTAAGAGCGTACCTCTCAAATGCACAATTCCACTTCTAAACATTTGTTTTAAAGAAATATTTGAGGAGGAGGGATGTGTATTTGTTTAAAAGGGGTCATTATGGAAAAAGGAGTTGAAAGATCCTAAGAGCCAGAGGAACAGAAAGTTTTTGGTGATATTGTGTCTCCTAGGAATGTCAGAAGCTATACCCAGAAAGTCTCACCAACATGGCTGCCTGAACATGACCTAAAAAAAAGGACACCAATGGATATGCTAATATGAATGGGGGAAAGCAAGAAGGCCTCCACCTTAGACAAAGAACTACAGGCAACTAAGGAATGCTGGACATGGGAGAAACAGTCTTCCCAGAGAAGAGCACACAATTGGCTACCCCGTTCTAAATGATGAGCCCTGGAAATATACATGCAAGTAACACTACGTGTGCACTTTTAAAAGAGGAGCAAGGAGGAATGCACGGGAGGAACTGAAGGAGGAAAGGAAGAGGGAAATGGTTTCTGTTAGTAAGCTCTAAATAAGCAGAAACACTCGTTATGAAAGAGAAAATTTAGATCAGTGGGGACTTGTAGGAAAGTTAGAAAATCGGTAGCAATGAGAAATGAGGAAGCTGAAAGCATCGGCTGTAATGGAGGACCTGAACCCCCAGCCTCCCGTCTCCAGATCATAGAGCTTTAATGCGACATAACGAATCCCAATGAGGACTTGGACCAGTAACAAGTGATAAGTCAGACTCCAATAAGTAATTAATTAAACAGAATTGATATCACAGTAAGATGGAGTTTTTTTCTGTCTAGATTTTAGATGGAGGAAAAAAATGTAGCTTGAGAAGCCATAACCTCATCGGCTTGATTTACATATATTTATCAGAATTTTGGTGAAATTAAATTTCTGTATGATATGCCCTAAGCTGTAATGGCATTAGAAGAGGCCAGAACTCAGTGGGGAAATAACCCACAGTGAGCAAGAGGAGCAGAAACAGACGTGAGAGCTTATGCAGGTGTCTTCCATAGATAGGCCAGGTACGTTCTGCTTAATCGACTGAAGGTGGCAAAGAAGAAACACAAGAGGTGTGCGAAAAAAAAACGTAGTGATGTGAAGAGATGCTTGGAAGCACAATCTTGAGAAGGTGGCTAAGATAGAAGGTTAGGCATAGCTTGATAGTGAGTGCAAGAAACAAATCCACCAGGATATAACTCAGTGAGCCAGAGAGAAAAACACAATGTTGAAGAGAAAAGGTAATATAGTACAAAGATTTAGCAAAAGAAACCACAGTATTTTTGGTAAAGGCTAAATGTCTGAAATAAATGTAAGTTTCTACAAATAGGAGACTTATTTTAGTTTTAATATTTTTATTTGAGGTTTATTTGGATTTAACTTAAAATATTTACCTATTATTTGATAGTTGTGAAAATGCACCTATTACTGTCGACAGCATAAACAGTTTTGCAAACTAATAAGATTTAAAGTGCACTGACCAGCTGGGAAGGTAGGTCTTCCCAGTGTTTGCTGGAAAAGCAGGAAGGGGTTGGATTCCAGAGCTCCTACCCTGAAACGCTGGACATGGTGGTGGCCACTGTATTCCCAGCACTGAGGAAGTAAGGACACAAGAGTCACTAGGGCTTTTCTGCCTAATGATGAGCTCAGAGCTAATGAGAGACCACAGCAAAGGAGGCATATGTTGTTCCTAAAGATGACATCTGAGCTTGTCCTCTGTTCTCTACATGCACGCACAGGCACACACACATGCACACATTTTTATGTGCCTACTAAACATAAAAGAGCTTAAGAGATCATAGTATCCTTGTATGCATCATGCTATCCAAGTTCAGTTCTTCGCATCCATTCACAGCAACCTGTAACTCCAGCTCTTGCAGATCTGACACCCTCCTCTGGCCTCCATGGGCACCTGAACCCATGTGCACATCCCCCCCACACACACACACATAGACATACAACTAAAAAATAAAAGAAATTCTTTAAAAAATTAAATGTGTTGACACCAATGCATAGAGAAAGGTCTAACATTTTTGTTTTCATTTTCTCTAAGTAGGAAGTGTGTCCGTGTGTGTGTTCGTGTGTGTGTTTGCATGCACACACACATACATGTGTGCAAGTGTGTATGTAACTACAACTAGAAAATAAAGTAAATTCATCTTCTGGAAAACAACTCGAAAGGCTTCTTTCAGATACCTAGTTCCTTCTTGATCTAATGACTAGCCGCTGACACTGAGGAGAGCAGCTTTTTGCTGCTTACAGTTCTGTGGCTTTGCATTCGGGGACAGGGGTGTGAAAGCCCTAGAGAAGGTTTGGAGCTATGCAGAGTGAAACATAGTGAGATACAGTGTCTCTCACAAAGAGCTACCATCAGTATTCATAGGACCAGCTCGTCCCTGCTTCTTAGAACCATCCACTCCTGTGAGCTTCTCGGGACACCTTGCCTCTGTGAGGAGACTCACAGTTGCATCCCGTGCTGTTTTTTAGACTGAATTTGATCTCCACAGTGCACCGAGCTCCCGGCATGCTGGAGTCTATGCTGTAGGAGGACACTGGCAGCCATCCTCAGCCTTCAGAGTAGGAAGTCTTCCTGGGAGTCTCCGCTCAACTTTGCTTCTACTGGATTCTCATGCTCACTCTCAAGTCTTATGAGCAGCCAGTCACTTTTCTTCTTTCAAAAGAAAGAAGTCTGTGGGAAAATACAGGCCTTAGGTATAAATTCTGCCTGTAGTCAGAAGCTCCAAACCCTGCCCGGGGCCCCTAAATGCCGTGCTGCGGCAGCAAAGGTTGGCAGGAGTTTCCTCGCTGTGCCTACTAGCTCTTCTCCAGTTGCTTTTCAATGGTCAGCCGAGTAAAACCCAATCCCTGCTTTTGCCTCAAGCTAGGCCTGCAGTCGTCTCTAAATTTTCCCAGTATTCAATTTCTGAAGCTGGCCGTGGATACTTGTTAACTCGTTTGTTTTACTGAAGTTTGTACCGTTTTCTTTACCTGTCTTTTATGCCCCCTATGTCATCACGAGGCCAGCTTGCTTCCTGCACGCATGAAGGCACCTAAAAGACCATGCAGATAAATATCTTCTAGTGGATGTGTAAAACTTAAAATAGAAATAATAAGACACCTTGCTTGCTCTCATCTGTTTTATTTGATGCAATTCACTGGCCATGTTCATTTTAGCACACAATGATTTCATGGGTGACAACCAACCATTCCTAACAACAGGAGCCATTCCACAGCTGTGCAGAGGAGAGGGCAGGGTGCGTAAGGCAGCCAGGATCCCCTACAGCCTGACCGGCATTGCCTCACCATCTGTGAGCACAGTAGGATTCCTCTTTTATAACATGGGACTCTTAAGCCCTACTCAGCCGCCCCTCAAAGGCCTCACAAGGATAAAATAAGACAGTTAAACAGCAGCACTTGATAAACTGTAAAGCATTCAGCAGTGAAGTGAGCTTCTGGGTGAATTTCCAGGGTGAGCATTACGCAGCTGCTGGCATTGTGCGAACCCACCAGGTCCTTACTCTTGCACAGTGCAGACAGCTGCCAAGGGCAGGCACCCATGTCCCTGTGCCTGGAGCTTTTCTCTAGATAGCTGAGCAAGATTCTGCTCATGCTCATTAAAGGATGACCATAGCTTTTCCCTATCCCAGGAGCAGCAAGGCCGTGACAGAGATAGAGTAGAAAGCAAGTATTTCTCCAGAGCTGAGATAACTCTGAGAAGTGACATGTGCCTTCATTGACCTGGAGTGACAGAGCATGATGAGGTTCCCATGATCCTTTGCCTGTCTTTTTTTTTTTAAGTATAATTCCCTCCTGATATGGCTCCTATCCCTGCTTCGAGGAATCAATTCCCAAATCAACTTCTACTCCTCTATTCTGATCTTAGGGTTGGTTTCTGAAGAATCAAAGACGCACATCAAATTAGTCTTAGGTAGGTAATAGATGGCCGATTGGGCATGAGAGTTGTATACTGGACAATTACTTCAGAATATATCCAATGCTTCTTTTTAAGTTATTTCTGAGTGAGTTTTTATTGTCTATGTATAGGGTACCTTTGTTTCTAATTAATTCATTATGTTGCAGGGGTGAGGGTCAGACTTGGCCTGCCTCCAGAGAAAGATAAAACACAAGCAATGGTACCCAGATGTAGTTTTTTCAAAGCCTGTCCCGAAGATAGATAATGCTATTAGAAAGTAGAACCTACAATTAGTATATTTATCAGTAAAATACCCACTAGACTGTGATAAATTTGTGTTTGAAAGCAAAAGAGAAAATATGTTCAAGATGCACTTCTTTAGCTGCCATCAAAAAACAGTTCTTTTTTTTTCCTGAGCTCATTTCCATTGTAACAAGCTATTAAACTGTGCTGAACTAGCCTTTTAATTGAGCTTCATAAGAAACGAGGGCTTGTTGTTTTGTGAGTATTTTACAGGGACAATTTAATTTCCAGCAAGAATGCATAGAAATACATAGAAATACTGTAAAGTGGATATCTAGACATTTTTGTTGCATTTTATAATTGAATTAATTTTGCTTAAGCCTTTTTCTGTCCTCAGGCTCAAGCCCTTCTTCCTTCTGGCTGTTCCCTCTGAATGACTGGTCTGTTCTCATTGTTTAATATTAGAAAGACCTTCCGTTACCTAAAAAAAAAAAAAAGTCGCACATCCACTATAGTAGCCACTTGCCACAAGTGGGTGGTGAGCGGTGGTGAGCATGGACAGTGTCGTATATGTCTGTGTGTGTACTCACAGAATGTAATGCAGACTGGACTTTGAAGACACTGTGGAAAAGAACTAGTAAGGTGTAGTTGGGTTCAGGTGTGTGTGTGTACATGTTTGCACACGGGGGACACAAATGTGCAGATGTATGTTACACAGTGCCTAGAGACTGGCACTGGGTGTCCTCTGCTGCTCTCCACTCCGTCTCCTGAATCCAGAGCTTGCTCTTTCGAACTAGCCTGGACAGCCAGCTCACCCTTGGGTCCCTGGCTCTGCCTCCCGAATGTCGGGATTATGGGCTCTGACAAGCCCGCTCACTTATGTATGGGTTCTAGGAGTCCAAACTCCAGGTTTCATGCTGAGTCATGTACCCAGCCCACTATTAAATTTTGAATTGATTATATATTGAAATACTTTAGGTTATATTGAGTTTAATATTTATTTCATCCTCTTCCTCTTTTTTTTCTTGATGTGACCACCAGACAATTTTAAAATGCAAGTGTGGTCCCTATTTGTGGGCAACATCATATTTCAGCCATTCAGTGCAGACCTGAAATAACCCTCACACCACCTTTGAGGTGCTTCTGGTCTTGAAAGCACTGAATCTGTTTCTGGAGTGGTGCAAAGACATCACCAGCTGTCTATCTGTTGAAGTTCCAGAGAGCTTGTCTAACAAATTTATTCTTCATAAGTGTCTGATTCACAGCAGAGTAGAAAGCAGAGTTCACAACGTAAATCTAGACAGATGAAGGTATGAGTGCCCGAGGGCTGGTGGGACTCCACCTCTTTGGCATCTTCAGTGGGTTAATGAGCTACCTTATGTGCTCCTGGGGTAATCACACAAAAGAAGCATAACTTGTTCCCTGGCCACTGGTGAGTTATATTTCATTATTTTCTCTGTAACATCACACTAAAAATGTAAGATTCCTGGTTTCATATGGTAAAGAGGCTCCCATGTGTCAACACATTTGCAGCTCAGCAGAATGTCCTGGGGAAGCTAATGACTCAAAATCAAAACCTGAGGTAGTAACTGGGATCAAAACCTCTCCTAACTGACCTTCTACTTCGCCACCATGATCACGGCAATGGAGAAAGGAGAGGTACTGCTTCAGGCTAGAAGTTGTCACCACTAAAAAAAAAAAAACAAAAACCTGCCTTTCTTGTCCCACAGCAACCCTGAATGGTCAGCTTTGTGTAACGTATGTGATATGATTAAGCTCTGAAGCTGTCAACTCTACTGACTTGAAAGGGAAGTCCACGCTCTGCTCCCTACTCTTACTATCAGACTTTCCAGTGTGAAGACAAACACATTGTCCAGACCAGCTCAAAACCTACCTATGCTTTGCTCTGAATTAGCTCTGTCCTGTAAAGAAGGCCAGCAGCAGCTGGCCAAGGACAGTGTTCTACATGCCATGTGGTGAAGTTCACTTTCCCTGCTTGCTCTCTAAAAATCAAGATTTCTAACTTCAAAGAACAAGAAAGCCAGGTAGCTTTCAATTTGTTTCTAAGTATCTGGGGATCAAATTCTGTCCTGGCCGATGATTTATCAAAAGGGTTTCAAGTAATCTTAACTCCTTTGTGGTCCTAATTCATGATTTGGCTATTAGTACTGAAAAATACTTTAATTCCAATGAGAAAAACAAACAGAGCTTTTCTTGTATGTATCTGCTATTTTAATTTTGGCTTCATTAAGACAGAAAGCATTTCAAAAGAAAAAATTTAAGCTTGCCATCTATTATGAATATAAAGAACAAATTATCTTTAGAGTTTTGACCAGTTGATATTATAAGCCTAGAAGTTTTCATCCTGTCATTTTAATATTAGTCTCTCCATATAATAAACATTCAGCTGCTGGGGAATGACTGCATGTTTAGAGTATGAAAAGAACATCTTCAGTCAGAACTGCTGTAAGCACGTACCACAGACTAGAGGCTTACAGACACAGGAATGTATTTCTCCAGCTTTGAAAGCTGGAAGTTCAAGAGCTGAACAACATTGCTGTCTGGTTCTCAAAAGACCCTGTTACAGGGTGTAGACTGCCAACTTCTTATTTTATTTTAAAGTGTAAAATGAAATAAAGACAAAAACTAAAGGATGAGAAGGAAGAGGAGGAAGAACAGATATAAAATAATAAAAGCTCTGTGTACCTTCTGCTCCTCATTTTTCAGTGCTGGAAATTGAACCCAGGACACTGCATATATCAGGTAAGCAAGCTCAATCCTTTAGTCCTGGGTGTCCCTTTTGCAAAGACATGAATCTTCAGGGCTCTTCCTTCATGAGCTAATTGCCACCAAAGTCCCTAGTTTCTAGTGGCATCACATGGGAGAGGACAATGTAGAATGTCATATGAATGGAGAAGAGGAAACTTGCATACAGCCTGTTCATACATTGAAAACATTTACTATGGTAGTTACTTGTTTGGCCAATTTGAAATTAATGCTTATTTATAATTTCTGCATCATCCCACAAATCTTTGTAACAACAAAATGTACTGTATTTCATACTTCTCTCTGTCTCTCTTTCCTTGACTCCATCCCTAACCATAACTAATCCAGAAGCCTAACCTAACCCCATCCTAATTTTAGCCCTAATTCTACCCTAATCCAAACCTAATCCTAACACTAACCCTAGCCCTAATATTCATGCAACCCCTGCCCTAACCTTAATGCTAACTCTAACTCTAGCAATACACAGCATTTTACACTTTCATGCACTCAGCCCCAGTGAGTGCGAAAGACCTGGATCCTGCACTCATAAAACTGCTCTAGCAGGAGAGAAAAACAAACCTGCTTATTTTGTCTCTATTTCACTTGAACACCCCTTGAAGGGAAGGACCGCTTCTCATCCTATTGCACAAAGATTATCAGAACTGCCTCTGAAGGGGTAAATAGATGGCTCAGTGGTTAAGTGCTTGATGCTCTTTCAATTCCCAGCCCTCACGTGCTCACCACTATCTGCAATCCTAGTTCTAGGGGCTCTAATATCCTCATGTGGCCCGTAAGGGCACCAGGAATACATATGCTACACATTTTTACATGTAGGCAAAAACACTTATACACATAAAATAAAATCTTAAAAAATAATTTTAAAGTAATGCCTCTGAAAATGGCCCATGACTAATAAATGGATTTTACAACTATGTTCAAAACTGACTTTGTTATTTTTTAAATGTAATTTATTTATTTTTATATCAATCACAGGTTAGGTACTTTGCATCCCAGGCGTAGCCCTCTCCCTCATT
>CM053766.1:150794937-150825918 GCA_028658305.1 Pachyuromys duprasi | reverse complement strand
CATAGTTGAGCAAATGTCCTTGTTGTGTACTTGAGCATCTTTTGGATATATGCCTAAGAGTGGTATAGCTGGGTCTTGAGGAATCACTATTCCTAATTGTCTAAGAAAGCGCCAAATTGATTTCCAGAGTGGTTGTACAAGTTTGCATTCCCACCAGCAATGGAGGAGGGTTCCTCTTTCTCCACAACCTCTCCAGCATTCATAGTCACTAGAGTTTTTGATCTTAGCCATTCTGGTGGGTGTAAGGTGAAATCTCAGGGTCATTTTGATTTGCATCTCCCTGATGGCTAAGGACGTTGAGCATTTCCTTAAGAGTTTTTCTGCCATTCTATAATCCTCTACAGTCAGTTCTCTTTTTAGCTCCATACCCCATTTTTTTAATTGGATTACTTGATTTGTTGCTTTTTAACTTCTTGAGTTCTTTATATATACTGGATATTAGCCCTCTGTCAGAAGTAGGATTGGTAATGATCCTTTCCCAGTCTGTAGGCTGTTGCAAAACTGACTTTGTATATTATCCTCTAGGACTCCAAATCTAGGACACCTTCTTAGGGAAGGTGCCATCTGCTGGTCCTGGAATCCCCATGATCTCTGTGTTCAGTTGTGATTTAATGTGGCAGTCTTCATTTGCTATGAGGGATGATAGCTACACTTATCTGTGGATATGAGAACAGGGTTTAGAATGTAGTTATCACTGATCTAGCAAAGTGATGGTAGTAGATTCTATCTAAGATTCATGAACTCACTACCACTGGGGAATAGCCAAGTCTCCAGTTCCAGGTATGATTTCCCTCCTGTTGACCTTAAGTTCAATTAGACACCAACATATGAGTGTCTCCTATTGCACCTTTATGGGTGTCTTGATGTTCTGGTTATAGTGGTGGTTCACAGGTGTCCCAGCTGCGGCTTGCTTTCCTCCCTCGGCAGATGGCACAGTACTCTCTGGTAGCGTGGAAGCTAGACTGCAGAAGGAGCCTCTTGGATTAAACCCACCCTGAGTCATCTGAGTCCCTTGTCTCTCTTGTCAGTGTTCTTTGTCTTCAGCAATGGGAACTTACCTTCAACTTCCGAGAGGCAAGCAAAGACAACAGCAACATCCTATAATGTTTGCGGCCCTGACCAACCTCTCAAGAGGAGGTTCCTCACACCTAGAACTGGGAGTTTTGCTAGTATATGTTTCTTGCCAGCCCCAGGAGCAACATGACTTCAAAATATATAGTAAGAGATAGATGTATTGTACATAATTTTAGGTTAACATCAAATAATTTGATTTCCTAAGGCTTTATCAAATAACCTTGGTGTTATTTGTCCATCGTCCTCCTTCTCCTTTGGTGTTGACCCTCTTCCTTTCCTCTCTGTTTTCAGATACATCTGCAGCCCAGATCCTGCCTCTATGGCTCAGGAAATATCACAGAAGAGTGGCTGAAAAGATTGTAAGAGCTAGACTACCAGGAAATCCACTGTAAGACCCTCTCCTACAAATGAGTGCATCAACAATATTCTCAGTATTGTCTACTGACAAGATCAGTAGACATGCGAATGCAAATGGGGGAGGAGTCTCACAGAGCCCTACCTCAAGGCAAAACACTACAGGTGACTAATAATCACTGAGTGAGGGAAAATTAACCTCCTCCAGGAATGAGCACCATTATCAATTCGTCAATACAAAGTGGTCAGCCCTGAAACAATATACAAATAACAAAAAAAGACTCAGTAGGCTGTATTTATCTTTTTGAGCATACATATCTTTAAATAACATAGGTAACAATTATAAGCAAAGAAAAAGGCTATCAATTTGAGAAAAAGGTGAAAAACTTAGGATGTTTGGAGAAAGGGGATGTAGGTGGGGCTTGGGGAAGGAAAGGGAAAGAGCAATTATATTTTAATTATGAATATATTAAGAAGAAAATTGGAAGATACACATATACACACACAAAAAATTAGTTGCTTGACATTTCAGTGCCTAGCTGAGCTGCGAGCCTTGGCTATGATAACGAGGGCTGCAGATGTGAAGCAGAGCTCAATCTGGGCAGCTGCTAAGCCTGGGCCCAAGAGGCTAGGAACTAGGAGCCAAGGTCTGTGTCAGGGACTCTGGCTCAGCAAAGGTGTGCTGCACCGGGGGCTGTCTGTATTGCTGTCATCCTTCCTGCACCATTACACAAGCCCTGTCCAACAGCACTTACAGTCACCCAGCTTTCCCTAAGTCACAGTAGTGATGCTCAGGAAACAGGAATACAGCTCTATATTTAACTGAAGTTTCCCTCTTAAAAAAAGCTCTAAGTAATGAACCAGCAAGATTCCTCTCAGAACACATTAATATGAGTTTATTTTCCTAAACTTAAAAAATAGATTTAAAAAACTTTGTTTTTACCTTTTTGTAGTGTTAGGGAATATGTTAAGCAAGTACTCCATCACCTCGCTATAGCCCAACCTTGGCTCTTTGAGAGAGGGTCTCACTATGTAGCCCACGCTGGCCTCAAACTTGGGGGCCATTCTTCCTCCACACCCTGTCATGTTAAGCTGTACATCTCCTAAACCAGTAACACCATGAAGAATGTCTCCTCCAGTGCAATTAACCTTAAATCCCTTCCCGGAATTGGTCAATCTCAAGTATAATTAATAATCCACAGCAGCTCAAGAACCATCACTGCCACCTTCTCTGCGTGACTTCTCAACAATATTCTGCAGCTGTCTGACCCCCGTTGCCCAGTCAAGAAAGCTGTGGAGTGTCATATTTGAAGCTGGAGAAAAACGCCGACTAGCTTGGATTACATAGAAGTGATCACAGTCAATCTATCTGAATCTATTTCATAGGAGTGAAAAAATTAAAGAAATGAAAGAAAATAAAACTGGAAAACACAAAGTGAGCAAAGAAGAAAGTAGCATTTGAGGTAAATTTGTCCTAATTTAGATTCTGAGAGCAGCTCTAAGCCCCATGTCCCAGTGAGGAGGAGCTAGGCTGAGGCTTCATTAGCCATAATGATAATTACATCCATTTCCAAAGAGGCCATTATCCCCAAGGCTTGCAGTGTGCTATAAACATTAATTAATTTAAGCTCTGGGTAGCCCAGTACCATTATGCCTTTTGTATGGAAAGAGTGAACAGAAGTGAGCAGTGATCCAAAGTGCTTTCCCAGGGCTCATCCAGCCAGCCGGCACAGCTGTAAACAAAATCCACCTGAATGACAACTCCAGTGGCACTCAGTGCACTGAAGGCCAGGGGCAGAGGCAGAGGAAAGGAGGGAATAGCTACATTTTCACCAGACTTGAAATAAATTTTACTTATTATATTTAATAGCAAGCAAACACAGTGACGTGACCAATCAAATGAACTTATCTTCCCGATTTCTCTTTAAAGCAAGGCTTCTTGAACATGAATGCGACTCCATGTCACCTGGGAATCTTGTTTGCCTGCAGACCCTGAGTCAGCAAGGCTAGAGGCTTCTCAAAGCATGCCCTGGCCATGCTGATGTTGCCGGTGGGGGCCTGTGTGACAATTCCGTGTGTTGTTGCTCTCTTGATGGGCTTTTCTCTTTCCAACCACGTTCTATCTGGCTTTCCTCAGTACCCATGTGCTATACTTTTATTCTCCTAACCCTTCAAAATTGGTGTATGATATTTATAGAGGCGACCAGGTCTTGAGAGCTCAGTTCTGGGAGTTTTGACCTTATTTGGACTTTAGAGACAGAGCTGCAAGCAGAGAGTACTGCACTATCAGGCTGAGATCAGACTCACCTGCCCTTTGATCCCAGCATGGAGACTTCCAGTCCTTTCAGCAGCTCTGCCTTGGCTCTTCCTACAAAATGCACAAGGGAATTTCACTTGGTGATATTTATTATACAGTATAAGTATTTTTAGTATCTCTCAGCCTTTCCTTAAAGAGGAAGGACTCAGTTAAAAAGAGGAAGCATGAGAGTACACAAATTTGTACTGTTTGAGCAAGGAAAGAATATGATTAATAAACAAGACACAGGTTGTGTTTAAACAATCTCAAGGCACAAAAATGGGAAAACATTTAATCAGTTCATCATGACTCTCTTCTTCTCCTCCATGAAGAGGAGCATGTGGCCATTAAAAAACATTTGAGTAAAATGTTCCAGTATTTCACCATAAACAAGTTAATTTACTGAGGGTAGGGTTATCTGTAACAAATGCAGCAAGTTGTTCAAGATATAGAGTTGAATAGAGCTCAGAAAAGCTAACAGTCTAGTTTATAATCACGCACACAGAGGTGAGAGCCTTCAGGAAGACTCCGGTGGAGAGTGAAGAGAACCATTATAGGACATGCTGAGCCTAGGATTTCCCTAGGGAGGGGATAGCGGAGCCAGGTGAGGTGAAGCTCTCACACACCAGGGAGATGCTTGGTTACTCATTACAAACTGTTCTTCGCACACTGCACAAGCAGGAGAAGAAGCAAAGAGGACCAGAGCATTGAGGGAACCTGGTCAGAGATGGCAAAGGCCTGGCTTGAGGCCTGGCTTGGAAGACCACGAGTGGGAGAAGTCCAGTTCTGCCTGGAAGCAAAGCAGGAGCAGGGCTTGCTAGTGGGTGAGTTGTGTGAGGTGTAGAACTACCATTTTGAGTTTTACACATCATAACTGTTAGCACAAATCTTTAAACAGTGTCAATCAATTTTAAAAGAAGACCAATAGCGCCAGGTTAGAATAAAAATTTACCAAATGCTGCTTATGCTACTAAAAGTTAAGTGCACAAATGTTTATGTGCAATGAGGAGAAGAAATACAACCAGATTTTTCTCTGTGGGTGTTCAGAAATATCTCATCAAGATGAGCTTAACCTGTTCTGAAATGATATGCTGTAAAACTTAAACATGAAGAAAATTTGAGGATGAAGCAGTACAAAATTGTATATTGTTAGTGAGTTCTTGAAGATAGCCTCTCTTCCTGATGATAGCCCACCTGCTGGACTAACCAGTCCGAGATGAGCTGACTGAAATCCAGCGAATGGTTATTATGAGGTATGCAGAAAGAACACAGTGGCGAGCCATGGCTGGCGACACCATTGATTGCTGTGCTATCCAAATCCCCTGTGGCTAGCTTCAGACTGTCAAGAGGTTTCCTCAAGCACTGTCTTAGGAAGCAGTGTGGAGCATTGCAACACTGTGTTGTGTCTACCTTACGAACGCAACAGCTACCAATGTGTTCAAGGGCAAAAGTAATCACAAAATGTAAACCAGTGAGGAAATATGGGTATGGCTTTTGCTCTTAATGCAATTTGTGTAATTGCACATTTTTGTAATTCAATTCTGAGAAATGTATTTAAAAAGAAGCTTGCAAGCTTTCGGAAAATGTAGCAGTTGGGTCTCAAAAGTCAGGACGCCACTGCTGTTTTACAATGACGGCTGCATCGGACTCCTCAGTAAACGAAACTACTAGGCTTACCCTTGAATTCTAGGCTTATTCTTGAATTCTATCTTACCAAAATTTTTCTTTGAAAGTTACTAGCCAAATTGTACACTGATACACTGGACAGGTGTACTGAATGTTGCTGCCATGGTTTCAGATTAGAGTCTAACTGAATTAATACACCCAACATTCAGAAAAAAACTACGATTGCCCCATTGTGTAAAAAGAACTACAGTACAGAGGTTTTCGGATACTGATGCCCCTCTCTAAAGTTGATAAATTAAAACAGTAAAATCTCTTGCATCATAGTTGTGCTTATGTGTGGGTCTGCAATACGAATGTTCATCTCACTGCTCATGGACCAAACATTAGGATCGTGTGCAGATACCAGGAGACTTTTACATTTTCAGTGCCTAGAGCACTTGGAATAATCATCGACTTTAATCACAGGAATCTTTATTGATAAAATGATTGCAATATGACAACACACTTATTTGATTCAGTTAATGTGGAAAATAGCTACAGTTTTCATTAGGAGCAATTTAGCATACATTTTTATGACCAATGCCTATTTCTCACCATGCCACAACTTGCAGGGAATTAAGTTATAAAAATAGTTTATTTGCCTATAAAACCCATAAGCTCTACTAAATTGAAAACAAAGAAGGTAATTTGTACTGTCAAACCATCTTTTTGAACTTTGGATGAGGGGGGGGGGCTGTATGGTTAGAGTAAGAGATACAAAATTTAGAGGGATACAGTGCACTTTTTGAAACAATGTTTGACTCAATTTCTGGGGTTTTTTCCTTTTGATTTTTTTAAATTTATATTACTTTGTTTACTTTATATCCCATGGGCGCCTCCTCCCTCCCCTCCCCCACTCCCACTCTGTACTAACCTTCCCCAGCACATCAAATCACACTAAGAACTGAGCATGTCCTCATCCTCTGAGCCAGGCAAGGCAGCCCAGCCACAGAGTCCATGTTAGAAACAGAACCCCTCCCCGACTTGCCAGACTCCCCCTATGAAGACCAAGCCACCCATCGGCTACATGTGTGCAGGGGGCCTAGGCCCAGATCGTGCAGGCTCCTTAGTTGATGTCTCGGTCTCTGAGAGCCCCCACGAGACTGGGTTAGTTGTCTCTGTTGGTCTTCTTGTGAGGTTCCTGACCCCTCCAGGTCCTTCCCTCTTTCCCCCAACACTTCCATAGGACCCCAGAGTTCCACCCCATGCCTGGCTACAAGTCTCAGGATCTGTCTTGAATCGCTGCTGGCTGGAGCCACCCTCACCCCCACCCCCCGATGACAGTCAAGTTAGTGCTGTCTGTAAGCATAGCAGAGCATCATTATTAATGTCAGGGCTAGCTCTCTACTGTGGGTTGGATCTCAAGTTGGGCCAATTATTGTTTGGACTTTCCCTCTATCTTTGATCCCTCGTCATCCCTGCCCTTCTTGTAGGCAGGGTAATTTTTGAATCACAGGTTTTCTTGGTGGGTTGTTGTTCCCCTCCTTCCACTGGTCCTGCCTGGCTAGGAGGTGGTCACTTCAGTCTTCATGCCCCCCCTGTTAGGAGTCTCAATGGAGTCACCCCCATTTTCTCCCAGGAGTCTACCCTGTCACAGGCCTCCAGCTTGACAAAGAGATGTGTCCCCCCCACAGTTTCCCTTCCTGTTCCCGGCCCTCTGCCCTACCCCCTTCTCCCCACATCTGATCCCCATCCCTGTTTCCCTCTTCATTCCATCTCTAGCCCAGTTCTCTCTCTTTATCTACTTCTGCTGTCTATTTCCCCTTCTCAGTGACATTCAGGCACCCTCCCTTGGCATTTTCTTTTTTTAATTAGTTTATTCATTTTACATCCTGATTGTAGCCCCCTTCCACATCTCCTCAGGGTCCCCCTCCCTCCTCCTTCCCCCCTATCCCTGTCCTCCAGTCCTCAGAAAGGGGGAACCCTCCTCCTTTACCAACTGGCCCCAGACGATAAGTCTCTTCAGGACTGCCTGCATACTCTTCCTCTGTGCCTGGCAAGGCCACCTCACCCAGGGGAAGTGATAGACAAGCAGGCAACAGAGTTCATGTCAGAGACATCCCCTGGACTCCATATTAGGTGACCTACGTGGAGACTGAACTGCCGCTACATCTGAATAGAGAACCTGGGTCCTCTCTATGCATGGTCCTCAGTTGGTGCATCAGTCTCTGCAGGGGCCCCTGGACACAGACTTCTTGGCTCTGTTGTTCTCCTTGTGGAGCTCCTGTCCTCTCCAGATCCTTCTATTCCCCCACTCTTCCATAAGACTCCATGCGCTCTACCCAAAGTTTCGCTGTAAATTAAACACCAACAAACCAAGTAATCCAATTTAAAAATAGGGTGCAGAGCTAAACAAAGAATTCACAACACAGGAATACTGAATGGCTGAGAAACACTTAAAGAAATGCTCAACATCATTAGTCATCAGGGAAATGCAAATCAAAACCACTCTGAGATTTCATCTTATACCTGTCAGAATGGCTAAGATCAAAAACTCAAGTGACAACACATGCTGGAGAGGATGTGGAGAAAGGGGAACTCTCCTCTGTTGCTGGTGGAAGTACAAACTTGTACAACCACTTTGGAAATCAATCTGGCGCTTTCTCAGATAATTGAGACAATTGGGTCTACCTCAAGACCCAGCTATACCACTCCTGGGCCTATACCCAAAAGATTTTCCATCATACCACAAGGACATTTGTTCAACTGTGTTCATAGCAGCTATATTCGTAATAGCCAGGAACTGGAAGCAACCCAGATGTCCCTCAACCAAAGATAAAGAGATTCTGGCACATCTACACAATGGAATACTCAGCTATTAAAAACAAGGACATCATGACATTTGCAGACCCAATTTCTTAAACTCAGAAGCTACAATAAATAAGTCTCCCCCGGCTGGGAAGTGTGCAGGCAGCTGTCACAGCAGCTCTCAACAAACAGCTGAGACTGGACAATACTCCGAGACCTCTCTGAGTCCTCACGGTACAATAACTCAGCTCTGAGACCTCTCCAAGTCCTCGCAATACAATAACTCAGCAGTGCTTGGTATGTTCAAAGACAGACATCTCCCCTCTCCTGAGTGCTGACTGCGCTCTAGCTTTTTGTCAGGTGCTTTAATTCCAAGTCTAAAGTCACCCGATTGCTTTCACAACACAACCCCCACCTCTGAAGGAGGCAGATGACAGGGACTCCTTGGAGGTCCGGGCCTGTCTCAATTACTTGGATTCAATTATTTTACATCTACATCCCAGTTTTCCTTCAATATTTCCAGGATCCCTCGTTAACTTTTTTCAAGAGCCTTTTCTAGCCATTTTTGAAATTAATTTTTTTTGCTTGGCCATAGAAGTACTGCTGGCCATCTTCAACAATTTTAACAGTATGTTGTGTGAGAAGGTATCTGTTTTCTGTGCTGGGTGACAAGGGATAGCAAAACATCTTCATCCTTGTAGAATTGTATTTTCTTCCAAGGTAAATTAATTCCACTATGAGAGAAGTAGCTGGTAGGCTAGAGGCCTTCAGTCAGAACCGGGCCAACAGCGTGTGCTAGAAATGATGTCTAAAGACATCAACACGGGCATAGATATAGGCAGAGACTTTGTCATAAGGAACCGAGTCATACAGGAATGAGCTTTTAAGTCTCATTGTTTGTGGTCTGAAAGCTGAAAACCCAGGGAAGCCAGTAGAGGTAGAGTCACTCTCGGCTTAATCGACGGAACTCGGTCATCCGGCTTCTGCCCTTAACTGACACTTACACCGTCAGCCCTCCCGTATGGTAGCATGTAAATGCAATCACCACTCTTCCCTTCTCTTTTTCTGTAACTCTGTAAGGTACATTCACCACCCTTCCTGAGAGGAACCTGGAGCCATTTCTCTTACTTTGAACCTGGCCTAATCCTGTGACTGCTGAAAACCACAGAATTCAGCATGTTTTGAGGCTAAGCTCGAGAGCCTTGTGCCTTTCGGTGGAGCATTACTGAAAGAATGATAGGCGACAAGACATGGAACAGAGCTGTGTGGACGCAGATGAGATTGGAGGACCAGCACCACCTAGCCTGCATGCCACCTGATTACAGTTGCAGAAATGAGACCAGCTGAGATCAGCAAAATTACTCAAGCCAACTCTTAAAGTTGTGGAACATATAGTTTTAAGATATTCAATTAGATGATCACTTTGTATTAGTTAGTTTTCTGCTGCTGGGATGGGGGGGGGAGGGCCTGTCTGGGCAGCTTCGGGAAGAAACGGTTTAATTTGGCTTATGAGGTCCCAGAGGTTATGAGTCCATCATAACAGAAGGGCATGGCAGTAAGCTGTAGGCAGAACAGCTGAAGCAGGAAGCTGAGAAACTCCGGCACAAACAATAAGCCTGAAGCAGAGAAAGCGAAATGGAAGTAGGGCACAGCCACGAGTTCTCCAAGCCCAGTGACATACCTCCTCCAACAAGATCACACCTCCTAAACCTCGTCACACAGTGCCCCTGACTGGAGCCAAGTGTTCAAATGCCCAGGTCTAAGGAGACAGTTCTCATGGAAGCCACCACAAGCTTCTTACACAAAATTAGTCATTACTGACACAGAGAGAAGACCGTCAACCCAGTCTGCCAGCTGGCCCATGTGCTGCTGTTGGCCTTCCTCAGCAGTGTGTTAAAGGATGTGACACACGCTGAGACTTTAAATGTGCTAATGTAGGTGGAGAGGCCTCTTATTCCTTCTATAGGTGACTGGGATGCAGGCACAAATGAACAGACTTGAAACCTGTAGTCCTCCTGACAGACCAGCCGACATTAAGTCTGACCAAAACTTACCTGAAAGAGTGTGTGTGTGTGTGTGAATGTTAACATGTTTGGTTTTGGGGTCTGCTGAGATTTTGCTGTGTTTTTTAAATGTCCCCGACATTGCTTTTTTAATTAAAAAGAACCTTTTATACAGATGTTTCTTTTGCTTACATGTGTGGAGGGTCACCACTTATGCGAGATGCTCACAGAGGACAGAAGAGGGTATTGGATCCCCTATAACTACATTTAGTGGTTTTGAGCCACTGTGTGGGTGCTAGGAATCAATTCCTGCCACCTGAGAGAGCAGCCAGTTTTCTGAACCACTGAGCCATCTCTCCAACCTCAGATTTAACTGGTTTGGGTCAGTAACATTAACAAAGCAGAAACCTGTGTAATCGTGGTTTGAATGACAATGACCCCTATAGGCTTATGTTCAGATGCTCAGTCATTAGTTAGCTAACCCTTTGGAAAGGATTTGGAGGTGTGGCCTTATGGAGGAAGTGTGCCACCAAGGGTGAGCTTTGAGGTTTCAAAAGCCCAGGTAGGCCCAGTCTCTCTCTCTCTCTCTCTCTCTCTCTCTCTCTCTCTCTCACTCTCTCTCTCTCTCTCTCTCTCTCTGCCTGTTGCCTGTGGATCAGGATGTAGCTCTCAGTTATTTCTCTGTACCATGCCTGCCTGTCTGCTGCTCTCCTCCATGACAGTAATGATTAAGCCTCTGCAACTGCAAGCAAGCTCCCCAAAAAAACGCTTTCTTTTATAACAGTTGCCCTGGTCATGGTGTCTCTTCATAGCATAAAATATTAAGGTAGCAATGCAGAGTATTCACCACAGGCTGTCCATTGTGATGATCCACAAACTACCAACATCTTTGAAAACATAATAAAATTACTTCATTTTTAAATTCTTCCAAATGCTCCTGAAGATCAAATCCAGGACTCCAATCATGCTCGAAAACATTCTACCGTGGAGCTATATCTCAGCCTCACACTTATTTGTTCATTGTGTCATAACTGACGTATCCTTTAAAAGTTTACAAGATAAAGAATCCCACTGGGAATAATTTTTTTAAACCATAGTTCCTGGAACATCTTCAGTTGTGCTGGTGTTTGACTTAAGAGCTTACACCTCCAGAGCTAAATATGCTGCTCTGTGGTCCGAACAAGGAGTGTCCTAGTCATGGCTCCTCACTTGTTTGTCACCCTTCGGCAGGTCACTCATCCTCACACATCAGACAGAGTCGGTCCTTCATCTAGTTTACCAAACCATTGAGACAGGGGATCAGACATTTTTAGGGATTTTTTTTTCATTTAATTCAAATTAGCATTTTTTTCTTTAATGCATGAGCTCATTCCAGCATAAGGAGCTGAGAACAACCAAACTCCATCTTCAACCATACATTCAGTCCAAGAGTATTTTTACCTTTATTTCTATGAATTGAACTCCAACTTGTGGATGCTCAATGCCCGGATCTGGTGCAGTGTATTTTCACATGTAAGTGCATCCACACTCAAACCAAGACATGAAACATGCTGGGTACTCAGCAAGTCTCTTTGTAGCCCAAACCAGTTACAGCCCCCTAAGGGCCTATTCTGACCTCCCATTTCCCAACTCTCTGTATCTTTTCTTGAATTTCCCATAAACAGAACATTCAAATGTATTCTGATGCATGATTTTTTCCATTAAACACTATGTCTGTGAAAATCACACATATTTTTCCATGTAGCAGCCAACTGCTCGTTCATTTACACTGACAATTGGTATTACACTGTGTGGATATATTGAAGTGTGTTTACCCATTCCAAAATTGATATATACATCTGGATTGCTCCCAGCTGTGCACTATTATGAAAAAATCTGCTATGGATATTCTTACATATGTCTTTTTGTTCTTGTAAGCAGTCGTTTAGTTGGGCATATTCTTCTTAATAGTATTTTAATGAAGTCAATTTTATGCATTAGTGCCCAAACATAGCAACTAAGCAAAGTAGTCTTTGATAGTCATATAAAGAATACGCTGCCACCCTTAAAATCCTTCTTCTATAAGATTTTAATAACTATGTTTAGAATTAATTCTTTAAAATGTTTATTCCTTAAATGTTTAAAATTAATGTCTTTAGATTGTAAAAATGTCTATATGTATATGGACTCTGTGCATATTCATGTATACACACAAATGTATGTGTTTTGGGGTACAATATGCCCAACATACACATTTTCTTTCTGTGAGAGCTTAGTATCGGCTCAGGACCGCCAAGACCAATTCTCAGCACAAGGGAGATTTATTTGCCCCTGAAAGTAGGGAATGAGAGACAAAGACAGGACATAGAGGTCTAGGGAGGAGTGGAAGGGAACAAGGGAGAGGGGAAAGGGGCATTGTCTCAGAGGACAGAGAACTGCTTCTTGATGAAGAGGAGACGGAGGAGACTCATAGGAAATGGATATTTATAGAGGTGAAAGGGAAGCCTCATGTTAGAATGAGCTATTTAATTTTAATTGGGCATGTTAATTAGGTGACTCAAGGGGGGCTTCTGATTGCTGGGCTTCAATACTTTGATAGCTGGACCTTGGGAGTCAGCCTTGGAGGAGGAATTAGCCAAATGAGGGACTAGGTATTGGTGGGTAGCTTTAGGAATGTAATATAATGGTTTTTAGCAAGGCAGAGAAGATGAAGAAGGGCAAGGCCTGCCAGAGACACGTGCTCAGGTGGGCTGGCGCCACTGCACTTTTGTCCTACATATCAGGAAGTCTGTCTCTCCTAAATGGTCTTGTACCTAGGCACAGCCCCTCCGGCCTGGCTTGAGCATCTTTCCCTATATTTTTGTAAGCATTGTGAAATAACCAAAAAGCAAGCTCTTGGTGAATCGAGCCTTTGAGTTTGGGTTGTATGTTATCACTAATGTCTCTTCTCTGATTATATTTTTTCTTAAAATCACACACACATATACTCACAAACATACACACATACAAGTAAACACATTCATAATGTGAAAATAGCTTATCCTTCAATCTTGGTGAACAAATGAAACATCTCTTTAAAGTATTATTTTACTTTTTTGGCACTAAAAAAATTTAAACTATATGTTAGAAAGCCCTACTTTTTGGTTTGTTGCTAATTACAGATAAAAGCCAACAATTATTCATTGAACTATACTTTTAAAACCAAGTTAGATAGTGGTAAATAAAGAGGAAAGCCCTGACTTTTATGCACAACAACCACCCCACATTTCAAAGGTTTATTAACACCACAATGTGAGTATTCCTCCACAAGGCTATTTCTCATCTAACATTCCTCAGCCTGCTTAGAGTTTATGAGAGGGAGTCTTCTGATTTTAGTTCAGACACATCTGGCTCCCAAATGAGGCACCACAACCCTCCACCATTGTGAAATCCTCACCACAGCCTGGATGATGAGATCCTGTGTTTATTAGTGAAGATGTTAGAGCCAGCCGGCTGCACTGCTCTTTTGAGTGGAGACATCTCAGATGTGGCGTCTTGGAGGTGTTAGTTTCTTCGTTCTTTTCTGAGAAGCTGCTGGATTAAATCTGCTCCTAACAGCAGGCTAACCAGTGTCAGCCTTGTCTCAAATCCAGCCTTACCTCAATGGACTTCACTGTTACAGAAGGGTTAAAATTCCCAGCTGGGCTTATTTTTCCTTTCTTTTCTTTTCTTTTCTTTTCTTTTTTTCTCATTTGGCTGAGTTTTTCTTAATTTCCATAAGGTATATTAACATCTCTTGCTTTAAAAAATTTGTAAATATGAAATGCTTTTCAAAATCCCTGAAGATAACTAAGATTAGCAACAACTTTCTCTTTAGTCTAAAATAAGGCCTCACTTGCTTCCAAAAATAAAGAATTTAAGGCCAATTTATTATTACTATTGATAATGACCTTTGATTAGAACCACCAAAATAACTGGTTCATAGAGTTCATGCTGAGGACATTCAGCCTGTCCTGTGGTCTAAGCCACTGCCCTGAGGGAGCCAGGACAAGGGTGACAAGCATCTTGGAAGAAAATGAAGTGCATTCCCAGAAAAGCAGATGAATTCATGCTTCTTCTCTTTCCACATTCAAAGCAGTCAGAGTACCAACATATTCTTCATCAACAACTCTGCCCAATTCAACCTCACAAAAAAATGCCTGAAAAAAGAAAAAAATTACTCTGGTCCTCTGTAACTGAAGTCACATTCTCCAACAGCTGGTCAAATCAACGCCACAGAGCCCACGTGATATCTTCAGAAGAACACAGAATTAACTGGTAAGAATCCCTCCCTCAATCTGATATTGGCCCTGGAGAACTTATCATGCACTGTAAAAACTGAAGGTCGTGCTGCAAAGCAACTGCCCAGGCTGAACAGTAATGACACAGAAAAGGGCCAGGGGAGGGTACACACTGTTCAAGACAAAAGCTGCATAGAAACCACATGATGACAATGTCATCAGCACTTCTGACATGGCTTCCAAGCAGAAAAAAAAAAAAAAAAAGCTGTGACAGACATTGTATGGACTATTGGAGGGTAAGTTCGTATCTTAAGTGAGAAGGTGCTGAAGGGAAGTGCGTTGAGTATGAGAGTTGTCCTGTGGATTGTATTGTCTTGTTCTTAAGAGACATGCTGACGTATCTGGAGTAAGCACTGAGAACAGTGCTCTGTTAAACCACCCCCATACAACAGTTACTTATTTAGCTTGTTGTCTATTTAGACTAGGCTCATCTGGGTGGTCTCCTTGAGCTGGCCGGGCTTCCTTCTGTGTTTCTGATCAGATACTGTGGCTCTGTTTCTGGAGATGGGCTGTGTTTGCTCAGGAACAGGGGTGCAGAGGAGGCTAGGTCCCTGGCTGGTCTAACCATGGGTTATTCACATGGAAGAAGCAACACACAGAGAAAGATGGGGCGGGGGGGGGGGATTCCTGAAACCTTACTGCAGAACTCGCTTTCCCCTCCACTACTCAGAGTAAATCCCAAGGTCAGTGTGTGGTTGAGGATGCTGTTCAATGCCGAGCTGCTTCATAAAAAGCATCGACACAGTGGGGGGAGGGGCTACAGGCAGAATGCATAGTTTCTCCATGGGTTTGAAATTCTTCAACCTGCCCCAAAATTGTGATGAAGAATAGAAGATCAGAAAAGAAGCCAGACACAAAAAAAGTATGTACTATAATTCAATGGATATTAATTTTTCAAAAGGCAAATCAAAGGCATGCTTCTGGAAATCAGACTGCCGGCAACATTTGGGTGGCTGATTCTGGGGATTGAACACTTACTTTCTGAACCTGAGCCATGAGAGCCCCACCAAGTTACACACCTAGGAAGTGTGCCATGTAGAGAAAATTACCTTGAAAAGTAGAAAGAGCATTAGCCATCAGGTTCCTGTTCAGATACTGCCTCTACATCCCTATACAAGGTTGAGAATATCTATTCTCTAGGCCCCATTTGTAAACTGACACCTCCACCCTGAGATTAAATTGAAACGCAATTGCATGCTTTCTGGTGGGTATAGACTTTCTCTGAAGTTTGAGAATGAGACCTCTGATACACAACAGAAGTCCTAATTATGAACTGCTTTCCTCCTCCAGCTAGAACAAGCCATGGATTTATTTTGCTTTCCAGAATTTGTACAGAAACAGTTACGATAAAACAAAGCAATGAAAAGAACTCTGTAGTTCAGGTAAGAGATTCAAGGGCTAGCTACGTGAAGAAGCCACTGGAGGAACAGGACCTAGTATATTTTAACATTGCACCACAAACGTGACGGAAGGAGGACTCCCACCTAAGCAAGAATCATCTCAAACTTCACAAGAACCCTGTCATACTTGTCGCCACTCTGCTCTGGTTTCCCAGAGAACTGACCTCCTCAGAGACAAGTGCTCCCTGATCTGTTGGGGTCCTGCACATCCCGGCTTTTGTGGGTGAAGCAGAGTGAGCCACGGGTGTTCCCACAGTCTTCACACCTTGTGGTGTGGTGGAGCGCTGGGAGTCGCCAGAGGCCCAGGTGTCCAGCAAACCCAGCAGCTGCCTTCGGGGAGGAATCCCTGCGAGTGCCTCAGATGGCGTGATTTTCTCACTTCAGAGCTCTCTGACCCCCTTCCTTTCCGAGTTCAAAGGAGAGACACAATGGAACAACATTTCAGCTGTTTTGTTTGCATTTGCTTGAGGGAGCTGAATTTACCCCTAAGGCTCATTTGAACTTTGATTTCCAGAAGTTGTATGAAAAGTTGTGTTCCTTGGTTAGATATTTAAACACCCTCTACTATGTGTGTTTGGAAGCAAAGGAGGCAAACCAGCCCCTGCCCCTGAGGGCAGAGCGTGGGGTACTTTAATAGGCCACAGGACCACTTTCCTTTCTGACATGTGGATGTGGCAGCTAAACTTCACAACAGTCCTAGAAGAGACAAGCCTCAGCTAACAAACAAGGAAACCGAGGCTCTGAAAGGCAGAGTATGGCTAGCAGATAGAGTCCATCTAGACTCCATGGTGACATGCTGCTTCCAAGGCAACGGAAGCCCAGGTAGTGAGACACAGCCGACTCCCAGAATAGTAGCAGTCAGACTAAGTCACAGCCTCATTCTCTGTGTGTTTTAGTAAAACAGCCTCACCCTTTTGTTGCACTTTTTATGACTGCTTTCCCACTGAAACAGTGAAACTGCACATCTGACAGGAACCTTATGGGGAGAAAAAGAACCCAAGTGATTGCCATGGAGCCCTCTAAAAAAAAGCAAGCCATCTTCCTCTTTGAGAACCTTGCCTCCTGCCTTAGTCAAGGTGGTGCAACCATTTACAACAAGCTCCAAAATATCAGTGACTTAACACATCAAAAAGTTTTTCTTTAAATCACACAATAGTTCCAGGGTATCCTTCAGCAAATGGGGGTTTGGGTAAGATACCTGCTCAAGGCCTCAGGCCAATAGTGCCCTAAAGTCAGCTGGGTCGAACCATGCAACCAAGAGCAAAGAAGACTCTACTTAAAGCCTAGGTCTGGAAGGGGCCCTCAAACCATCTCCCGCCACCTTCTATTGGCCAGACCCTAGTCACATAACCATGACTAACTGCAAAGGACATTAAGGAATGGAGTCAATGTGTGCTAAGAAGGAAGGGAAAGAAGTTGTGGTGAACACGTAACAGCCTCCACTTAGGATTCCTATACTCAGGGCGAGACTACTTTAGATTTCTCTGACCGACTTTGAAGCCCAGATAAAGTATGCACATTTACATTTTTTGCTTAAGTGAGCACTTATCTTTCTGACACGTGTTAAATATATATGTACACATGAAATTCTGTGGTGTCATAAGTTTGCTTTAAAATGTTCCTGGGGATTTGGTCAGAACCCAGCAGTACCTCCTTGTCCCCCACTGGGTACCTGAAACTGTAGACATTGCAAAAGAATATCTCCTATGTTCTTTCCTATACCCACATTCCTAAATAAAAGTTCAAATTTATAGATTAATATCAAACAAGTATAACAACGTACCACAATAACATTATATGATCATAATCTCTCAAAATATATTATTTTACCTTACTCAGAGGTTAAGGTGCCTACCCTGGGAGATGACGTCAAGTCAGAGACAAAGCTATTGTGACATCGTCTGAGGCTACTTCTAGTGTAACTTAACACAAACAATGGACCACGAAGACTGTTCTGACAAACGACGCCATCTGTTGCTGAGGGCGAGCAGGACAGCCCAAGTGGGTATCCTGGACAAAAGTGTGATCCAGCCCAGCTAGAATGTAGTATAACATGCAGAGAGTTCACGACGCTGCCCAGAATCACCCACACTTTGAAAATTCTTAAATATTTACTTCTGGAATTTGCTGAGTTTTACTATTTCCAGACTCCCATTGACCTGGGATCACTAAAACTACAGAAAACAAAGCACAAACAAGAGGGGTGCTGTTCAGGTGACAAAGTGCCTGCGACTTTCGTTGACGTTTGTCGGGGTTTTCTGAGGATTTCTGATCTTTCCCTTCATTTTGCATATATTTATAAAATAGATATACTATGCCAGTCTTCAGTAAAATCTAACATAAAAACATTGAACTTCCTAGCATAAAAGATCACAATGAAACCATGGTGTCATCAGTGGTAACAGCTGTCGGCACTGCCACTTGATCTCTACTTTCTTCAAGCATTCTAGTCAGATATGTGAGCTGCCATGCAAATGCAATTGATGATAAGTGCAAAAATCTATGAAAGTGCATACAATAAAAGGACAGAACAGTTACCAGCATTAATATTCCGGACAGCATCAGAAGAGAGTCCAGTTAGAGCTGCTTCATTAAGTAGACTCAAAATAGACACCAAACTTAGAATCAACGTCTTTAGGCATCACAGAAATGCAAAGCAAAACTATGCTGAAACTGCATCTCACTCCAACCGGAATGGCTGGCAATAAGAACACAAGGAACAGCAATATTGGCAAAGACATAGGAAAATATTAATTAGTGAGACACTATAGGAACCAGTGTGGAGGCTCTACAAAATAAATTAAGCTAGAATTATCATGTGATCCTGTTATAACAATCCTGGGCATATATATGCCTAGAATGTGTATATACCTCTAAGTCAGTATACCAAAAAGATAGTGCATACCCATGTTTATTGCTGCACTATTAAAAACAGACAAGATATAGAACCAGCTAGCTACTCGCCAACAGATGAATAAATTAAAAATGGAAATATGTGTATGTGATTATATATACATATAAATATATGACAAGTTTTATTCAGCCACAAAGAATGAAACCATATTACTGATAGAAAAATAAATAAAACCCAGAGATTGTCATGTTAGTTGAAACAAGCCAGTTTCACACTAATTCCTATTCCATTAAAGTAAAAGGAGCACCATTAGGGATCTGGAAGGACACGCTGTTATTTTGCCAAGGAGACATAAACTAGGATCATCAGGGAAGAGGACCAGCAGTCAGCAGAGAGAGGCCTGTAGGCAACCTTTGGGGCATTCTCTTAATGATTGCCCTTAGATGAGACTGGTGTGTGATATGAGATGGGCCCTCGCTCTCTGAGTGCTGGCATCCCTGGGCAGATGGGCATAAGAAAAGGAGGCGTCACAAGCCGTGGAGAGCAAGCCAGCAAGCAGCATTGCTCCATGGCTCCTGCCTCAAACGCGGCATTTAGTTCCCTTCCTGTTTTCTTTTCATCATAGAATGTGAGCTACAAAGTGACACAAACCCTTTCCTTCTTAAGACGCTTTTGGTCATGATGTTTATCTCAGCAACAGGGAACGTAGCTAGGACAGATACTGATACCAGGAGCAAGGTCTTCCTCAGATAATCTGATTAAGAAAATTCCTCACAGCTGCTTGGATTTCAGTTGCAGTTAACTTGACACCCAAACTATCCAAGTAGAATCCCTAGTTAACTTGACACCCAAACTATCCAAGTAGAATCCCTAGTAAGGGGAACAGGGACTGTCTCTGACCTGAACTCAGTGGCTAGCTCTTTGACTGCCTCCTCTGGATTGGGGAACAGCCTTGCCAGGCCACAGAGGAGGACAATGCAGCCAGTTCAGATGAGACCTCATAGACTAGGGTCAGATGGAAGGGGAGGAGGACCTTCGTATCAGTAGACTTAAAGAGGGACATGGGAGGAGATGAGGGGAGGAGGGGGGATTAGGAGGGGAGGAGGGAGAGGGCTATACCTGGGATACAAAATGAATAAACTGTAATTAATATAAAAATACAAATTTAATTTAAAAAAGAATTTATAAAATCCCACTATCAATCAGGGCCCTTACTTTTAACTGTTCACACACACTGAGCCTGGGTTTTGAGCCTGAGATTGAGTTATAATTGAACTTCGGTCAATCTTACAATGAAGACTTGGGTTTGATTTTTGACAACTTAAGCTTTGTGGCTGCTGGGGCAAAGATCCACTTCCAGGCACACTTAGAAACTCTTAGACTTTTTATGTGCATCTGAAGCTAGTTAATTTCATCACAAGCGCATTCTTTTCCATTGTAACTCCACTCCCACATGTTAGAAGCAACCAGCTCGCATCATCGCATCCTTGTCCTTTCACAAACCATCCAAAGCTTAACTCCTCACCTCTCATAAGAGGTGAACGTGGGTCAGATGTGTTTATCTCAATAACTTCTTTAAGTACATGCGATCTTGCAGATATTTTTAAAGGAAGGTTACTGTTTAATAATCACACATTTGTGTGCCAGGTTGACAAGGGCTCGGTTGTACTGGTTGCCTTTGGTTTTTGTTTTTGTTTTGCTTTGTTTTGTTTTATCAACTTGACACAAGGCACGATCATGTGAGAAGAGGGCCATCTCACTTCAACTGAGAAAATGTCTCTATCAGGTGAGCCTGTAGGTATGTATCTGTGGAACTTCCTTAACTGCTAATTGATAAAGGTGGGCCCAGACCACTGGGGCCAGTACCATCAGTGGGCAAGTAAGCCCACGATATATAAGAAAGCTGGAAGCAAGACAGAGGAGCAGCACTCCTCCACAGCTTCTGCCTCAGTTCCTGCCCTGAGGGCGAAATAAACCCTTTCTTCCCCCAGTTGCTTTGGTCATGGGGCTTATCGCAGCAATAGAAACCTAACTATGACAAAGGGGAAAGGTGGGAAGGACAAAGGATAAGAGAGGGTAATAAAGGGATTGAATATAAATAAAGTATATTATATGCATTGTGTAAATGTCCCAATGAAGTCTCTTAGCTTGAGCAACTAATACACACTAGTAAATAGCCATGAACATTACACCAGGTAAGTCCTGAACTCAATCCTAGAAGTGATGATTATGCAGGTGTCCTTGTGAAGACTGGACCTGTCCTCAGAGATAACCATAGTTGCAAACATCATGAATTTGTGTACATTTGAATTAAAAAGGTGTATTTCTCACTTGAACAAAGTGCAGACATTTCTAGTTCAATGGCTCTCTTCTGGACAACAAGCTAAGTAAAGTCTCCTTCTGTCTCTTGGAGCTGCCATAGAGAAAGGAAAGGCAGAGTCCACGTTGGTAACAATCACTCAGGAGTCTTAGAACTACCAAGGCTAATATCCATGTGTGTCTGGAAGATGTCTTCTACTGTGAATTTAAGAAAAAGGAAACATTGGACTAGGTTTGAGCTGGCTTCTGACATGTTCTACCAGACAGATGGCCTAACCCAGGGCTGCTGGGAACGCAGGCAGGACAACAGACACAGTCTAGGGGGATATAGTGAGGTCAGGGATAAAGATATGAATACCATGCCTTGGAGATTTTGAAGGACGTGGGATTGTTTTCATACTTTCATCGGCTACTGGTACCATTTCTGAAATGTGCTTGAAACACGATTTGGTGATGCACTATACATGTCCCCCTTTTCATATACGGGTAAGACAGTGTTCCCTAAGCCATCAAAAGCAGGCTGTTCCTGGGAGCTTTGCTTTCAGAAGGAGCCTGCTATGTGCTTGCCAGAGAGCTCCAGAGGGAAGGGACTTCCGCAGCGTTCATTCATGCATTTGTTCAACATTTATTAGAGACATCCGTCCCCAAACTCAATTTACAATTTTTAAAACATTGGACAAAGACTTTGGTCTTTAAATCTCCGTTTGTAATTTTATAAAAATGTACAATCCTTACAAGAGTTTCTTTCCCGGTTTTTTTTTTCTTCAGTAATTTTTCCTTAGGAGAAAAAAATATGTAACTTTTGGATGAGGGAAAATGAATTTGAGGCTCACACGTGGGTAGTGTGTGAAAATGACAGAACAAAGCGTCCCCCCTCCCAACCCCGGCCCTGGCCCCAATCTGGAACAGCCTACCTTTGGCAAGAGGAGTCATTGGTCGCTGCGTGACCACGTCACCACCTGAAAGTCCACACTACCTCTGGCTACAGGACTGAAGTTTGTCGTCTTAATTTATAATATTCCACCTGTGTGCTGACTCTGCAGCCTGCTGCCTTAAAGGATTCTAATTAGAAAGCACGCGAGAATCCTTATGGGATTCCAAAGCTGCTAGGATCGCCTTTGATCTCCCATCTGAGCCACGGAGGTTTATTGTTTCAGTTTCTTCCCTTGGCGCCCCAGTTGACAATTATTGGTATTTTAAGGCCTGGAGATACCAATGGGATGCCAGCAGCCTAAAGCAAGCACTCTGCCAGGGAGGGGGAACCCACCCCTAACGAAAAGGAAAATATGTCATCCTGCATCTTATAAATAGCTGCCAATTTATTAATGAGCTGCTGGATTTGGTTAGATTTTTAAAGATGTTTCCAGCATTTCCACGGAGGCAGTTAAGCGGATACAAACAGATGCAAACAGCATGCTGAGCCACAGCTTGTTAAATTCTGTAAGATGCAATGGCGGCCCAAAGAATATTTGCAGTAGCGAAGGAATTTGTCTTGAAGTTCCCAAAGAAAAGATTTGAGCTCTAAAGATAGTTTAATGAAGAATCTTCTATTCGTTTCTAGTGGTTGTAGAAAAAGGTAGAAAGAGAGAGAGGCGTGCCAGTAAGAAAGTTTATTGATTTAATTTCATCCACCTTAGGAGAATCTAAAGGATTTATCCAATAGTCCTGGGGTCCGGGTGAGAAAAGGAAATGTGTGACAACCAAGGGCTGTGGGAACCCATACTCACGCTTGACTGGGGCTGGGCTCACCCGGAGGGAAGGACTGGGCTGGCCCTGGGGAGGAAGGAGGCGGAGGGAACACAGTATAAAGTCTCCAGCCTAACAGCGCGCCCGCCACTCGAGCCGCTCGGGGAAGGCGGGAGCCCGAGCCACGCCGGACCCGTTCCCGGGAGCGTCGGAGGCAAGGATCCCACGCTGACCCGTCCACCGCCCAGCCTTTCCGCTCGCCAACAGCACCCCTGGCAAGGCATGAGTCGCTCGCCGGGGCCCGAGGCTGCAGCGCGGTCATGAGGCGGTGGCGCAGCAGCAGCTGCGTCCCGGCAGCCCCCAAGTCCCTTCCAGGCGCGGCGCCCCCAGGATGAGCCCCCCAGACTCCGGACGGCCGAGCTGAGAGTCCCCCAGCGCCCCGCTGGCGTCGGAGCACCCGCCGCGCGCTCGGCGTCCCCTGCAGCCTCCACGCGACACCTGCGCTCCGAAGCGGACGCGCGCGGACCGGGCCCACCCTACCCACCTTCCCGACGCTGCGGGCGCGGTGGACGCGCGACTTGCCGCATCCCGCGAGCAGCCAGCCCCGAGCCCCGCAGCCACGTCCAGACCCTCCGGGCCGACCCTCGCTGTGTCCCTCCCCAAACTCGACTGCCCGGGGCCGGGGCGCACGGCGGTGGCGCGGACACCTGGCCGGCCTGACCCCCTCCGTTCTGCTTTGCCCGTAAACTTTTTCCGGGTGGCCTAGGCGCCCCCGACTCGCCCGCGGCAGCCGCAAGCGTCAGTGAGAGCGGAGGGTCAGTCTGGCCGCCGCAACGACCTCGGCCGCGCGCACTTAGTACAGCCGGGAAGGCGGACGCCGGCGCCGGCGGGGCGCCCCAGTCATCCCCAGACGGTGACAGCCGCGGCGACCCGGGGCCAGCCCATCCGGGGACAGGGCGTGCGGGGCGACGGGGCTGGCGACCCCGGGGAACGCGCAGCGAGGAAGGCTCGGGGCAGCGGGGGCGGGGAGCCGGGAGCGGCGGTGCCTCGCGGCTGCCGCCGGAGACCCCCTCCTCCTCCGTCTCCTCCTTCGCCTCTTCCCCGCGCTCCTCTGGCGGCCGCTCCCGCTCCAGCTGCGGCACCGCGGCCACATCTGGGGCGCCCATGTGCGCTCGGGGGCTCGGCTGCGCCCGCCCCGCCGCCGCCCCCGCAGCCCCCTGCCCGCAGGGTGGACCCTGGCCGGGCCCGGGTCGCGGACAGCCCCGGGGCCCCAGCGCCGCCGCGGGACGGCGCCCGGGATTGCTCAGCCACCGGCTCGCACGTCCCCGGCCCCGCGGTGGCTCCGCTGTGGTGCGGCGGCGGCGGTGGCGGCGGCGGCGGCTGCTCCTGTACCCCGGGCACCCCCAGAGCCAGCCCTGCCGGGCCGGGGACCGGGGCCCCGGCGGGGGCCGAGGCGGGAGCCGCGCCGCCGAGCTCTGGGGCTCCGACCCCTCCTCCCCCGCCGCCGCCGCCCGCCCCGCGGGGTCCTAAAGCCGCGAGACTCAAGAGGATGGTGCGCTTGGCCGCGGAACTGCTTCTGCTGCTGGGGCTGCTGCTGCTCACGTTGCACATCACCGTTCTGCGCGGATCCGGGGCCGCCGACCGGCCGGACGCAGCCGCGGGCAACGTCAGTGGGTCGCAGCTGCAGGTGAGTGCGCCGCCGGAGGGGGCGTGCGCGGTTGCGCGAAGCCGGGCAGCCGGCGAGGCGCTAAGCCGGCGCCTGGGACAGGGCAGGAGGCGGGTCCTCCGTTCCACCTAGGCACCTCTGCAGGGGCAGAAGAGTGTGGGCTAGAGGATTGGGGCGGAGAGCGGGCGGGCGGAACCGGTTTGGACACCAGGAAGGGGTCTTAGGCTTGGGATGCACAGGAAGGCTCCAGGATGCTTTTGCTTCTGCATGCAGCCAGGAGGCAAGAAGGATGGAGGTGAGGCGACATAAGGAGGCCATATAAGATAAACCCCCAAACTGTGTTTCGAAGAAAGCACTCTTATTGGTGCGCAGGCAGTGTCAGAGGTCAAGACATAATTTCTGGAGAATGGCAGACACCCCAGCCTTGCCTGTGATTACTTCACCGTGTGTGCCGCTTTGCACCATGCAAGGGGCCTAGTCAAGGCACCTGTAGGGATTTAGCCTGGAGTTACTTGGGACTTTTAAAGTTGTAACGGAGACTCCCTCCCAGAAACACCCTTTTGAAGATTTCTTTAGTAACAGGATCCCATTGATCCATTTCAACTCCAAAACAGGGGAGAGCTGAGGCCAGGGTGCACGTACCGGCCTTGAGATGCCAGGTGAATTTTGGGATCTGAGTAAAGGTTGGCCACATAGGCTTCTCCGCTATGACTTTGGAAAGCCCTTCTCCTGATTCTAGAGCTACGACAGGAGTAAACCCGGATTCCCTTCAGGACACAGCCAAAGAAATCAAGCCAAGCCTACTAAAACGTTTAAATGTACAGTGTTGAGATTTTACAGCTCGGTTGTTGAGAAGAGTTTATTTGAACACTTCTATATCAGGCATTTACTATACTACCGTTTTAAGAGTGTTACAGGATTTAACTCATCTACTCTCATCACAACCCTCATTACAAGATTGTTAATCTCCTTGTCTTACAGTTTGTGAATCTGAGACACAGAGAGATTAAGAAACTTGTTAAAACTCACACATTCCCACCTGCTGGTCTGCCAGACTAAAGCAAGGTGACCCTTACAAATGCAAACCAGGCCTGCAAAAATATATACTTAAAATGTAACATACTCAAATGTTCTCAGACCCTTCTAAAAACACTCCAATTTTGTAGAAGCCTCTCACATTACCCTTTGGGTAAACCTATACAGCAATGATATTTCCCCATGCCAAACGCTGAAGGAGTAGTTCTTAATATCTTCAACTTCTGGAAATCTGATTTTATATGTGATGCTCTCCTTCCTCATGGACTCGTGAAAAGCTTTAAAATGGTGTTCTATGGAAAAGTAAACTTGGCAGATTTCTTTATGAGGTGCTTGCTATCATTAGAATAATCTCCGGTTGTCCTTTTCCACCCCATCAGTAAGTTAATGAGAGAAGCAGCTGGTGGAATTGGATAGGATTCTCAGAGGGCTTTTGCTGAGGAACAGCCCCCAAAAGGCAGAAGCAATGGGGAAGTTAGAAAGAGTTCTGCTCCTAAGAATATCTGGGGTCCTGAGTAGCTGCTAATCCAGTACTTTCAGTCTATCTTGTTAAGGTACTCAGTTATGATGGCATCGAAAGCTCTCCTTAACCAAGCCCAATGATGGCTTTGACAGCTTAGTTTGTGATTTTATTCTTTTTGTAATTTCTTCTTATAAAAGTTTTATATTCTTCCTGACCACAGTTATTTCTTGAGCTCAAGGCGATATGACTCAAATGGACAGAGCCAACTGAACCTGCAAAAGACATTTATCTGCTGTCTGCCAGATGCAGAAGAATGTGTTTGCTAGCAGCAGGTGTATTTGAAGAAAAAAACTGTGACCACTGAATTCTTTCAGTTTTCTGGACATCTTATGCCCAGTCTTAAATCCCATCTAAATTGTTTATTTCTGTGGTGTGTTCTTCCAAAGTTCCTCCAAAGTCCTTCTTAGTTATCAGAAACTCAGTGACCTCCCCCTTACGTTATGAAGCAGGCACTGTTGAGTTCACCTCAGCCGCACTGTGGTTGGAAGTGTTTAGAGAGGCACACCTTTGTTAAGATCCATGAGTGCCTTCTGGATGACAGGCAGTGCTCCTACCATACTATACATGTTAATGCTAATGTCTCTGAGCTCAAAGAAAAGAACCTCAGGAATTAGGTACTGTCATCATCCCACTTTCAAGTGGAGAAACTGAGCAACTCAGTCTAAAGCTGAAGCACTAGAAGGTCCTTAATTTGTTTATCTTATTTTATGGTATAAAAATATATACCTTTTATTTTGTGTGTTGTATTTCAAATGATATATACATATCCCAAGGTCTTGGCAAACTCATGATGCTGGCTGCAAGAGACATCACATCTTCAGACACACATGTGTAGTCCTGCTGTGCCAACGACCAATGGGTACATGTCTACATCGGCATCTGTTCTTACTCCATATGTGAATGCATTTAGAATCGTTAGCAAGATTTCTTTGATATTTCTGGGCCATTTAGGAAATTGCTTAGTTTTGTTTTGGGCCTGTTCCATGGCTGCAGGTAGGCTGCTATGAGGTGGCAGTACAATGACATATTAGTATTAATTTTTATTGTCAGATACTCTGATTAGTTCCTTCATTTGTCTTTAAATGATAATGAGAAAACAATTACATATAATAAAAGCAGCCTGGAACACAGAACATTTGAAAACATAGGCTTCATAAGCAAAAGGCAATAACAATTATAATCAAAATTATGCCATCTCTTTTTTAAATGGAATTCTCTTGTGTCATCTAATAAATCTGAGTCACATTTAGAATTGTAATTTTTAGTAGTAAAACACGATCTCATTAAAGCAGTGAGATTTAAGCAATTTTAATAAAATGCCAAAGTAGTTATTTTTACAATAGCATGAAAGGAAGCTGAACTCTGAACTTCAATGAAAAGTTTTGTTCTTGATCTGTCATCTTTACCAGCAAGCATGCTATCTCTTTACTCGTCTGTTGCCCTCAGTAGAAGTGTAGCTGCGTGTACTCCCCACTTGGTCTGAGCCTTACAGCACTGGAAGAAAAACCTCCCCTAAGCGGAGCTCCTCACAGCGGCTCCAAGGAATTGGCAGTCACCTCCTTACCCTCCACTGATTCATCCTGAGACCTTGGTGAATGCCTGAAACCTAGGTATTGCCGAAGCCTGCAAACACTTTCTCCTCTACCCAATCACCTACAATAAAGAAAGAACAAAAGCTTTCAATAAAAAAATAGAACCATTACAATGGTGTGCTATGAAAGAGTTCATTGCTTTAGCTCATACAGCATGCCACTTAAAGCTTAGAAATTAACTATTTCTAATATTTTCCATTTAGTAGTTTTTATTTACTTATTTTTATTAATCACAGTTTACTCACTTTGTATCCCAGCTGTAGTCCCTTCCCTCATCCCCTCACAGTCCACCCTTCCTCCCTCTTCTCCTCCTAGGCCCCTCCCCTGATAGGGGAGGTCCTCCTCCCCTTCCATCTGACCCTAGCCTGTTAGGTCTCATCAGGACTGGCTAACTTCTCTTCCTCTGTGGCCTGGCAAGGCTGCCCCACTTCAGGGGGAGGTGATCAAAGAACCAGACACTGAGTTCATGTCAGAGACAGTCCCTGTGCCCCTTACTAGTGAACCCACTTGGACACTGAGCTGCCGTCTGTGCAGGATTCTAGGTTATCACCGTGCATGGTCCTTGGTTGGATTATTGGTCTCTGCAAAGACTCCTGGGCCCAGAATTTTTAGCTCTGTTGCTCTCCTTGTAGAGCTCCTGTCCTCTCTAGGTCTTTCTAAACCCCCCTCCCCCTTTCATACGATTCCCTGCACTCTGCCCAAAGTTTGGCTATGAGTCTCAGCATCTGCTTTGATACCCTGCTGGGTAGAGGCTTTCAGAGGCCCTCTGTCCTAGGCTCCTGTCCTGTTCCCTGTTTTCTCCCTCTTTTGATGTCTATCCCATTTGCCTTTCTGAGTAAGGACTGATCATCTTACCCAGGGTCCTCCTTCTTGATTAGTTTCTTTAGGTGTACAGATTTTAGTATGATTATCCTATATTATATGTCTAATATCCACTTATAAGTGAGTGTATACCATGTGTGTCTTTCTGCTTCTGAGTTACCTCACTCAGGACAATCTTTTCTAGTTCCCACTATTTGCCTGCAAATTTCATGATTTCCTTCTTTTTAATTGCTGAATAGTATTCCATTGTGTAAATGTACCACAATTTCTGTATCCATTCCTCAGTTGAGGGACATCTGGGGTGTTTCCAGGTTCTGGCTATTATGAATAAAGCTGCTACAAACATGGTTGAAATCAAACTAGTGCTTTCTCAGAAAGTATGGATAGCACTTCCTCAAGACCCAGCTATTCCACTCCTAGACATATACCCAAAATATGCTCAATTATATAACAAGGACATTTACTCCATTTAGTATTTTTAGACTACATTTGATTGCTGGTAACTAGAACCAAGGAAGTAAAACCACAGACAAGAAGGACTGGAGTCCATTCCACCGAGGAGTATACAGAGAACTGAAGAGGTTGAAGTGACTTGCTCAAAGCTACACAGCTGGGGTAGGGGGAAGGGCAGGCCCAGGACTTGGACCCAGACAGGCTGACTGTAGAGTCCAAGCTCTTGTTCCCATCTGTCAACAAGATCCCTCCAGCCTTGATTCAAGTTAATAGGCGTTTATGTTTCTTGTTTCCCGGCTTGCACGCGCACATTCCTGTCAGGAATTGCTCTTATCACTGGAACCCTTTGTAAGTGATGGGTAACTGACCCACTGCCCTGCTGCTGCCTGACAACCCACTCTACAGTTTAGCGGCTTAAATGCAGCCACGTCTTACTTGCTCTTGAGTTTGTAGGACAGCATCCAGCTCTGGGCTCAGTGGGTGGTTCTTCTGTCTCTCTGTCTCTCCTGAAATTATTCATGTACTTAAGGCCTGTGTTGGTGTAATGTGGATGAGGTAGTGTAATGACCTCACCCATAAAGGATGGTTGTTGCTAGTTATTGACCACCTGTTCCCTCCACACACCCTCTCACCTTCATTTCCACATGGTGGACTCAGAACAGCAAGCCAATAAAAGCAGGTATAAGACCCCTTAACAAATATTCACCTCATGGGGTAAGCTTTGGTTCTCAGGACAGGAAACAGATTCTGGTTCTAGCACGGAAGATCTGCCAAGTTGTGTTAAAGGCCTGTGTGACTCAGAAGGAATGCTTGCACACTACAATATTTACCTTTCATTCCTCGTGCTTTGTAATTATCTTGGCCAACTTGCTTTGTTTATGCTTCTCTTTGTTTATGTAGTAGCTGGCTTTTTAAAACGTATTCAACTCCCAATCTTTTCCCTAATGACTTTTTTTGTTAAAAATTATTAAATTTTTTAAAATACATTTTGTTCAAACAGGTTTGTAGTTATACTGTTTTAGAACAGCAGTATGCTTTGAAATTATTTCTGGGCTTTAACTATCTACCTTCTTTTTTGCCCAAAGGAATAACTAGTTATGTTGTCAAAGTTGCTAAATGCTCCACTTTGTCACACACTGAATTTTTCACATATGTAATCTCCTTCTTCAGGCATCTACTCATGTGCAAATATCAGTGTGTTCTCTGTAATGTAGTTATGCTGTAGTAGGGTGAACAGACTGGGTTGCTTTGGTTTTTTGTTTGTTTGCTTGTTTTCAATGTGGTCATGGTCTGTGACATTACTCAGCAGGTTTGGGCTCTTGCCCCCGAGACTGAAGATCTGTGAGGACAGACTCCACCTCAGGAACTCACATTTTAAAAGGAGAGAACTGAGTCCCCAGAAGTTGTCCTCTGTGGTGTGGGAATACACACTCACTACAAACACGAATACTCTGCACTCACACATATACTACATACACTGCATAAACACACACTACACACGTGCACACACACACACAAATTATACACACATACTACCCATACTATACATGTACACAACTGATCGATCAATAAATGTACAGAACCATTCTTGGAAATTTATTCTTTTGCTATAAATTACTCACATTTTTAAAATGAAATTTATTTATTTTTATATCAATCACAGGTTAGGTACTTTGCATCCCAGGCGTAGCCCCTCCCTCATTCCCTCCCACTCTTCCCATCCCTCCCTCATCTCCTCCCCCCCCCTCCAAGTCCACCTGAGGGGGAGGACCTCCTCCCCTTCCAGCCAACCCCAGATCCTATTGTCTCCTCAAAGCTGGCTGCAATGTCCTCCCCTGGGATCTAGCCAGGCTGTTACTCTCTGGCGTGTATGGGGGAGGGTCAAAGAGCCAGCCATCCAGATCATGACTGAAACAGTCCCTGTTCCCCTTAATAGGGTCTTCAGTTGGACAACAGGCTACCATGGGCCACATCTGAGAGGGGGTTCTAGGCCATATCCATACATGGTCCTTGGTTGGAGAAACTGTCTCATAAAAGACCCCTGTGCCCTGCTCAGTTTGGTCTTTGTGGAGCTCTTGTTCTCCCCAAGTCTTACTAACTTCCCCTATTTTTATTATTATTTCCCACCCTCTGCCAAAGGCTTGGTTGTGATTCTTAATATCTGCTTTGATACATTGCTATATTGATTCTTTC
>CM053766.1:150752768-150794437 GCA_028658305.1 Pachyuromys duprasi | reverse complement strand
TGGACTGAAGTTTTCCTTCTGGTACCTTCTGTAGGGCTGGGTTGCTGTGTAGGTATTGCATGAATTTTGTTCTGTCATGGAAAATTTTCTTTTCTCCATCTATGTTGATTGAAAGCTTTGCTGGGTATTGTAGTCTTGGTTGGCATCTGTGTTCCCTTAAAGACTGCATGACTTCTGCCCAGGCTCTTCTGGCTTTCATAGTTTCTGATGAGAAGTCTGGTGTGATTCTGATCGGTCTACCTTCATATGTTACTTGACCCTTTTCCCTTGCTGCCTTTAATATTTTTTCTTTGTTTTGTAGGTTTAGTGTTTTGACGATGATATGACGAGAGGTATTTTTTTCTGGTCTAGTCTGTTTGGTGTTCTGTAGGCTTCTTGTATGTTATGGACAATTCTTTTTTTAAGTTGGGAAAATTTTCTTCTATGATTTTCTTAAAAATACTTTCTGGTCCTTGGAGCCTGGAGTCTTCTTTTTCATCTATTTTAATTATTCTTAGCTTTCATCTTTTCATGGCATCCTTGATTTCTTGGATGTTTTGTGTTTGGGACTTTTACGATTTTATTTTTTCCTTGAGTGAGGAATCCATTTCAGCCAGCATATATTCAGCTCCAGAGATTCTCTCTTCCATCTCTTGTACTCTATTGGTGATGCTTACCTTTGTGGTTCCTGATCTTTTCTCTAAGTTATCCAGTTTCAGGTTCTTCTCTGTTTGTGTCTTCTTTATACATTCTAATTCTGTTTTCATGTTTGTATTGTTTCCTTCATCTGATTGACTGTGGCTCCTATTTTTTTGGTTGTTTCCTCTTTAATTGTTCCTCTATGTGGGCAGTTATAGTCTTCTGAATTTCTTTGAGGGCCTTGTTCATTTCCTCTTTTTGTCCCTCTTTTTGTTCCTCTAATATCTGCATAATCATAGCTTAAACATAATTTTCCTGTGTCTCCCCTGAGTTAATATCTCCATTGCTTTTGGGTGTTTCTGGTTGGGCCATGGTGTCCTGATTTTCGTTGTGTCAGTTCTTATGTCTACCTTTCGCCATTTGTTTATATATAATCAAGGAGCTGTTTGTGCTTTAAGGCTGAACTTCAGACCGGAACTATCAATCTCTTGTGTCAGGAGTATTCTTCAAGATGATCAGGGCGTTCCAGTGGTTTGATAGTGTGTGTTGTTGCCCCAGTTGAACTCTTTTGTGGGATCTGTGTGCCCAGCTTCATGCTCTGTGCTAGAAGCTGTGAGCACTGCAGCCTGGTCACCCCTCTGGTCTGGAGGCTTTACTCCTCACTCTGTGCCATAGGCTGACTGTCCTGGTTTGAGATGTCAGCTGGGGGCACTGCTCTGGTCTGGAGGCACCACACTCTGACCTGGGCTTGCTGCTAAGGGCTCTCCTCTGGACTGGAGACTTGGCACGTCCTTCTGGGCCAGGGGCTGTGCAGCATGGTCTGAGATGGTATTTGGGGGCACCTCAGTCTGGACCTGATGCTGTGTCCCAGTCCGGGGTGGTGGCTAGTGCCTCCATGGGGAGTGTGGCCACTCGATGCAGCCCTGTCTGGGGAATGGAATCTGGGGCCTTCTCAGACTGGCCCGTGGACACACACACGGTCTGGAGTGGTTGCAGGCATTGCCAAGCAGTGTGTGCCCGCTGTATGCAGGTCGGTCTGAAGTGGTACCAGAGGCCTTCTCAGTCTGGCCCGTGGAGACACACAGGGACTGGGGTGGTTGCGGGTGGAGCCGAGTGGTGTGTGCCCGCTGGATGCAGGCCAGTCGAAACGGTACCCCGGGCCTTCTCAGTCTGGCCTGGAGACTGTGTGACCCAGTCCGGAATGGCAGCTGTTGGCGCCCAGGGCAGCTCCTCATTCAGATCAGGGCTGTGCGCCTCAGGTCACCTGGAGTTTTCCTGGGGAATAACTGGATGTCCCTAGGATTTCCCCACTTGATTTCCTCACAATAGGAGTTCTGCTCACCTGGCAATCACAAATGCTGGTGTTTCAGGTCCCAGAGTTCAGTCTCCTGGTCGCTGTGTTGTTACTGCTGTCCTACCCCTCAGACACAGTGTCCTCTTGTGGCAGCCATCTTGGAACACCCCCCCCCCCAAATTACTAACATTTTAATGAGAATTATTTTAAATGTCTTACTACTTACATTCTCCCAGATAGGACGAATTTTTTTTTTCTTGAGAAAGGTTTTATGCTCATTTGTACTTCAAATTGATTTTTTTCCTATAATATATTCTGGTCATGGTCTCCCCTCCCCATCACCTCCCAGCTCCCACCCCTCAGCAATCCAACTCCAGGACTTCTTTCTTTCTCTTTCTAGAAAATAAACAGAAAAACAAAATTTCACGTTGTTGTTTTATAGATTATTTTACAGGTTTGGATGATTTGAAGGATAGGATATTAATTTTGTTATGTTTATCAATTTTGTTCTGGAATCTAGAAAAGCCACACTTAGTGATACCTGCTAACAAGTGTTTGTTTCCCCCTAGTGTGTGTATGAAAGCTGGCATTAAGCTTTGACAATGGTATCTTTTTACACACTCGTGGCAAGGATTCGATTTTCTTTCACTAGCACTTTAAATAGCAAACATTTGATGTCAGTTAAAATAATGTTAGAATTTTCTTAAGCTTTCTGTCTCTTTCATTGGAATCTCTGATTCATATTCCAGGTATTCCGCTATCAATGGCCTATTCAAATTATGTACTATTTCTCTAGCTGGTTGTAGTAATTTATATCTCTGAGAAAATCATATGTTCTCAACTGAACCTTAATTTTAATAGTGTAAGGCTTATGCATAAGTATTTACAACTATTTCATGCTCTTTGTATCATATGTTTGCATATATAATATATAATGTTTTACATAATAAAACCTGTAGGAACTAGATTGTTAGTTTAATATATTGGCACTCCATACCCTCATTTATCTAGTGATTCCTGAAGCAAGATCACTATGGTCCTCCCCTGCCACTGTGCCTTTTTCTGCTTCTTGTTATCCTAATCCTGTTCATTTTTAAAATTCATATTTTTCATAATTCATAGTGTTAGAACATAAATGTCTTTGGGGTGTTATAGTTTTATTGAGATGAAATTTCTCATTAATCTCTTATTGTGTGTACATTAAAATGTTTTGGTTTTAGTGTTGTTACTCTGCCTCTATTTTGGGGGTGTTGGGGGGCATTTATTTTGATATAGTCCCAATCTTTAGTTTTAAACTTTTTCTGCTTTTACAATTTTGAATATCTAATATCGGTGAGCTATGCCTCCATTTTCTGTGAGAGGGCCGGGCTAGCCACGTTGTGCTTGTTGTGCTCACAGCTGTAACTGTTTTTCTTCCTCACATCAGTTTGGCTGCGTGACTCCGGCAGGAGAGCTGACCGCTCCTAACTCTTTCCTAGTGCCATTGCGGGGACTCGTTAAAACTATGCTTTAGCAGAGATTATAGCTTAACACAGCATTTGAATTTATTTACTTTGTTCACTTTTCCTCAAATTATGGAAGCTATGTGTCCTATTTCTACTAATTTGAAAATCTTACAAACATATTTTTTTGCTCACACATTTCGATCAATGCTGAAAATCAGTCCATACCTTTAACCTACATTTCCCCGAAAAACAGATTTCTGATTCTTTTCCTATATTGTGTGGAGGTTGTCTCTAGATTTTTTTAAATTATATTTTCTGAACTTTTAGTGTTGGATTTTTTCTTTTTCCCCCTGTTTTCCTTTTGTTATACCTGGTAATCAGTTTTAACCAGTTTTATTATATTCTCAAGGGTTATTTTGCTTTAACTATGAGATGTCTTTACTTTGCTGCTTCATATATCTCATGTTTTTGAATACATTCTTTAAAAGTTTTAAAAATAGCTTATCAACTCAAAAATCTCCAAGAACTTACATTTTCAAATACCTTTATTTGGTTCTTATATGGAATTCCAATGTGGTAGCTAGCTGAATTATATTGTGTACTCTCAGAATTTTGAAAATATTATTCACTTTATTACCCTACTTCTTGTTTCCTGGTAAATTTTAATAGAGTTTCTTAGCATTTATCTTTTGAAATATGCTAGGCAAGGGTTCTTCTACCACTGTAATAAAACCCAGGCCCAAGTTGAAGCATGTAAGGTTTTTCTCTTTACTAATGATATTCAAAAATTTTATCAGATTTGCTTAGATTTCGGGATTGGCTCTGAGTGCTTTTCAACATGTGGTGTTTATACCCCTTCTATGTGAAGTCCCAAGCTTTTTCTCTGCTCCGAACATTTCTTTATATATTTCCAGGGTCCATGTACTATTCTTCTGGGATGCTTATCCAAGTGTGAAGCTAAGATAGATATTTCAAAGCATCTTCACTATTTCCTGTCTGCCCTCCCCCATGCTCTTCCAGCAGTTTTGAAAACATGTTTTACATCCTGGCTGCATCTTCAGTAGTTTATCCAGCAGCTGCTCACATTTGAGGTGTCATATGAGCTGTGTCACACCCAGGCACTCCAACCCCAGGACTGAAGGACGCCATGCTTTCTCTCAGTCCTCAGGCTCTCCCCAGACTCTACATCCTTCTTCCACCTTACATCCTCTCAACTTCATTCCTCTTCTTCTTTTCCTTTTCCATCTTCCCATTGTTTTCTCCTCTTCCCTTTCTGTCTAAATTCAAAATGTCTTTAAAACAATGTACAATTCACATGCAAGAAAGTGGACAAATTCCAAGATTTCCATTGCATTTTCGATAGTTGTATGTGGCTATATATATTCCATCAAACCTAGAGATACAGCTTTCAAGAGGCTGTTCGTTAGGCAGCCGTCCCTCTCAGGATGCCCACCATTGCAGATTACTTTGCTTGTCCCAGGGCTCACACATGCAGAATTGTACATTTTTTTGCATATCTGTTATCTTTTACTGAATGGACTATTTTTGAGATTCTTTGAAAAGTTGTATAAGTGGATTTCCCTTCTTTAGCACTGAGTGATAATCCACTGTTACGTGTTTTGTTTATCCACTGCCGGCTCCCCCAAGTGAATGCCTGGAGAGTTTCCAGATCTTTGTATAATGTAGGTGAGGCCATGTTACTGCCTTGGACAGGTCCCCTTGTAAGCAAATGTTTTCATTTCTTGTGAATAGATTTCTAATAATTAACATTAAACGGTTCTTGATGCTATTAAAGAAAATTTTCTCAGGGACTAAGCTTTCTGAAAATCTTTCTTCTATGTTCTCAGTCCTGAAATGTCTCACTTCTGATTGGTTGTCACTGAATTATACCAGAAGCCTGTCCCCTGCCCCCAGCTGATTTTTCTGTTTCTTATGACATCTCAGTATAAGACATGGAGGAAAAGATGTGAACACAGATGTTTGGATGATCACACTGAACTGAAGCACTATAATTTTATTTCTTTTAGCTTTTAAGAACAGAAAGCTCTACTGTTTCTGCCAGCTCTTAGTCCTTTCCTTCAAGCCGTGGCCTTAAAAGTATATTGATGTTTGGGATTGAAGGGTGTCTTGAAAAGTGTTATTAAGCAAGATTAAATCTGAGGTATCAAACTTCCATCTGAACCCTAAAACATCTTCTTTACGTCATTCAAATATTTTTAATCCTCATTCTGAGAACAGTCTTATTTCGGTGTACCTTTAGGTCCCTTGGGCTATAACTTAATTCTGTGTTCACTTTTTATCTCCTGGATGTTCACAGGTAGGTGCCTGCCCTGCCCTCTTTCCAAGAAATGCTGCATACCGGTTTGAGGATTATTATGTAACTTCCTCTCTTCCTCCAATTTCAGTTATCTGATTCTTCAGCTTGTTTTCTTTGGGTTTGTTGTACAATATTTTAGTGCTTTCTTTGGTTCTGTTTCTCCTCTTCGCTCCTAAGAGCATTCTTCTTTTGCAACCAACCCCTAGTTGAACATTTTGTAACTTGGTGATAAATCCTCTTTCTTCAGTGACAATAAAGAATATTTCTATGTATTAGTCAGTATTCTCTAGAGAAACAGAAATATGTGTGTGTACTTTTTGAAATACATATTTCATTCTATAAGTTTTTATATATAATTTGAAATAGGATTTATTATATATTTATGCTTATATATAATTACTATGTTACATATACTATAAACACAACTAAAACAAATTCTACCTCAAGTCGTCCAAGCAACTACAAATGCCTTTCCCCCGAAACAGATTATTTAGGTACTAGGACAGTAGCTTCTTGTTAACTTTGTCTTACATACCTGAGTTCAAAGAATGACAAGAGAGTTTCTGGTTGGGGGAAAAAGTCTCACTTTGCATCTTTTAAAACCTTATGCATGAAATTAAAAAAAAGCTGTGAGCATGAAATGTATAACATTGTCTTGTGGGATGGAAATATTGATCAGAAGTTAAGGCCACTTGCTGCTCTTGCAGAGGACCTGGGTTTGCTTCCCAGCACCCACATGGCAGTTCTTGGATATCTGTGACTCCAGTTCTAAGGGATCTGACACCTTCTATGGCCACCAGACCAACACATAATACACATATATACATGTAGACAAACACCCAGGTGAATAAAAGAAAGGTCATTTACTGTCTTCTGTGCACATCAGTCAAGAGGCAAGATCACACACTGTGGCAATCAAGCCAACCCACTAATGCCCAGCACTCCTCTTCATGCTAAGCACTGCTGTCCATGCTATTTTCCTAATAATGTGTGCTTATGCTCCTTCCCTTCCTGCCTTCTCCTTCTCTTGTAGCAATTCCTGGAATCTTGTCTGGGAGGTATCCTAGGGTTTGCTTTTAGATGAACCAAAACATACTCTACACATAAACATTAGTCTTTGGGGTAACTTCCTGTTTAGATTGCAGCAGAGTGGAATACCAATGGAAAGACAGGACAGCGCTTCCATGAGATACCTGTCTACTGTTAGCAACAAATTTAAGCCTCAGAAAAGGCTGTGTTATGGGCAGGAAGAGACTCCAATGTCTCATACCTTCCCAAAGCTAGGAAAATTCATGAATAACAAAGGTCATAATTAGGTAAAAAGTACAAATTCCTGGTGCTTAGGGCTATGGCTGGCCCATTTTCCCTTGGGAAATTAACTCCTGTGGTCATTTACTATTTTAAATGAAAGGATGAATGACTCTGGGAACTCCTGAGAGTTATGTATGGTTGTCATCTAATGCCTGAGAAGGCAAGACAACGTGCTTTGATAAATTGCATCAACTCCCCAAAATAGACCAGCAGATGTCACTGGAAAGTTATTTCTGTAAACTGAGCACAAGTGAAAACAATAGGTTAACGACTCCTTCTTCCTGTTGGAAGACCTTTGCCCACGTTAGTAAAGTGAATCATCTTGTGTAGAGTGCTGTCTGTTACCAGCACCCTTCTGTCCCTCCATGAGAGCAGCTTCGCTGTGCTTCCTAGAAGACGTACTGAAGCAGGCCCCATGAAACTGAATTTATGACTTCAAGTTTGGGCTCCTGAGCTGCTGGGATTACATTATGGAACAATTCAATCTCCAAGTATTCAATACCAGTGACCTGGAAAAAAAGAATATAGATATAGAAGATAATAGGCCAGGCCATTTCCTGCTGGACGCTATAAGGTATAACTAGAATGTACAAGAAGAGTGCAGGAATATGGCAATAATGCCATGTTCACTCCAAGCATTACTTACTTCTACAGCATCCAAACAAAATACTCAGGTCAACAAAAATAATGCACACACACATAAATGTTGTTTTTATTTCTTCTGATAAGGGATGAGATGGGAGCCGTACCCAAGCTATATGGATACGCAGCTTGAGCTGAGCACAGAGCATTTCTTTCTCTGCTCTAACTATCCCTAGTCCTAGTCCGGAAGCTTCTAGGCTCCATACAATCTAATCTTCTGCAAAGCCACACCTTGATGGCTTCTGCTCCAGCCTCCATCTGTTACCTAGACCTAGAATGTTTCAATCTTCGAAACTTACTGCTGAATAAATTCACTCTCATTGGCTGGTTCAACTTAGTTGTTCTGGCTCAAACTCCTCTCTAAACTTACTGATTCAGTCTGGCTTCTCTCGTCTTCTGGCTGAACTGCTCTGCCTGGCCTCTAACTCTGACAGTCCGATCTGCCCTTCTGGCTCCTTCTCATTCTCTGCAACGTTTCTCCACTATCACTGCTCTCCCTGCGCTGCCCTCTTAAATAGCCTCTCTTTCCTGTCTTGGTCTTGAGAGTGTTAGACATATCCTATTTCTGACACATTCTGTCAAATCTTTCTCTAATTCCTCACTTTGTCTGCCCCTTTCGAACATAGCTGCTCCCTTTTATAAACCAATCTTACTTTCATTGTTTTTTTATTAAAGGTGTATACTAAGGGCATGCCTGTATTCCAGCAAGGTCACATACACCTACAAGGTCTTTAGATGTCATCTCTTCCCAGAGCAGCAATGTTGCTGGATTAAAATTCCTCTACATCTTCCCTTTTTCTGATCAAGCTAAAATTTGTACACAATTTAACTATTACAACAGGAATAATTATCAATCCCATAAACTTAACAGTCTGAATATGCTTAGGAAGATCCATTGATACAATGGTTCTTCATAACTGCAGTCCTGATCTTCAATCCTTTCGAAAATGTTCATTTCAGCATCAAGGTTTTCCAGTCTGCCAATCTGATGAACAATCTGTCCTTTTCAGCCAGTTTGCTGAGCTGTCCCCTGATGCAGAGAAATCAGTTTTCTGTATTCCCTGTGTTGGTGTCTTTCTGAGCCTCTTCCTTTCTTCAGTCCTGCTTTTCATGTGGAAGCTTCTCTTATTCAGAACAGATCTTTATCAATTTTGGTGGAACCCATAGTTTTTTTTTTAATCACCTGTGGAAATTTAGGCAAAACCTCTTCCCAGTTGTAGCACACTCTCTGACTTCAATTCTGATGTTAAACATCTCTAAAGTATACAGATTGATCTAATTCAATAGTATTTTTCCACAATCCAGTATCTTTCAGCAGCTCTTGTTCCTGCTTCAATGACATTCAAAAAATGTAAAGTTAATAAAGCATTATTCTGGAAGTTATTATTACTCCTTTCTGTTTGTCAGGATACAATGAGATAATTATAAATCCACACATATCAAGGCTAGCATTTTGTATTTTTTAAACTAGACCCCTAAGCATTCTCATTTAAACAGAGAAACAATCAAGCCATATTACATAAGATGTCACTATACAGTATCAGTTAAAATAGGTATCAGTTGTCTGAGATTGAAGGAATATTCATCTGAGCTCCCTACTGGTGGGTCTCTTCCCCAGAGATGACAGCTGCATCTGCCACATAAGGCTTTAACCTTTTTATCTGACCTTCTGGTCCCACACACTTAATTTATCTTACACTGTGTTTTCTTTGGGATAATGTTTTAATCCCTACAAACTGTGTAGATGCCTTGTGAAGGGGCTTATCTGGATTTCAAGATTCTCGTGAGATTTTAATTACATATGCTTCTGTGTCCACCAAAACTTCAATTTCAATACCATTTAGTCATTGATAACAGTTTGCTAAAAAAAAAATGTCTTCCAGCACTTCCAAATCCTCCCGTTGTTTCCATCACAGCTTCTTTGCCTTTGACATATGGAAACAGTAAAAGCTGAGCAATCTAGTGCCCTGCTTTATGTAAGCCGTGCTCTCGATCTCTCCTTTGTATTCATCTACAATTCCTGGATGTACAGTCAATCCTTGAGATATTAGGCTACTTCTTTCTAAAACCGTTCCTACTCTATTTGTGGGTGAGGTCCATGAACTCCAGTAAGCATTTCACAACATTAAATTTGTGATGATAGTGTGAGATTTTTACTTATAGCTAACTCTAGAGCAGTGTTTCCTTCTGTAGCATGCATTAGATCTCCAATACCTAGTTTGGTTTCCTTGACTGGCTTTGCAGATTGCTGATAGGAAATACCTGGCTCCTGTTGTTTGTTACCAGGGTATGAGCAAATTCACTTATGGAGTTTCCCATATATAAAGGAGTTTCCTATCAGATATGCTGATTACCTTACATAGCTCTTGTTGATTTGCATTCAATGCCTACCCTTAGCACACCTTCTACAAATTCTGGAAGGCTGGGGTCTTCTAGAAAAGTCTCTAAGAACACCTTACCTACAATCCCTTTTCGAAGACTTCATCTCCCAGTGCTAAAATAATAGATGTTTTTATATATAGGATTATTGACCGTTGTTTACATAATTATATAGTCATTAGGGTCAAAATCAGCTGTAATTCTAATCCATTCACCCACTGGTGCTAATTGAGCTTCTTTTATGGTGTCTTGCAATCTCTAGGCAGCCACTGTCTTACCTGCTGTCACTGTAGATTCATTTGGTATTTCCTGGATTTTTGTAAGTACATTCACACATATGATATGGTTTCTTTAGTCACAGAATTAAATTGACAATTATCCTTCTATTGTTCATAAAAACTTGTCTCTGTTATTGGCAATTAGTATTCCTTTGCATTGGCTCCATCCACAGCACGTTAATCCAGTGGCCAATGAAAAACATTCAAGTTGTTTCCTATTTGGGAGTGATTAAAATGGAAATGTTGTGAACATTTGTGTAAACATGTGCTTTCATTTCTGTTGGGTATATATTTAGGAGAAAAATGGTTGGGCCATATGGATGTTGCATGTTTAACTTACTAAGAAATCATGTCAATATTTTTAATGCACTTATTATGTGCTTAGGATCCACAGCAGCTCCGTGTCACCATTTAAGAACCTCACAGGGTTTGGAAGTTGAATTCCAGGAAGATATTTTTCAATTAAAATATCAGTAGTTGACCTCCAGTGTATTGTGAGAATCTGAAGGAGAGAGAAAAGACCTCCTGTATCCTTGGAAAGAGTTATTATATTCTGTCAGAACAACCAAAGTACAAAATTCCGGATGGCTCAGTTATCCATGACAGTGATATGGTGGTCACTGTCCAGTGAGGGTGGAGAATGAACAGTGGGCGCTGGGCTAGGAAGCAGGTTAGAAGTGTGGCCGAGCTTCTCATGTGCTGCTGGCTGCTGTCCAGTTACCACCTTCATCCTCCTCCCATTTCCTGTCCAACAGCAAATCAAGTAAACCAGGGGAACACTTTCTATCTCAATCACGCTGACCCAGATTGGTTCCCTTGGAGCTTTAAATCCCAAGAAACAGAACGTGTAATCATGGAAAGAAGACAGACAGACTGGGGAAATATTAACACAGGATATCTTCTGGCCAAGCTATGTGGTAGAGCATGGTAGAGTGTGCCTGACTCATGCAGGGTACTCAATGGGGAAAGAGATGCCATTTTACACAGGCAACCCATCTACTGCCCAAGTGTTCACTAAATGCAGTCTTGACCCAGAGACCCACAGGAGATGCCCACGATGACTTTGCAGCCCTTGTACCCAGGATTCTGTGGGTCAGTAGCACTAACATCTCATTGTGTCCATCCCAAAACTACTGAACCAGAACCTACATTTTGACAAGGTTACCGGCCTGATAACAGGCAGATTACAATTCAAGAAGCACTAGTCCATATGTGTGCTTCTCAGTGCCCAGAGAACACTTACTTTAGGTTCTGTATTATTCAGCTACCCCTAATAATGTTACAGGGCCAATTGTAAATAAAATTTGGTAGCCTCCAACAATTAGCATGCATCCACACCTTCAGTGGCCAGTGAGAGAGCTAGAGCTCAGGCCTGGGCAAGTTCCTCAGTAAGTCCTGGCTCAGGTTCACATTTGCTCCACAAATCTTCTACCTCTCCGAGCCCACAGGCTCACTGCTAAACCTTTATCTCATGATGATAAATATGTACAAAAGGGGCTGGAGAAACTTCCCAGTGGTTAAGAACACTGGCTGCTCTTCAAAAGGACCATATTCTGTTACCAGCACCCACATGGCAGCTCACAACTGTCAGTAATCCTAGTTCCAGAGGCCCTAACACCCTCACACAGATGTACATGCAGGCAGAACACCAATGGAAAAAATCATTTTTAAATGTACAGAAAGGCAAAAATAGGCAGGTGTGCACATTATAGTTTAGCCCTTTGCTTGAGTTATACCTGTTAATATCCACCTACTAAATCAAGTCACAAGGTCTGTCCCACAGAAGGGTCAAAGAGTGGCTGCTGCCTCTTCTACTTCTCATTTAAGAGTATGCCTTAAGCAAAAGCATTTGCTTCTGCATCTCATTCAGTGAAAGTGAACAAAAATAACATCACTGGGAAGTTATAATGCTGTAATGCCTTTCGTGTCCCATAGTAAAGTTTTAGCATATAGGCATTAGTACTGAGAATTCTGTGATGTGTGCAAATCAGATCAAGTCTCTGGACTCCATTTCCTCATCTAGAAACGTTCTGGTGGGGAAGTGACGTTCTATCAGTCTGTGAGCGTCACTTTCACAACCAGTGGGGTAACAACAGTGACACAAACACTAATGCTGAGCACACCTTGCTTTTAGGACTTGATGTCTGTTTACTTAGACATTTCCCAACCGAAAGTGTCTTCACTTGGCAGTTGAAGGAACTGATGATGGGCAATGTTATGACATCAAGCTTTACTAATGTGTTCTTGTGAGCACTTCACATGGAGGGAAACACTTTGCAGAATTGATATTGTCCCGGCTGGTCCACGCAGCTGCCTGCTGTCCAGAGGCTCATCTTAGACCCCACACCAGTGCTGGTGCTTCTGTTGTCTCCTGTGGTATAATAAAGGAAGAAACAAGGAAACTTTTCTTTCTGCCTTGTGGAAATAGGAATGTAATTTCCAGTGACCCCAGCCATCTTTCAAGGCTGTAGAGTAAGACTACTCAGTGTAGCTTTGGGGCCAGAGTGAGAGGGAAGAGGAGGATAAGGCCCAAAGTGTCCTTTTCCTGAGAAATTAGACATGGGCTAGACTGGAGTGGGAGCTGGAATAGATATTTCCTCTCAAGTCGCTGTGTCAGAACAAGATTCTACACCAGTGAGTGTCACCTGAGTCAAGGTTTTCACATCCACCTCTTCCTTCCTTCATGATGGTTACCCCCTCTGTGCTTAAACATGATGTGCTGCATGATAGGGCTGGAACTGTGCCCACACACATGTTAACCAACAATCACAGCACTGTATCACTCTCCTGATGAAGGGGTACCCTTTCCTACCTTCTCTTCCCTTCTCCAGCAAGAGCAGCACGACATGCCTGGGGAAAGCCCTGTGGATTTACATTCTGCTTCTTAACTGCTGTCACTGCCCAGAAGGATTTCTTCTTGTGATGAAGCAGGTCTTCTTTTTCTTAGGAATGCCACAAGTTCATCTTCTCATGGTCTATTCAGGAGCAGGTGACAGGGGGGTTAGAATGCTCTCTCTACCCGATGGTGTCAGTCTTTTATAGTTTCAGTCTTACCTTATTGATATCCAATCAACTTGTAGGCCAATGATTCCAAATCCTTTAGATCAGTTTCTGCTATATTTTCTCTGTCTCTGACTTCCCAGTATCCCCAAAGAAGTTTATCTTAATTTTGTTTTGTTTTCTTCTCAGTGGACCAAGCCCTCTCATTTATTTGAACACAACCTTTTTTAATTCTATCACACATTGGCTGTGATTTCTTTTTGAGTCAACTCTGAAGTTGGAACCAATCTCACTCAAGTTTCCTAATGATGTATTCATTTGGTGGTCATCACAGCATTAAGTCCTGACTAAAGTACAGTGAAAACATGGCTCCTATTTTGCATTGTTGGAAATTAAGCCTAAAGCCAAGCACATACTAGCAAGCATTCTATTACAGAATAACATTCCCCCAAAACCCACTTCTCCCTCCTCCCAAAAAAACAACTTCTAAAGGAATGTATGACCACTGAAAACATAAAACCACTGCACTATCCCACTGGATTAGTAAAATAGAGAAAAAATAATCCTGGTAGGTACTAAATGTTGGTAATAATGTTGAGCAACCCAGTGGTCTAGTGGGAGTGTAGATTGATATAAACACTGTGGGAAATGGTTTATCCAAAATAACATACCACTGTTCCATCAATTCCACCCTGGTGAGGTACTCATAGTCAGTGCACTTAAAGACTTGGGGAATAGTCATAACATCACTAAAATCATCCCAACTTCAAGCCAGCCCAAATATCATGAATAGTAGGATGAATAAGAAGACAATCGAGAATGTGCTTAGAATGAACAAATAGCTATACCCATGGTTTAGGTTTATCAATATAATGCTGTGTGAAAGAAACTAGTCACAAAACACTATTGACTATTTGTCCTGTACATCCCAAGATCAAAACCATGACAAATGAATACACGAAGGTGAAAGGGAGGATACAGATGGAGGGAAGATAGAGGTTACCCCTTTCAAGAAATTTCCTAGAATGGCCACTCTCTCTGATTATATTGTTTCTGTTGGTCTGAGCACTCATAACAAAGGTGGCTCCTGTTCATGAATTTTGCTGAACTATGTATGTACAATATCACATGGGTATCATTCTCAGTTAAAAATACAGCCAAGAAAACAGCAAGCAGGGCAATCAGTGTGGAGACTGCTGCCTGTTGCCGTGCAAGCTGGTCTCCGCATTTTAATGAATGTAGGCTAGGTTTTGTGATATAGGGGTGCTCTTCAGCCTTCAAGGTTCGGTGCTATTGTTAGGACATCAAAGACCAACTGCTGACTAAGATACTGTTCTTATGAAAAGAGTGTCCAGCAAATTTACTGCTTAACTCCATTCCCTTTAAATGAAGCTGGCCCCATGCTCCTCTTTGAAAGCTCAATAGTGGATATATATCTTCTTTATAGGACATCATGTACAATAAAGAGAAGCAGTAACTTCAGATAATAAAAAAATACCTTTGGGAATGCTGTGAGATGGGCTTTCCATGTAATAAACATCACAGTGGTTACATATTCCCAAACCTCCTGAAGTTCCGCCATTGGTTCCTGAGCCTTCTGTCTGACATAGGGGGTCTGACATAGGGGCTCTTTTGAACTAACTGACTTGCTATATTTATGCCCCAACCCTTTCCCTAATCTCTGTAAGACCTTGGGAATAAACCAGGCTTATCTACTCTAGAGGGCCACCATACAGAGATTGGACAAAAATGGAAACTTTCTATCCTGTTACACGTTAGCTTATTAGAAGCTGCTCTTCAGTACAACAAATGCTTATTAAGGGTTGAGTCAAAACCAAGCTCCTGTGTCCATTATGTGATGCCATCTGATGGCCATCTAGACATCACTCCTCATAATCCTGGTGTGAAAACTCTTGCTGTTAGTTATTGGCATTTTCAGACACTGGGACAGAATTAGAAAAGAATGGATTGTTTTCACACCTACCAAAAAGTCAAGACTGTTGCCAATTGTCTATGAAAGAAAAAGAAAAACTACTTACGAAAGATGCATTGGTTTAACATGAAGTGTGAAGCAGGTGGTGGAGAAGGAGATATCTATATTCACAATCACCAGCTGCTCAAAATTAAATAACCTGGAGTGATCCTTTCAAAACATTTACTTACTGCAGGAGTTTTCAGTCTACAGCACATGAAGCATTCTCTATGTGTGTGCTGGTGCACATGAGAAGTGGAAGGTGGGGGATCAAGTAGTTCAAGGGCAGCCTGGGCTACATAATGAATCTGAAGACAGCCTGGGCTAGAAAAGAATGTATCTCAAAAAAGTAAGTTACCAGTTGAGTCATCCACTCCTGACCTCATCATTCCTGGAGAGGCTCTGTGCTCCACCATCAGCTCACTTGGTCAGAAACAGGCTGCTGAGATCCTTGCCTTTCTTCTCTCCTTGGTCCATTAAAAAATATATATATATATATTTTATATATATTTATATATTCATATATATATATATATTCAGACCACTTAAAGTGTTTGAGAGTCCCCTGCTGCAGTTTTTGATGAAGACAACGAACTCAGTTAAAAAAAAAATCTATGGAATAAATATGCAAAGTAACCATTAAAAAAAAAAACTCACAATCCTTGTTGAGCAATAGTACCTCAAAGAAAGATTATACTCCAAACAATAGGTGGGAATAATGAGCCAAGCTCTGCAAAAGATACTGTGGATGTTGCTTTCCTGTTCTGGATTGCCCCCGCAACCTTGCAGCCCTGAAACTCACCAACTGGCTCTTCTAGAGTCTGGGATAATAAAAAAAAAAAAAAAACATCAATTCCCTTTGCTCTAAATTTGAAGAAAAGAAGGGAAATGGGTTGAACTAGACCTAGCTAATTTGATTACGGAATGTTACTGCCCCATGTAAGGATGGAATTATGTGCTGTGAAGCCAAAGAAAACAGGATGCCATCTTCCTGATATGAGCAGAGGAAAAACAAAGAGGATGAGGACACAGCCTCCAAGAGCTATGCACTAATTACGAGGCTATGCCTCTTCTCTGGGCCTCTGTATGGTTGCTCCAAGACTGCTCAAACCATTAACTCAATTTATTTTACTTCAAGGGCTCCTGTATGTGTCTGTTGTTCCTTTGGGTTGGTGTTTTTCATGCCACTTAGAATGTGGTGTAAATAGAAATGCCATGGCAACGTGCCAGGATGGTGGAGCCTTCCCAGATGGGAAGAGTGTCTGTTGGCTACACAGGCTCCTTTAAAAGAAAAACTCAGTGCTCACAAAACCCTAGGAGTTCAGGCTGGCATGACCTCAGGAGGCCATTGCAGCCCACCCACACAAGCTCTAAAGCAAACTTTTCCTCGGTCATGTCATCATAAGACACATGCTGGTGGAAGCATTATAGTGGCTGTGGCCCTCGAAAGTCTCATCTCTGGGCCCACCTGCCTAGGTGAAATGCCTTTAAGATGTGTGGGCACATGACAGGTACTCCTAGGCACCTATGGTGGAGGTGGTTACCACTCTGCCCACTGAGGTGAACCAGGCCTGCATCTGGACCTACTAAACAGCATGAGGTACACTATTTAGAAGACAGATTGCAGGTTCTCACCCAGTCTCTGGATTTTATCATTGCAAGAAAACTTCGGCCATCTAGAAGCCGAACAATCTAGAAGGGATTTTTTTTTTCCAAATCTTAACACGTATGATGGTTAATCTTGGCTGTCACCTTGATTGATTAAGAAATGCCTAGGTAGCCTGTAGAGGAGACCTCTGGGAGTGTCAGTGAGAGACTATGAGATCTTGAGGGATCTGATCTAACCATTGGATTAATAATATGTTGGATTATTGAGAGATGCTGAAAAGTAGAAGGTGGGGTCTGGTTGAAAGAAGTAAATCAAAGGAAATGGTGTGAATCTTGCCTTCATCCATTCCTCTAGACTTTTTTCTCTGCCTGTGGCCACTATACTATGAATTGTGCTGCTGGACCACACCCTTTCCACAATGCTGGCACCTCAGAAACCATCAATCCATATAAACCTTTCTTCCTATTACATTGATTACTCAAGGCACCTGTCACAGTGACAATCACCCCAACAAATACACTTGATGAAGAGTCCTGAACCTGGGGAAATGAAAGAATGTGGCCAAGACCTTGCCAGTCATTTTGCATGAAGCCAGCATCAATAGGTTGACTAAACCCCAGGCAAATAGTCTGATATAAGCCACATTTCTGAACAGCTCATTGGCCTGCTTAGATGGTGGGAATCACATACTTCTAAAGGACCAAGATTCTGTGACATTACCATTGATGTTAGGTTATTACAGGTCCTGAGAAGTCATTAACTGAGCAAGAGATGTCTCTTCTGTTTCACAGTAACCACTCCGGTAAATGAAAGAATGTGTAGCTAAGTATAGAGCATTGCCCAAGCATCTCACAACTGAATTGATCACTGAGTATACCAAATTGCCATTATGAATATGCATTAGGCTAGATGCTAGAGAGTCAAGAGAGAAACAGTTTATTCTAAAACAATTCCTATTGAACGACATCATTATAGATTGTGATGGGTATTCAGCAGGACAGTCATATGGGGTAGCTACTAAAAGAGGGTAGCCAAGAAAGGTTTGCTGGGAAATCTTGAAATCCTGAGCTGAAGGGTAACAAAAAGGCAGCCCCACATATAACTGGGGGTGGGGGGTATCACAAGCTAATAAAATCAGAAGCACCAGAGCCTTGAAAGAAATAGATTTTTGCTTATCTAAAACATGGGAAAGATATTGAAAAAAGTTTGCAAGAAAAAAATGCAGTAAATGATCTTGTAGGAAAAGCCAGGTGCTTTGTAGACCCTGTTAAGCAATCTCACTGTTCTGAGATTGACAAGGAAGACGCCCCTGGAGATTTTAAATGATGGCCCCTGTTTTATCTGTGAAACTGGAGGTGAGAGGAAGGAACACAAGAAGGAGATGTGGAGAATGACATGAAATGGTTATCTGTGACCCTGACAGAGGTGAGTTTGTTGGAGGGAAGAGGAGTCATTGTGGGGTGGTGATAAGCCCTGCCTCATTTGAGGTTTGAAGACATGGATCAAAATTAAAGAACATTTGCCAAGTTGGATGATTTTCTTTTATTTAATTTCTTCTTTCATCTGCTTGGCTCTTGACATAGAACAGTTAGATTTGTAAGTTTATCCAAAAAGAAGGGTATTTTCCACAGTCAGAGAGAGGGAGAAAGGAGAGCTGAGAGGAGTTGGCATAAATGTTTCTTGTAGGGGGCTTGTACTGAACACAGAGGAAATTGGAAGTGAGAAAGAGCTGAAAGGTAGTGAGTTGCTGGCAGTTTCCTTGAATGGGTAAGGTCTTGGAGGGAAGACAGACTTCCTTCTCACATTTTCAGAGAATGCATTTTCTTTATGCTCTTGGTGGATGGACAGGGAGTGTTCATGCTGAGCTTCCCTCTGTATGGAAGCTGCTGCCCGGTCTGCCCGCTGGTACCACAAACAATGGGCCTTGCTCTGGTCTCACACGTCACTGCAAACAGAAACATGACAGAAGCAAATTGAGGTGTGAAAAGTTTGTTTGGCCCATGGTTTTAGGAGCTATACATGATAACTTAGAAGCTGGGCCAGCTGTATGTACATACAGCAGCAGAAGCAACCGCACTTCTGTTAGCTGAGGCAATGCCTCACATCTCACGAGTCAGGAAGCAGAGAGCTGGTAGCAGAGCCAGAAGCAGGTAGTTCTCATGATCACTTGCGTGATTGGAATCCTAAAGCTTCTGCAGCCTCTCAAAACAGCACCACCTGCTGGAGGTCAAGTGTTCATACACACCCTCCTGTGAGGGACCTTCCAGATTCAAACTCAGCATTCTCTTTCAGACAGGCAACATAAACCCAAACACACAAACATTTTGCCTCAATCATGGATAAATACAAATGTCTGATTGCACTTTCAGAGGCTGAATTAAGTCTACAGTAGCAGGAGGCTTGATTCAGAACAGCTTGTTTCTCACCAGTTTGCTATAGGCAGAGGAACTTTTGACCACTGTGGTGAGCACCGTTCTCCACTGGGTGTCAAGCTGCAGTGTGACTGTGTAACATCATCATGAACGTGCTTGGTGGTTACTTGCTCGGGCATTGTGCCTCAAGGTCCTACAGGGTACATGGCAATGCAGTTCTGCAACTGTGCTTTGTTTTGCTCTGTTTCTCACGGTAAGACCATTGAAAAGAACTTAATTATGAGTGGCACATTGAACACAAAAACATACTAAAGACATTTAGCATGGTGACTCTTTATAATTCACTGACATGGTTATTAACTTTGCTGTTCAATTCCATAGCTCAAACATAAGTGAGGAGATAATGTGGCTTTGTTTATTTTTTTCCCCCAAAATCTCTCATCTTGGTTTTTTGTTAACCATTTTTTTAGGCTTTTTGGCAGTGCTAATGCATCTTCAGTATGACCTTTTTTTTCTCAGTCCTGAATAAACTTAAAATCACACTTGAGGAAGATGTGTCAAAAGAAGTGGGGAGTGTCTCTCCTTTGTTGCATTCATAAGCCATGGCCTTGCCTTGTGTACATGGTGATAATTTTCCTGCCACTATCCCCTGGACTGCCCCCCTGAGCCATTTGAAACTGAAAATCAAGTATTCTTTTCATCAGCTCCAGGAAATTATGACATAAAGAAATGGCAGAGAGATCACTTTTTGTGGAGTTACTGAAATCAGTAATGCCTATAACAGTGTTCTCAGCCTGTTGGTTGTGACCTCTTTGGCAAACCTCTAGCTCAAAAATATTAATATTATCATTATAACAGTAGCAACAAGAATAACGTGTGGTTGAGGTCAGCACAACATAAGGGGCTTGTTAAGTGTGTGCAGCATTAGGAAGCCTAAGAGCCGCTGGCCTACCAGAGAGAGAGTGGGCAACTTTGGGCCACAATCCTGAGGTTTGAATCTCATCTCCCACATTAAATATCCTGTGCAGGTTACAGACACTGGCTGCTGTATAACAAATTGCCCCAGAGTTTAGAAGATTAAGAGGATCCAGCATTTCTGTGTGTCAGGAAGTCAGCCCTCACAAGCTACAATTAAGGTGTCAGGCAGGACAGTAATCTTCTTGGACAACTTCAGACCTGATTCATGGGGACCCTGACAGACTTTCATTTCCCATGGGTTTTTGGCTGGAGGGAGCCCTGGGTTCCTTTTCCACATGGCCTCTCTACAGTCAGGTTCACAAGAAGTGAGCTGCTTTGTTTTGTTTTCAGAGAAAGGGCACAAATAGAGCCTGAAAAATCATGCGAGACAAAAACCATGAGTTTTATTATCTCATCTTAGTGATGCCCCTATCACTTTTGTCACATTCTGTCTCTTGCTTCATCCCACATCCAAAGGGAAGGTTCATACAAGTGTATGTATCCTAGGGGCTGGGGACACCGAAGTCCACTTCAAAAGTCACCTGTAAAATCTCCTGGATCACCACATGCCCACCCTGCCAGTGACAGTGCCCCTGCACGCCCGTGTGCCTACCTGGTTCCATAATACTCTCGATTTCTTGATTCTGTTTCTGGTTTCTCTCCTCTCACCACCATTTAAACTACAGTGCTCCAATTTCTTTTCTAAATTATTGTTCTTCCTTTCACAAGAACATTTGATGACTCCCTATTTCTTGGCTCAATGCAAGTATTAAGAATGTCTATATTTGGGATTAACTTCATTTCCTAACCTTCATTTCAAAAGTCTACAGGCAGCCAAGTCAGAATCTGCATGTTCTTTTCCCCTCGGCTCATGGTGTTTTCTTAACTTCTTTCTTTGCCCTTCTCAACTGTGAAAATGCTGAGCACGTCACAGAAGAATGTCTCTGCGATGCTGGGCTGGCATGGGCTCCTTTCTGAGCCCTCTTGCATGGCATGTCCATTAAACAGTTACTACATTCTTGTTCCCATACAATCGTCTGGGATGGTAATGATCCTGCTCCCCACTCTGCCTGCCGTCACAGGAAGGGCCTTGAGGTCTGCGGTGGTAGCTTCACCCCCCCCCTTTTGTCACCTGTAGCGTGTTGGCAGCCCCTGTGTCCATCAAGGGATTGATAAAGTATAGTGTGTTGAGGACTACTTTCCAAAAATGCCTTTCTCACAGTTGGGAAGATTGACTAAATGTTATTTTTATGTTATAAACGATAAAACTGACATGGAAACAGTTTACCTGAGAGCAGACCATGGACCCTGATTTGGAAATCCTTATTCATTTGTTTTAATTTGTTTCTCTTTTAAATGTGAAGGCATCAGACTAGGCCTGTTAGTTGTTTGTTCAGCAGTATCAGAGCTTGAACCTGGCTCCTCACACATGCTGGCAGAGCATGCTAACTCTAAGCTACAGCCTCAGCCTTGACTTTATTCTAATTTTGAGACAAGGTCTTGCTAACCTGGATACTCCTAGCTTAGCTTCCTGATTGTGGGATTATGAGTCTGCATCACCAATTCCAACTTCAATTATCTTTTAAGATTCGTTTATTTTTATTTGTGCATGTGTGGTTTGCCTACATGCTTGTGTGTACTGCTTGTGTGCCTGCTGATGGAGGCCAGCAGAGGGCGATGGAGCTCCTAGGACTAGAGTTCAAAGCAGTTGTGAGGCACCAGAAGGTCCTGGGAACAGAACCCAGGTCTTCTACCAGAGCAACAAGTACCCTGAACCGGCTTTCCCTGGCCCCTGGCTTTGATTTTTTGTTTTTTAAATAGAACGATTCAGAATCATTCAACACCACCCACAATGTCATTTAAAAAAAAAAATCATTCTTAGTGAAAAAAGACGGGGAGAGGACAGGAGCTCCACAAAGAGAGCAACAGATCCAAAAAGTCTGGGTACAGGGTTTTTTTCTGAGACTGATACCCCAGCCAAGGAGCACTCGTGGAGATGGCCTGGAACCCCTGCACAGAGGTGGCCCATGGCAGTTCAGTGTCCATGTGGGTTCCATAGTAATGGGGAGAGGGACTGTCTCTGACATGAACTGATTGGCCTGCTCTTTGATCACCGCCCCCTGAGGGGGGATCAGCCTTACCAGGCCACAGAGGAAGACAGTGCAGCCACTCCTGATGAGACCTGATAGACTAGGATCAGAGGGAAGGGGAAGAGGACCTCCCTTATCAGTGGACTGGGAGAGGGACATGGGTGGGGAAGAGGGAGGGTGGGGTTGGGAGGAGAGGGAGGTACAAGGGGATACAAAGTGAATAAACTGTAATTAATAAAAATAATTAAATTTAAAAAAGAGATTTTTAAAGTAAAAAGAGCATCATGGGTAGGAGGAAGACCTGGGTCTACCACATCTGTGTAGTAAGTTTTCCAAGTTAACCAAAACAGCAATATCAGGAAACATTGTATTTTTACATGTCAGTGTGCCTCCTGCTATCTTAGACTCATGTCTGTCATGAAGCGATTCATGTGGGTATACCCTGTACATTTAGGAGGGTTCTAGTGACCCAAGAGACTGAGTAGATGCTGTAGCTAGAATTCCAGGCATGTCTGTCAACAAGTAGAGTGTGTGTGTGTGTGTGTGTGTGTGTGCATGTGTGTTACAAAGAGAACTGACATGTAAAGGGTAATTATTCCTCAAAACCAGACCTCCACAGGCAATATTCTGAATTCAAAGCGACTTCAGCCAAGTCGTGTTTGCACCTGGGAGCTATGAGCAGTATTGAAAGCTTCATAAAGGAGATGAAACATGACCAGGACAGGAAGTGACTTACAGCCGGCCAGCTCAGATGTATTGACACAAGGTAGTGAAGTAGGAAATTATGGTTTTCAAAGAGAACTCGGATCTAAGTTTCCCTTTTATCTCAGTATGATGTGTGTGTCCTTGAATCAAATCCCGTAACCACAGTGCAAACGTGACATTCATGCAGCAGGAGTGGCTGGAATCCTTGGCTTTTGTGAGTCTCATACACAGGAAAGTCAGACTTCCTTTATGGTTTGTTCATCGTGTGTCAGTATTGTGGTTTCCAAATGCTCTTGGAAGCTGATTGTCCAAGTTCCAGGTGGGCTCTGGGCCATGGCAGCAGCCAGAAGTGCTGAAGGCATTAGCTTGAGCCAGCAAGTTTCTTGGAGACTAAGGCAGGAGCAGCCTGTTTTACATTAGTGTATTTCTTTGTACATGAATTATCAAAATCCTTCACTCCCTAGCATTTCTCCACTTGCCTCTCCATTCATGGCATGTCTTGCTATTTGTGCATGAACTGGGACATCCAACAGTAAGTGATTATTCCAAAGCGTGGAGCATAGACTGAGAACTGTTTCCAAAAGAGTGTTAGATACTGGAAAATTGGATAGAATTTTCAAATTTGACAGGTTGATAAGTTGATAGGTTGATGGGTTGAGGGTTGATGGGTTGATGAGTTGATGGGTTGATTGACAGGTTGATAGATCATGAACTTCACATCTTGAGCCAGTCCTCAGAACACCAATTTCTACTTTTCCCATGGGCCCTTGCTGGAGGGTGCTGATTGGCTGATTGTGTTTCCCACTTCTTCACCCCAGTTTCAGTACCAGGGTAACAATCCACAGTAGTCTGAAAGAGTGACACATGATATAATTTATGTGTAATATTAATATATATATATTAATCAGGTCTCATAATGTGTCTCATTCTGACAGTTTCATACATGTATATTCACCCACCCCCAAATTAAGACTTTTGGCCCATTTCCTTAATCCCACTAGATGATTCTTTGCCTGATCTTAGAAGAGAGGGAAACATTAAAATAAATAAATTTTATCTTCAAAACTTAGAAGTGACTTTGAATTAACCTAAAGATGCAAATGGGAAACAAGGTGAACATATATGACAAGAGGCAGTTAGTTGGTCAACAGCAGGTAGGGGTATTTTAAGCTTATGAAGGAGAAATGGCTATTTCTATCTGGGTGATATTGGTTTAACTACTTGGGCTAAATTCTGCCTCCAAATACATGTGGTCAGCCCAGGAGTCCTGAAAAGAATCTGGCTTTGTTTTAATCCAAATATTAGTCATTGCTGGGTGGATGTTTTTAGGATGATTTTTGAAAAGATAAAATAAGAACACAAAAACCTGGAAGAAAAGCCAAGTGTCACAAAGCATGGTGACCTACTCTCCTCATCACTGAGACACAAAAGCAGGTGGCTGTGAGGGTTGGTGGGGAGCTTGCCCTAACCACAGATGAATCTGGGTTCTGCGGCCAGTGGCCAGTGGGAGCCCAGCACCTCTGCTCCAGAGCAATGGCGGCTGCTGACAGATAGGAAGCAATAGAAGGTCATCTTGAGCCCTTTTTTGCCCTAAATAGAAAGACACAGTGGGACCACACGGGGTCCATTCTTTTCCCACAAACTAGTGATGTGTTCCAGGCAAAAACCCAATTTGGCCCAAAGGAAACATTTACAACCAAATTATACACCTCAGAAAATAAATGAGCTTTCATTTTGGAAGGAAACCCTGCCGGGCTCTTTATTATTTGTACCACAATCATAAAGTTGGTTTCAATCTCTGCAGTGGAATGCCATTGGATTGGCCAAGTGGTTGGAGTGGAGACCATTTCACCCTGCAGAAAACACAGTGGGAAGTAAAGGGAATTACTTCTTCTGGAGCTGTTCTCAGGGCCCATTGGTTTTTTTTTTGTTTGTTTGTTTTTTGTTTTGGTTTTTTTTTTTTTGGTGGGGTGGGGTGTATTTTCTGGCATCATTCATTGAAACTTCAAAGTTGGTTCCTTTCTTCCTCCTTTCCTTTTCCTCTCCTCTTCCAAAATTCCAGGGCCCTTCTGGAAAAAAAGAAAAATGTGTCCTTTATAAATTAATGAAAAGCCAGGAGTAGACACAAGACAATCTGCAATGGATCTCTCCCATGAGTCACAGGAGAATAGGATACTGAAGCTGCAAGAACCGAGGGCAAGGCTGGGAAATGTGTTCCCTTTGGAGATTAAAACCTTATGAGTGCCCGGTCCCAGAATCCATGTCATGGAAAGACTGTGGTGTAGAGAAAGCGACAGGGGTCTGCAGGCTTCTGGGATAGCCTGGGTTTTCCGTGTTTATTCCACTTTCACAGAAGAAGATGCTGGGTGTTATGTACTGGTTTAGGGCAGAGTTAAAAAGAGGAGGCTCTTTAATACCTTCAAGGATGTGACTAAATACTTTGGATTAGAAATGCCTTTCAGAGACCTCAGCACTGACTGACCTTGTAGGGAGCTTCGCACTTACTCTGAAGACCCTGAGATGAAGTCTGTATGGGCATGTGGAGGTGTAGAAAGCAGAGCATGACAGGAGCTGTTCATGGGAAGAGGAGTCCGTAGGCAAGGCTTTGGCTCATGGGTCAAGCAGTTAAGAAAGCCAGCTAACAATCCACGTTTTTCCTGGTGTCTGCATCCTAACCCAAGACACCCTGATTTAAATAGCTTTGGGTTTAGAATATAAGATGAAAACCACTGTTTAGGCTTCTGCAGCCTGCAGTATCAATTGAGGAAAGAGACCACATTTGTCCTGTTTCCCCCATTGCATCCCTAGCCCTTAAGTCATTAGTTACCGGTAATAAAATGAATAAGTGAAGAAGAGTGCTGTAGTTCATCTGCCCCACCATCAAATCCAGCTAGGTAGATGCTTTCCACTCCTCCCATTTGGGGTGCTTGAGCATAGAGTGGAGCAGAAGTCTGGGGTCTTCTTTGTCCCCCTGCTGTTTCCTCACTGCTTCTCCAGAATTGAAACCTCCCAAGAATGAATTTTATAACCTCTTCCAGCCTGTATTTTGTATTCATGCCCTGGCAGTTTTTAACTTCTGGCTGTGGATTGCTTTATATTTTCCGTGAGTGAGGACTTTATGCCTGAGCTCCTCTCCATCTGGGGTTTCCTTACCCCTTCCAATAATACTGTTATTCAGAGGTGGATCAACTCAGCCATTCTTCCCCAGTGGAACCCTGGGAGTGTCTATCACTTGTCCCCTTGTTCTGACATTGAAGGCTTCCATTCCCCAGCGCCTGCCTTCATTCTATCTCAGCCCCCTTCGACAGACACCAAATGCTGGCAGTGGATAAGTCAACTTTTATTATAAAAATGTTTATGGAGACTGTCAGTTCTTAACCTTCAAACTGAACCATGCTGTTTGTGTTTTTCTAAGTGATGGAGAGTGTGAAGGACTGATGAAAATGGAGCGTGAAGAGATCAAACATGCGTCTTGGAATCTTTGTTCAAGACCTGGAATAGGAGAAATTCCACTTGATGGGGCGGGGGTCAAATTCCAGGGGAAAGGATCCTCTATGAACTGAGCTCAAAGCCTGAGATCATGACCTGATGTGAGAGAAAGTGTGGTGCAGGGAATGAGGGACCAGCGTGGATGTGCAGTGTTAGAGTCATACGATGTTCTTAAAAACAAACACATCTTTAAAGAGCTAGAAATAGATTTCTTTTGGTCAGAGAGCAAATTAATTCACTTGCAACATACTATCTTCTAAACTTCTGAAGTCTACTTTCAAATGTTGGGGGGTTGAAAGAAGCCATTCATACGTGTCTATGACGTGCAGTGTTGCAGAACTTTTTGTTTACTGTGGGACTTTTCTGCGGACCACTGGGGAGGGTGAACATTTGAAGCTGGGAGTTCAGCTCTTAACAATTGGATACATAGGACTTTGGTAAAAAATGGGTCTGGCTCTACCTAAAAGGCCAGCCTTTGTAGCTGCAAACTTGGGGAATAAGTAGAAGAGTTTGGGCTGAGACCAGCAAAGAGCATTTTCACAGGATGAGTTATAGATCTGCTGAAGGAGAGTGAGGCTACAGTTCGTACACAAGTGTTTTAGTTGGGACCTGTGCAATCAGTTTGGCAAGTGCATTTTCTAGGGTTTGTTCTTCTCAGAATTGGCCTTTGTCTATGGAACCTCTTCATGTCTTTCTTCTGTATCCTATCAGCTTTATTTCCATTTTTGCCCATTTTATTTCCATGTCCTAATGGATTGTTTTCCCTTCTTAGCCTGCCTGACGCCCTAGGACCCTCATCCGGTCTAATGTGACTTGTTACCTCTGAGCTAGGAACAGCTTTCCAGTGGCCATGTGAAGGCATGCCTGTCCTTTTCCAGGACCTGGGGTTTATGGAGAGAAAGATGTCTCATATGGGATACAAGCCACAGTAAACCAGCCCAGAAAGATCAGATTATGTTGGCACTAGGAAAAAGCAGAAGTGAGTTCACCCTTCATCTTTGCAGGTTGTGATCTTTTACCTGGGGGTCCTTAACATTCAGAGATCCTTCAGTGGTGAGTAACAGTTGTGAGAATCTTACCCTGGCTGGGCTTAATAGCTTGTGCTTATTCATCAATTGCTTGATTATATTTTCTCAAGATCAAGCACTCCAACAAGTTAAAAGCCCCTCATATTCTAACAGTGCCTTTGCTATGCTGCTCGCTGGAAGAACACTATCTTAACTGGTCCCTGCTATCTGCTTCTTCTCCTAAAGCAAGCAGGCATCTTGTGGGACACTAGCTGTAAAACTCTAATTTCACAGGAGAGTAAGCATCCTAACATTCCCAGGTAACGCTGATGCTGCTTCTGAACAGCTGGGTTCAGATGATAACCCCTCCTCCCCTAGTCTCTGCTGACTACTCACTGTGACCCTTCCCCAAGCCTACACATAACTGACACGGGTCTACACAACAGAACAGGTGTTTGAGAAGCTGGCCCCTCAGGTGAGAGTCTCCTGGCCTTCCACCTCTGTACCAGTGACTGTGAACAGCCAACAAGCCTAGCTGGGAGAAGCTCTTTGCAAGAGAGCACAACTGAACTCCCCAAGATGGAGGCTGCTTGGCTCAGAGGGCAATGACCCACAAGGCTATCGCAGAAATCTGTCCACTCTGAAAGTGCCACCTAAAAAGGGGAGGGCAGTGTGATCTGGACCAGAATGGTAGCAGAGAGGCTGGGAAGTGGTTAAAAATATTCTTTCTAGTGTCAGTGGATGTGAATGGACCTGAGAAGTTAAGACAGCTGATCTAACTCGCCCTTTGTACATCTCAGTTTGTCTTTCCAACACTATTTGTGTCCTTTTGGCTACAGATGATGCAAAGAAGTGCAAAGAAGCTCTAAAAATGTAAATAAATGCAACAAAAGAAGCAAATGTAAGGTACAGCAGCAATGCAGAAAAAGAGGGGTTCATCTGGCAGCAAATTAAGGAAGACGTCCCAGAGAAGGAAGCACCTAAGCAAGGTTGTTAGAAAAACACATAGCAATTTTCTGAGAAAAATGAAAGGGGCAGAGACAGGCAAGTGTGGCCCAGGGCACCTACCAGCATCTGAGCCTCTGTATGAGTTACAAAATAGTATATTTTCCCTTCCCTCAGTTTGAACCTCAACCCTTACTTGTCCCTTGGACAGACTCCTTCCTGCTCTCTGTATATTATACAATGTAGATGGCAGTCTAAATGAAACCCCACAGGACCCCTCTACCCTGCAGCTCAGGCCGTGAGATCCTGTTCATCTCACCAGCTAGACGAGTGTTTATTCACTACAGAGTGGACCTAAGATTTTATACATTTTAATTATTACATTTATTATAGAAAAGGCTATCAATTCTTGACATAGAGGTGACGGTTGTTAATTATTAAAAGACTTTTTCTAATTTTAATTAATTTTTTATCCATTGATAGATTCATGTATTTTAGTCCATCTTGACTCTATTACTCTGTCTCATTCCCCTCCTTCTCCTTTTGAACTCCTCCTTCTTCCCAAGTCCTCCTCCTACTTTTACACTGTGTCTCTGTGTGTATGTTTCTGTTCCTGCATGAACAGGAGGTTATTTACTAGACCACATGCAAATTATCAATGATTATAGCCCCTGAAAGAAACCCTCCCCTCCTAGTCACCATAACTACTAATAGTACCTCAGGCAGAGAGACAGGATTTCATGAGCCCTGTTTTCTTCCCATGATGAAATGCTGATGGGCCCAATCTTGGGCATGTAATGACAGCTGAAGTGAATTCATGAGTCCACCCACCATGTTATGTCCAAAAGACACTGTTTCATAGCAATCTTCCCCAACTTCTGGTTCTTACAACTGTCTTCCTCCCCCTCCCCATTTCTGGAATGTTCTTGAGTCTTGATGGGCAGAGTGATGTGGGTGTGCCATTTAGGACCAAACACTCCACAGTCGCTTACTCTCTGCACTCTGACTCTTCATTAGTCTTTGTGTTAACCACTGTCCAGTGGGCCAGTGGGGTGGGGCCACACTGACCTGCAAGTAGATAGATGGTCAGTTTGATACTATGTCCATTTATCAAAATAATAGTAGTAGGTTTGTTCTCCTGAAGCCTAGGACCCCCTGAGCCACTTGTCACTGGGCAGGTTTACTGTACTAGGCATGAGCTCTGTCCTGTGGAATAAACTTTAAATCCCATCAACAAGCAGTTGGTTACTCCCTACTGTTCATGCCATTACCGCACCAATCGCTATGTCTTTCCAGGTTGGTCATCGCTGTAGCTTTTGGGATTCACAGATGGGCAACATTGTTGATGACTTTTGTCCCTCAACAGCCTGCATAGGACTTTCCAAAACTGTCAAAGCTAGCCCTTAGGGAGGAAACTTCCAGGTCAGTACCAGTTTAATTTCTCTATGTCCTTTGGCAAAAGTGTCTGGTATCTTCACCAATAGGGTCTTACCATCAGGTTCTGATGGGCAACCAAGAACAATAGCAGTAGCCTATCTAATTTTGAGGATCCATGGGAACATCACTGACCCCTACAAAGTTCAAATGTTTTAGTGATATTACAGTAGTAAAGAAAGACTAATTTGTGATTTACTCATAGCAAACCATGAAGGACCAAGAGACAGCAAAGGAGACAGGAGAAGAGTACCAGGGCACAAGCCTGGAACTCTGTATCTGAGCTGAGACTCACCTGCCTCCCTCTTCCTCATCACCTTTCTCAGAGGCCTTTCTCTGCATTCTAACAGTTTTTGACACCGTGGTCATTGGAAAGCATTCGCTCTTCACCGACACAAGCTTCCTTCTCATGTCTTTGCTGGCCCTCTGTTGATGCTTTCATCTGCAAGCAGCTGGCCAGACTTAACATGGCTGAAGCCCCTTCTGACCTATAATGAAATGGACAAATATAATTGGACACTAAACTTCCATTTCTCATGTGTACAATGGATGGGATGAGTATTAAGTCATTTGATAGGGAGCTTTGAAAAGCACTTGATTAGAATAATGCATAAAATGTGTTAGGACAAAGCTGGTGTGGAGAAGACTTTTCTTTAAGGGAAGAGGTAGAAGTTTGGTTGGTTAGTACTAGGAAGAAGTAGCTGAGTCCTAGGAAAACCACTGACATGGAAGAGCCAGTTTAGGAGCACCTGGAAGACAATGAGAGGGAGGAATTAGGAGTTGCCCATCTTACAGGGGAGCCACAAGAAAATGATATTTCCAATGTGAAGCCGCTTATTTAAGTACTTATTATTTTTGCAGTGCTGAAGATCAAACCCTTTGGGCTTTGCATATGCCAGGCAAGTGCTTCCTGTGGCCACATCCCTCTTGCTGCTCTTCTGTTTTCAAATGCTGTGTTTCTCAGCATGCATTCTTATTCAGAAAACAAACAAACAAGGACAGAAACTTAGCTCTTTTAGGAAGTGTATTTGGCCTTGCCAGGTGCCTTTTCTCTCTTATTTCTTTCCTGGTTTCTTTTGTGGTCTCCGTAGTTTTACACTTCCTGTACACAGGAACTTACAGAGAGCACAGATCATATGTGCTGTGCCTGCTGAACACATCTATGAGTCCATCTCCGGAATCAAGTAGCAGACTATAGCTGCTCTCCAGAAGCCTCCCAAGGCTTCATTCTCTTCGCTAGCTCCCCCAGGCTGCCAAAATCCTGACTTCTAAGACTACTGGTTAGTTTTGCCTGCTTTTGAACTTTATATAAATAGAATCTTAAATCATATGTTCTTTTGTACTTGGCTTCCTTTGTTCTCTATGATGTTTGTGAAATTTGTTATTAGATGTGGTTATAATCTGTTCATTCTCATTGCTGTATAGTTATTAATTCTACATATTAGGCAGACATTTTACTAGTACCTTCAACTACTGATGGCCAGTTGGTCCCTGTCACTTCTACAATTCAGCCTGTGTGAAGAAAACTGTGACGGCGCCACCTGCTAATATCCAAAGTATCTGTATTTGGGACTCATTGTCTGGCCTGTCCCCTGGAATAACTCTCTTCATGTGTGCATGAAGTGCTATGTGACATTCTGCTTCCACCTCTTTGTGTATTTGTCTCCTCCTCACTGTATCTTCTGCTTTGGTTGACCAGATCTTATTTTTCCTATAAAGTTATCAGATTGCACAAATCAGACAACAGAGGGGTATACTGTGGGCATCTATGGGACAGTTTCTCCAAGGGAGGCCAGTTTCCCAGTACCAGACAAATGGAGCACTGAGTGGACGATTTACTCCATAGTGTGCTACACCAAGATAGTCTCCGCAGTGCTCTCCCTCTGGGTGAGGAGAATGGGAGTTTACATTAGCTACAGACTCTTCTAGACAACAGCTCCACGGGGAAATTTGACAGGACAACACAGTCCTGTGAAGAGATGAGGGTTTGGAGGTCTGTTTTCTAGCAAGAGGCCTTAAATGTGGAGTTCTCACATTTAACTCGATGACAGATTCATTGAACACATGGTGCCTGGGATGCTTGAGTAATGCTTTATCTACCCAATTTCCAGTATTCTCCAGACTCTCCCGTTTTTCTCTTTAGCTCAACTTTGCACCCTTCTCTGCTCAAATTTACGTCTGGACATATGTTCTAGATGCATTAAACAGCTTCTCTCTCTGGCTTCAGGTTGGCTTTAGCCATGGGCATAGAGAGTATTTGGCAATCCTTGCATATCCAACCCCACCCACTCCCACAGACGCAGCTCTCTATTGCTCTATTGTCCTTATAGCAACAGAAACTTCTCCCTTCCTTTACATCTTTAGGTCTGTTGGATTTGATCTTCATGGTTTTATTGACCAAGAAATAAATGGTGGTTTCTGACTCCTTTGCCCAGAAATGTATAAGCTGTTTTTTTTTAATTGAGTTCAATTCCCAAGCTTAAGAGTACTAACAGTTTTCTCCTTATGCTCAGTCCGATGAATCCTAATGTGTTAATGTTGATGCCTGTATAATGGTTAATCTTAAATTCCAACCTGATTAGATTTAAAAAAAAAACCCAACTAGATTAATAACACACACCTCCAAGTGTTTCTTGGAAACTGGTAGATCATGGGAGCTCTGCCCAATGAGTGGGTTGATTAATCCCTTGATGGATTCATTATATGATAGCATGATTGGGTGGTCAGGAATGTTACAGATGGAGCCTAGTTAAAGTAGGTTACTGGGGGTGTATCCTTGGGGGTCTATTTTCTGCTGATACCCTCTTATATACCCTTTCTCTATTTCGTGACTGCCATGATAAGAACTGATCTGTTCTGACATTCCTTTTCCACCGTGATAGACTAAGACCTTTGAAACAGCCTCTAAAACATGTGCAGCTCTTCTTCTTGAACCTCAATTAACGGAAGGAGTTCTGATGGGAGATTTAGCTCATGTGAGGATAAAACCAGGAAATGCTTTGTGTCTCCAGGATCAGAAGGAAAAGATGTATGGGAACAGAGAGGTTGAAAGTAAGTTTGCACCTGGTGGCAGCCCGTCTGTCTTTGAAAAGACAGGACAAGGGAAGCCCTTTTCAAATGCCGTGGTTCTTCATTCTTGTTCTAGCTTGTTAGAGCCTTAGGCCAGCATCCAGACATGTCTGATAAGATTAAAGAGCATAGGAAATGGTATGAAGGAGTCATCAGCGGGATGTGGTGGTATAGACTTTTAATCCTAGCACTCTGGAGGCAGAGACAGACAAATCTCTTTGAGTTCTAAGCTGTCCTGCTCTACATAGTGTTAGGCCAGCCTGGGATAGGATGTACAGTGAAAGTGAAACCCTGTTTCAAAAAAAAAGAGTCATTATATGTTAACTTGTGAAGACTCTGGATAATTTACCTTCATTATGCTGAAAATATTCCACCCTTCAGGATTTCCTACTTCTTCCCTTGCATTTTTTAGTGTATAAGCATTCTTTTAATTTCCTCTCTGGAACTTCTTAAAGACAAAAAGAAAAAAGTTCATATACAATTTGCATTTAATTAAAGATATGATTCTTCTACCAATATAGAATAACTAATTAATGAGAAAACTAGGAAGAGATTAATGCCAGTTCATAGCATTTGAAGAACAGATTATAAAACCAGTTGGGAAAATAATTAAATACATTTTTAGATGTGAACAAAATCTATTAATATGCTACATAGCCATAAGCCTTGAGTATTATGGCTGACACAAAACCACTTGAATTTCTATGGGATGAAGATTTTTAAGTGTGCATATAACATTTAATCTGTTGCCCTAATCAATAATACCTCAAAGACATCCTTGTAGGGAGTTAAATAATCTCAGACAAGTATGTTATATTGTGCCTCAGTAATAACTGATAAATTTGGTCTCTCCTTTAGCTTCATTTTCAAATTTTAGATAACTCTCCTTAACAATCCATGTGTCATCTGAACTGTCACGGTCTAGCACAGTGCCTGGTAGGTGATAGAGTAGAAGAAGTGTTTGGTGGGATAATTCAACAAATCTAACAAACACCCTGGATTACCCATGCTTTGTCAAAAGCCCACAGCTGTATCACCTGCAGGGACCAGACTGTGTTTCCCTTGAGAAGATGAGAGCAGAAACTTAGGCTGATCCATCTAGAAAAGCAGGTGGGAAGGGAAACAAGTTATGGTGGCCTACAGCTTTCTCCTCACCCCAGGCCATGTTTGGTCTATGTCAGCTCTGTAGTTAGGTCATGCTACTGGCATGGCTCTCTAGTAAGTGAGCCTGAGTGGTTTCTGGCAGCCACAGAGCTGTACAGGTGCACTGTAACAGTATAAAGAAAAACTGTTAGGACTCAGCTCTGACCCTGGTAGGATAGGGCAGGAGGGCTGTTAACAAAGAAGGACATATAAATGAAGAAAGCAGATGATGGACCTTTTAATCACTTTCACGTACCTTGGGTCAACCTGAGAAAGGAAGTGATGTTCTGGTCAATGAAGGCAGCATCTGCTGCATTTAGAGCCATTGGATTTAATTTTATCATGCTACCCATGGATTTGAAGCTCTGGGCATTTTCAATAGGCTTTAAAAAAAAAACACATTGAGGTGGTTAAGAGCATGTATTACTGTTGTAGAGGCCTGAGTTCCTTTCCCAGAACCTATATTGAGCTGCTCACAAGCACATCTAAACTCCATTCCTAAGAGGACCCAATACCTGTGGCATCCACAGGCACCTACACTATGTACCCGGCACATCCCTGCAGCTGTGTGTGTACACACACACAATTTTAAAATAACCAACCTTTTATATGTTTAAAACCACATTGCCATGGTATGCCAGACAGCTGTCTCATAAGGATTCCAACGCAAGGACATCAGAACTGAATAGACTGAGAGCTCTTCTGAAATTCTCATCCTAATTAACAAAACCATTATACAAACAAATAGACAGACAGCTAAGGTTTTATATCAGTTAGCTTTTGCTGGGTAACAAGCTACTCTGAATTTAAAACCATAAAAATATGTTATTCTTCATAATTCTCTTAATCTCAACTGGGTGGGCTTAGCTAGTCTTGGGTGGGCCTGAACCTCCAGCTGAGGATTGTCATTTGGCAAACTGGTTGACATGGAATATATGCCCCCTGTCCCACATTTCTCCAATGCAACAGGTTAGTCCTGGCTTCTTAGCATACTCCCTAGAGCAACTAAAACAGGCAATACAGCATAAGTGCTTTGAGGTCACTGCTTGTTGTTCCTTTGTCCATAAAAAGCATCATGGCCAAACTCAGTCAGCTGGTAGCATTGTCAAGCTCGAAGCTCAAAATACACTGGGTGCACCTGCTTAGGCAAAGTTATTTAGAAAAGAAGATATAGACATATTGAAAACCCTTCTACCACAGATGCAAAACACAGAAATTTACCCAAACTTACAGTCAGGCAAGGTTGGGCCTGGGATACAGTCCTCTGAATCCAGCACTAGCCACAATACAAGCTCCTTTCTAAAATTCCAAAGTTAGGGTCACATTCCCTTTAAAATCGATTTATAGGTACTTGGAATGGAGAGATTTCTAGAAGTAAAACATACTGACCTTAAGTATTAAGAAGATTCCACCATCTTAATCAATACAGAAACCAGATAGGGCTAGCCCAGGCTCAGGCCTTAGGCTCTGAACAAGCATTCTGTGTGATCTCTCTTACCTTCTTGGGTTTCCCTTCCAAAAGCAGACTATTGGCCTGGGTCTTTGTACCCTTCATACCATATAGTAGATACTGATTCCCTACCAGCGCCTCCTTGGCTGACTGAATGCCTTCTACTCAAAGAAGGATTTGGATACTTGGGACCTGCTGTCCTAGTTTACTTTTCTATTGCTGTGAGAAACACCAAGACCAAAAGCAACGTGGTAAGGAAAGGGTTTCTTACATCTTACACTTCACAGTTCATCACTTAAGGAGGCCTAGATAGGCACTCAAGGCAGGAGCCTGGCAGCAGGAACTGAAGCAGAGACCATGAAGAAGAGCTGATTAATGATTGCTTCCTCCGGCTTCTTCAGTTATCTCTCTTACACATCTCAGACTCGCCTGCCCAGGGATGGTACCATCCACATCTCCTACATAAATAACAGTCAAAAAAATGCCTACACAGATACTTCCACAAGCCAGTCTGTTCCAGGCAGTTCCTCAATTGGAGTTCTTTTTCCCAGGTGACTCTAGTTGTGTCAATCACTAACTAGAACATGGACACACTTATTAGTGACTCTTTACACTGGGTCCTGGAAAACAAGTCTAGATCAGTGGTTCTCAACCCTTCGGCATGCCTAAGACCATCAAAAAATACGGATTAGGATTCATAATAGTGCAACATTACAGCTATGAAGTAGCAATGAAATAATTTTATGGGGTTGTAACCACAACATGGGGAACTATATTAAAGGTCGCAGTGTTAGGATGGTTGAGAACCACTGGTCTAGATAAGTCTTTCTTTTTAAATATTTTTTGAGTATTTCATACATGAATTCTGTGTTTCCACTTTTTCCTCTCTCCTCTTCCAGTGTCTTCCACAGTTTTCTCAATTTCATGGCTTCCTCCTTCTCTTCTTCTTCTTTGTCTTATTCTTCCTCTGCCTCTTTTTCTTCCTCTTCCTCTTTTTTGTCATTGTGTACACACACTCAGATGTAGAGGAATTTTAATTCAGAACATGGCTGCTCTGGCAAGAGATCATATCCAAAGGCCTTCTAGATCTGTGTGATCTGGCTGGAATACAGACACTCCTTTAATCCAGGGACAGAGGCAAGCAAATCTCTGAGTTCAAGGCCAGCCTGGTTTAAAGCCAGTTACCGGTAAAGAAAAGCTTAGATCCAGGTGTGGTGGTACATGCCTTTAATCCAAAACAGCAAAGGTAAAGATTGTAGAAGGAAGCACCCATTTTTTAAAGTGATGTCTAATTCAGTGGCAGAAAAGGTGACAAATCAGAGAAAGACTAGAGAGAATAGGATATGCCCGCCCAACTCCCATGAGAAAAAGAGAAGGAAAGGGAGCTACTTAAGCGGTAATGAGAGAAAGAGGTAACAGTTTTACAAGGACAGTAGTAGAGAGCTTGCAGAAAGAGAAGACCAAATGAGCTGGAGAAGGATCCAGAAGACTAGAAAAGACTGCTGTGGTTAGCTTGAAGCCAAGCAGAGCAATTCAGGGGCCAAGAGAGAAGCCATATTGAATAAGTCAGATGGGAGAGGAGTTTGAGCCAGAACAGTTGAGTTAAACCAGCCAACCATGATTTCAGAAAGAAAAAGAAAGGACGAGTTTATTCAGCAGTAAGTCTCAAGGTTGAAAACTTTCTAGACCTAGGTTAGATTGTGCAGAGGCTAGAAGCTTCCAGGACTAGGCCTAGGTTAGCAGAAGGAGGTGGTAAACCTCCCAGACAACAATTGAAACAGGTGAATAAAAGTTAATTTTACAGGCACAGAGAGAGAGAGAACCTACTAAGTCCATCTAGTGTTCTTCCTGTGTGCATGTGTTTGGGACTGAGCTTTTAAGATTGGATAACCTGTCAGCAAGCTTATCCCTGAAAAGGACTGATTCCCCCTCTCTCAGCAGCCTGTAGCTCTTTATCTGGGGGTGCACCTTGTGAGATTTCTCCTGTCTGTGCTGGCATGTCAGGTCGTGCTGTCATTATTCATGTCTTGCTTAGGCAACCACACTGTTGAGATGTTACAGGTGCAGACCCACCGAAACATCCCGATGCGGTGCAGCCACAAGCATTCCGATCCTCCGGCTCTTAGAGTCGTTCCTCCCCTTCTGCAATTCTCTTGAAATGGCCAAAATGCAAAGAGCAATTCTGTCTTTATTCCTAGCAATAGAGAAAGCACAACTTGAAACCTCATCTACAATCCATACTCAGCAATATTTACTCAGAGTGCAACCTTCAGGGGACGCTGAGCTCTTGTGTGACCAAAGAACAGTGACAGAAGCCCCCTGGTGGCCACCCATATCCTTTTGACAAATGAGGTCTGGCCTGAAGTTTGAGTATCCAGGGACACAGCCTCATGAGGGCTAGCTTTATTATCTGTCCCGTTTGTTTGTCTACCTAACCCTAAGGAGGATTCTAGGAAATACAAAATGTTCACATTGTATTTTCATTGATGTTTTATATCACAAGTGAAGATTCTTTTTGGAAAAACTGGCTTTGCATTCTTGTAATTATGTCTTATATGTTATCTTAGAGTTGAAAGGGTGGTTTCAGTTCATTTTTTAACTAACAGAACATAAAAGAAACGGGACCTGGAAAAATTAGCCCTCTGTTTTTGGTGCCAGCAATGGAGAAAACACAACTTGAAATGCCATTAATAATCTACACAGTTTTATGATCAAAGCAACACAGAAGTATTAGAGATAAATCGGCAACATACTGGCTTCCGTTTTACCAGCTGGTCCAGAGCACTCGGGCAGAGGCAGAGTTGGCAGCCCCTCCTCCAGGAGCCAACTCCTGCCCCAGCACAGAGAACTGACCATCCTTCATGTCTTCTAAAGCATTGCCTCAGATCATCAGTGAGGTCACTCCCATGCCCTAAAGTAAACATCCTCCTGATGCATTCTGCCACTAGGCAGAGATTCCTCAGCTATTAGTCAGACTTTGAACAGAAGGTCCTGTTGGTTCCCAGCCAGGACCGTGACACCCCTGCCTTCTTGAAACATGATGTGACTGTGTTGCCAGCTTGCAGGGCTGTCTTCAGGATCCCTAACAAAGACTGAAGCGTACGTCTGGCGGCAGATGTCTGACAGTCTCTTCTCTGCCAGGACAGTTCCCAAGGAGTTGTGGCATTTTTTACACTTGGTTTAAAATAGACGCATCAATGAAGTAACTATTTACTTCTTTCCTGCCGTTTGCAGGGGAGTGATTATCATCACATGCAGCATCACACGAACAGAAGGCTATCGACCTTGGTACCCACACATCCACATGGGATGGGGTCTCCCTAATAATCTTAAGTGCTCTTTCCAGTCGCTCCTAGAGCACCCATCTTCATGCCATCTTCCTGAGCCCCTGGAGTAGGAGATGCTGTGATCCAAAGCTCCTTTTATTTATTCCCGGCCTTTCTCTCCCCAGGTCATGTGTGAAAATAATCAGTGTGCCCTTTATTCTTTTATCTCCCCAAATGGAGAACTTTTGCTCTTCTCTTTGAAACCCACCAGTGGCATTCTTGAACTTATTTTTAGATGTGTGGAAGTTTTCCAGACAAAATCGATTCCCAGCACATATTTATAAAAAAAAAAAAATTCCAGTATGATTATCCCGGGTAGAAGGAAAGACAGTGTTTTAATGTGGAAGAAGCACAGCCTGGGTGCAGTATGGCTTCCTTTAATCTGGAAAAGAGGAAACAAGTATTGTTGATAATAATATGCAGATGTCTGGCTGCAAATGAGGACATATTGCTAATTAGCTATATTGTTAGTATGTTTTCAGGAGAGAAACTACAGTGACGTTAATTATAATTTCTGTTGTTCGTTGTTCAAAGCCTATGAGAGCAATTGCATTGCTAATAATATCTTCTTTAATATCTTCAATAGAAGATTTTTTTTCCCTTTAGAATCCCACATTAAAGCCACATTAGGAGTAATGAGGCCTATAGCCTGAGCCTAATTAAAACAAAAATCTAACAAGACATAGCAATCATTATCATTAACTAGTACTTATTTGGTGCCCCCTCAGCAGTTGGCATTGGGGGATGGAGCTGAGAGACTGTAAATTCAGCCCTCTTTGCCCCCAGAAACTTGCCATGTAGTCTGACTCCGAGACATCTGCCTGGGAATAGTTCCAGAGCCTTATAAAGCAAAGTCCTGAAACTTCTCTGGCCATCCACTTTGTCAGCAGGGGTGCCGCTCCTGGAGGCTGGGGGTACGGGGAGCACCCATGTTTTCACACAACAGCCCTTGACTGGTGCTTGCAGAATGGAGCAAATGCTGTTTGCAGACAGGGACAACAATTCTTAGGTCATTTTTCCAAAAACTGGATGCACTGCCAATTTCCTCACCCTGATCCTCCCCACCCTGCCATGAGAATCTTCCCTCCTAGATGATCACCATCTCCATTTGTCCTGTGGTTTAGTTGACCAAAGGCCCTTGTTCTTTCTCTCGTATTCACTGTCTGTACCAATGACCAACTGGGAAACCCTGGCCATTCTGACCACTGTGGTCATCGATGTGGTTGTGGAATCCACCTTGGCCACAAGGAAGTCCTGGTGAAGAGCTGGGGCCACCCAGTGTCAGAATGCCGTGCCTGAATTGTCCTTGGTCTTGGTCCTGTGGTATTCACAGCACAGGGGACACAATAAAAATTGTTTCAGAAAAAAGTCTAGCTCATCTCGGTATGGCTCTCCCAGGTTATGAGAGCGAAGGCAGATAAAAGAGATAGGGTTGAGGTGATCCACCAGGCCTCCGGTTGATCTGCCAAGTGCCACCAGAGAAGTGGCCCCTAGTGCGAAGTCACAAGACAATTCTGAGATTCACTGTGTATCAGTCATGTACTTTTGTTTTTCTGATGCCCAAATTGTATAATCTCACTGCGAACCCCCTCAAGTCAGTTCCTGGTTTTGTTTTTTTGTTTTGTTTTGGTTTTGTTTTTCAAGATAGTCCCAGTAGGCACTAAAAATTTTACTGTCTGTCACAGCAAAATATTCCAAACTCATATGTACTGTCTATGCCCAAGCTCTCTGCTCAGCCATTTGTCCAAAGAGCAGTTCATTTGAATGAGAAAAACAAAACAAAATAAAACATAAATATAAGATACTCTAGGACAATATTGAGAGCACTCCAGTACAATTTTTAAAAAAAAGCTGGAAAGCACAGTAAGCAAGATTTGAGGAATGCAATGTGTAAATGCAGAAACAGTGAAGATTCTGTAAATACATGTAGACATTGCAGGTTTGGAATGGGATGTTGTGGACCATTTCAGAGCATCTGTAACTGGCTCACACGGAGTTCACTGTCATCTTATGCTCTGCCAATCATTCTGCCATTTGGGGATTGAGTTCAGTCACAAAGATCAGAAACTCAACACAGTTAATTAGCTAAATAGGTTTTTACTTTTTATGAAAAATAATTTTTTCATATAGCATTTCTAATCATGGTTCCCCCATTTAATCATTTTTATTTTATCGGTATGTAACATTAGTGTATACTTATACAGTACAGTATGATAATTCAAAATACATATACAGTATGTGCTGTTAAGTTCCAGATAACAAGCCTCAAATATTTATTATATATGTCCTGTCTATGTTTTAGGAAGCTTTGGACTCTTCTGGTTATGTTGAAACAGATGATAAATTGTTAGAGACTGTTGTTACCCTCCTGTGCTATAGAGCAGCAGACCTAGTTTGTCAACTACATTTGTGCCCCCACTGTCTAGGCTCTCCTTGGATTCTCTTCATCACCTTCCCAGCCTCTGCCAACCAGTCTCAACTTCTCCATTGAGATCAATATTTTTTAACTTCCACAAATGAGCAACAACAGGCAGCATTTGTCTTTCTGTGCTTAGATAATTTCAGTTGACACAGTTCCACATTCCATCAACATTGCTATAAATAGCAAGTGGCAAGATTTATTTCAAGACAAATGCATGGTCCTGGCATAAAGGCTGGCATATAAACCAATAAAGTAGAGTGTTTAACTTTTAAATAATTGTCACAGCTCTAAAAATGCAATACGTCCTTAGCCATCAGGGAGATGCAAATCAAAACGACTCTGAGATTTCACCTTACACCCACCAGAATGGCTAAGATCAAAAACTCTAGTGACAA
>CM053766.1:150709204-150752268 GCA_028658305.1 Pachyuromys duprasi | reverse complement strand
TACAACCAAGGACCACGTGTGGATGTGTCCTGGAACCCCTGTTCAGATGGGACCCAGGATAGCTAGGTGTAGGACTAAAGACCCTAGTGAGGGAAACAGGGACTGTTTCAGTCTTGAACTTGATGGCTGACTCTTTAACCCTCCCCCATACATGCCCGGGGGGGTGGGGGGGTGACAGACTGGCTAGATCCCAGGGGAGGACATTGCAGCCAGCCCTGAAGGGACCGGATGAGTTGGGGTTGGATGGAAGGGGAGGAGGTCCTCCCCTGTTGGTGGACTTGGAGGGGGCGGGGAGGAGATGAGGGAGGGTTGGGGAGGGTGGGAGGGAATGAGGGAGGGGGCTACGCTTGGGATGCAAAGTACCTAACCTGTGATTGATAACAAAAAAAGAAAAAAAAAAGAAAAAAAATTTATAAAATCCTAAAAAAAAAAGAAAAAGAAAAAATACAAATGGATAATAAACATATTTTAAAGTAAAAAAAACTTTTAAATAATTGTCACAGCTCTAAAAATGCAATAGATTTCACAGAAGGGAACAGTGCTTCTGCTACTGTGCGTTATTGTGCTGGCTATTCCTACACCAACTTGACACATACAAGAGTTATGAAAGAGAAGAGAGTCTCAGTTGAGAAAACACTCTAAATCCAGCTATAGGACCCAGCATGGTGGCTCACACTTTTAACCTCAGCACTTGTGAGGCAGAGCTAGGCAGATCTCTGTAAGTTTGAGGCCAGCCTAGTCTACAAAGTGAGATCTAGGACAGCTGGAGCTACACAGAGAAACCCAGTCTCAAAATCAAACAAAACAAAAATCCAGCAATAGGGCATTCTCTTAATTATTTGATGAACTTGTTATTGATTAATTTATTAATTATGGAATTAATTGATTCATGAAGAGGAGGCCATCCCACTGTGGTTGAGACCACCCCTGGCCTGGTAGTCCCAGGGTCTATAAGAAAGCAGACTGAGCAAGCCATGATGATCAAACCAGTAAGCAGCATCCCTCCATGACCTCTGCATCAGCTCCTGATTCTGGGTTCCTGTCCTGCTCAACTGCCTGTCTTGGCTTCCTTTAATGATGTACTTTAGTGTGGAAGTGGAAATGAAATAAATCTTTTCCTCCCCAAGTTGCTTTAGTCGTGGTGTTTCATCACAGCAATAGTAACCCTAACTAGGACAATTAACAATGAAAATGATAACAGGAAGACTCATTAATCAAAGACTGATGGAATAAGATCAGCAGAGCTATCGGTTCTTTATACAGACAAAAGGGGAACAGGGAAGGGCAAGCAGCATTCTGAATTGGCTTCCATGTTAGCAGTTCGAGCCCTCACCTCTCTTTAGCCCTAAATGGACAACCTGTGTCACATGATCAGCTGACTAGAGTTTGGGAAATATGGTTCTAGGTAGGCAGCTTTCTTCTCACTTAAAATAGACACCAAATAAGAAAAAGACAGGAAGGATCATTGAGCAATGATCATAATCGCAATGTCTCTCACAGTATTGCTCTGAAGCAAAACTCTAACCTGCAAGAGCATGATGTTTTTAGTACCATCCTCTTTTAAAACTGAATACCTGTAGAATCATGAAGGATTCCTATGCACAAAGTTGAAGAGTATGAAGTCATGGCTCGCTAATTTGACATCCACTGCCATCGTCTTCTGCAAGGTCAGTAGTCCTGTCTTCATTCTCAGTGGGACTAACAGCTCTACGTTAGGACCGCCGAGGGCGCATGGCTACTGAAGAAACCGTAATGGCAAGTCACAAAGACGGACTCTGCAGAAAGAAACATGCTCCCATAGGCAAGCCACCTGTGTCACCTTCAGACAAAATTGCATCCTATGGCATCTCGGGAGGAATGTCATGTTTCTTGTCTTAAATTCCTGGGCATCTCTAAGCTACCATCTCCAGAAAAGAGTGTCTGCTTGCCTAAATAAAACACTGTTTTCACCTGTCCTTTGTCTCTTTACCCAATTATAGAAATTTAAGTGAGATATCCAATGAGTCAGTATGATGAAAACCAGAATCTTGTCATCACCCAGTCTCTGCAAGAAAGATGTGGTGCATGTGTCTTTACGAAAAGATGAAGAAAGGCCTTTGCCTGCACTGTTAGTGGATAGTCATCATGTTTCTGTCCCAGATCACCAAAACAATGGGGACTCTCATATTTTTATATCGATGGAGTAAAATTCCATTTCGTCTTAGACTGACCATTCTTAAATACTCTTTCCCTATCCCAGGGTTTCCAGTTTGTGAACAGCTGGGGTCACCGCACAATAGGTGTCAAGGTAACTATATTTGGAAGACATGCAAATGTAATTCAGATATCCAGAAATTGTGAATGACATCTTTTTATTAATTCTCATCTTCCAAATACTTTACAAATGTTGAACCAATGTCTGTGGGTCAGGGTGGTTGAAGAATGGTGGAGCAATGCCACAACTTTGTGCAAGACCCAATCCAAAACACACTCGGGTCCCAGTCTCCAAACGATTCCCCCAATCCAAAACACACTCGGGTCCCAGTCCCCAAACGATTCCCGGCAGAGGTACTTGTGGCCTGGATTGCTCAGCCAATGCTCCTAACTTTGCACTTCTCTTTTATTGTGTAGCTACAGCCCAGCCCTGACCATCCTGCTGGAAGGGTATGGGTCTGTGATTATCTGGTGTGCTTTGTGTAGAGGGGCATTGAGCCACAGAAAGTTGAAGGAGTTTATTTTAGTTGAAGCTAAGCCAGGAATCACTCTATGGCAGTGAATTTTCTATCAGAAGAATTCAAGAGTCAGGGAGTGAGGAAAATGAACTAAATTCAGTCCTTTTCTTCTCAGACATCTAAGCAAAATGTTAACTGGCCACATAGGCACATTTTTAATCTCTTCAAAAACACAAAATTTAGTACTAAGAAGAATGCTTCATTGCTTATATGTGTGTGCATATATTGCAGTGCTGAGAACTGAACCTAGGACCTGGAGCATGCTAGGAAAATGCTCTACCACTGAGCCATTTCTGCAGCACAAAGAGCTTTGTTAAGAATATATTCAGTTGATACAATAAAGTTGGAGCCTAAATTACAAAAATATCTAAAGCATTTAAAAAGCAAATACCAAACCCCTTATGTGATGTATGTGCCTGAGTCCTCAGTAAGAATTTCTCCAGGAGCATCCAACTGTGCTTTTTAACACCATCAGGAAGAATCCAAGTGTAATCTCAAAGTGTTGTACTCTGGAAAGTGTTGAGGTTGGATGTCCAGAGATAAAGGCACAGAAACACTAAATTCAGGTACCTTTTGTGGCAGTTGAAGCGGAAAGGTCGTAGGTTGACGAAACCTCTTCTCATCTCTTCGCTCCCTTTACTCTCTCCTTATTTCCTCTTTCTTTCTCTTCCTCCCCCCCCCTCTGTCTCTGCCTCTTTCTCTTTCTTTCCCTCTCCTCTTCACTTTATTTCTCTTTCTTTCTCACAGTCCCCCCAACTCAATCAAACAGTAACATGCTTAGAATTCATTGTATTGTGCAAAGCCTCAGAATCCGAGGCCAACTCCTGTCATGCCAAAAAACAGAAACCATGGCAGAGAGGTGGCTGGAAAGGTTAACAAAGGCGCTGGCAAGGCCACATCTCCCCAGCAAAAGGGAAGGGTAAATGAAAACATGAAAGTGACCCTCACTTCACACTTCAGAGGTGACAGTTCCTCCCCAAGTTCCTCTTTGCCACTTCAAGCACTGACAAAGGTGCTGTGTGTGTTTCAGTATCAGTCTGCTTTTGACCTTGGGTGCTCAGAGTCAAGAGTGTTTTGATTCTAGACAGAGCTGTTGGGCTGGGTCCACAGCATTGCGGTGGGGGTGGGGAGTGCATGTGGAGACAGTGTGCTGGAACGTAACTCTCAAACCTCAAAACATGCCCAACAATAACAGTATTAGCCACTGACCCCAAGGCTGGACCAGGAAACATGAAAATGCTAACCCTGAAGAGTCAGAGGATGCTTCACCAAGTGTCCCAGAAAGAGTGAAAGGACAGGGACATTAGAAAAGTTCCCCTGGTGACAAGTAAATTGAGATATTCTTACTAGGTAAGAAAAAAAAAAAGAATAGTGGCATTACATTTCAGAGTTCTCATTCTGTCACTTTTTTCTCTATCTCTTCATCCTCCTCTCACGTGGCTTTTCAATTCTTGTCCCTCTACATCCTGGTTTTCTGCTCCTGAAGATAGCTGTCAGTGCCCCCTCCATAAGGAGGAACTGCTTTGCACTTTGCCACTCTTCTATATCATTCCAAGGCTTCTCTTTTCTTGCTCAGATCTTGTGTCTGGTGTCACCTCCTCAGAGGCACTTTCTCTGTCTGCCAAGATGATGTTTCCTCCATCATCTTGTCTTTCTTTTACTCTGAGCAATCAGTAAACTTGTCTTACTTGTCTGTGTATTTGTTATTTGTTACACATAGATGTACATTCTGAAAGAGAACATACCACAGGACTATCTCGTTTGTTAGTGTGTCTCCTGCTAGCATATGGGTGAAATTTATGTATTAGAGAAATGGATAGAAGGATACAAATGAGATGAATATATGCATGGAGAAATGGGTAGGGAATAGACAAGAATAAATTGATGAAGAAATGAATTGTCAGGTGACTAGGTGAGCAAATAGAGGTATAATAGGTGAATGGAGAGATGTAATCAATAGTTTGACTTAAATATTTATCTTATTTAATCAAATCTTTTCCTCCATGGCTTACACCAAAGAAACCAAACTGGACATTAAGATTATAATTAAAGCCATGGTGGTTAACCAGTTGAGGCTGTGAGAAATAAACTATAAGTTAGTTCTAGCTTTCAATGAGTAACACTTTCTCTTCAAAACAGCTCTCTTGATGTGCTTTGGTGCTTAATAAACAGTTTACAACTTCCAAGGAAATTCCTAAGTAGTAAAATGGGAGACATTTCCTGACTTAGCCTTTTGAAGATACAGAAACGAATCCATGTGCTAGGAAAATGAGTTGGGACTACCGTGCTGGCTGTGGTGGTTTGAGTAAGGATGGCCCTGCTAGGCTTATATATTTGAGTGTTTACTAATTGGTCAGTAGAGCTTTTGAGAAAGATTAGGAGGTGTGGCCTTGTTGGGTGAGGTGTGGCTTTGGAGGAGATGATGTCAGTAGGAGTGGGTTTTGAGGTTTTAAAAGCCCATGCTGGGCCCAGCGTCTCTCTCTGCCTGGAGCCTGTGATCAGGACATAACGATCCCAGCTCCTGCTACAGCCTCCTGCTTGCCTGCCCTCACCATGGTGATCACAGCCTAACCCTCTGGAACTGTAGGCAAGCCCCCAGTTGAAGGCTCTCTTTTGTAAGAGTTGCCTTGGTCATGGTGTCTCCTCACGCCAGCAGAGCAGTGGCTTAGACACTGGCTGGACTCCAGCCACTGGGATGAGCGGTTCTTGTCCCTTGGTTAAATGTTAAGAGCAGCATTTTAACTGTCTGCTTTCTGAGTATTTGTTCATTACTTGTCTGTCTGTCTGTTTTAGAGTAACCTCAACCTGGAGAGGGACTCCACATCAGAAACTGGTTTTCCTTTGACCAAAGAAGACCCAGAGGAGCACCAGGCCATCCACCAACCCTTCCCCAGACAGCCGTTCCCTCAAGAGACTGGGCATCCTTCGCTGCAAAGAGACAGTCCCAGATCCCTTCTTCTTGACCTGCCAAACTTTCCAGACCTCTCCAAAGCTGACATCAATGGGCAGAATCCAAATATTCAGGTAACTCTTTCAGCTGGCAACTGAAAGAAGAGAAAACAGTTCACCCTTTGTTTTCTCAACCTGATTCTAGCAAGCCTGAGGCCTTAGCCCTTGTCCTTCTCAACCCCTCTGTGACTCCTGCTGAGGGCTGTGCTATTCCCATAAAGACAGTGTTGCAACACTGAAATTGGTGAGATGTGGAAGCTTTAGGAAAAGGCTGGCAAGGCTTGTGATGAGACCTGGTAACCCAAGTTCTGTCTTCAGGGCACTCAGCTTGTCTTCAGTACCAGAAATTCCTTCAGGACAACCTCCTAAAGAATAAATGACTAACAATCAACTAAGTAAGAAGGAAGGTACAAATGGAACTTTCTAGAACACAGATTAATATATTTTATTAAAACGGGATTTTAATGAAGCCAGGGAAATGAGACACTAGGAAGGGGTTATTTGATTCAAAAATAATAGCATTCACCCACATTACAAGGGAAATGCTGCTTTTGTCTGGCCCTAGACACATCTCAGGAAGGAGAAGCCATTCTCCCAGCAGCAGCTGCTCAGGGGTCACTATGTGTCTCACCAAGGTCACATGACCAGCAAACTGTAGTTTTCGTGCTCAGCTCCAGGATCTGCAGCTCCAAGGAATACCTACCCACCAAACTCCTGATTGCACGTGTCGCTTGTACCTTCTCTTTCTTCCTGAAGATAGTTCTCTTGACAGTTCAGAAAGGCCACCTACCCCTCACTCACTCCTGTCTTGATGTGGCTGCTTCTATGCCTCTACACTTTGTTCTGGTTGCTTTGATTTGTGTAAGGACAGCTTTTCCTTAATTTTATCATCACATCAAATGCTTTTTAGCTTATGTAGCAGCAGAATTCCTCAACTTGGGCTCAGAGTATTCTTAATTAAGAGGTTCTCCTCCACTCCCAATATTTGTGTGTGGTGTGGCATATGTGTGTGTGTGTGTGTGTCCTTCATCTCTCCTCCATGGCCCCTCTGACACTCCTGACACTCGCCACATGATATCATTTCAGAGCAGCTTTCCTCCATCAGAGATGTTTTGCTTTTGAACAATGAATATCACTGAGAACACACCTTAATCAGTGAGCATCAAACAGCGGCTGCTCTCTACAAGACACTACATTAGGGAATGAGACTTTAGAAAGCATGAAGCCATATCTCTCCATCCCTGCTGGGAGGGCACAGGCATGACGCTCCCGGCTATGACATGGAACAGCACCGGATGGACCTTGAAGTCAGAGGAAGAGAAAGCACATGCTCCCCAATAAAAGACAGGAAGAGTAGGGCCGAGCCTTGAGTGCTGCAGAAAGTACTGTGGAGATCATAGTTGACAGCACATGCTCAGACATCACTGTCTGTCACAGGGAACACTTCTGATGAGTGCTTCAATCTAATGATTTATTGGAAAAACTGGCCCTATGCTCCCGTGTCCTCCCTGGATCTGGCCGCATGGCTCTGGGGGACGGACAAACTGACATAGTAGGGATGTGGCTCCACACCGCTGTTCCCTGCCGCTCCCCGCCGCTTCCCGCCGCTCTCTGCTTCGGCTTCATCTGTGGAAATGTGTCATTGTTTATCGACTCTGTGCTTCCTGGGCTCGGTCGCCCTCATCTCAAAGGCCCTTAGACCATGGCCAATCTTAGTCCACATGGCATTTTATTCCAGAGGCAGGAAATCGGGGAAGGTCTTCATGCTGACGCCTGAGCTACTGGAGAAGTAGATTTAAGAACTGCTAATGCAAAGTTACAGGAGAATGCTGGATTTAGAAGAAAGGAACACTTGGGCTTTTAAGCTGTTCCCTCACTGAAATTTTACTAGGTACTATTATGCACCCAGTAATAAATTGAGTTTGGAGCCAAACTCCCTGTGTCCTTTTGCTTTCTCCACCAGTCTGGAAACGCCCAAGCCCTCTCCAGGCACCGCTGGGACCGTTGAAAGTACCACCTAAATGTTAAGGTGATGCAAAGGCTTTTGGGATCACGGGTTAAACGTGGGGAAAGCTGAGCCCACTCCAGCCCACATAAAGAAAGTGTGCAGGCATTCAGTATAGCAGCCAAGAAAACTAAGTGTTCCTCATAATAACCTGTGCTGTTTTTCTGAGTAGGAAATAAGGGACACTTTGAGACAGTCCCACCTGGGAGATGCACTAACCTGTGTGGGAAGACTTCCAGAGAGGCTGAGGTGAGGAAGAGAATGAGGGCGGGGCAAAGGGGCCCCGCCCACTAAGCCAAGACACTTCACAGCTTGGGCAGAGTCCCTTGGACTCTTACAGAATCCTCAGCCACCACTGAAGCATGGCTACTGGGTGACTACTGGCTACGTGTGGGGCGCTTTTGTGCCCCTGAGCCTCTCGGCAGCACCCCGCTCCTGTGAGCTCGCAATAGGTGGAAACCCTCCTGCAAAAGCCTCTCTTCACTCGGTGCTATCCTGGCCCGGCAAGAAGTTCGTTTCCAAGCGGAGCTTCTGAAAGGGAAGCTTCCAGACCCCAGAGGAGAACATTGTAGCCAGCCCTGAAGAAACCTGATAAGCTAGGGTCAGATGGAAGGGAGGAGGTCCTCCCCTATCAGTGGACTTGAAAAGGAGCAGGGATGAGATGAGGGAGGGATGGGGGGATAGGGAGGGAATGAGGGAGGGGGCTACGGCTGGGATACAAAGTATATAACCTGTGATTAATATAAAAATAGATAGGTAGGTAGGTAGATAGATAGATAGATAGATAGATAGATAGATAGATAGATAGATAGATAGATAGATAGATAGATAGATAAAAATAAAAGTAAATATAAAAAACCAGAAAAAAAAAAGAAAGGGAAGCTTCTGAGGACATGGTGGAAGAAGGACAGGGCTATTCCAAGAAAGGTTTTGTGTTTTGTTTTGTTTTTTTAGAGTCACCTTTTGGACGCCAGAAGCCACATCTGCCAAGAGTACACGTTTTCTGTGGCTTCAAATGCCACAGTTTTTGGCAGATATATCTGAGACAGTAAAACTTCACTACACAGACCCGTTGTTCCATTCCATTTAGATAAGCTCTGTCTGTTGGTCCATGGGACAGCCGGTGCTTTACTGATCTGATGGCTTCCTTACCCTAAAGAAAATTAAGTTCCATTTCTGGGGTTCATTTCTAGGTCACAAGAGGTTAGTGTGGGTCATTCAGAAAGATATTCAAGCAAAGGCTGCTCCTGCCTCCATGTGCTCTGTCTCTATCTCTCTGCCTGTCTCCTCCCTTCCCCTTCTCTCTCTCTCTCTCTCTCTCTGAGTGTGTGTATGTGTATAAATGTCCATAGGAACATCATTAGCCTCTACAGTCCCAAGCACCACTACACTTGCGTAACCCAGTTCCCTGGTTACCCCGTAGAACACAAGAGGCTTCCCAAAGGGGAGAGGGTAATGATATCTTGGTTGGCAGCCCTTGTCTGAACCTTAGGACACTGTTCTTTTGTTGAAAGCCCATTCAGCCAAGCACAAAGCTCAGCTGCTCACCAAGGTTCCCTGGGCATTTCTGTCCTGGCTAGTGGTGTGAATATGGGTGAGGGGTGTCCGTGGGTGGTGTCTCCTGCCAGAGCCTCTGGCCTCCTGTGCTCTCGATCTAGGCAGCCTTCCCCTTGCTCCCTACCTCATGATCCTCAGCTGGAGCCCAGGAGCCTGCAGGAATCAATACCCTTATCTCTGACCCCTCTGCAACTCCAAGTGTTAAGAATGTAACCAAAGCTCCAAGGCTGGGTCCTGTCCCTCTCCAAAGTGACATTCCTGAGTGTCCACAAAGGGCCATGTGCCTGGGGCCTCTTGACTTTCAGGGTGGAAAATCCTCCTAAAAAGCCAACATCTGCTTCTGTGGAGCATTTTTACACCATAAGTCAGGCAGCCTCTGTTCCGTGTAAATTAGACTCCATGTTAGCACTGCCTTCAGGCTGTGGGAATGACAGGAGAAAACAGTATTTCCTCTGCATGTGCATCTCTGTATAATGCATCAGATAGGAAGAAATGGCCTCATATTCCTAAGCTGCATCTCCAGGTTAGATTTCAGACAACATAAGAAATGAAGTTCTGCTTTGAAAAAAAAAATCATTCAGGATAGAATGTTAATTTCCGGGGACAACTTAGACTTGAACTTTAGTACTCTGGGCTAAGTTTTTGTTTGTTGGTTGGTGGTCAGATAATAAAGAAAAAAATTCCAAAATAAATTCATTATTAGACTTGCTACATCACTTCATTACTACAGCAGCTATTCACAACCAAATATTTCCCTTTTCTGAATCAATCTGGGGTCAGTATCCACGGCAGCCAGTGTAATTCTGTCTTTGCTTCCATTGAGAGGGACTTAAACACAGTGATCCACGAACCTTTCTTCTCCACACACACTTATTTCCATGGCCCTGAGCCTCTTGGGTGTTACAAGATGTACTCAGAAGGACTGGTCGAAGTTTTAGCTGCGTCCACTTCTGATTTTCCCTCCTGGGTCTATGATACTTTTGAACTGGCCAGTCTGGCTGAGTAGGAGCCAAGAAATGCCCTGAATAAGATGCACCAATGAGGACCAACCTGGATATCTGAGATTCTTGTGGGCTTCTGCTATCATCATGAACTCTGGAGTCAGACTGAGCTAGGTTTGAATCTAGCACTGCCAGTCAGTCCGCTGGACTTGGATTCAGTAGCCCCTGCCTGGTTTTTTGATCTCTCTGTACCTCCGTTTTCTTGTCTATAAAACTGTTGATAATTCCACCTATAATTGCCTATGTCATCTAATCTCTGAGGAGTGAGATCATCTATATACAGAGCTTAGCATAGAATAAGTCTTCTAGAACAGATAGATGTGATTGGAGAAGATGGTGCAAAGAATGACAGAAAAACATTTAAAAGGATAATTAGGCCAGCAAGACATCTCCATGAGTAAAGATTCTTACTTCTGGCTTCTGGCTACCTTGTTCAATCCCCAGAACCCACAGAAATGTGGAAGGAGAGAACTGATTTCACAAAGTTCTCCACTGACCTTCAGACACCAATTATAACAAGCATGTACACACACACACAGATAACTCTTTAAAAGATTGAGAGTCAGAAAGTTTATCTGGAAACTATCTCTGTGCCTTCTTTGCCATTTACCTTAGGAAGCTAACTTCTCTAATCCAAGTCTATGCCTGAAAATTAAGTCTAAATTTTGCAGAACAGACAGTAAAGTCTGGGCAAGCACACTAACCAGGGCACTAACCGCACTTATGTAGGGAACACCACAGTTTCTTTGGAGCAGCATCAGTCTGAGACAAGGGAATTGATCTTCTTGGTCTATTTCGTGTTCTTTCTACTCAGGTTGTCAAGGAAGAAGGGCATCAGAAACCCTGCTGTAGTCATTCCTGGATGTTCTGTACTCTAGAGGGAATCCCTTTTCTGCTTGGGAAATTCTAACATCCATCTTCCCCATCCATCCAGCTCACAGAACTCAGAGGGGCAGCAAGAGCAAACACTCCCCTAGGCTCACTGTGGCAACACAGCTTACACAGTCACGGTGGCCATAGCTTATTACCAGTCAGAGTGAGGGCTGTCTTAGTCTGCCTATAGACAATGTTTTGCAGAGCAAAAGAGTTTGATTCTAATATAAGTTTAACTATTAAGAAAAAGAAGGTGATCAAGGTCATCCTTATTCCCCTATTTTGGACAGAATTGATACCTATGTTTGCATAACCTTCAGAGCTGGGAGATTCTGTATTACATTGTGCCTGGAGCTTTTGAAAGTGTTTCTTTCACTATGTGTGTGAAGGTACTTCAAGGATATATAATAGAGCTAGAAAGGAGGGAGAGACTGAGGGTCTTTATCAGCTTCAAGTTTTCTGTGCTCACTACATGCCTTCAGTACATTCATGTTCGTTGCTCAAGAGATCATTCCGAAGGTTTTCCTGACTCTAAAATACCCAAGTAGAATAAAGGAAACAGGAAACGAAAACTAATCCCAGCCACTGGAGAAGGCATTTGCCATGCTCATTGCGTCTTTTTAATTGGGTGCTATAAAATTTCAGGTTCAAGATTAGATTTCTTCTTTTGATAGCAGCATGAGGTTTCCACATTGCTGACTGTGGGGAAGGGCAGGTCCTAAGATTTGTTTGTGTTTTGTTTTGTTTTGTAATTCATTTGGGGCAGTGGCTAGAAATTAAAGAGAAGACAGAAACCTCGAAGCTGTTGAGATTTAGTCACTGATATAGTTTTTGGAGTAAATTCCTATTTTGCTACCCATTGCCTCGCCAGGCAAGCACTCTATTTTGTTTGGATCTGAGCAGCAATTTTGGAGGAAAAAAAATCCTATTGACAGTAATAGCTTGAAACATGAAATTGTTTTTATTCCCAGCTTGGAGAAATTGCAGGGCACATTTTGTTTAAGCAATCCCTTTGACTCCAGTCTGAATACAAACGGAGTACCTAAACTGTTAGGCATGTCCTCCCTTATCTCCTACTCAGAGACTGAGTTCATTACCATAATTGCCTGCCTGCCTGGCTCCCCTGGCTTTTGGCAGCCTCTCTCCTCCGAGACCCTTAATATCCTTGCAGACAATTGTTGCAGCTCAGTAGTTCTATCTGTAGGAAGAGGGGGATGGGGCTTCAGAGGACAAAGACCATGTATTCAAAGAAGCTGCCTTGCCCATCCTTCTGTATAAGAGTGGTGTGCTCTTTACTCACTTGTCCTTCCAAGGTTCTGTGTGGGTCCTAGTGGTGATTATTCCCTAGCAACCATCCATTCTACCTAGCAACAATGATAGAACATGTGTGTTGTTTTTCTTCTCCTAATTTTAAAAATTGTTGCTGAATTACATAAAACCTTCATAATTGTAAGAATACAGAGGGATGCTCACAAATTAAGGCAATGATGGCAGCATAGGCTAAAGCTCATGGTACCCTTCTATGCATCGCACAACAGAAGAGATCTGTGTGCTTGGCCTGGCACATTCTCAGTGTACTATAAGATCTAAGGTCACCCTCTGGACCATATCTAGATCTCAAGCACAGGACCAATATTAGCTTGGCAGCTTCTTTGAGTGTTAGACTTAGAACGGTTCAAACAACCCCCAAGCTGTTTATCTAAAGGATGGGCACACCCCAGTGCAATTTGGCAGAGTATGTCAGCAGCTCCTCAGATGTCGGGTCAGGGCAAAAACTGGAATTGCATCTGCCCAGTACATCTTGCGCTGATTACTTGGAGTGCGTGTTTCTGATTCATCTGCATGTAACTCTTCCAGGAGGTGTTGTAAGAACTATGTGATGGCCAGAGGAACCCAATGAGTCTTTTATTATTTTTTTAAACAAATTTTCTTCTACACGATTGTCTCTCAGAGCCAAGAAGCTGTGTTCTTCCAGACCTGTAATGGATTTCAAAAGTAGGCTTCATTAATTTGAAGAACAAGTTCTAACCATCGCTCAGGGACGGTGTGCTCCTAGCCCTGGGGATGAACAATGGGAGGAGTGAACTACCACTCGAGAGCAGCCTTGTCCTGAGGGCCTTAAGCTCACATCTGTGCAAGGACTACAGCATGTAGCCTGGCCTCACACCTGAGCCCCCTGCTCCCTCAGTCCTGGGGGGAGGGAGAGTAGCTCCATACATCTGTCAGTTACCTTTGAAAGGCAGGGTGGCAGAGTGGTAAGAACGAGGCTCCTTATTCTCCTTATCTGCTGCTTCTCACCCCCATAACTTCTGGACACCCGTTGGCAGATGTGTGCCAGTTCCCCTAATCTATAAAAAGCTGTCTCACACAGCAATCACCACAACACTTAATAGCTTGGCGCAGTGACCACTGGATTGCCCATGGTCCTCTAGGACAGGAATTGTGGCAGAGCTCAACCAAGAGAGCTTGTTCAGGTTTTATATGGTATCACATGGCGTGACCCGGCTGGAACTGAACTGTCCTGAATGGTTTCAGGTGTGAGTACTTAGCCTCAATTCTCTTCTACTGCCTTTATGCAGTGGTCATGGCTTCTTTTCCTATCTATAAGAACATTCCAAGAAAAAGAAAAGTGGAGGGTGCCTCAGTACACTTTTCCCCCATGTGTATATGGTATGCTTGCCAATGTGTAAACATGTTCAGATATGTGTGGGTGCATTTATGTGTGCCAGTACACTTATACACAGAGGCCAGAGGTTAATGCCATGTTTTCCTCAGTTACTGCCTACCTTTCTACCTTTTGTTAACATTAGTGCTAATTAATAACTAATATTATATTGAGGCAGGCTCTCTCACTTGAACCCAGAATTCTCCAATTTAACGAATCAAGCTAGCCGCTTTGCTTTGGGGGAATGCTCTGTCTCTGCCTCCCAAGAGCTGTGGCTGCGAGCAGGCCACCATGGCCCCCTGACATTTGTGTGGGTGCTCAGGATTTGAAGGCCAGTCTTCACACTCACTCACCAGGCAACCTTGCCCTCTGAGCCATCTTCCCAGCCCTCCCTGAGTCATCCCCTAGCCCAGTGAGTGTCACTTATCTCCATTCAACTGGACCAAGTGAGTCGTGAGGCCATCCTGGATGACAAGAAGTGAAAATGGGCTCCCCCAGCTGATGGGAAAGAAGTGTGTGTGGCACATGTTCAGAGATGTGGAGTGTGAGGATTTGATAAGTTCAAATGGATAGAGCATTTAGAAAAGTGCCTGGTACACCTGCTCAGTGAGTTACACTCTGTTGGAGCTGCTCTCTCAGCACCCCGGGAACACAGATGGTGTTCCTCTGGTGAAAGCTTCCAACAATTTAGTCACCAGTAAGCCAAGAGCCTAGCCATGCCTACCTGAGGCCATACTCCTGGTGGTCATGGAGTTCGTGTGGGCCACTCCTGGATGTCATACATTCTCTGTCACCCCATAATCACAGCCTTCTTTCAAACGGGATGCAGCTATCCTTCCCTTCATCTCTCACAGACCTTCTTCCTGACTTGTGGCCCCCAGTTCCTCCCTGATCTGGCCCGCTCTGAATTCCTCAGGTCACCATAGAGGTGGTCGACGGTCCTGACTCTGAGGCAGAACAAGAGCAACGTCCGGAGAATAAGCCCAGCTGGTCACTCCCAGCTCCTGACTGGCGGGCCTGGTGGCAAAGGTCCTTGTCCTTGTCCAGGACTAACAGCGGGGACCAGGACTACAAGTATGACAGTACTTCAGATGACAGCAACTTCCTCAGTGTCCCCCGAGGATGGGACCGTCCAGCCCCAGGCCACCGGACTTTTGAAACCAAAGAGCAGCCAGACTATGGTGAGTTTACTGGCCAGTAATATGAAATTGGTGAGGACAGTAAGCAGGAATGATAAGGCCTCCCAGAAGCGGGACCAAGCAAAACCCAGTTTACAGTATGTGGTTTTCAGTCCTCTGTGAGGAATACCTCATAAAGGCTGTGTTCACAGAAGCCCCCTGGAGCCACCCACAGCCACATTTTTTTGGAAACAGTGTAATTTTAAAATTGTACTTAAGAGATATTTTTAGGGTCTTTGAGGTTCTTTCCTGTCTTGTACTTTCCAAAATCTAATTTTATTTCTTAAGATGAATAAATCATTAAATCACCTTCCCTAGTTTTTTAGCTGTAAAAATCTATGCTGACAACCAATTTAATAAAAGAGATGTGTGCAATTGCTTGCTGTGTGCTGGCAGCTGTGCTGTGTCTAACATTATCAGTGGAGTGGCCCCTGGGAATCTCCACCAAGAACTGTGTCACATGTCACAGCAAGTTTCCCTGTCTACAGTAAATGTTACAAGGCCAGGATGAGACTGCCGGGTTCCTACTTGGGAGACAAGAGAGGCATAGTAACAGGAAAGTTCCAGATTCAGTGAGTTAAAATAATAAAAGTCCTTGTCTTACTTCAGTTGAGATGCTGCTAGGTGAAGGTGTTCTTCGATCGTCCACCTGGTCACTCTCCTTCCTTCACATGAGTTTTTGATTGTTGTCATGTTCCTATGGCTTCCCTATCAGCAGATGTGAATGAACAGTATATAATAAGGAGTACACTGGTTTGGATGGGAAGACCCCCAAAAGTCTCAGGTATTTGAATGCTTGGTCCCCAGTGGGTAACTGGGAAGAATTAGGAGGTGTGGCCTGGTTGGAGGATGTCACTGGGGATCAACTTGGGGTTATGAAGCCCCCCCTCTCCAGCGTGTTCTTTCTGCCTCCTGGTTGTGAGCTCCCCACTGCTGTGCCAGCCACCTGTTGCCTGCTGCCTTCGCTGTGGACTCTCAGCTCCTCCAGCATGGACTCTGACCTTCTAGAACTGTCAGCTCAGACTGAACTCTCTTCCTTAAGTTGCCTTGGTCATGGTGTCTCAACACAGCACTAGAAAAGTGCCAGACACAAGGATGACACAGAGCATTTTAAACAGAGGTCCAAGCAAGTACTTTCTACCCACAGTAGTTTTCCATTCCCTAAACTGACCTCAGTGAGGGTGGGAGGGTATGATTATTGGGACCTTCATCGGGATTCAATTCTTCGAAAGGGTTAACTTGTCATGGTCTAATTTTAGCAAAATATTTTTAGTGCTTTTTCTTTTCCTCTATAGAGTGTTCTTTGTAATGTTAGTATGGCTGTATCAATTAGTGCTAACTTGGGTCAGAAACAATGTTGCTGAAATGACAGAATAGCTAACAGGATGCAGGGGGAATAGATAGACCTCAGATATAATTCCAGCTGTCTGAACTATGTGAACATCCAGAAGTATCTTAAATTCTATGATAATCCTCAGTTTCCTTACCCATAAAAGGAGTATAAGTCCCTCTGCCATAGACTTATCCTGAGAATTAAATGACCATCCGGGACTAACGGTACTGGCTTCCCAGTGACCAGGTCCAGGCAATTTCCAGTCAGTTCAGTGGCCCCTACACTGGAACTGATCGCCAAAGCTCTACTGTCCTGACACTATAAAAGGAAGATTTTGCCATCTCAAATAGCATCTTTGAACAGCAGCTCCCAGCTCACTGCAAGGCAGGGCCCTGTCTTCCTTTTTTGAGCTCTTTGATGTCCTTGGGGCTGTCAACATGCCACAGAAATAGTCTCAGGAACAGTTTGTTCTTGTTGTCATTGTTGTCTTTGCAATTATTGTGGCTGAGGCTTGTTTTCTGCTCCAAGCCATACTCCCTCCCAGCCAAGCTGACTTACAGTGACCTCACTTGTGTTTCCAGCATCATAAACTAGGTTTACCTTCCGCAATCTATATTACAACTTCTTCCATCTGGCATTAAAACAGAAAGGATTTCTCCCCAGAAAGATGTGTTCCAGAAATCCTTATTCTGCCCTTTGACCTCATGAAACAGGAAACCCATGAATGATTTTGATGGATGCTGATGTGAACTAGTGTGTGACAGAGGCTCAGGAGTGAAGATTTTCTTGGGAGATTGCTCCCCCATTGAAGTGATTTATCACATGGCTAATTTGTGAGCAGTTAAGGACATGAAGGAAGCCACCTACTTGTAAAATAAATTAAGTTTTTGATGACTGCTTGTAGATAACACATTTTAGGATAGATTTTGTGACATATTTCTAACAGGTTTTAGAGGATACTACTTCATGCTATCCTAGCATTCTGGAGGCAGGAGGATCATGAGTTTGAGGCCAGCCCAGGCTACATAATTAGCTAATATCTCAACAAACAACAACAACAACAAAAAACTACTACCACCCAATTTAGCAGCTTCAAACAACAGAAGGGCTCTCCCCCAGGTGTGTGCAGGTGGATGGAATGCTTCTCTGGGATGGGATGGCTGGAGCTGAAGTCTTCAGTGACCTCAGCAGCAATGGTGAGGCTCAACTGAACTATTGGGAGCTTGACATGGCCAGAGCCTCTCTCCTTTTGGTCCTTAGTGCCCTTGGGCTCTTTACATGGTAATGGAATAGTTCCCTCCAGCTTAAAAAGAGAGAGAGAGAGAGAAGTCTACATGCTTAGACATTTTACAGGCCTTTGCTTGCATCCTATCTGCCACCATCCCATTGGCTGAAGCAAACCACATGGACCAGAAGCAACATAAAAAGGTGGAACCAAGGAAATGGACATGGAGAAAGGATTTATGGCCACCCTTTCTCATACACTCCGCTGCAGCATTAGCATTTAGTCATTGTGTGGTGTAGTTTTGGTCAAATTGACCCAAGCGAGAAGACACTTGGAAAAGGGAACCTCAGCTGTGGAATTGCCTCTTCCTGTCCTGTGGGCACGTGTATGAGGGCATCTCCTGATTTATGACTTGTGTGGGACAGTTCACTGTGCGCAGGTGGTCCTGAAATGATTAAGAAAGCAGGCTGAGCGAGGCATTGGAGCAAGGCAGAAAGCAGTGTTCCTCCTGGTCTCTGCTTCCACTCCTGCCCACAGGTTCCTGCCTTCAGCTCCTGCCCTGACTCCCCTTGGTGATGGATTACAATCTGTGAGTTATAAGATGAAATAAAACATTTTCTCCCTTAGCTTTATTTTTGCCAGAGTTTTATCGTAGCAATAAGAAGAAACCACAGCAGTCTTTTAAATCCAGAAAACCAAAGCAAGAATTCCAACTTATGCAGAAATTCAATTATGGGCCCCATAGTGAGTGAAGACCTCAAGTCGGGTGATGGTGCCCCAAATAAAGTCAAGCAGCACGCCATTTGGCCTCACTGGATTTTATCTTATGCTGCTGTTCCCTCCATAAGTGGCATGCCTTCTACCTGTATGACTTACCGTTTGTTTTTCAAACTTAGCCTCTTTGTTTTCATGGCATGAAAATATGAGGATCGTTACTTGTGCCTCTTGTCGCTCCCTTTAATGAAATCTGGCCCTGTTTGTGTGTGCAGGATAAAAGTCAGTGTGTGCACACACAGAGTGTGCACATGTGATATAATTCAGGGCACCTAGATGACCTCATTGACAAGCATGTAATTATGCAACTGCACCAGGCATGTGTGCAAAGTTCTGGGAGAGAACAGTGACTATTCTGTCTCAGACTTTTCTCCCTCTGGAAGCAACTTGTCTGTCCAGCCCTACTGGGTAGATGCCCAAAGGAGACAACAGAGAGGTCCTCACTGGAAAACAATGCCTAGTTACCTAACGTAAAACACAAGCTTCAGACATCTGGTTGGCTGTATGGTTGGGAAACTATTTCTTAAAAGAAATCAAAGTTTGGAAAAATTATTTTGATGAAAGAAGATAGAGATGAATGATGCTTCCGAGGGCAGGAATGACCTGAGAAAGCTTCCCGCTCAGTTAAGGAAGAGGCCATCACAATGTCATGTACTGACACACACACACACACGCATACCCACCAGTTCTGAAGAGTAGGCTGAGAAGGCTCAGGATCCCTGTGATAGCCGATGATGCCTTCAGAATGAGCATCATGTAAACACAGGCTGGCACAGGACTCAAGATTCAGGTGGAAACATGTGGAGGACATTCCTGCTGGGCCTACGTAATAACAGCCACCACAACCTATTATGAATGAAGGGTATCCCATCCCTTCAAGGCACATGACTGGAGCCCCATGCTTGGCACTCACAGAGTCCCTGAGGCTGTTGGAAGCTGTGTGCAAGCCAGGAGAGATGATGGAGTGGTGTTACTGGAGAAGAGCCACATTTCAGAGATCAAGAGGAGGATGCTACAGCCCAGGCTTTCCTTGCTGTTAGCCTGATAACGCTGGTCAAGCCCCTTCACTCTAGGATGTTTGTTAGCACTTACTTCTGATAAGACAGTCGGTCTTGGTCAGGTGCCTACCTCCCAGCCCCTCTCCTGTGGTCTACTTTTCCCATGTCATTCAAAACTTCTAACATACTAAACAATTTACTATTTTGCATTCGTTGTTCTTTCCACCATGGCGAGGGGCCTTGAAAACTAGTCTTAACTAGTTAACTTAATATATCCCAGACACCTAAAATTGTGTTTGACATGTAGTGAGAGTTCAACTAATATTCATTGGCTAGATGCTGAATAACGACTTTAAGGGCTATTTTCTACATTTACTGTTAATATATTGGTTATCTATTGTTGTGTAACAAATCATCCTATACTTGGTACCAGAAAAAAAAATAGCAGTCATTATTTCTCATGATTTAGTGGCCCAGGAAGTCCAGCAAGCATTCAGTCATGCAACTGATCCAGACAATACTGCAAAGTTCCAGGAAGAAGCAGTGACTATTCTGTCTCAGACCTTCCTCCCTCTGGAAGCAGCTTGTCTGTCCATCCCTGCTGGGTGGATTCCCCAAAGGAGACAATTCCACTCTTGATGGCTTCGGCTACATTCAGTTTCTATAGGAAGGACTGGGAACCTCCCTTACACTGTCAGATGTCTTTACCGTCTTTCACATGGCTCATCCTTGCTGGTGTCTCATCTTAAATCTGTTCAGCCTGAACTTCTTTCATGGTTATTGGATTTAGCAGATCAAACTAGACTGGAAGTCAAAGTAAGACCAGATCATACAGAACCTACTTTTTCTCCCCTCCTCTCCTTCCTCTCTTTCCCTCTCTTCCTCCCTCCCTTTCTCTCTTCTCTCTCCCTCTCTTCCTTTCCCCTCCATTCCTCTTCCTCTCGCTCCCTCTCTCCTCTCTGTCTCCCCCCCTTTCTCTCTCCCTTCCTCTTTCCTTCTGTCCCATATCCCCCAACAAGGATGGAAGGTACAGCCCAAGGCTTAGGCTCTAGTCATGTACAGCTCATTACATTGCTGCAACACTCTCAGTCTGCACAAAGCTGAGCACTCAAGTGAGCCTACAACTGTGAGCCTTTGAGCTTGGGCTGCATCCAGACCCTTCAGGGGTGAGAATAATGGTAATGGAAGACTGCACAGCCAGCAACCTGACCAGGAGGCTTGGGGACTCTTTAGATGGGGATGATGACCCTCTCCCTGGCTCCCTTCCAGATTCCACAGACGGTGAGGGTGACTGGAGTCTCTGGTCTGTCTGCAGTGTCACCTGTGGGAGTGGCAACCAGAAACGGACCCGTTCTTGTGGCTATGCGTGCATTGCCACAGAGTCCAGGACCTGTGACCGTCCCAGCTGCCCAGGTAATTGTAGGGCTGTGGCTCCAAGTTCAAAGGAAAACTGTTTTCATTTATATTTTAAAACTTGAAGAACTTATCTGAAAGATAACCATTTTCCTCATAAATCTTTTGGCCAAAGTGGGACAACTAGAGATAGCTGATAGACTTGGCAGATGGAAAGACAGATTTCCTGAGCATTAAGTACAGTTGCGGTGACTGTGATTAAAGGACAGTGCCATATTGTACTCATTTATTTTTTTAATTTTTTTATTTTTATTTTGTGTGCATTGGTGTTTAGCCGGCATGTACGTCTGTGTGAGGATGTCAGCTCTTGGAATTACAGAGTTGTGGGCTGCCATGTGGGTGCTGGGAGTTGAACCCGGGTCAGCAGTCAGTGCTCTTAACCACTGAGCCATCTCTCCAGCTCCCCCCTTTTTAATTTATTTATTTTTATCTCATTTAACTTGAAGAAGAGACTCTGGTCAGTTTGGACCTTTGATGTGGGAGCTTCATAGCGTGAAAAACTCATTTGAAAACAGATACTCATTTCTGATAAGGAAAACAGCATGAGTATATTCTCATTCTCAGGAAAACCATGAAGTTAGACCTGAGAGTTGCCCATTCCCAGGGAACAAACTGGGACAACCGAACATTTAATTGTGATCTTATACTGCAATAGTAGTTAATTGCTGACTTTGTGAAAAATCATGTTAGGACTAAACAATAATTGTGACTGTAATTGTCAAAGTGGTTTGTCAAAAAAAAAAGCATGTGGCCTATTTTTATAGAGACCTATATTGGTGGAAGGATCAAGCAGGAGAAGGTAGAGGAGGATCAGAGGCAACCAGGACCGTGGGTGACCCACAGAGCCTGAGCTATGAGCCTCCTGGTCCTTTACACAAAGCTTATCAACCCCTGGCCTATTGTTACAGTGTTCCCAATTGCCACGTAGAATACCAGCCTACAATGAAATCTTGGGCCTTTTCAAGAAATCACATATTCCAAATGGCTTCATCTGAAAGAAATTTCAGAGGCAGAAAATATGATCCCCGTACCTCAGACTTCCTTTTTCTACTCCTAGACATTCTAGTCTCAAACCAGAGGCATTTGGACCAAAACAAAAGCAGAAGCATAAAGGGATTTCTAAAGAGAGGGAGGGAGGGAGGGGTGACCGGAATGAGGTGTTTGCTGCCAAAGGGCATGCGAAGAAGATGGGGTTGAAATGTAAGACGTGGTGGCTCTGGCTCCATGCCAGCCCTGCAGACTTCCAGTCTCTCCCAGTGTTCCCTGTGCTCATTGCAATGAGCTGAAGTGGAGGTGTGGGGAATGGGTGTTAGCTAGGAGCAACAAAGCAGTAAATATAGCACGTGGAGGAAGAGGAGCTATCCAGGAAGAATGTAAAGAAGAGAAGGAGAATATGAGGAAAAGGGTCAAAATGATACTGAGATAAAGAAAAGGAAGATTGTCTAGGTGTGTGGGTGAGTGGTAAAGGATTCGTCCAGCCATGTGAAGCCCTGGGATAGAGTCCTAAAAATTCCAGGAAGGAAGGTGAGAAAAGAAAGCAAAGGTATAGGGAGAGTAGGAGGGGGAGGGGAGAGAAGGAGGCTGAAGGGAGGGTGGAAGGAAGATAAAGATTAAGGAGTGGAAGAAAAAACAGGAAAAAACGATGGTAATAGAGAGGATGGGGGTGTGCTGAGTATTTAAGTGCCATCAGAGTTCCATGGTTTTAGGTGTGTTATTTCATGTCATTCTCTAAACTGCCCCAAGGAACAGAAACTTATTGCTGTACTTGTTGGCATTTGTCTAAACTGAGAACCAAAGCCAGCAACAAATGATAATTATGGAATTTGAATCCATGGCCCTAACTGGTACACTCTTTTACCTTCACCATGACAAAAGGTCTCTGGCTCAGCCACACACAGACACAGTCAAAATTTTACTTTGAATTGTAGAGGCATGCCTGCATTGTCAGAGTTAGGATGCGGAGCCAAGGCGGTAGGCATGGATCTCCTGTCAGGGAAAGGCTCTTTTCTTCTGTATGTTTCCTTACTGGGTACCAAGACCACAGAGAGCAGAGCAGCCAGCCTCACTGCGAGTGCATATTCTCCTCACCTATCCCTGCCCACCACAGTCTTTCCAGCCTTGATGCTTTAGGAGGTGCCGGCTTCAAGGGTCCCTTTAGGCAGGAATTGTTGCTTTTAGCAGGGGACCCTTCCTTATATAGTTTATTGAATCTGCTTTTTGCTGAAAGCAACTATTCCATAACAGACACGATTGTCGTCTCGGCAACGATCATGTCGTGTGTGTCCCCTTGGGGGCTGCAGAGATGGCGACCAGAAGCACCAGCTGCCCCTCCGTTCTCAGCACCTACACCAGCAGCTGCCCCTCCGTTCTCAGCACCTACACCAGCAGGCCACAACCGCCCGAAACTCCAGCTCCAGAGGGTCTAATGCCCTCTTCTGCTCTCCCCAGGCACTGAACACACGTAGCACACAGACACACAAATAAAAATAAATATTTTTTATAAATATGTCCCTCAGTCAACCCTTGAGGGACCTAGCATAAAATCAGAGTGATCTCTTAAAGGACATCTGCTCATACTCAACGACGAAGCCAGTGTTCCCCAACAAAAGTGTTGCCATCTCATGATTTAGCTTGCACAGACCTCCTGTTCGTATGGGAGCTGGATTGGGTGTGATGATTCCAGGTGGAGGTCTAAGGGAACTGAGAGGCTTGAAGAGTTCCTTAGAGTAGGTAATGGTTTTCTCTGCACATCCATTCTGAAGCGGCGGGAAAAAGGCGTTTCTACTTCTTGGCCAGGAAGATGCTCTCTCCATGTCTCACTTGTAACCCAATGGGCTCACTCAGCAGGGGAGAGGTGGTGCTCAGCTCTCCTGAACTGAGGGACATGAACACCGAGGCACACAAAAATGAAGTGTCCTGCCCGGGTCCAGCTAGTAGCGGTTTAGTCCCAGACAGTCGGCCATTTAGAAAGAAGGTATTGAGCGCTCTGCTGCCCTGGTCTAGTCGGTCACTCACCCAACAGTGACCCTGACAGTTGCCCCACCACTAACCACCCTCATCTCCCAGGCAAAGGGCTGAGGCCTGCACCTCATCCAGGCACATTTGGATCTGATTTCGAGCTGTGAATAGAATCTGGGGTTTTAATGTGTTTTATGCATGGCTACCTGCTTTTTACTGTTTCCTCTGCTGGCACACATCTACCCGTGACTAGTAATGAATACAAAAAGCCTTTGTTCAGGTGTGTTTGTTTTGAAGTGGGGGGAGCAGGGAGTGGGGATGGCGATTTTTTTCCTATAACTGGGGAAAAATGAGCTCTTGTCTGTGTTTAGGAATTGAAGACACTTTCAGGACAGCAGCCACAGAAGTGAGCCTGCTTGAGGGAAACGAGGAGTTTAATGCCACCAAGTTGTTTGAAGTTGGTAAGAGGTTTTGTTTTTGTTTTTGTTTTAAATCCAAATATTGGTTCAGTGCTTTGGAGATTCATTTTGCTTCTTCAGTGCCATCCTCGGACCTGTGAAAATGTCTCATTTTTCCCTTTGAGGTCCGGTGTTCCCAACATATTTCTAGCTCACTGAATAGACTCCAAGCAAGAGAGAGCAGCCTCAACCCTTCTCCACCAGGCCAGACTCAGCAGTAGGACACCTTTGTGAGCAACTGGCAGAGGCTCCAAAGTGAGAGACTGGTTGGAGCCCACCCTCCTCCTAGCACAAAATAGGTCCACTACCCAAAGAGCTCTATCCTTGCCCAGCATCCAGTAAGAGGAAACCTTCAGCAGAGGAAAGGAGGGGGGAGGAAGTTTTTTAATATTATACACTTCCCTCCATTGCAAGAATTTTCCATTAAAAAAAGAAGTCACACTGTTTGTGTGTGTGTGTGTGTGTGTGTGTCAGGAGCGACAGCCTGAATGAACACAACAGAAAGTACCCACTCAGGTATGAGCTTGCTTTTCAGCACAGCTTCGTTTACTTCTGGATACCATTCCATGGCATAAAAGAGTAGGATTCCCTCTGTCCCATCTCTTTTATCCTGAAGATTCTTTTGTAAACTCAAGTCTGCCCTACCTCCTCAGACAAAACAGAACAGGCCTAAGTCCCTTTTAGTTTCCTAGCCCAACTATTTTGAGATGTAATTTTCTCTCTTTCTCAGGGAACTATAGGAGTCAGTCAAAGGTCTAAGCAGAATAGTCTAGAAAACAAAGAATGACTGAAAAAACAAAGCAAAACCGGTGCCAGCACTCTGATGAAAAGAAGCAATAGACAATAGTGGCCTCAGCGTGGGGGGTGTGTGTGTGACACTCCTACATCCTCCCCCCGCTGAGGTGGCTGCTGGGAGAAGGACAGTCAGTTTCCTCTAAGGGTGTGGCCTCTGCTAAGTTGAGCATGGTACAGTGAAGACCACGACCACATAGCCAAGAACACTTGAATGACACAAGCTGGTCCTGATGGGAGAAGTAGGGGAGTTAGGAAGGAGGGTAGCTCTGGGAAGAGTAGGGGAGGGGAATGTGATCAGAATATATTGTGTAAAATTCTCAAAAACTAAGAGTGTCTTTTCTGAAAGACCTTAACCATCATGAGGTGAATATCAACCCATTACCACTAGGTGGGCTGATTTTCCAAGGCAGGTCACAGATCTGCTTTAGCTAAAATACACATTGACTTTCACAATGCTTGTTAATAATTTATTTTTAAAACAAATCCATGTAAATGTGTCTGTAAGCCAGACTCAGGGCAGTTTAGAAATTCTGTGCTGGTAGGACCCCCACCCACCCCTCTCCTCACACACACCATGAAATTACACTTATTTAACAAGAGCCTTCTGCAAACAGAGTTCACTGAATTTATTTTTTAAGATGACTTTAAAGGTGTGAGTTTTACATAAAATGGAAGAATAGAAGACATGGTTCTGGGGAGACAAAGAAGTTCTTCCTGTCTCCTTGTATGACATGTATGGGGCAAGGCAGAAGGCCCATCCAACACAAAGCTGAGGACAATAGAGTATCCAGCATCGACCTGTCTCAGCCAGAGTCCAGGGCAAAATGAACTGAGTCCATAGGAAGCTGGCGAGTATTTAGTGAGGGACAATTTGTAAAACTATGAACGGAGTTGATGTAAACCAGAACTGACAAAAATGGAGGGCCCTGACAGTTCCTGACCTGTGGGACCCGGGTAGGAGCAGCAAGCACAGCTCATAGGGAGAGCTATCTGCCCAGAGTCCCAGCTAAAGGATGCAGACAACGTGCAATGAGAGATGAACCATCAGAACATTCTAGCCTTACCTTCTCCCCTCATGTGCTCCAATGATGGGTCCTCCCGTGGGGCAACCCACACACAAATAGTGTGTGAAAGGTTTATGTGATACAGTCCACATGTGTCAGAACAAGTGTGTCATGGGATGGAGACACAGAGGGCAAACAGAAAACGAGACAAGCAGACGGGAAGCCAGGTTACTTAAGCTAGCACTGCCTTGAGTTTTCTCCTCTGTCAAATGGAACAAGACAGTAGCGCCCCTCACAGGGTGACTGCAGAATCCAGCGAGGTAATTGTCTCCCAAATTCAAGCATGCCCATTACACTGAATACCCTATCCAACTATGTTTTTTGAAAAATGAAAACCAGTCAACAAAGGTCCTATAGGCACAAGAATTGCAATAGTCTCCCACCTTGGAAAGTGCAATGCCATTTTCTCGGGCCTCCTAAAGTGTGTTTCTGAAGGCTCTACCCTTCCAAGAAGAACCTGTAACTTCCCAGGTACTTGCAGAATGGAACTTTACTACTCGGGGTGACTGTGGCGACAAGGAGACACAGCTGAGAAATCCTAGAACTCAAAGAACAGAGGAGCCCCTGTGTGTGCCAGCTGGTCCTCCCCAGGAGAGTGCACTGTTCACCTACCCTGCCACTGACTCTCCAGCCCAAATTTGTCAGACAAGTCCTGTTTTCATGCCACCTTGACAGACAGCAGAAACCCATCAAGCTGAACTGTCCACAGTCACACAGCTGCTGAGAAGCTGGGTTTTCCTCCCAGCCACATTAAAATGAGAGCCAGTCTCACACCAGAGCTTTGTGGACTCATGAAAAATGTTCCATTTCCCCCCTTTCCCATCTCACTGATGGGGAGCCATGTGCCCCTCCAGCTGACCCTATGTCCTGACCGCGTGGTCCCATGCATAAGCGTCCTAGTCTCCCGGGCATCTGACCCAAAACAGCAGTCATTTCCCTGCCTTAACTCAGCCACTGGGGACCTTCTTGATGCGACCCGCAGTCACTAAGCTTACCTTCCCCATGCCCTCACCTTTGGCAGCCTACCCCGGACTCACCACGCAGCTCAGCTGATACATATTTCACTGTGTTCAGCGGCTGCCTGGGGCCCTCTGGACAAGCCTAAAGTGAACACACTCTCCATGCCTGACACCAACCTTGTTCTTTTGTACCTTCTCCAGAGGAAAAGAAAGTGTCCTCAGCGGCAATCATCCTCACTCATCTTCTCTCTCCTTTCTCCTCTCTCTCTGTCAGTCTGCCGGGGGGGGGGGGGAGGGCGGGAGGGTTGTCCATATGTGTACACGTGGAGGCCAGAGTTAAGCATCAGATCTTCTCCATCTTTGTGAGGAGACAAGGCCCCTTACTGTATCAGGAGCTCAGCCTGCTCTTTCAGCTAGACTGGTTGGCCTGAGATCCCTCATGACCAATGTGTCTCTACCCTGCCCCACAGTGCTGGGTTACCAACATGCTCCTCTGCACCCAGCTTCTTCGCCAGCTCCGAGGAGCTGAACCCAAGTCCTCATGCTTGGCAGCAAGCACTTGATGCCCTTACCCATCTCGCTAGTCCCCCATCAGCTTTGTTTCACTGCTGAAGATTGGTTTTACAGTCAGTGCTTGGCTACAGGCCTCCCCCATCTCCTCCCACCTCTCCTCCCAGAGTTTATATCAGTTTGGGTTTGCAAGTACCACGTACCAGATGAGAGTGAGCATACAAGGTGACAATATGACACCCAAGGAAGGGATGAAAGAACTGGGGAGGAAAAAACCTCAACCTAGCCCTGTCCAGCACAGAATGCTTAGCCAAGGGGACCCAGATGGGAAGCCAGAGAGCATTTCCTCCATGCTTAGTCATTTGCCTCTAGGGCAAATATGACCTGAAGGATGGGGGCGGTGACTTTCTTCTTGGAGCTCTGAAAAGGAAGTCCATAGCACAGCTCATCACCAGCATTATGTGACAGGCACCCAAACCTATTCCTGACCTACTGTATCAGAAAGAGCATCTCATTTGAAATGTTTTGTTCTAGGCAAGAAAGCCATGTATTGTGTGGTACATTTGTGTCATCCTAGAATTCAGAGGCTGAAGTCAGTCCCACATGCTATGAGACTGTCTCAAAAACAACAGAAAATGCCTAGGTTTAGGCAAACAGGGTTTTCTTTTATGGAGAAGTAAGTAAAGCCAGGAAGATCTCAGTGGTGCCTGCATTGGTCATTTTATGTCACTGAAAAAAAGTACTTGAAAGAAAAAACAGCTGAAAAGGAAGGAAGGTTTGTTTGGCCCCTAGTCTCAGTTTATGGTGTGTGGCCTGTTGCTGTTGGGCCTGAGGCAAAGCAGACTGCCACAGTGAGCAGATGTGAGGAAGCTGTACTAAACCCCATGGCAACCAGGAAGGACAAGGGAGAATGAAAGGGACTGTAGTCCCAAGATGGATGCCTTGTGATGACACGAACTGCTATGTCCTATGAGTTCTGCTGCTTCCCGGTAGTGCCGCAGGCTGGAGACCACGCCATCAATATTGGGCTATTGATGGGCAACCACGAGTGTCATCTAGGTCCGAGGAGAAAAGGGGTTGCAGGATGGCAGAGATGGGAAAAGTGCATACATTCTTAATACTGTTGTTTTCCAGGACAAGGTCCTTCGATGCTCAGACGTAGGGCCTACTCACATTCCTAGCCATCTTGTACTTTTTATTATGAGAGAAGGTCTGAGTTGCCCAGGCAGGCTGGCCTTGAGCTTATTCTCTATATCAGTTTTGTCTTGAACTTATTCTGTGCCCAGGCAGGCCTTGAATTTCTGATCCTCCTACCTGTGCCTCAGTTTATATACCTACAGGTGACCTGAAATAAAGTTCTTAAGAAAAGTATGACATCGCCATTGAGGGGAGTCCTAAGAAGGGTTTTCCGAGCTGCTAGGCTACAGGGAGACTGTATTTGCTTCTCACAAGGTTTGATCCCTGCCTTGTACCAAGTTCTTGCCTCTTTGGAGATCATCTCCAAAGTCCATCTCTATTAGTATCTTGGCCTCAGAGTCTGAGCGATACCAAACTAAGACATACACTAAATCAAATATTCTTGACCCCAACAACTGAAGGACCATGAGAACCCCTGTGAGCGATCAGGCAGGCACTAGGCTGACTTGGGAACCTCCTGTCCCAGCCACGTGGGGTGATACTGTTCACCTATATCCTGGCCAGTTATCACCGAGGTGTAATACAAAAAGAGCATTTTCAAATTTCAGTTCTTAAAAACTCCAGGAATGCACAATCAGAATTGAAATCCATAGCCAGGCATTGTGACACATGCCTTTAATCCCAGCACTTGGGAGACAGAGGCAGACAGATCTCTGTCAGTTCAAGGCCAGCCTGGTCTACACAGAAAAAAAAACCTGTCATAAATAAATAAATAGATAAATAAATAAGAATTTAAAATTCATAAATTATTTTTCATTATTTAAAACAATTTTTAAATTTAAATATATTTTGATCATGCACCTCCCTTTCTCCAGGTGCCTTCCAGATCATCTCTCCTTCTAAACCATCCAACTTTAAGTTCTTTCTCCAAAAAAACCAATACAACCACAAAACCTCCAAAACCAAGAAAAGTTAAAACCACACCCAAAAAGAAAAAATAAATAAATAAAACCACCAAACTATAACCAAATAAAAGGGGTATTTGACCAACATGTAAAAGGAATCCATAAATTCTTAAGTATTTACAACTAGTCAAGTTTTTCTTAAGCTTTAAAGATCAAACATGTCACCTCTGGGTTCTCACTCCTTTGAAGCATCTTAACCTACAAATTTGGATATAGTAATGATCAAGGTCCAGCAGTTGGGAGATGAATTATGTTTTAAACAATTCAGTGAGTGGCAGAAGCAAAATAAATTTAACTCTACAAATGGTCCCTTGAGGCCTTCCCACCGTATTACCACTTACTGAGGAAATTACTAAGGAAATTAATTATCTTAATTAGCTAATTTTGTTTGGATGTATAATTAGCTTTTGGTAATCTGTTATGATATTCTGATTGAGGTTTTTGTTTTATGTTTGAGGATTTTATTTTGTTGAGATCTGGTTTGGTTTAGACACTTTTGGAAGATGTTTTAAATTTAGAGATGATAACATATGTTTCCACACAAAATTCTAAAAGGTGTGTCAAATGCACTGATTGTTAAATTTAAGCTATAGAATATTATTAGTCATTCTATCACTGAATTCTCTTTGCTGCTCTGTGTTTGAAAATTCCTCATAGTAGAAAGTAAGGAGTTGGGAAGATGTCTTATAAACAAATTTGCCAAGTTCAGGGGATATGAGAATGGCCACCATGTCTGGTGGTTATGGGTGCCGTGAAGTCTCTGGCGCTGTGGAAGGACACTGTTGGCTTTAGGGTCATCCTCCCAGAAAGTTTAGCATGTTTTTTTTCTGTCTTTTTTAGACATGGACAGCTGTGAGCGGTGGATGAGCTGCAAAAGTGAGTTCTTAAAGAAATACATGCACAAGGTTATCAATGACCTGCCCAGCTGCCCCTGCTCCTACCCCACTGAGGTGGCCTACAGCACAGCCGACATCTTCGACCGCATCAAGCACAAGGACTTCCGATGGAAGGATGCGAGTGGGCCCAAAGAGAAGCTGGAGATCTACAAGCCTACTGCCCGCTACTGCATCCGCTCTATGCTGTCCCTGGAAAGTACCACGCTGGCCGCCCAGCACTGTTGCTATGGTGACAACATGCAGCTCATCACCAGGGGCAAAGGTGCAGGCACACCCAATCTCATCAGCACCGAGTTCTCTGCTGAGCTCCACTACAAAGTGGATGTTCTGCCCTGGATCATCTGCAAGGGTGACTGGAGCAGGTATAACGAGGCCCGCCCTCCCAACAACGGGCAGAAGTGCACAGAGAGCCCTTCTGATGAGGACTACGTTAAACAGTTCCAAGAAGCCAGGGAGTACTAACACGCCACTGGATTTGGAAACACAAAGGCACTGCACTGATCTGCTGACTGTCACCCAGTTCTTTTTATCCACCTTTGTATATTTGTATATTCCACATGAATATTTTTATAAGTACACTAAAGGTATGCAGCAGGTCTGGAGGACCTACAAACCATGTGGGAAGTCCTCCTGGCGGCTGTGTGGGCAGGAAGAGGAAGCCAGGAGCAGTGGTGGGTGTGATTCCATTCCCACTCCACAGAGACTGGGGTTGTAAACATTATAAGCAGTTTTTATATATAACTTATTTAATACAAATGTGACTTACACATAACCTTTTCTCTGGAGTTGTCCTTGTAAAAATTATTTAATCACTTCTGAGGGAGTTCAAAAAGAAAAGGACTTAGGGGAATGAAGAGAAAAAGGAATTTTGCAGTGGAAATGCACCAAAGCAATAAACAGCCACCTTACACCAGGTGTTGGTTAGTCATGGTGTGTCTGCTGAGCCACAGATTCCGACACTTTGTCGTCTTAGACTAGACAAGGGGTGGGCAGTAAGTGAGTGGAGTCAAATCTAAGACATGGCTTTAAATGGCCTTAAAATAAATGACCAGTGTAATTCTACTAAGGAGCCCAGCAGCACCTCTGCTCTGTCCTAACAGGCTCAGAAGATTACAAGAAGTTCAGGCATAAAGCCAGGAGTGGCACTTTCCAAAGAAAAAGCAAAACAAATGGGAAAAGAATATGGAGCCTTGTTTTGTCTTTTATTTTAATGTAACAACTTTTCTCCACCAGTATATTCCCAGTCAATAAATACAGAAGGGGCTGATAGAGCGGAAGTCTGGGAAATCGTAATTTTTTATATTTTAAGAAAAAATTGCATTATTTTTGTAAAGTATTTATTGAGTCATTGGCTATTGTGCACTGTGCAGTTATAAGATGGTCCACTTCTGTGAGGTAGAACTTGAGTTACAGCTGAAGAGTTGGTTCTTATGCAATCTTTTACTTGCAAAACTCCAGGAAAATATATAAATACATAATAAAGTCATAATAAAATGTGTTACCTGCATCCTTGATTTATGATACAAATAGTGAAATGACTCCAAGTGAAGCCAGGCTTCCATGAGGAGAAAGCTTCAACCCAGGAGAGAATGAAAGACTCACAAATGGACTTAATGGTGGCCAGGGTAAGTCATAGCATCTTTGGCATCAAGAGCATCTCCCCAGCCCCCCAAACAGCTTAGGCTATTTGGCACACACATGATTTTTTTCCTCACCCAGAACTAAGAAAATCAAGCTAGAGCAAAGACTTAAGATAGGCAACTGCTTCTAGACAAAAGAAAGAAAGACAAGTAATAAGCAGAACTACTTACAATGCAAGTTACTGTTTTTCCAAAGGAGAGAAACCAAAGTTCAGAATGTATAAGCCATATTCGACATGTTCTTTGTGAAAGGCTGGCTTGGTGCTCTTGTATCCCTGGTGACTTTGATATTCTTCACCACACACTCAAGTTCTCTTTGTAAAAGTATGTTCTTACAGAAAAGCTCTTCTCAGTTCTTTATGTTAGAATGAATTTTTTCCTGAGATATTGCCCAGTAGATTATTTATATTCAGGTTCAAGGCTGGTTCAGGGCTGTAGAGATGGTTCAGCAGTGGTTAAGAGCACTCACCGCTGCTGCCAAGGACCTGGGTTTGTTTCCTGGCACCCACATGGTGGCTCACACTTATTTGTAACATTTCCTGGGTTCTGACACACTCTTCTGGCCTCTCGGGACACCAGGCATGCATACATCCATGAAGACACTCACAAAGACACATACAAATAAATGCCTTTTTTTGAGGTCTTGTTCACACTCGAAGGAATGCTAACTGAGCCAGTAGAGAGAATGAATGGTCATAAATCAGAAGGGAGCACTTGCTTTGTAATACTAGAGGGAAAAATCCTCAAAAAGAGAATTGTCTGGGAATAGAACATACTGCTTTTGAGCTGGTCAGTTTCTTGTCAGGACATACACAAGCAGAAGCAGGAGATCAGGTCCTCAGGAAGTTCAGTTGCAAGGAGGAATAAGAATGTTCTGCAGTAAGGCCTGCTGGGTGTCCTGAAATAAGTTCAAGGTTGTGGGTAGATCCTTCTGGAGATCAGAAAGGCACATGAAAGCTCCAGGAGAGGAGTGGGATTTTTTTCTGGTAATTTTAAGTGATTTTAAAAATTGTTCTTTATTTTGTTGATACTATAATAGAATTACATCATTTCACCCTTCCCTTTCCTCCCTCCATATCCCTCTTTGTTCTCTTGTTCACTGATTATTGATTGGCTATTTGTGTGTGTGTGTTCCTAAACACACATGTACAACATGCTCAGTCTGTTTTCAGGGCTGATCATTTGGTATTGAATTGTCAGTTGCTGTGCTCTCTCCTGGGGAAGATGGTTTCTTCTATCTACCCTCAGCATTTTTCAGTTATTTGTAGCTTTTGTAGAAGGTTAAGGCCTCTCGGGTTTTTCCTGTCCTTTTCGGCACGGCTATGGTCCTGCCTGTGTTCAGTTCACGACTCGGCAATCCTATTGGAGAGACCTTCTGGGTATAGCTTCTGGTGTTCTTAGGGACACAGTCTTCCAGCAAAATCCCTCATCCTCTTGTTTTTCCACTTTCCTCCCCCCTGGTCCACAATGACCCCTGGGCTTTGGGTGCAGGAGTGTTTTGTAGATGTATCCACTGGGCCTGGGTGTCATATTTTGATTGGTTGTGGTTTTCGGTAACAGTCTTCATTTATTGCAAAGAGAATTTTTTATGAGTGTGAGGACTATACTTATCTGTGAGCGTAAGGACCAATATTGAGAATGTAGTTATGGATTCTGCTCGTTTAGCAAAATGGCAGTTGTGGGTTCTCCTCCAAGATTTATGACTTCAATAGCCTTCATAAGATAGTTGATTAGTTTTCCAATAACCAGGCATCATTTGCCTCCTTTTGAGTGAGTCTTAAGTCCAATTATGTCAAGGCACACATGCCCTGCTGCATCTCCAAGGCTCTCCTGCTGTGCTGGGCTTTGCTGTGGTTTTATAGGCATCACAGCTGGATAGGACTGGTTGTTCCCTCATTCGGATGCTTGCATGGTGCCTTCTGGTACCATTAAGATTGGCCTCCGTGGGCTTCCAGGTCAGTTCCTGATCAGGAGCCTCTGGCCTATATGTCTGAAGTGCATGGTATCTTCAGCAATTGGGACTTATCTCATACTTTTGATTGTAAACAAGAGTAATCATGATAGAATGTAACGTTTTAGGAGTCTCTTGAACAATCCTGACCAACAACCCAAAAAGGAGCTTCTCACACTTTATGTTGACATTCTTGTTAGAAGGTCTTTGGCTCTTGAAAGAAGTATTATCAGCCCAGATGGGAATTTTTTAAAACTAAATACATGTATTTATTTGCCAATATAAGTATATTATAGGTATTTTTAGGGAGACAGTTCATAGTCTGGTTCCTTGTAACTTTTGAAAATATCCTTCCTTTCATACTGTTATTTTGTCATCCTTACTCCTTCTAAAGCTATCTCCCTCCCCCTCTTTAATTAGAGTCTCCCAACTTTCCCATTTCCCACATCAAATTAGTAGAGAGATGTTTCCCCTCTACTGATCACCACTCCAAACCCCCGCAGTGGTCCCTTTTATTTTCTCCTAGTTCCTGCAGTTGCTCCAGGATTTATACTCACAACTGAAGATTTAGAACTAGGAGTCTCCGATAAGAGAGAATGTGACCTTTGTCTCTCTGGGTCTGGGTTACCTCAATCAATATTTTCTAGTTCTATCAATTTACCTGCAAAGTTCATGATTTTCTTTTCCTTTATAGATTAATAGTATTCTGTAGTAATATGTCACCATATTTTCATTAACTATCAGCTGAAAGACATTTAGGTTGTTTCTGTTTCCTAGCTGTTACAAAGAGAGCAGCAATGAACATGTCTGAGCAAGTGTCTGTAGAGTAGGGTGTCCAGTCCTCTGAGTATATGCCAAGGAATGGTATAGCTGGCTCATAAGTTGGATTTGAAAAGACTTATGAAAATTCTCCACACTTATTTCCACATTGGCTGGACCAATGTGCAATTCCACAACAGTGAATGAGGGTTCCCTTTCCTCACACCTCCTACAGCATTTGTTGGAGGTTGTTTTCTTGGCCTTTGCCAGTCTGATTGGGGTAAGATGAAATCCCAAAGTTGTTTTGAGTTGAATTTTCTCAGTTGCTAGGGATGAAGATATATTTCTTAGCCATGTTTTTCTTCCTTTGTCCCTTTCTGATCAAATCCCAGGTACATTTTTCTATTTTTCTGAATGGTGATTTGGTGGGTTCTTCTTTTTCTGACTTTTTAATTTTTGAAATATATATGTGTGTGTATATTCTGAATATTAATCATCTGTCAGTTGTAGCTTGCAAAGATTTTTCTCCCATTCTTTGGGCTTCCTCTTCACCAAGTTAATTTTTTTTCTTTAGCTGTGAAGAAGCCTTTTAATTTTATGAAGTCCTACTTGTCGATTTTTTTTACCTAAGTTACTGAGCAAATGGAGTCCTATTCAGAAAGTCTTTTCCTATATGTGTATCATGCATGGTACTGACCATGTTTTCCAGTGGTTTCAGTGTTCCAGGTTTCACATTTAGGTCTTTGATTTGTTTTGAATTATCTTGTGTGCATAATAAATATGGGCTTCATTTCTTCTCACTGCATGTGGACATCCAGTTTCACAGCACTATTTTTATGCAATGTATTCATTTAGCACCTTTGTCAAGTATTAAATAACTGAATCTCTAGTAAATACAGAAACTCATGAAGAATAAACAGCTTATTACTAAATGATGAATGCATCAAAGAAAAAAATCAGGAAATGAATAAAAATTTTCCTGGAACCCAATGAAAATATAATAAAACCTCTGAGATACAATGAAATCTGTCCTATAACAAAATGTATACCTCTAACTGCCTAACTTAAAAAAATATCATAAAGAGGACAAATACATTAGTTAAAGATGCAACTCAAAAGTTTGGAAAAACAAAAATGCAGCAAATCCAGTTGACAGCACGAAATCCTAAAAGTTATAGCAGAGATAAAATAGTGACATAGAAACAAAGAGAGCAACACCAATAATGAGCCTACGAGCTGGGGACTTTTTTATTTGCTTTGTTTCTTTTTGTTTTGTTTTTTTAATGTTTGTGGAAGACATTTCGTTTGATGTTGTTTTATTATTATTATTGATTACAATTTATTCCCTTTGCATCCTGCTGCAGCCCCATTCCTCATCTTCTTCTGGTCCCACCCTCCCTCTCTCTTCCGCCCCCCCACACCCTCCCTTAGTCCTCCTCCTCTCCTATCTGACTGCAGCCTGTCAGGTCTCATCAGGGCTATCTGGATCATTTCCTCTGTGGCCAGGTAAGCCTGCCCACCAGGGGGAGGTGCCAGTGACAGCCCCCACCCTCCTCACTAGGGAGCCCACATGGAGACTGAGCTGCCCAAGGGCTACACCTAAGAGCTGGTTCTTTGAGAAGATGGACAAAATTGACAGATCTTTGGCTCAAATAGCTAAAAGAAAGAAAAGAAAAAAAAAGACCCAAAATTACAGAATCAGAAATAAGCAGAAAAGCATCGCAATGGAGAACAGAAAAATTTAGAATGGAATAAGGGAATATTTTAAAAGCCTGTACTTTTTCATGTTGGAAAACCTAAAAGAAATGGATGAATTTCTATATTCCACCAAACCATCAAAATTAAAACCAAGAAGCCAGCAACCTAAACAGACCTGTAATAAATTAGATTGACATAGTAATAAAGTCTTCCAACTAAAAAATATCTAGAGCCAGACAGAGTTTCAGCAGAATTCTATTTAACTTTCTTTTTTTAATAATCTATTTTTATTTTATGCATATTGGTGTTTTGCCTGCATGGATGTCTGTGTGAGGGTGTTGGATCCAGGAATTACAGACAGTTGTGAGCTGCCATGTGGGTGCTGGGAATTAAACCCGGGTCCTCTGGAAGAGGAGCCAGTGCTCTTAATCGCTAAGCCATCTCTCCAGCCCCCTAATTAACTTTCAAAGAATATCTACAACCAATTCTTCTTATGTTATTCAAAATAATCGCAACACAAGGACTCGCAAATTCTTTCTATGAAGCCAGTATCACTTTAATACCAAAACCAGATAAACACACACACTCATACACACACAGAAATCTAAATGGCAATATCCTTGATGAACGTAGATTTAAACATGACCGAACAAAATACAGACATACGTCAAAAAGATTATCCACCGTAACCAAGTTGGCTTTATCCCTGAAATGCAGGAATGGTTCAACATACAAAAGGACTAACAGGCAAACAAACAAACAAACAAACAACAACAACAAAAAAAAAACATGATCATCTCAGTAGACGCAGCAAAAGCTTTTTCACAAAACCCATCATACCGCATGATCAAAGCCCTAGAGAATGAAGGGCTAGAGGGAGCATGCTTCACATAATTAAAGTTAGGAGAAACTGACAGCCAACATCATCCAAAGGTGAAAAGCTTGAAACAACCCACTAAAGTCAGGAATAAGACAAGGCTGCCCACTATCTTCTGTCCCTTTCAATATTGTTCTGGAAGTGCTAGCTAGAACAGCAATACAACAAGAGAAAGAAACTGAATTGAGTTGAGAATTTTATTTTTTTATAAAAGGGGCTGAGGGCGGGACAAGTGATGTGTTGGTGGGAAGAACAGACTCGGGAAAGAAATTAGTACTTTCTAAAATTTCAGTTATGTAGTGATCAGAGAGAGACAGTGATGTGTCCTGGAGTCATAGCCATAGCATTTTTTTGTCAAGGATTTATCATGGAACTGAAAAGAGAATTCTTCACAGTTCAGTGAGCATAACTGAGAAGAACATTTTCCCATGAGCTATTAGTCTTTTAATGTAAGATCTTGCTGACCCCATGAATTATGAATAGAAGAGGTTGTGCACGCTCTTAGTATACTGAGACCGTTATCTTCTCTATATCTCTGGGATTGTCCCATACCTCTGGAAATTTAATGAACTATTTACTAAACAAAAGTCTGTTGCTAATGATCAAATTGAGCTAATTTTTGGATCCAAAGCCCAAAGGACCAATGGGCAACCCTCCAGGTCATTTGACAGACACAATGGCCCTCACCTAGCTAAGATCAAGACCAGAGGCAGCCTTAGTGTAACCACAGGCAGTTACTTTCCTGGGCAACAGAGGAAGATGGCGGAGATCTGAAAACCTTGCGCATTGGCAGCACCTGTCTAAATGCTTGGCTCCTCTGCCTGTCCTCAGAAAGAGCCTTTTGCGCGGTTCCACAGCAGACCTGTTGAGGGCCACACTTGGATGATGGCAGCAGCCATACCCAGGGCTTTCCTGTGGCTTATCTGGAAAGGGCATGGGGTGGGGGAGGCAAGTTCATTGCTCTCTCCTCTGCTCCAGGTTCCAGCACCTACCATGATTACGTTCTCAAAGTGTTTCTAGCTTTACATTTTTGTAGCTAAGAGGGTGGGGTTTCCCAGTCATGAGACCAGTGAGCAAAGAGTGGGGACTACACCAGTTTGCTAATAGCTTTGTGTGCACTTGCCTGGAGTTTTCAGAGAAAAGAAATGAGTTCCATGAAGCTGGCAGCTGTGCTTGGAAAACAGCAGTTAGGCAAAGGCCTAACTGAGCCCATATCCTCATTATCCCTTTTCTGCTCAACTTCTAACTCTCGCAAAGATCTTCCCTGTGACTTACTCTGCCTTTCTTCAAGGAGTTCACCAAGGATCTGGCCGCATCCATGCTTTATGTTCCTGAGAGAATTTTTCTAGTTCTGTTCTGAGCCTTTTTGCATGTTAAGCAGCAGAGCTCAATATTTTAAGATGAGATCCTGCTCCCAGGATAAGAACAGCTACACCCCGAATCTCAGTACCAACTTCAGTCTTCGTTTCTTTCCCTGTTACTGTGATAAAACGCTCTGACAAAAGCAACAATAGGAAGGGTTTCTTTTGGCTCAGAGTCTAAGGGCACAGCCGATGACGGTGGGAGGTTGTGGCAGTGGTGACTGAAGCATCTGGAAATCTAAAAGGGATGAAGGCTTGTTGGTGTGTGCGCTTCCGAGTCCCAGTCAAGGAGTGACACCACCAAGAGTGGGCAGATCTTCCTGCCTCTACTAATGCAGTCAAGACAACCCTCTACAGAGGCCCATCCCCCGGGGTGACAGCATTAACCATCACAAAGCATGACAAGTACAGAGAATGTCTGTATGGCTTTCTGTAAGTTGGGCTTCAAGGCACTGGCCATCATCTCTACCCTCCACAGCACTGTCCCTGTGACACCGTTCTTCAATGATGTTTAGGAAACAAGTCAGTCAGGGGCCTAGGAGAAAGAAAAAATCCGCAGCAGGGGCTCTCAGCAGCCCTGATGCTGCCACCCTTTCCACGGTTCCTCATGTTTTGGTGACCCCAAGCACAAAATCACCTTTGTTGCTACCTTGTTACTATAATTTTGCTGCTGTTATAAGTTGCAATGTAAATATCTGACATACAGGATATCTGATATGTGACCCCTGTGAAAGGGTCATTCAACCACCAAAGGGTCACAACCCACAGGGTAAGAATTGCTGGTGTACGGGAACTCCCAGGAAGTCTTTGTAGGGGATAAACGTGGCAGAAGAGTCTCTGCTTGGCCCCTCAGTTGGCAAGGGGCCAAGATTATTTGTCACACTCCACTGTCTCCTACCATGCTCACCTCAACCTCGGATCTGTGGATAAGGAAGGACAGCCTGACCTGGCTACATGCTGGAAGGTCTATGCGATATCCCAATTATCGCCTTTGGCACAACAACCACCTCCATCTGGAAGCTCCTGCATGTCCTTGCCTGGTGTTTTTCTCCTGTCACTGCACTCCTGAGCATGCTCAGGCTCCAGGGAGTGAGCATAACTCTCATGAGCACTGAGCATCACACCGACAGATACCTGGGAAAAGAGTACACAAGGTCCCACTTGAGGTTGTGCGACTGTGAGGCATATTTTAGACCACCCCTTGGAGCTCCGGGGACCGACTCCTGGGCACTCACGGTATTAACCTGCTTGGAAAGTTCGAAGGTGCCCCATTCTTCCTTGCTTCTCTTGCTCTACTTCCCTTGGTACTTGCTGACATGATCACTCAGCTTTGCTTCTCTCTCAGATCCTTCTCTTGTTGCAGTTCTGTGGGAACCTACACCAAGACTCTTCTTATGCTTTAACATCTATTGAGGCTATTTAAATGTAAATTTATGACTACTGTCATTGTGCACTGCAAAAGATGAGATTTCTTGTCATTGGTGATAGATCTACCAAAAAGTCAAATCCATCTCCCCTTACCCTTCCACAGTGCTTAGTATCAGATTCAACAACTAGGCAACTACACTGGCAAATACCTTGTCCCTCACTTTCCAAGTTAATTTTCTTACTGACTATGGATAGAAGAACAATCCCAAGGACCACACTTGGGCAGAGCTCAAATCAACAACAACAAAAAAAAAAAAAATGAAGAAGAAGAAAAGATCAAAACGTTCATGAACATCAATTCTGTTCTGACTCACAGAACCTTCCCAGGAAGTTGGCTGTTGAGGGGTCGGGCAGAACTCCCTCTTTGTCATCCATTTACAATTTCCAATGGAAAAATGTGTGGGTTGTCACTGTGATGCCTGCACAATTTCAGATAAATTAAAGGCTTGCCTCAGTAATTATTGGGTGGGTACATACACAAGCATACCCATGTGTACAGGCCTCGCATACAGTAGTATAAATCAAGACAGAAAGTTTAAAGTCCGATGCATCTCTGAGATGTAGAATTGGTTTACTGTATAGGATTAGAAAAGGGGGAGCATTTTCTGGGATCAGAAGGTAAGATTTTTCTGGAACAAATTCATAGGACTTGAAACTCTTCTATTGAACCCCACCAGAAAAACAAAGCTTAGACACAGATAATTTTGTTAGATGTCTGTGTAGAGCTCTGGAAAGCCAAAACACAAAGACCCAAGCCCTTGCATGTAATAGCAAAAATAACCTCATCCTTAACCATTCTAGTGGCAGGAACTGGCGAGGGCCTGGGTTGAGACACAGCTGCAATAGCAAAGCTAGGTATGAGTTTTATGACTTTGTTAATTTTCTATCTGCTCTGGGAGTAATAAATGTACCCTCATAGATATTCATGATTTCCCTCAAAAATAAAAAAAAAAAATTTAAAAACCCTTTTAAATGGCACAGAAAAGCCTTTCATTCTTGAGGCATGTAATTCATGGATGATTTTCAAAATGTCATGTTTGAATTGGGAAAGTAACATTTCTTGAATTAATCAGCCAATTGCTTCAAGAATATGACTCAAAGGATATAAAAATTTCAAGCCTGACTTTTTAAAGGCATTTTTCCCTGTGCAGTGAGTTTATTTTTCACAAAGGTCATGGCTAAATCCTGAGTTTATTTGCCATGGACAAGAACCATGTAGATGAAGTGTTCCTTTCACTCTGTAGCAAGAGGGAACCAGCGCTGCCCAGCAGGCACTCCTTTCATCTCCCACCCTGCAGGCCTTTTCTCTTCTAGGGCCTCCTGTACCTGGATTTTCTAATGTTTCAGTTGTTGTTGATTTATTTTTTAATTCTTTTTTAATCCTTAAATTTTTATTTATTTATTTACATTTTAATCAATTCTTTGAGAACTTCGTACAAATGTATTTTCATTATATTTAACACCCTGCACTTCTCCAAGATCCTCCACCTTCCTACCCCTCACCAATTTTGTGTCCTCTTTTTCGTTTTTTGTTTGTTTTTGAGTGACCAGTCAACTCCAATTTGTGCTGCCCATAAACAACTGAGTGTGGAGGCACCCAATGGCACACACTCTCACTCTCAAAGAAAAGTGACTCCCTCTCCCCCAACCAGAAGCTGCCAGTGGTTGACGGCTCCATGTGAATGTATATCGGATCTTGTAAATGCCTCTTCGCTCTGTGCTTGCAGGTTGAACTGATCACCAGGCAGCCACAGCCACTGCGCGTCGGCGATGGCAGCAGCCCTGCCATGTGCAGAGGACACTTTCTCTTGGTCCTCCCTGACTTCTAGACTTACCGTCTATTCCCACATGTACACTTTTCCCACAATGGCTCCTGAGCTTTGGGGATTAAGTTTAATACAGATGCGTCCTTTGTGGCTGACCACTCTGTCAACACATATTCTCGGTTCTTTCACCAGTTGTGAGCTTCTGCATTCACCACCATCCATAACACAAAGAAACATCTCTGGTAAGGTTTCAAAGCTACACTAATCTATAGGTCGCAAAGCCATGCTCACTTAGCAGAGTAAGAGTAGAAGGTTCACCCCTGGAGCCTGACAGTGCCCCCAAGCATTCTTTTGGCAAGATTGACTGTACCCAGAATGTGTGTCCTCCTGTGGAACCAGCCTTAAATCCAATCAGGAAGCAGTTGGTTTCCCCATCACACTGGTGCCACTATTGCACCCATGAACATATCTTTCCCAAAGGTCATTATTGAAGGGCATAGGCCCACAGCTGGGTAAAATTGCTGGTAGCTCCCTACTTCCCAGCAGCCTGCATAGCATTTTCCAGTGCTATGAAGAGTTAAGCAACATGGAAGTATTTATTTGATCAGGTATAAAGTCACAGTGATGAGAAAATTAACATAGTGCTTTTTCAAACAGTGTTACTGCAAATATTCTAGTGTCTGTCTTTAGGTTCTTAGCTTCTATTCAGAGTGGAGTAAGAGGCCACTGGCTATGGTCATTTGAATAAGAATGGCCCCAGTAGGCTTGGATTTTTCACCAAACCTACTATACTTAGGGTTCCTAAGTGCTTCTACCTCCTTTCCCCCCACAGACTAGAGGTGGGGGAGAAAGAAGGTTATTAGAAGTAGTTCTTTGGGATGAGCCCACTCTTCGTTGTCTGAATACCAGCAGTCCGATCCAAAGGCCAACACCAAGAAGCAACATGAGTCAGCATGATTCAGAAGATTGGGACAAGTCACGCCCCTCACATGGGAGAGCTCCCAGCAAAACATCACGTGCCCTCTTACAAACCAGCCTCCAACATCAGGAACCACGAAGGTAAGCATCAACAATAGAATACAAGAGATGGAAGAGAGAATCTCGGGAGCTGAGGATACACTGGCTGAAATGGATTCCTCACTCAAAGAAAATAAAAAATC
>CM053766.1:150628328-150708704 GCA_028658305.1 Pachyuromys duprasi | reverse complement strand
CAACAGAATGTTGGATCCTGTTTCCTCAGCCATTCTGTTAGTCTGTGTCTTTTTAGTGGAGAGTTGAGTCCATTGATGTTGATAGATAGTAGTGACCAATGTCTGTTAGTTCCTTTTATTGTGGAGTTGGTGGTCTTACTGTGATTCATTGCTTTTTTGTTGTTGTTGTCGTTGGGAAATTATCTGTATCCTATATTTTCTTTGGTGTAGTTGTTTTCGTTGGACTGAAGTTTTCCTTCTAGTTCCTTCTGTAGGGCTGGGTTGCTGTGTAGGTATTGCATGACTTTTGTTTTGTCATGGAAAATTCTGTTTTCTCCATCTATGTTGATTGAAAGCTTTGCTGGGTATAGTAGTCTTGGTTGGCATCTATGTTCCCTTAAAGACTGTATGACTTCTGCCCAGGCCCTTCTGGCTTTCATAATTTCTGATGAGAAGTCTGGTGTGATTCTGATCGGTCTACCTTCATATGTTACTTGACCCTTTTCCATTGCTGCCTTTAATATTTTTTCTTTGTTTTATATGTTCAGGGTTTTGACTATAATAAGACGAGAGGTATTTCTTTTCTAGTCTAGTCTATTTGGTGTTCTGTAGGTTTCTTGTATGTTTATGGACAATTCTTTTTTTAAGTTGGGAAAATTTTCTTCTATTATTTTCTTAAAAATATTTTCCGGTCCTTGGAGCCTGGAGTCTTCTTTTTCATCTATTTCAGTTATTCTTAGGTTTCGTCTTTTCATGGCATCCTTCATTTCTTGGATGTTTTGTGTTTGGGACTTTTCCGATTTTATTTTTTCCTTGAGTGAGGAATCCATTTCAGCCAGCGTATCTTCAGCTCCCAAGATTCTCTCTTCCACCTCTTGTATGCTATTGGTGATGCTTACCTTTGTGGTTCCTGTTCTTTTCTCTAAGTCCTCCAGTTCCCGGTTCTTCTCCGTTTGTGCTTTCTTTATATATTCTAATTCTGTTTTCATGCTTTGTATCGTTTCCTTCATCTGATTGACTGTGGCTCCTATTTTTTTGGTTGTTTCGTCTCTGTATATCTTTAATTGTTTCTCTATGTGGGCGGTTATATTCTTCTGAATTTCTTTGAGGGCCGTGTTCATTTCCTCTTTTTGTGCCTCGAATATCTGCATAATCATAGCTTTAACATAGTTTTCCTGTGTCTCCACTGAATTAAAATCTCAATTGCTTTTGGGTGTTTCTGCTGGGGCCATGGTGTCCTGATTTTTGTTGGGTGAGTTCTTAAGTCTACCTTTGGCCATTTGTTTATATATAATCAAGAAGCTGTTTGTGCTTCAAGGCTGAACTTCAGACTGGAACTGTCAATCTCTTGTGTCAGGAATATTCTTCAAGAAGATCAGGGAGTTCCAGTGGTTTGATAGTGTGTGTTGTTGCCTCAGTTGAACTCTATTGTGGGATCTGTGTGCCCGGCTTCGTGCTCTGTGCTAGAAGCTGTGAGTACCACAGGCTGATCATCCCTCTGGTCTGGAGGCTTGACTCCTCACTCTGTGCAAGAGGTTGAGTGTCCCAGTTTGAGATGTCAGCTGGGGGCGCCGCTCTGGTCTGGAGGTTCCACACTCCGACCTGGGCTTGCTGCTAAGGGCTCTCCTCTGGACTAGAGACTTGGTGCCTCCTTCTGGGCCAGGGGCTGTGCACCACGTCTGAGATGGTATTTGGGGGCACCTCAGTCTGAACCTGATGCTGTGTGTCCCATCCCGGGGTGGCGGCTAGCGCCTCCATGGGGAGTGTGCCCGCCCAATGCAGCCTGGTTTGGGGAATGGATTCTGGGGCCTTCTCAGACTGGCCCGTGGACACACATGGTCTGGAGTGTTTGCTGTGTTGCTGAGTACTATGCACCCACCGTATGCAGGCTGGTCTAAAATGGTACCTGGGCCTTCTCAGTCCAGCCCGTGGACTGAGGGGGTTGCACTGGAGCCAAGCAGTGTGTGCCCACAGGATGCAGGCAGGTCAAAACTGTACCTCGGGCCTTCTCAGTCTGGCCCAGAGACTGTATGACCCAGACTGGTATGGCAGCTGTTGGCGCCCAGGGTGGCTGCTAGTTCAGATCAAGGCTGTGTGCCGCCGGTCACCTGGAATTTTTCCAGGGAATAACTGGGTGTCCCTAGGATTTTCCCACTTAATTTCCTCACCGTAGGAATTCCGCTCACCTGGCAATCACAAATGCTGGTGTTTTAGGTCCCAGAGTTCAGTCTCCTGGTCGCTGTGTTGTTACTGCTGTCCTACTGCTCAGACACAGTGTCCTCTCATGGGCAGCCATCTTGGATCTTCTCCTCAAGGCTTATCTCTTTAAGAGTTTTAAAAATCGTAAAAGAAATTGAGAGCCAATGAAGACACTTTCTGTAGGTTTTTATAAGTCCATAATTTGGGATCTAGTCTTTATGTTTAAATAAATTTATTGAGTCTTTGAAAATACCATATAGTATATTTTGATTATCCTCCCCTCCCTAACATTCGCCATATCCTGCTCTCTCTGCTTTCACCTCCCTTTCCATCCTGCATTGAGTTTTCTCCTTCTCTGCCATCAGGTCTGGTCTCTGTTGCCCAACCACTCTTGGGAGTGGAGCCTTTCCTGTAGAGTGGTCAACCGAGGTCAGATCACTGAAAACAAGTGACCCTCTTTCTTGAAGTAGCTACCAAATGCCAGCTAGTCATGAAATTTTGTGTCTACCTTTCCCTTTCCATGCTGGGATTTTATCTGGAGTGAGCATGCACAAGTTTTGTATGTGTGGTCACAATCAATATGAATACATACATGTAACTTCCTTGAATCCAGAAAACGTTTTCTAGAATTCATCCTTTATCCCAGGATCTTATAATCTTATTGCCCCTTCTATGACAAGATTACAAGTATAAGTCCATACTTGCAATTAACCTATGAGGTCAGTAGAAATTCAGTTTGTGTTTGGAGTAAGGGATAGAGAAACGATAAGATGTTTCCTTTGGGTTTTAATGGGCCTTTGTACTGGGGAAAGGACTAATCTCAGATAAGGGCCTTGTCAGGGTAACATTGTATCTCTTTTGCTCTAGGAAAGTTAGAAGGGATGGATGGTAAGGGAGGAGGTTATCTGTATATTGGAGAAAGGTGCTACAGGGAAAAAGTAAACAGGAAAGTCAGAAACAAGTTCTTGTCCAAGTAATTGTGGGCTATCACATAAGCTCCAGAGAAGGACTGTCCAGGTGTGTTGTTGAGAGTGCTGAGTGTCTACATTGGTTCAAATAAAGGTGAAGTATTCCTGATGCTCAAAGGACAAGAAGATGGTAAAAAAAAAAAGGTATCATTAAGGTTTAGTACATTAAAATACTGAGTGTCATGGCACTGATGATATTATAGTGGTTCAGAACAACATGGTATAGAGAGATTTCAGCTTCATTGATGAACTGGCTGGGAAATGAACTATGTGACCAGAAAAGATTTGCCCTCAAAGGAGTCAGGGTCAAAACTGCTGTATTATGAAGGATCTGAGAAGCAGAATTTTTATTAGGTTCCCTGAATGATCTCCCAGATAATGCCATATGTGACATATTTGAAAAGAGCCCTTTCCATCCCTCCACGACAGAAAAGAGCATTTGGTCTCTTTTTTCACTTGGTCCAAGGAAAGGAACTGACCATTTCATCTTGATGACATTGTAGGGACAGCATGCCCTTAACCATCACTTGTTGCCAGTGATTTACATAATCAACATACTCATTTGCTTATGTGGATACATAAGAGCTTATGTCTGGAGAAAGGAAGGGAACATAAATGTTTCTCCAGATCAAATTATAATTGAGGGAAGACATTCAAATTAGTTTGTAAGCTGAAGAGTTAAAGAGGTGATGGAGGATTACAAGCTGGTTCTGATTTGAGGAAGGAGAGACCTGGAGAAAAAAAATCATAGATGTGTATCATGCTTACAGCTCCAGCTACCTCTCAGAGAGTTTGGAGTTAACAAAATCAGCTGTGAAGGTGCTTCCAAACCAGGATGGGGAGGAAATGGATCTCAGTTTAGGAGTTGAAGAGATAAAGAAGAGGGCAGGCATGGAAACGTTGTCAGGGTGTAGTAGCAGAGGAGCTGCTTGCTAAGTGGGACCAAAGTCAGATGTGGTGTTGGTTGGAGCTTAAGTGGGGGATGCAGAGCAGACTGAAAATAAAGAACAAGCACACAGCAAACAGAGCTCTCATCCAAGTGTTAGTCAAATAAACTGAAGAGGGAGAAAAAGCCTGAACGTAATTTCAACCATTTGCCAAGAAAGCACAAGTAAAAAGACTGAATTGGAACAGGTTGCTGTGTTAGAGAGCCATATTTAGACCAAAGTTCTTGCTCACCTAAGTTATATAAGGACAAATAGGATATCAGGTATTTGGGCTGAATATATTATACTAATATGAGAGCTTTGGGTTTCTTTAGCAAAGTCTATTCAACCAGAAAACTGGACTAGGACAAGAGAGAAGCTATATTGAGAAATCATTCCATTTTGGTCCTTGTATCACTACCCGATGCACCTACCTGGCAGATTCCAACTTTTGCTACCCATACAGAAGCGGATAGAACATTTCATCTTTGAATTTTTGGGTCTTCTTCTTTTCTTTCTCTTCTTCTTCCTCTTTTGTCTTCTTCTCCTTCTTCTTCCTCCTCTTCTCTCTTTCTTTCCCTTGTTCCCTCTTTTTCCTTTTTACTACATGTTACATTCTAATTACATTTTTTTTTACATTTTCTTTACACTTTTATTGATTTTTTGTGAGTTTCACATCATGCACCCCAGTCCCACTCATCTTGCAGGCCATGCTTGATCTGTTCCATCTCTCCTTCCCATCCCTCTGCCCCATACTTGCACCCTCTGCTGATGGGCCCTGCAGCTGCTGAGCCTCTGGGTGTCCACCACCGGCCCATGCTGTGTGGTGGTGGGCTAGCCTCAGGGGTCCTCTGTTCACCCACACCACATGGGGTGGCAGCAGGAGGACTTTTCTTAATTATATCTTAAAGGTTGTTTTTGCTTTTTAATCCTTTCACTCACTTACCTGACTCTGTTTATACATTTCTTTCATTGAGCATTTTTTTTCCTTCTACCCAATTTCTTACCCCATGTGTTTCCCTTCTTTTTTATTTTCTACTATAGTTTTAGTAGTTTGGCTTTACCTTTGTTTAAAAAAAAACAAACAGGTGCATTTATTTTTCACTGTCCTTCTAATATTTACTCAATTTCATTTTTGAGCTTTCCTGTTTGGGGAGATACTTTTGTTGTTTTTAGTTTTCTTCTTTTTTCTAATATGTATTTTTCTCTCCCTTTTATAACATTTCCGTTTGCATTTCATCTATGTAAACTTGTTTACCCTTTATGTCATATTGTCATATTCTTGCTGCCATTTACTATTTTCACATTTTACTCTTCAAGAAAATTCTACACCCCTCTCCAAGAAAGGACCTGGGTCTTTCACTATGTGGTGATCACATGCCCTACTCACCTGCTCATGCCTCCTTTCCCCCTCTTTCCCAAATTCTCACCAATAGTCCACTAAGTCCCACTGCCTAAGAACAAATCCTGAGCACCTCCTCCACACTCCTGAGAACTGCCTCTGAGAATCTTCTAACCCTAAAGGTCTGTTCTTAGCTAAGAAGCTTCACTTAGCCTTTGTTGAGTTGGGACCACATCTGATACTCCATTTGAGCATCAATACCAAGCTGCACTAAGGCTGACCCCATTCAGCCAGTCTACAGCTTCAACAGTTAGGCAAACAGCATAACAGCACTCCAAGCACCCACTCAACAAAGAGTTAAACAGATTTCCATACCAAGAAACACTAACAATGACCTAACTCCAGATGCCTCGATCCTATCAGAAAAACAAACAACCTGAGTAATCAAGACAATATGTCTCCCCCAAACATCAGGGTTCCCATAGTAATGTTCTCTGATAAAAGCAACTCAGATGATGTACAAGACAATGATTCTAAACATGTCAATAAAAATATGTTCAAGGAACTCAGAGGAGATGTGAATAAATGCTATAATGAAGACCATGAAAACACAAATAGTTGAAAAAATCAAAATAATGCAAAAATAAAAATAGAATTTAATACAAAGATAGAATCTCTGAAGTATATAGCCAATCTGAAGGAAACTTAAAAGGTAAACTTCAGTAAGTAAAATAAAAAATTGCATAGGAAGGTCTCACCAATAAGTTGAAACAAATGGAAGACAGAATCTCAGAACTTGAAGATAAGTAGAGGAATACATGATTACTCAGTCAAAGAAAATGTTAAATCTAAAAACAAAATAGAAGTTAGAACAAAAACACAAATGGAACATTCAAGAACTCTGATACACTATCAAAATACTGAACTTATATCTCATAAGTATAAAAAAAGGAACCCAGAAAAAACACAGAAAATATTTTCAATAAAATTATATTAGAAAACTCTCAAATGTAAAAAATGCATTGTGAAGGTGTAAAAAGAACACCAAATAGGACCAGAAAGAAAATTGTGTCATATAATAGTCAAAACACTGGATGTATAGAACAAAGAAAAGAATATTAAAAACTGCACACAAGAAACAGCAAGTTGCATATAAAGGCAGGAACTTTCAGAATAACAACTGAGTTTTCAGTGGAGATTTTGTAGGTGAGAAAGACATGGTTGTATTTTCTACAGTTATGAAAGTCCACGAATGCCACCCCTCGCTACTATATCCAGCAAACTGTCAGTCACAATCAAAAGAGAAGGAAAAACTTTTAGTGCTGGAAATGGATTTAAAGAATTTATGACAACTAAGCCAGCTATCTAGAGGATAGGAAAAGGAATTCTTAGGGCTAAAGGTTAAACATTCACAAGAGGGAATGAGAAATAAAATAATGGTCATGATGACGATGATACCAGAATATTTAATCAAAAGAGGTCAAGGTCTATCTTTTTTCTGTCACAAAGAAGCACAACTCATCATCAATGACAAATACCACCTACTGGTAAAGGGATGGAAAAAATTATTCCAAGTAAAACGAACTAAAATACAAGCAAGTGTAGCTATTCTAACATCTGATCAAAGAGCCTTCAAACCAAAACTAGTCAGAAGAAATATGTAAGTACACTTTATGCTCACTAAAGCAAAGAAAAATCATAAAGACAATATTAGATCCTAAAGATATATGCTCCAAATAAAGAAAAACCCAATTTCATAAAGGAAATACTGTTAGATAATAGTCAGTGACTTCAATTCCCCACTCTCATTGACAGAAAGGTCATCCAGACAAAAACTAAATAGAGAAACTTGGGAGTTTAATATCTTCATAAATCATATGGACACTAGAAAAATTTATAAAACTCCCACCTAAACACTATACAATATACATTCTTTTCAATAGCCTATAGAATTTACTCCAAAATCAACTACATACTAGGGCACAAATCAAGTTTCACCAAATAAAGGAAAACTGAAATAGCACCCTGAATTATATCTGACCACAATAGTCTAAAGTTGGTATCAACAGCAGTAAAAAAAAAAAAAAACTACGAAAGTACACAAATTCATTGAAACTAAGCAATACACTATTGAGTGAAAATGAAATATAACACAGCAAAATGGGGACACAATGAAGGCAGTCTTAAGAGAAAAGTTTACAACACTAAACACTTACAAGGAAAGAAATTTGAGATCCTAAATTAATAACTTAATGATGAACATGAAGGCCTTATAAAAAAAAAACAACAAGCAAAAACACAACAAATGGGAGAGATAGTCAAGTTGGGCTTACATTGATGGCATAGGAACAAATCAATATAAGGAACCAATGAAATGAAGAGTTAGTTCTTTGAAAAGATTTAAAAGATTGAATTTGGGGCCTCTTCCTCAGGGAACTCATACTTAGTGCTGGGAACTTGGTGAAAAGCCCATGACTGGGTAGATTACAGGCCCTGAAGAGAGAACCTACTTCTTGTGTCTTGCTAAACAGATGTGCTGTCGGGTCTCTCAGATATTTATGTTTGTTCCCACAGTTTAGTGATGCTTTCCACCTCTGTCAAAGAAGCTTATTTTGCATTGCTCAGTGGTTAAGAAGATACAACTGATCAAAGTGCTGAAAATAAGAGACTGATGAATGCTCGATCCTAACCAGGACAGCTACACTAACTCCCTAAAGGCTCAGGGAACATCACAGAAGATGAAGAGGAAAGGATGTAAGAGCCCCAGGATTCAGAGGACTTCTGTGAAATGCTGTCTGCTAGATAAGGCATGACTGTTACTCATAAACTCAGAGCAGCTATGGGTACCCGCACAGCCCTACACAAGATCAAGCGAGTCAGTGATTCTGGCATAGATGGGAGTGGCCCAAGCGGGTCCCCCAAGCTGAGGAGCTGCTAGCAAAACAGTGGAAGTGACCAGAGGGAGCAAAAAGCATCCAAACCTGGAAGACAGGGAGAAATGCTGTGAAATGCCATCTTCTGGACAAGATGTGGCCATTGTCAACATTATCTCATAGCAGTGGCGGTTGCTTTCACTGAACCTGCATAAGCTAGCCACACGTCTGAGAAGGGACTGTAATCATATACGTTCAAGTGTTGGCAACTGATAGATTGTGGAGGAAGGACATTCATTGTCTTCTGCTGTGCACTAAATCGTGAGCCAACTGGAAGCCTCTGGTCAAACACAGGTGGCCCTGATTAAACTTAGCAGGCCACAAAACAAAACAAAAACACATGACTGTGGAGTAAGAACCAGGGGGGATGAGGATAGATGACAGAGATAGGAGGGAGATAACAGGGGAGGGAGATGGTAAGAATAAAGTGTTCTCTGTAGATGCATGAATTATCAATGAACCAGTTTAATAAAGACATGAGCTAACAAACTGAGCAGATGCAGACAGCTCTCAAAAGAAGAAATACAAATGACCTATAAATACCTGAAAAAGCACTCAACAACCTTAGCCATCATGGAAACTGAAACTAAAACTTCTTTGAGATTCTGTCACACCCTGATCAGAATGGTGAAGATGAAAACAAAACAAAAAACAAAAAAACAACTCAAACAAACAAAAACAACCCCTCCAAAAGCAACCAAATAAAAACAAATGTCAATGAAAGTGGGGTGGGGACAGAACCCTTATTCCCTGCTGGTGGGAATTTCAACTGGTATACTTAAAGGTCCCTCAAAAACCAAGACGAGCCCCACCATACCCAGTTTCACAATGCCTGAGTAAGTACCTGAGCAAGGCTAAGTCAGCGTTCCCCAAAAGCACTTGCACACCTATGCTTACAGCTCCACTATTCCCAATAGCCAGGAAGTGGAGCCTATGCATCCAGCCACAGATGACCAGATAAAGAAGAGTGATACATATACACAATGGAATTCTGTGCAGCCTCAAGAAAAAGAAATCATAACATCTGCATGAAAATTAATGCCACTGGAAATCAGTCAACCTAAATAAGCTAAGCTGTAACCTCAGAAAGGCAGGTATCAGTGCTGCGTGTTCTCATCTACAAAGCCTAAACTAAAGTGTGTGTGTGTGTGTGTGTGTGTGTGTGTGTGTGTGTGTGTAGGTCATGGCATTAGAAAATGGATCCCCTTTCTACACCTTTCTGTAGGACCACCCCCTACAGGATTGCAGTCACATGACAAACTGCTTTTAAGAAGTGGTAATGAGGGACAGGGAGGCAAAGGCCTAATCATCTTGGTTTGTAGTTGTCACATTCCCATGGTTAAAAGAAAACAAGAATTCTTTGACAGAGAGATGATGCAGGAACAAAACCGGAGCAGTCTGCTTACCAGGAACCAACAGTCGGTGTGCACTCAAATTGTATGCCACATGTGGCCAGACCAGAGTCTGGCTACACCATCCAACAGGGTGGGGAGCAGCAGCTCTAGCTTAGATCAAGGAGGAGAAGGGCTCGGGAGTTCCAGGGACCTAGCCCTGCAGTTCAGGGCAAGAACGGCACTCACCTCTCAGCCTGAGCACAGGCACTGGGTATGTTTTCTCTGCCACCCGATGCCCAGCACCCACCCAGGCCTGGCACACACTGCCAGCTCTCAAAGAGACCTTTGTGAAAGCGATGAATAAACCACTACATTCCACAACCTTCCACATAGCTACATGACTATTTTTATGTGTTCATAATGTTTTCTAAAAATCCTGAATTCCTGCCTTTACGCTTGGTGTGTTTTCTTGCTGGGTATCTACGTGTGTGGAGGGTGTTCGGGCAGCAGAAGAGAGAGATTCTCAGGCTGGCGCCTTTGCTGTGTGACTCGAGCAAGGTGCTCCTTAGCCTTCGTCCCCTGGTGTGATGGAGGGTGGCTAAGTGCCGTTGTTGCTCAGATAGTTACTCTTTGTGCCGCAAACTGTGAATGTAGTGATGGGCACAGAGCACAGAATTAAATGTCACAGTTCCTTTCTGCAACCCAAAGCACTGTTCTTCCCAAATGAGCAAGAAGATGCAACCTAGTCTGGACCGTTTTCAACTGGGCAACTCTTTGTATCAAAGCAATTAATAAATCGCCCTGAGCAAGCCAACTCATTGTCATTAAAGACATCTCGAGGCACATCTGTCTCTTGGGTGTTTGGATGCGGCTCAGAGACTGTGGGTTACCCTACGAGAAAAGACACACCACTCATTTTCGTGGCTGATGACCCACTGCAGATGCTGTTCTCTCCCCAAACCATCCACCTGCCAGCTCGCCTGTGTCGCGGCATCCCCACAGCTGAGCACGCTGCAAACAGTGATCAGTTCTCTTTGATGCTCAGGGCCAGATGAGGTCCAGATGAGTCCCAGAGATGTTTGTTCTATCTCTGAACAACTTGAGATGAATTCAAAGGGAGGAGATGGTGTCCCGTTTTTCTCAGGCTCCCCTTTCCTGCCCAAGCAGAAAGAAAAACCCGGGATCCCCAAAAGGCATCCAATGAGACAGTGTCAATCTTTAAGGAGACAGGCACCCAGGACAGGGAAGAGTACAAGGTTTAGGTTACTTCCTGAGGGTGGGGGCAGGGGTACGTGAGTTTTATCTAATCAGACAGTCTGCCCAGGAAGTCCCTGAGATCAAAGAAGACGCTTTTTATTTAGCACTGTGTCAACTTAAAAACAACCCTGGCAAAGCCAAGATCTGGATAGACTCACACCTGTCCCTGCACAACCGGCCCCTCCCCCTCCCTGACCTGTTCCTCTGCATCTGAACCTTCTTAACATTCCATCTGGAGTAAAACCCTGGGAAGAAAAAGCCCTGAGATTCCTGTAGGGAGCGACAACATTGGTTAGGACAAGGCAGAAAATGCCACACTCCTCCCTGGCTCCCGACCTCAGCACAGTCAGGTGGGCTCTTTGAGGGAGGCAGCATTCTCCACACGTCTCTAGGCAGATTCTCTGTCTAGCAGAGGTAAGAAGGGTGTGCGTGTGTGTGTATTTGCATAAGTGTGTACCCCAACTATCGAGACATTGTATTAGGACAGCTGGTAGGAAAAAGAAAGCCAGAAGAAGCACTCCGATCTCCCAAGTAGTTCCTCGTTAAAAGGATGCGATGGTGACCAAGATCAGCACAGGGCATTCATGCCAAGCACACTGAGGAAACATGTCAAGGAAGAGACAGGGCCTGAAGACCTGTACGTCTGAGAACTGACCGGCTTTGGGGGCAGGTAGGGAAGTACTCTGTCAGTCGTGGTGGGAAGGAAAGCCAGGGCCCAAAGGGGCAGGGTCATGGGACTTTAACACAGTTCCTGCCTCTCATAGGCACTACCACTGAGACACCAGCTGCCCTGTTCTGGCACCACCAAACAGGCCATCCCGGAGCTGAGCAGGTGCTAGCGCCGTGCTCTTGAACATCGAGAACGGTAAGCCCAGGAAACCCCCTTTATCCGTTACCTAGCTTCAGCCATTTGTGTTACAGCAACAAAAAGTGAAGTAATTCTCCGAGATTTGGTGCAGGTGGCCGAAAGGGTAGCCTCACCTCTGCAGAAAACTCTGATTAAATATAGTATTAGATACTTAAAAGTTTAAAGCCAGAAGCACACCTTGCAGCAAACCAGTTTAAGGCTGTTTTCTTTTAGATGAGGAAATCAAAGCACAAGGAGGCGTGCACAGACACTTGTGGTGAAGCTGAAGAAAAATACTACAAGGATTCCTAACTCGAATGATCACATTTTCAGACCACTTTGTCAGAAAATGCTGTTTATCTTTGGCTCCTTCTCTTCGTTGTCAGCTATTTCTTTGTAGACGCTCCAAAGAAATGTACCAGAACATTTCTGTTTATTTTATACACAATGCTCAAGCCGGCCTCAGCACTCCTGGACACAAGCACCAGTGAGACATTCGACATCAATGACCACCAGGGGGTGCTCAGAGGACAAGCTGAAGCATGGGGTGGCCCTGGCCAGTGGCCCCTCTCATGGGAAACACGTGAGACAGCAACAACCAAGACTATTATCTTTTGTTCTTAAGCAAGGAGTTAGAGGTCTCGGGTCCCTTCTGCGAAGCATGGCTGCATATCCGTCCTGAACAGAAGTTTCAACATGTGCTGACCTTGTGCTAAACATCCTTTCAACCCGGCTCCTGTATGCTTGCTCTACTATGTGTCTCCATAGTGTGGAGGAGCATGCTCTGTGATGCCCAAACAAGGTAGAGAAGAGAGCTACAGCTTGGTGTGGTAAGAAACTCACAGTTTCTGCCACAGGAAAGAGAATAAGAGGGGCTACAGTAGCCACTTGTGCCCAAGTTACCTGGCTGGCCTCAAAAACTTGACCATGGGTTTAGATAGGTCCCACTATGCCCTTAAGAAACACTTCCTGCTCTTCAGAAGAAAGCAAGACTCAAGGTAATGTTAGTTCTTCCACCAACCCCGCCTTTCTCAAAATTATAAAATATGTGCTGTGTTTATCTGTCCAGCGTTCCTATGTGTGGTGATTGAGATCCCCCAATCTGGGCTCGGGTGTTCTTACACTGGCCACTAACTATTCTCAGAGCAGCTTACTGGAAGAAATTCCCACAAGGGATGTGTTTAACATAATCTTGACATAAAATCATGTTGGTTAAAGACAAGTGAAAAATTGGAGCCTTCTTTGGGGTGGGAACATGGCTCAGTAGGCACAATGAGTACTGTACAAGGATGGGGACCTGAGTTCAGATCCCAGCACCTCCATGGTACCCACCCTCTGTAACTCCAGTGTTTTGGGGAACAAACAAACAGATCTCATAGTCTCATTGACCATCCAGTCTAGCTGAAATGGAAAGTTCTGGGTTCAGTTAGAGATGAGAGAGAGAGAGAGAGAGAGAGAGAGAGAGAGAGAGAGAGCATGTTAGAGGAAGATGCCTAAACACATGCATGCATATAACATGCATTATCACAGAAACACACAGACAGACACAGAGAGACAGACAGACAGACAGACAGACAGACACACACACACACAGAGAGAGAGAGAGAGAGAGAGAGAGAGAGAGAGAGAGATACCAGAGGCTTCCCTCTGGATACAGAACTATTTTCCCAAATTCTTTTAGGTACCTTCAAAGAGACAGCCCTGCTTTGTTACACTACAGTCATGCCCTCTACCTACCTAACTTTTTGAAACCATTGATCTATTCTCTTCTCCACAGTTTTATCTTTTTGGAATGTAATCTAATTAGAATTATATAGTATCATTCTTTTTTATTGATATGTAGTACTCCATTATACTAATATACTGAGGGGTTTTTAATTCACTAGTTCTTTAAATAACATTGAAGTTGTGAATTATGAGCAATTGTACTTTAAACCTTTATATATAGACTTGTGTGCACAATGTTTTTTTTAATTATGTCTAGGAGTAGGATAGCAGGGCTTTTGATGGGCTAAGCAAGTGCTGTTACACCACCTGAGCCACAGTTCTGGCTTTGTTTGACATCTTTTAAATGACTGGATGGGTTCTCAGGATGCTGTACCACTTCAACTTTCCTGCAGCTGCAAGTGTCCGCTCACATCCATGTCGATACCAAAAGGTCTTTGCATTCCAACAGTTACACAGTGGTTCTCGTCATACTGTCAGTTCAGATTTCTTTGGTGATTAATTCTACTGGGATTTTGCATATTCTTGCAGGTTTCATAGATCCTCTTCAAGTAGCACAATTTTTAATTTGGCCATTTGTTGTCATAGTGATGAATTTTGAGAGTTCTTCATCCACTCTGGATGTAGAATTTCTCCTTTCTTCTCTTTTACATGTTTTATAGTTTTACCTTTTACATTGAGATCAATAATTGGATTGACTTGAGTAATTGGAGGTTTAGACTGACGTACAGCTTTGTGTGTGATACCTGATTAGTTCATCAACATTGCTGAGATGGATCCTTTCCTTCTTCCTGAGTTCTCCTTGCACCTTTGCCAAAGCCAGTTGGTCACACTTGTGGGGCAATCTCTGAGTGTCTAAGCTGCAGGTCCATCTCTGCACCAGCAACACATCTTGATCATTGCACCTTTATCGTACATCTTCAAATTAGGCTTGCCCCTTCTAGAGATAATATAGCATATCAGCCTTATTGTTTAAAAATGTTTGGTCGAAGGCTTTGAACAGGCTAGAGAAGCATTTCACTTCTGAGCTCCACTGCAAGCCTTTGTTCCTCAATAACTTCTGTAGCATTCACGTCCTGCAGTGTCTTTAATTTTAGCATCCAGATATTCATAAAATGAACCTGAATGTGGGACTCTTCTCATATTTCCAGACAGCATAGACCCAGGACAGTGTCTCTTTTCAATAATTAGTAGAGTAGGACAGTGAAATGGTCTAACTATAGAGTTCCTTTTGTGGAAGCTTTTAAACAATGGATTCGATATCTTTCACAGGACTATTGAAGTATGAGTTCTATCTTTAGTCAGTCTTCATAACTCATTTTCTTGTTTTGTTGTTTTAAGAAATTGCTTTGCTGCATCTCAGCTGTAGAATTTATATGCATTCAACTGTTCATCTATAATTTTAATGTTAGCTGTATATCTTATATTTTATTTTATATTTATATTTTATTCCTAAAGTTGGCACTATTTTATGAAATTTTTTAAATTAGTCCTTGTGTTACCTGTGTGGGTGTGCAAGTGGAGGTCAGAGGAGGCTGTGGGGGGGCTGGGTCTCTCTTGAAGAGCAAGCACTGAGCCATCTCTCGAGCTCTTTAAACTTTTTTCCTGTATATGTGTGTGTGGTATACATGAACATCTGTATGAAAAAAAATGTGTAATTCACACTCACGTGTGTGTACATAAGTGTAGAGGCTAGAGGTTAAAACTGAGAATCTTTCTCCTATCTCATTTACCAAGGCAGGATCTCTCAATCAAATCCAGAGCTATCAGATATGATGACACTGAGTAGCCAGCTGCTCGGGAGATCTGCTGTTGATGTCCTCAGAGGATGGAATTCCAGTCACAGAGCTGCATCCTTGAACATTCATGTGAGTTGTAGGGATCCGAACTCTGGTCCTCTTGCTGGTGCAGCAAGCACTTTAACTGTTGAGCTATCTCTGCAGAAAACAGCTTCTTACTCTTCATCTTCTTCTTCGTCGTCTTCTTCTCCTTCTCTTCCTTCTCCTTAATCTCCTTCTCCTTCATCTTCTCCTCCTCCTTCTCCTTCATCTCCTCCTCCTTCTCCTTCATCTCCTCCTCCTTCTCCTTCTGGTCAGTTCTGCTATACTTATAACCTGTACTGCTCTCTCTGAAGAAACAGCTCTGACTGGCTGGATTTGCTCCAGTTTTCCTCTTTTCAGTTCCATCAATTTCTACCCATATTTTGACTCGTGACTTCCTTAGTTCTGAGTTTTTTAAAATATGTGAATGTCTCTCTGTGAGTGGGGTGTCTGTGTGTGTGTGTGTGTGTGTGTGTGTGTGTGTGTGCCATTGTGTGTGTCTGTGTTGGGGCATAGGCACATAAGTACAAGAGTCTTTAGATACTAGCAGAGGGCAGTGCTAAAACTGAGCTCTGGTCCTCTATGAAAGCAGTGCACTTTCTTAACTGATGAGCCATCTCCCCAGCCCTGGTTTGTTTTACTGAGTTTGTTTTACTGTCCTTTTTCTAATTAATCTAGGACTAAAGATCAAATGAAGTGGAGAACTCTCTTAGTACAGGCAGTGCGTTGGTTAGCTACTTTAGTATAATAAAACTGGGAAAGGTTTCAGTGTTTGGGTGAAGTTGATCAAATGATCTGAAGTGGTCTGATCCTTAGACAATCATCAGCATGTCTTCTTTCCATGGTCCATGGCCATACTAGGGTATGTACTGTCCCTGTCCTTAGATACCACAGAACATTCATCCTCCCACAAACACAGATGGGTAGCACTGTAGTAAAGACTGTGTACTTCAGACTGTACTAACATGTATGGTTTTCTGCTGGGTGAAACACTGTTGACATTACTAAAAGAGAAAGCCTTTATTTTTCTTCTCTTCCATGTTCTCCTTCCACACTTGTCAGGGTGACTTTTTAATTTGATATTAAGTCTAGAAAAATTAAATTACAAGTTTAACTTGTTAACTTGGATTTTATCTTTGATTTTATATTGTGCAAATCCAGTTTTAAATGAAACCTTAGGGGCATTTAACTTGTGACATCATCACTGTAATTACATAGTTTGTATTTTATTCACGTGGATGTATCTCATTATTGCTAAGACTATGGATATATGACATAAACTAATTGAGCGATTTTCCTTCATACATTCACACTCTCTTTTTTAGCTTAGTGATAACTAATGGAGTCTGAAAGGGCAAAGACCTGTGGGTTGTCCTGTCTGCACTTCTGTGTCATGTTCAGCATGTGTGCTGGTTGGCTTCTGTGGGACATGACAAGCTGGCTTGATCATTCAATATCATTTCTTCTTCTTACAGTCACAGAAGGATCTGGTTTGGATATAAACGGGAATGCTTTGAAAAATGTTCCCATGCACTGGAAATCCACTAAAACTTTGTGCTTTCTGGCCAGTGTGGACACTGCAAATGTACCTCAAAGACCAGCAAGCACATACACTGAGTGCATACTTCTGTTCGTGTTCATGTTCTGCTGGCCCATCAGACAACATAAATTAAAAGATAAAATGATTAAGAGTGACAAAAGAGTGGAGAAGAGCATTTAACCAAACTCAGTAACCTCTTGAGCCTGACCCTATGGTCCTGCTTGCCCATGGCTCACACGCCCATGAAGTCAGAGTGGTATGTATGCACAGCGCACAGACATCAAGCAGGTGATTCTCTGTGATCCATTTGTTTTGTCATTCAATCCATGTTGGATTCCCTGGGAAATCTGAAGAATCCATTGTGACATTCTGGGATCATTAACTACTTGACAGGGGAGTACAGAGAGATTTAAAGCAAATGTGTCTCAAGTCACACCTGATTAAAGATCAATCTGGAGCAAAGATAAAAGCTCCTTGAAAGCTGCAACATGAGTCTGTAGCAAGCCGAGATTTACGCCCAGATATTCAGGGAGTGGGTCAGTTATGTCCAGGAGCACAGACGGCCAACAATGCATCAGTAGAGATACATTTCTCACCTCCCACAATCTGTCACCACTGTTTCTTTTTAAGAGATGCAGCTGATAGCTAACCCTTAAGATATTATGCTCATTCTTAAAACAATTTGGTGGCATACCAAGGTTGCAGTCCATGACAAAAACACTGCATCTGTCTGTCAACATACATGTAAAAGGTAAAGTGCGTATAATAAAATATTTCACTTTTAAAAACACATCATTCACTTAACATTTAATGAAATGTACAGCTTGCTTTATAATTTTTCCTGGGAACCAAGGTTTGTCAGGTTGCTATCAATTACATTTTCAGTTACGACATCTATTCCTTGATGTGCATCATCTGACTACCAATCTGTAAGTTCAAAACTCCTAGTGAAATGAAGTAACTTCTGCTCCACAAGCCTAAAGCTTCCCAGAAAAACAGAGGAAGGAGGAGGAAATGGAAATCCAAATGGGTCTTCAAGCATGCAAAAAGGTTTGGGATGATAAATTCACAGGTCTGTTGCTTTTTAACTTCTTGAGTTCTTTATATATTCTGGATATTAGCCCTCTGTCAGATATAGGGTTGGTGAAGATCCTTTCCCAGTCTGTTTTGTTCTGACAACACTGTCCTTTGCTTTACAGGAGCTTTTCAGTTTCATGAGGTCCCATTTATTGATTAATGATCTTTGAGCCTGTGCTGTTGGTGTTCTGTTCAGAAAGTTGTCTCCTGTGCCAATGAGTTCAAGGCTCTTCCTGACTTTTTCTTCTAGCAGATTTAGTGTTTCTGGTTTTTTGTTGATCCACTTGGACTTTAGTTTTGTACAGGGTGATAAATATGGATCTATTTGCATTTTTCTGCATGTAGACATTCAGTTGAACCAGCACCATTTGTTGAAGATGCTGTCTTTTTTCCATTGAATGGTTTTGGCTTCTTTGTCAAAAATCAAGTATCCATAGGTGTGTGGATTTACTTCTGGGTCTTCTATTTGGTTCAACTGATCCACCATTCTGTTTCTATGCCAGTATCATGCAGTTTTTATTGTTACTGTTCTGTAGTACAGGTTGAGGTCAGGGATGGAGATACCTCCAGATGATCTGTTGTTGTACAGGATTGTTTTAGCAATTCTGGGATTTTTATTTTTCCATAACAACATAATAACATGGGATGCTCCATTGAAACCAAGGATTCCACCTCTGCTAACAAAGGAATAGAGACCAAAAATGGAGCGTCAGTATTCCAACGCTGGAGAGATGAAGCAGGCTTTTAGCAGAGGGTGCAGCAGCTCAGTGGCACAGAGATGCCTTTAGAGTATGTGAGGTTCTGTCCCCTAGAAAGCTTTGTGTTCTGCAGCAGCTTCCTCGTTTGGTCCACTGTTTATCTCTTTACATTGTCAGGGGGTCAGACCCAAACTCTGCTCTTTGTCCACACAAACCTTGGAAATTAAATAACCATGATTATTAGAACTGTATTTAGACCAGAACTTGGCAATGAGAAGCAGAGTAAAAGATGTTATTTGTCTAGAACATCCCTTTTTCACTGACTACAAGGCAAGACTTCCCCTTACGGTAACATGAGCAGGTCTGCATTCCATCAGAGATCAGGATCTCTTCTGGACTTCGGGTTGCAAATATAACTACCCAAGCCTATCATTTCTTCCTGCCCAAGCCCATTTATGATGACAGTCAATCTTTTGAAACAAACTAATAAACAAACTAATAAACACTGTCCACGAGAATGAGAGATCATTTGCCATAAACATATTCAACACATTTTTGGAAAGTGAAAAATGAGAGAAAGAATGCTAATCATCTTGGCAGAATGCAGAAAAGGGAGAGCCAAATGCTTTCAGACAAGTAGAAACACAGGCGCTTCTCCCAGAGGAAGCACTGAGACGCTCAGTGTGCAGAGTGATGACTTTCCCAAAGGAAGGCAGGGAAGGCCTCTGTGGGAAGGGTGCTGTGGGAAGTCCATCCTTTGTGGGTAGAGCCATGAGGTCTCTTCCCTCACAGTGAGCATCACGGAATCAGTGCATGTCTATGAAATAGGAACAGAGAAAGCAGAAATAAGTAAGGCAAAGGACAGCTGAAGTCTACCATAGCAGAAAGCCACAGCATTCCCAAGGCCCTGTTCCAACTTCCTCCCAGGACTCATGCACATACATGCACAGGCACACACACACTTTCTGCCAAGAGATTTCACTTCACTTCAAAACAGTCCAGAAAAGCTTGCAGATAATGAGATGTGAGAGGTCTTCAGTGTAGGCTTGACTGACACAGTATTCTCTGAGTGGTGAAGTCTATGAACATTCCTATCCATGATCTTAGGGTACTCGATCCTAGCAAGTACCATATACTACAAAGAATTCCAACACGAATGGATGAAATCAAAGGTAAAAAGATGAGCGCTAAGACATGAATTAATAAAAACATTAGGCCTGAGATGTAACTCACATCCAGGAATTAAAACCAGACTACATAAGACAGTGAGGGAATCCAAAGGCCACCAGGCCATTTCCTGATAGCTTTTAAACTACATAAGGCCACAATAATGAGAATTATTTTTGCAGATTTTATTTTTATTTAATATGTACATAGGTGTGTTTCCTATGTGTATTTAAGTGTACCACATGTGCACAGTGCCTGCGGATGCTAAAAGAAAATATAGGATCCTTTAGAAGTAGAGTTAGGGATGATTAGATAGATGTGAGTTGCCACATGTGTGCCGGGAACTGACCTTAGTTCTCTGAAAGAGCAGCAAGCACTCTTAATCGATGAACCACCTCAGCAGCCCAGAAAGAATTTGTTTCAATTCTCACTATCAGAAGACTTCACACTGGGTTTAATGCTATGGTTGTCACCATTTGGAAATTCTTGACCATTTTGTCTTTGACTGTGGGTTTGTGAGTCAAAACAGTGGTGCAGGTACCAGGCAATGCTGGCTCAGGTACCCTTGCTACCTCCTGGCTCCTTCATATGGATACTATATTATCTGCACTTCTAAGCTGTCCAGATGACACCCATCCATTCCTGTCCCCCACACACTGTCCTGATGGGATGCTTGACTAAGAAAGCCCCTTGCCAGTGCCTCTGAAGGATTATGCTCACCCTGAAGGGGGGTATCTCAAGAGTAGGCTACCCGTGTAGCATCCATGCAGCCCTGAGGTTGATCCCGGAAGCACAAACATGCCACACTACAAAAGGATGAGCTATTTTAGGAAAAAATTAAAAGACACCATACTTTTATTTGTATAAATTATGTAGCAAGCCTTGATTTCGATTTAAATACTGCTTGAGAAGGATTGTTTTCTAGATCGCAGCTACTCAGCAGTGACTGACAAATTCTTAAACCTGAAGGACCCTGCATAAACCCTCACATAAGCTGCACTGAGAATTCCCTCAGGATGGCTCACACTTGATCCTGGTATGGCGCTGCTACAAGTCAGGGTCCTGTGCCTCATTTCTGAGCTCTTGTCTGTCCTATGAGCGAGTACTGGATTCATATCTAGCCACATTGGATAATGTCTGACCACAGGGAAAGTCAATTCCATGTAGACCTAGGCCCTTGTCAAAGCAGCCACGGGTGTATCTGCAGGCTTAGTAGAGTCTGGGCCAGATGAATAGAGGCCCCTGGATCTAAGTTCAGGTTAGAGATACACCTTCTCTAGAAGACATGAGACCCCTCAAGCGGATTCTGAGGATGGGCTGGCTTTTCTTCTGTGGACAGGAAACAGCTGCCCTGGAAGTGCATAGAGCAGCCAGAAGCTAAAAGATGGGGGCGGGAGGAGACAGAAAGAGCCCTTTTTGATGCAGGAGTCTGAGCTTTATTTTTGCAGACACCAAGGTCACTGCCAGCCATGAGAGTAGCCAAGTCTCGACCTTGAGTTCTGCGTGCTGCCGTCTGTTTCCTGTAAGTCCACATTTCTCAGATTTTGTTTTCCTTCCTCCACCTTCGTCAGGCTGCCATCCACAGAACCATAGACCTCACTGGATTTGGTGACCTCACAGCTGCCCTTACACGGGGATTTGTATCATAAATTCCCACTAAGAGGCCCTTGATCCACATCTTCCTCACCAATTTATGCTGTCCCGTCTCTCAGACAGAAAGTAGTGTACTCACACGTGGCTGGCGGCTCCTCAGACAGGTTCTATTAACTTGGTTGCCAGGTGGTAACCATATTATTTCATGCTTCTTGCTAACTTCTGTGCAACTCGATTACCTTTGACAGCTCCCGAGTGGGACAGCAATCGTCAGCAAATGTTTTCAGTAACCAAAGGCCAGGAGGAAAGGAAATGTGAGTGCTCCGGTTAAGCTTTGAGCGTGGCTCTGACAGGTCTTCAGCACCTCTGTCGTGTTATAAATAGGAATTCCATGGCAACTCAGTACACATGGAATTACAGAGGGGGTTCAGCATGGCTGATGGTTTCCATTGTACTTACAAAAAAATGTGTCCCAGCTTTGGGTAAGACGGCCATCCATGACCAAGGTCTTTCCAGCCCACCAAATACCATATGCTGCAAAAGGTTTCTTTCGCTGAGCTTTCACACTATGGACATTTTTTTTGGTCTTCCTTCACATTAATTCTTCATTGCAAAGAGTGCAGCATTCATTTCTGTGGTTTTCTTGGATTCACAACACCCTCTGCTTTCCTGAGAGTTATCCAAAGAGGATACAGCTCACTATCGATGTGTTGGTTTCCAGTCTCAGGAAAAAAAATAAAAGATTTATAATTATTACAGGAATGCTGTTCAACATCTCATTTTAGAAAATGAGAATCTGTAAGTCAATTGCTCTCCATACTCCAGCAGCATAAGGCATACACATGGACACACATGCACATATGTACATTCACAAGCCAGTTGTTTTTTTTTTAAAGAAAAACTAAACCAAAGTGTTAAGGTCTCTAGCCACACACCATGGGGAATAAGCAGCCATTCAGCCACCAAGTCACAGGTATGAAGGAGAATGGTCCCACACGGTAAGTTGGAGGTTGGCAGGGCTGGTGGGGTCGACCGTAAGGCCACCGTCCCTAACTATAGCCATAGGACATACTCTGACTCACATGCCCTTGGCCTTCTATCCAGCAACGTTTCCCTTTGACACACCCAAGAGGAGCCGCCTTCGCTCCTCATTTCATTAGCAGGGTTTCACAGGCCAACTTGCTTTTGATCTCGGCTGACTAGACACACGATATCATCAGCTCTAAATCAAGCCACATTTTTACTCTTTCCTCCAGACTGGTCTCCTTGGTGAGGACAAGAGCAGCTAATCCCTAACATGTTGCAGATTGTGACAATTCCTAGTACGTCATTTTTATCTTTATTTACTTAGCAGCCACTTTGTCAATAACAGCTGTTGGCTTTTTTTTTTTTTAGACTCAAAGGATAGAAGGTAGAATTGTGATTGTAAACTTTGCCTCTAAGTTTGACATTAGGTCCATACCAATTTTTTCATGCTTGTGTGTGATTTAAAAAACAAAACAGAGAGACCACTGAACTAGAGAGATGACTCAGTGGCTAAGAGCATTTGCTGCTGTTGTTGAAGACTCGGGTAAGTTCCTAGCACCCACATTACAGCCTGTACTGCCAGTTCCATGGGCTCCAGTGCCTCCTTCTGGCCTCTGCAGGCATCTGCACACATGTGGTGCACATACTGACAAGCAGGCACTCACACAGGCATTGAAAAAAAAACCTTACAAACAGAGAAAAACAGTCCAAAACTGATCCACACAGGATCCTGGATGGGTTACCCTGACTGATAATTGACAGGATTTAAAGTCACCAGCAGACACACTTCTGGATGTGTCTGTGTTTCAGCAGAGGCTCAACCAAGAAGAAAGACCTGCTCTGCACATGGGTCCTGAGCCAGATAAAAAGGAGAATCCGACCTGAGCACCCAAGTCTCTTTCTCCTCCTAGCCACATATGAAAGCTGCCTCACAGTCCTGATGTCACGTTTCCTGCTACCTCAGCTCCCTCTCCATGACAGGCTTCATAGCACCAGCCAGGCTCAACTCACCCCTCCTTCACTGCTTTTGTCAAGTGTCATCATAGCAGGAAGAAAAAGAATGACTTCAAGTATAGCACAGAAAAATCCATGGATAGATGGTCTTTTTTTCCCAGAAACCACTGCAGGCTGCAGCCATTTGTGGGTGTTGACCATCAGACATCTGCTTATTTTTGGACGGGCAAAAAAAAGGCTGTCGGCAGACATCACGCACTGTTAGTCAAACAGCTCCCAGACCCTGCCCAACACAAAAGCAGGCTGAAGCCTTTTATTTGACTCCTTTAAAAGTTACAGTCTTTGGTGTTTGCTTTCTTATAAAGAAATAAAATGCATCTTTGATGAAAAAAGTCAGGAACCATTAACAAACCAAAAGAATAGGAAAAAACTTAGAGATTTAAATTTTTCCTATAAGAGCTCTGTTGTTTAGGGCAACACATTCCCAGATATTGTTTCACTTAGCTCTTTATGCTATGGAGTCTGCAAAAGGCCAATGCTGTTATCAGTTAAAAGGTCAAGGTACATTTCTAACCAACAAGAACTAAATAAAGGAGAAATAATATCTGAGACAATTCAAGGTTCTCTCACTTCTCTTTCTTGACAGGAAATGCAGCAGCTCTCTTGAGACCAAGAGGCCTTACGAGGCCAAATGCCAGTATGATGAAAGTCCAGGGCGGGAGGAAGAGGACCACGAACAGCTGGATTAGTGTTAGCACCTTTCGACTTTTGAGTGGAGGAAGTCACGCCAGTTTACACGGAACCTGGTTTTTCTGTCACGTTAGGTATTGTCAGTTGACAACCCCACGTACCTAGAAAAGTCTCTGTGACAGCAGTGAGACTCCTTCCAGGGTCTCTGGCTCCTCATCTTTGTTTAAGCAAGGCCTCCACATGTATCCATTTCAGTAATAATAACTGATGTTCCCATGGTGGTTCAATTTTCATCATTTCACTAATCTCCATTTTCAAAGTAAGGAAACAGGAGTGCTATGGTCAGGAGATGCCCAGGAGGAAACTAGGGCTGCAATTCAAATGTTGCGATTACAAATACTTTCCTCCTTCAGCCATTAGGGTACTGGAACTTCTCCCACAAGCGATAAGTGGGGAACGCAGAAACCGCTCTCCATTCGCAAAGCCACCTGAGCTGTTAACCAAGGTCGCTCTTTAAGCAGCTCCCCAGCCTGAGCCTCATAGCCCCACAGCTCATAACTGCTGTGAATTTTAAAAACAATCCTTCTCCCGTTGTCTCAGAGAATAAGCCCCTGGCTCTTGTTGGCCTTCTATAAACAGGACGCGTTAATCTTTCTTTTTACATTATGATTTATCCATTTCAGTGAACAGGCCTCAAATACAGTCTTTAAATTTTAAAGGCGGCCTTTGGCTTTCCGTATGGCTGAACTCAATCCAGCTGCCCTACTGTTAGTATGAATTTGACCAGGTAACTCTTGGATTTCAGCCCAAATTTCACACAGGGATGGCATTCTCAAACTATGGAAAATAGTTTTTTAGGGCTGAATAAGTTAATAGGAGCTTAGGAAGTGAAGTTCCTATATCACATGGTTTCATGTGTGCTCTTAGTGACCTCTGCAGTCCCCGGTAAGATTCATGTAGCATGCTCTGCAGGTTTCCATTGTTACATCATTTTGAATGATCCTCAGAGTAACCCCAAGGAGCTGGAACATGAACCCTAAACTTAGTGGATTTAAGGAATGCATGGTATATACTAATAAGCAGATATTAGCCATACAATCCAGGATAATCACACTACAATCCACAGACCTAAAGAAGCTAAGTAACAAGGAGGACCCTAGGGAGGATGCTTAATTCTCATCTAGAAGGACAAATAGAATAGACACCAGATGTGGCTCAAGAGAGAGAACAGGATGGGAGCCTTCCATAGATGTCCTTTGAAAAATTCCACCCAGTAGAGAATTGAAGCAGATGCTGAGACTCACAGCCAAACTTTGGGCAGAGTGCAAAAAGTCTTATGGAAGAGTGGGGGAACAGAAGGACCCAGAGGGGACAGGAGATCCACAAGGAGACCAACAGAGCTAAGTAATCTGGGCCCTGTGGAAACCGATGCACCAACCAAGGACCATGCATGGAGAGGATGCAGGCCCCCTGCTCAGCCCATGGCCGCTCAGTCTCCATGTGGGTTCCCTAGTAAGTGGAGCAGGGGCAGCCTCTGACATGGACTCTGTTGTCTGTTCTTCGATCACTCACCCCTGGTGACACAGCCTTGCCAGGCCAGAGGAAGAAGGTGCAGGCAGTCCTGATGAGACTTGATAGTCTGGCATCAGTTGGTAAAGGAGGAGGACTCCCCTTCCTGAGGACTAAGGGACAGGGATAGGAGGAATGGAGGAGGCAGTGTGGGACTGGGAGGAAATGAGGGAGGGGGCTATGATCCAGTTGTAAAATGAATAAATTAATTTTTCAAAAATCCTTGATTCCTCTTTAACATCCTATGGCTGGGTGAGGTGGGTATTCTCATCTGACCTCAGCTAAGCCAACATGCCTGTGATCAAATGAGGGGTCACGTGGTATTCAACTGTTCTGGGATGGCTGCTTAACTGGTGGTTGGACCCCAGCCTGTCCAGTAGGGTGCCAGTCTCTGGTGGGGTGCCAGGCTCGCCAGTGGGATCCCAGTCTCTCCAGCAGGACCCCAGCCTCTCCAGTGCGGTGCCAGGCTTCATGCCTATCACTTACCAGCTGGCTCTCTTGAGCTTGTTTACTTAGTAGTCACAGAGAATAAAAAAAAAAAAGTGTGTGATGCTCGTGAGACCCGGGCTCAGAACTGGCACATGTTAACTTGTCCACACTTCAGCAGCTAAAGCAATCCCATGGCAGCCCAGACCCATTGCATGAGGAAACAGGCTTATCTCTCGGCAAGGGAAGCTGCAGAGTCACATTCTGGACTAAGGGAAATGTGTGGCCCTTTTAGCAACAGATGGCAGCCTCCAGACAGTTTTCCAGAGCCACACGTATGGGCTGGCTTTCCCAAGCCCAGACAGAGCTTGCATTTCTAGCGAAACACATACTGCAGGTCTAAAGGGGCTGTTTGTTTTGCTGTGCTTTGACTTGTAGTTATCTCCAGTGTATGTTCTTCAGAAAGAGATTAGTCAGATCTGCCTGGCACGTGAATTAAGATAAGTCGGGGGGCCTTGCCTTGTCAGAGCCCTCGGAACTGCTGGGGACACTCGGCAGAGACTGTGATGGGCTCCTGAGGCATTGGCTGCCACTCGTAGTTCTTAAGTGGAAACCCCTCAACCGCCAAGGCTGTACAAGGTATAATAGTCCATGCTGTCCAGCTGGATGATGATGACAAAGCGATTTCACCTCAACAGCTAACAAGGGAGAATTCTGGACTGAGGAAAGTGTGGATCTCCTGGCCACAGATGTCAATATTTGGCTAGCACTTGTGTGTTTGAAGGGTTGACATGCATTATGACTGATTGTCAAGGGGCTTGGAATGTCTTGGTTTTTAGAATCATGTTGTCCCCTCTGGAAATGGATAAGGAGGAGACACATGTCCCAACAGGGTGCTTCCTTAGTGTGTGTGTGTGTGTGTGTGTGTGTGTGTGTGTGTGTGTGTGTGTTGGAGGCAGGTTAAAGGAATGGGTTATTGCGCTGCTCTAGTCACTTCTGCCCTTTACGAGAAGTCATGTGGGGCCAGGACAATGGGAAACTGGAGGGTGTGGGTGGCGCTGCCAGAGAGGCGGAGGAACGTCTCTAAGGGAACAAAAACTGGCCCTCGTGTGCTTTGCTGGCAGACCCTCTGGGAACAGAGCCTTCCCTTGAGGAGATGTTATGACATGGCTCAGCTGCAGTATGGTCAAGGCAGGGCCCTGGCCACCTGTGGCAAGTGTCCCTTCACTGGCTCTGGCCTCACACAGCCAGCGGCTCCAACATTGGCATTCTTGTGTGAGTGGGCAAATAGTCCCCGCCCACACACAGGTATGAAATAAAGTCTGGCAGGAAGCCAGTATCTGATATGGCTGGAGGCCCCATGGGGATGCCAGAGCCTGCGCCAAAGCAAGCCATGGCCAGCTCACCCACCACTCTCCAAGAGAGCAGACTCAGCAGAGCCGCAGGGAAAACAGCCTGGCTCGGAGAAAAGGGTCTTACTGGGCCTCGTTCCCCAGCTTCTTGGTTTGGCCTCTAGAGACAATGCTGAGTTCAGTTCGTTATAAAGTTTCCAGATTTAAAAGCCAAGGAGACTCCCTAAACCGTACCGGGACCGAAGAACGAACAAAAGAAATGCATGTACTTCTCAACTCTGCACTTCCTCCTGTAGGCTTGGCTCTTGGGCCTGGAGTAGCAGGCCGGGACCGAGCTCGCAGCTCCACTTGCCTTGCAGGGACATGGCTCACACCGGTCCTGAGATGGAGGCTCAGCTTCCGGCCTCTGAGAACTGTGTTCTATCTCCTGTAGCTCCACACCCCTCTCCCATTGGCAAAGCATCTGCTCTGGCCATTCCAGCAACTGACTTTACAATCCCAACCAAGTGAATCCGGTCCCGTAGAACCCCCAACCCCATTTCCCAGCAGCCCCATTTCCCAGCCCCAAGTGCTAATTGCTTCCTTGTTTCTATGGGAGCAAGCCTGACAAACTCAACACAAGGCTCCTGGTGTGAGAAGATATAGATTCCCATCACGGTGGGAAAGCATGGCAACAGGCATGTGAGGGGACTGCCCATTCTGTCCACAGCCAAGACACCGAGAAAGACGACGCTAGGGTTCAGTTCTTTCTTCACTGTATTGGACCTAGGCATGGGATGACGCCAGCTACATTCAGGCTGGGTCTTCCCTCCTTAGGCCCACACACTCCCAGAAGAGTGCCTCCTAGGTGACCCTGAAATGCTGTCTTATTAGCAATGCAGACTAAGTATCATGCCCTCACACTGGCCCTTCCTTCCCACCTCACTCTGTAGCTTCCATGCAGAGACCCCACAAGGGAATGTTGCCATTGGTGGTGTCATCATTGTAAATAATGCCTTGCTTTTCTTGACAGCTCCATCCTAGATGAACTCCATATTTGTTTGCTTTTGATTACTGTTGGTTTTTGTTTGCTTGTATTTAAGAATGTTCTCTTCTCTGCTACTCAATTGTGTCATCCTAGGCTAAGGGAGAAGTGTGGCTTACCGGAGGCCAGCAGGTCCCTTGATCTCGACCTGAAGGCTCTGGGAGTCAGGCACTATGATGGTTTCAAGTGTATGGAATGTCACACTCCTCCACGGTCTCTGGGTCAGCTCCTATCTCCAGGATGATGGACTGATGTGGAAGCATAAACTAAATTAACCCTTCACTCCCCAGACTGCTTAGGTCATGGTATTTCCCCCTAAGACCATACACATTCTGACCTTTGTTAAAAGTACCAGGAATCAGAATGTATTTTTTGTCTGGCATTTTTTCTCTATGTCAGCCATTCTGACCCACAGGGGAGTCCACTAGTGGCCAGGAAAGCCCTTACAGGCTGATGTAGGAGGCAATATCTGGGCACCGATAATGCAGTTTCTTCACCTTCACCTTTACAGCCTAAGCATTCCTGATCTCCAAAGGATGCCAAAGAAAAGTGAGTTTCTGCTCTGAGTGCCCTTGCATGCATGTGATATCATGGCTATATGGCTCTGGCTTTACATCCTTCCAAAAGAGAGGTTGGTCCAACACAGTCTTTTCTGAAGATGAGTACCACAAGCCTCAACTTCATAGTATCTGCACAGAATCAAGTCAGCAGGGTCTCCGGGAGATGGGTTAAGAGCGGGAAGGGCACCACGGACTTGGGAGCTGAGCTAATGCCAGCTGTCTACCATTTCCTTGCGCCCAGTGAGACTGAAGGACACTGAAGACACTGAGAAGACCTGGGGACAGACCCCTAACATCTACTGTTCCAGCTTCTTCACATGAGGGTCATTTCGGTTTTTTTTTTATTTTAACTTTTTATTATTTTAATTACAGTTTATTCACCTTGTATCCCACCTGTAGCTCCCTCCCTTTTCCCCTCCCAATCCCACCCTTCTTCTCTCTTCTCTACCCATCCCCGTCCCCCAGACCACTGATAGAGGAGGTCCTCTTCCTCTTCTTTCTGATCCTAGTCTAACAGGTCTCATCAGGAGTGGTTGCATTGTCTTCCTCTGTGGCCTGGTAAGACTGCACCCCGCCCCCAACGGGGAGGTGATCAAAGAGCAGGCCAATCAGTTCATGTCAGAAACAGTCCCTGTTCCCAGTACTAGGGGACCCACTTGGACACTGAACTGAAAACATCAGCTCTCTCTGGAGCCATGAAAAGTAAGCAAGCATCAGGACTGTTTGGCCAGCACTCTGTCTCAGAGACCTTGGAGGCAGCTCAGGGCCACTGCCTCTCTGACAAAAGCCTTGCTCCAAACACAAGTATTAGCCTTGGCTATCTGGTTGCCTCCTTCTTTATGACTCAGGCAGTACTTTTAGGGCTCACTTTAAGTTAAAGTAGAGAAAGAAAGAGATAAAGAAGAGAATAAATCAAACCTTTCCTGGAAAAACCTGAGCTTTAATTTTTATTGGTCTCTAACTGGTGCTATTCCTTAAAACCCTTAAAGCCAACTCCCTATTACAACTCAAATCCCAGCTTCTCCTGGATCCTCATCCAGGATCTATGAAAATAAAAAGTGTCTGGATTTAGGGTCAAGATTGCAAAAACACCTGTGAACTCTAACCTTACAGCTCAAGATCGGAAGCTTTGAGGAGTAAAGCACAGAGCGGGGAGACCTCTTTGCATCATGGCCTTCTCCCATTCGAGATCACAGCCAAGTTGCATAGAGGGTCTGTCCGCTGTGCTGTGCCAGAGGCAACGTACAAGTGTCATTCCCAGGGTTAGATGCTCTGAGGATGAAAGAGCAAAGCCTTCTCAGGAACCTCAGACTTACCAGCTGCTGCGGACTACACAAAGCTTTTGACACAGGCAGCCCCTGACCTCAACAGCCACTTGGGTTTCAGGAGAGCCAGGAAATGCACCCAAATTGAGGACATGTCACCCATCTGTGATTTCTGCCACGGTTAACTAAACTTCCTTACCCTGCACAGTTTAATGGGAGCGGCTGGCGAGACCCCACGGAGGCTTTTCAGCACCATTCAACCCAGTAATTCCACTGTTAGTGTGAGTTTTGCCTCATTGAAACAGGGCTTCAATATGTGGACCAGACTGACCAGGGACTTTCAATAGCTGTGCCTCTCTCACATGATGTGATTCTAAGCATGTGATGCCTCGTACCACGTCTGTGCTAGGACTATAAGCAGGTACCCTGACACCCGACCAATCACCTCACTTCTCTCTTGCCAGCAGGACTACCCTGCAGGCTGGACCACTCAGGTGTCCAAGTGTGCTTACCAAGTGAAAAATGAAACAGAGTGTGTGTGTGTGTGTGTGTGTATGCGCGCACATGCTACAAACAGGCAAAATGCAGCCATGCAAAGCTATATCTTACAGAATTTAATGTGAAAACCTATTGTGCTAACTGAAAGAGTTCCAGTGTATCCAGCATCATACCGAGGGGGGCCACTGCACCATATGATGTGAGTACAGACTGAGGGAGTTGTTACTGCATGTACATGAAATACCCCTGTGGAGACACTAGCAGAGAACTCTGTGGAGGAAGATCCTCTTTGCCTGTCCACCACATTTGTGTTTTGATTCATGGGACAGAAGCTTCTTCCAACTCCTTGGCTCTTTGAGGAAGTGTTGTGGAAGAAGTACCCACCAATGATGCTGGCACTCTCTCACACTGGCACACTAGTAGATAGGAGTCATTCTCCTTAAAACCTGAGGCAGAGCCTCACCCTTTTCCTGCCCCTCACCCCTACTCTAGGGCAGTAGCCCCTCGTCCTGATAACCCAGCTTCTCAGACTGTCTTGGGGAATAAAACCAGCTCAGTTTTACCTGATCAACATTGCCTCCACCCAGAGGATTGATAAGGCAAGTAATTTTAAGTCCATTTTATTCAATACCTTATAAGTGTCATCTAGTCTCCTTGGAGGGGAAGAAATGTGGGGATTCAGTCAATAAGCCCTTTCTAAACTCAGTATGACAAGGAAGTGGTTCTGAGAGCTTGCCCCATCTCAGGAGATGATGGTAATGGCTGCAGTTACTCTGGGTTGTCCCAGCTAGAGCAGTGAGTGGAGAAGGAATTGTGACTGGTGGGCAGGGGCTACCACACACAGCTGCCCCAGATCAGAGAAGGCTCATTGAGCCTTAAATGTCAGGGTGCTGACAAAATCAAAGGGCCCTGGTCTTAAGGAAGTGCACTGATGTGGTTTTTTTTCCCCATGTTTCTACATTTTATACAACACTGGAGTGTTGACTTACTCCTAAGAAATAAAATAAGAGTTAATTTACATTTTAAGGTAAAATGACTAGCATATCAAAGTTCTGCTGTGGCCAAAAGTTCGTATTTACTGATGAATAAAATAATAACCCAGGTCCCAACAACTTCTGGAAGCCTCCTTAGACTGCAACTGGAGAAAAGAGCTAGGGAATTGGGTAGAATCCATTTACAGATATGCTTTCCTAGCAGTGGGGACAAGAGGGGAGGCGAGGGGGGGGAAGGGGAAGGCAGGGGAGGGGAGGGAGGGAAGAGGATGGGCAGGGGATGGGAGGAAGGGGTAAAGAGAAAGGAGGAAGAGGTAGCCCCTAGAGATCAAGGTTTTTGTCTTGGCTTGTTTTCCTATTCATTCAGAGGTGCATACTTAGCTCCTAAGACCTGAGGGGAATGAAGCACATGCCAAAAGTGTCTAGGTCTGCCCTCTAGTTGTATGAGGGCTGCTCAGGCCTAATTAAAAGCCTCCCTTTGTGTCCTCAGACTTTTCTGACATGGCACCATGTCTTTATTTTTGGCTCTGAGCACCTATGTTGCTTCCTGTTTTCTAGCCAGTTTGATGGCATCTAACACATGAGTTAGGACAGCCCAGAGGGCGCACATGCTCCCTCGCCGCCTTCTCCTTCCCTAGGAGCCACAGCAGATTAAGCAGAGCATAGGAGAGGCAGCAGCCCTGCCGAGCACCGTGCCCACCACCTCCTGCATGCTGGTATTTTTGACAATCCTCAATCAGAGCTACATGGTTCACTTCAGCCCGTCATTTGTGTGGGCTGAGCTGTTGGAAAGCTGCGCGAGGGAGCAGCCAGTGGTGGGAGGGTGGTTTCCCATAAACAGAGATGGAACCTCAGTGTCTGGAAGACACCAGCTGTGGTTTGTTCCCTGAAGCCTTTTGAGGCGTACAAAAGGCGTATGGAACCTTCTTTCTCGGTTCCATAGCTGTCTCAGTGCTCTGGCTGATAGTCTTCATGCTGCTGCCAAGTGCCCCGTGGGGCACCTGGTCCCAGGCCCATCTCATCATTCCAGGTGCTGAAGGTGTAGCATTTACCCCCAGGTGCAAGGGCTTGCTGGCTATGGCGTTATAAATGTTTCAGGGTATCTGCCACTAAGACCAACCCTGTGACATTTCATCAAGACGTGATTTCTGGAATGTGGCATGGGACAGAAAGCATGGAGATAGAAATGAAAAAAAGACAAGACAGCAGCCTCTGTATCTCTGTTCCACATGACTGAATCTGTAATACTTTAGTAGAGGGTCGCCAAAGTTCCGATACTGAAAGGAAGGAAGCCCTTGCAGATACAACATGATTATCAATGTAGAAATATGCAAGAAGTCTTCAAAATACCCCTTAGAAATAATAAATGTTTATCGCTTAGGCTACACATCATACGATTCCACTTAATCAGCATTTTCAAAAAGCGTAAAAGGAGTAGCCTATAGAGTTAGAGAGCAGAGAGGCGCTGTTTGTACCATGATTGTCATGGTGTCTATTTTGATCTAGATTTGTGTTAAAATTTAATTGTTTACACTCAAAAGAAGTCACGTTGGTGTATTTAAATGTTCAGTCTTTGTTTTTGTTTTTTGTTTGTTTTTAAATTCAAAGTAGACTTAGTAACCAAAGTTGACTTCGTATGCTGTTGTTACGTCAATGGAATTTTGGTGATGGTGTGACCCATAGTTTTGTTTTTACCACTCTAGCTAGTAGCTGCACGTGATTCACAAGCATTCAAGATATGGCTGCAAAACTGAGGATCTTGTTTAATTTTAAATAACTTCATTTTAAACAGTTCCTATACCTCGTAGCTGCCACACTGAGCAATGCGACCACAGGAAACCAGTCTGTCTGGAGTGGCCCAGAGCTTATCTACATGATGCACTGGCTAGAATATCTTACATGAGCATCAAATAAAAACCCATGGCTTTGAGAGGCAGTGATTTAAACATTACAGGAGGTGTATAGGCTTGATGAGGATTTTCTGAGATTTTCAGGGCTGGGGAGATGGTGGCATTGATAAAGTTCCTACCACATGAGCCTGAAGACCTAAGTTCAGATCCCTAACACTGAAGTAAAGGTCAAGCATGCTTCTGTGACCCCAGCACCGGGGGGAAGGATGACAGGAACAGGTAAAACCATGGAGCTCACTGGTCAGCCAGCCTAGCTCATCAGCAAGTTCCCAATCCAGTAAGGGAACTTGTCTCAAAAAAAAAGAAAAGGTGAAAAGTGAGAGAAAAACACTCAATGTTGACCTCTGTTTTACACACATGCACCCTGACACAAATGTGCATATACAACACACACCTTAATATAATTATTTGAGATTTGGATTCAAATAAGTGTACATCCTTTCAGCAGAGCACATCTCAAGAAATGATGGATATGTATACTGGGACGGGGTTGGGAAATACCAGTTGCTCATTAGGTGGTAGCAGAAGTTTGTCTTTTCATGCTAACATAAGTAATACAACGGCCAGTCAGGGTATGATGGCTTCGGTAATCATGTTGCTTCTCAGTGCCTTTCAGACATTGCACAACCATTGAATTAAAATGTTCAATGTTCTAAAATTTACTTTAAAACGCAAGGAGGCAGATTCTCCATAATTGCGATGGTTTGAATGAGAATGGCCCCCATGGGCACAGGGAGTGGCACTGTTAGGAAGTGTGTCGCGGGGTGGGGGTGGGCTTTAAGGTCTGGCACTGTTAGGAAGTGTGTCGCGGGGTGGGCTTTGAGGTCTGGCACTGTTAGGAAGTGTGTCGTGGGGTGGGCTTTGAGTCTCAGATGCTCAGCCAGCTCCAGCGTCTCACTCTTTTCCTGCTGTCAGCTGATCAGAATATAGCCCTCTCAGCTACCTCTCCAGCATGTTGTCTGCCTACATTCGGCCTTGTTTCCTGCCACTATGACAACAGACAAAGCCTCTGAACTGTAAGCCAGCCTCAATTAAATGTTTCCCTTTGTAAGAGTTGCCTTGGTTTTGGAGTCTCATCACAGCAATGGAAACCCCTACCTAAGACAATAATCCAGTCCCTGACCATTTCTCATCACTTTCCATTATGCAGTGGGACTTGAAATGTCCCCATACTTTTAGCTGTTAACTGCACACAGAATACTATCTCTCTCTTTTTTAATTTTTTTATTCATTTTACATCTTGATCATAGCCACCTCCCTCCTCTCCTCTCAGTCCCTCTTTTCCTCCCTGTTTTCCCATCCTCCCTCCCCTACTCCTCCTTACCCGCCTACCCCAGCATATCAAGTTGTATCAAGACTGAGCACATCCTCTTTCCCTGTGGCCTGCTGAGGTAGTCCTGCCAGAGTAAAGTGATTGACAAGCAGGCAATAGAGTCAACCCCCATTCCCCTTACTAGGGAACCTATATGAGGACCAAGCTGCCCATTGGCTACATCTGTGTAGGGGGCCTAGGTCCAGTCCATGCAAGGTCTTTGGTTGGTGCTTCATTCTCCACAAGCACACTAACAGCGACCCACTTAAATTCTCCTCAGATGTCACCATTTGCTGCAGACCAAACCTTCTGCACATGAAGCTGTGAGAGACCCTTCACATTCAGACCATCACACTTTCAGAAGGTTTTCTTGACTCACTTCATTTGAACAGTTGGTGTTCAATGAAGCTGTCTATGACATTGTAAGTTTGATGTGTTAGTTATATTTTGCTAACAACTAAAATAAGTGTCTATATGAAGATTATCAAAAACAAAAACAATAAAGAAAAGTAAATTATGAAATACTATGAAAATATTAGATTAGCTATAAGAATGTAAATTCATTAATTTTTAAATATTTATTTTATTTTATGTTTATGAGCCTGTACCATATGCATGCCTTGTGCCCGCAGAGGTCAGAAAATGGTGTCAGATCATCTGGAATTGGAGTAACAGATGGCTATAGCTACCAAGTGGGTGTTAGGAATAAAACCCAGGTCCCCTGAAAGAACAAGTGCTCTTAACTGCTGAGCCATCTCTCTAGCCCCTATAAGTTTGAATTTTATTTCTAAAGATTCATTTATTTGATTGTAAGTAAACAGGTCCTTTGCCTGTGTGTATGCATGTACACCACACACACGCCTGGTGCATATACGGGTCAGAAGGAAGCGATGGATTCCCTGGAGCTAGAATCACGGTGTTTGTGAGCTGCTGTGGGTGTGGCGAGAGACACCCAGCTCTGCCAGAGCGCCAGGTGCTCCTAACCACTGAGCAAGCTCTACAGTCTTCCTCTACAGTTTTTAAAGGATAAGCAATTTTAAAGCATCAGTAGGGGTTTTAGAAAATAAAATAGATGACATGTTATAGTCTTAAAGAAACCAAATAGATTTTTTAAATTATCAAAAGAGAAATAAGCAGCTTAAAGAAACAACAGGGGCGATTCAAGATCCAAATAACAGTTATTCCAGGCAGCTACAGAAAAGTGAGGGAACGAAACCATCAAAGAAACAATTTCTGTTGTTGAAGAGAATGCTAAGACCTGAAGGGTCTACTGAATCATTAACATTCTGAAATAAAGAGGGTATTCTAAAATTACCCAAAAGGAAAGAGAGGTGGCATGTTTGGAAAGGAGATTGTTATTGGACTAGTTACAGCACAATGTGGTGAAAGATAAACTGCTAAATTTCAATCACGACTCTACACATGGCCAGAGTATAAATATGAGACATGCATATTCTTAAATTGAAAAGTAATTGCTTCCTGTAAACTCTTTCTCATGGGAATAGAATATGCAATCCTGCAGCAAGGGAGAGCGGGAAGAGAATATAAAACACAACACTCCAGAAAGGGGGGGGGCTCACAGGAAATGACAGAGGATCACTTCCGGGATAATCTCACAACGTTCTTCAAATCTGCAAGAAAACAGGAAGGTAGGGGCCTCGAGCCGGGAGGCCTGCAAAGAAAAAATCGAAAAACTAAGTTACCTGATATAGCAGAGGTTTGGGCAGTTCTAAGGTAAGCACACAAAACTGCAACTGAAAATAAAATGAGACAATGTGCAAGGAAGATAATTCAAGTCCTTACAGGGTTCCTCTGGGTCACAACTCAAGAGGAGAACTGCGGCAGAACTTGGTACTCTCAGAACAGGGAGGAAGAAAAACAGGAAGATGCCTACAAAAGTGTAACATCCTTACATTATGCTGCAGGGATCAACACACAGGGTTTAAAATGGAAACAACCACAGAGAATGTAAGCAAATGAATACAAATACTGGAAGGAAATGTTTGCATAGACCTACGTGGGCCATGTGCAGTTAGAATTGTGGAAAGAGGTGAGGCCCTGTGTTTGGGACATTTATTAATTTAAATATTATGGTCAAATGTTTTATGAAGAGAAAAGGAAATGTTTAAAAAGCGAAGGAGAAACCATGCTTGCTGGGCTGTACATCAGAAAGCAAAAATTCAGTTGGCGAGGGAAGCCATAAATCGTGGCACAACGGTCTTTCCGAAGGCTCCCTTCTGCGGCGCTGCCCAGATGATATGGCGATCGCGTGCAAGGCGAAAAAAGAGTTCACGCCAAGCTCCACCCTCCCTTTTGGGAAGTGGTTGGCTCTGTTCACAACACTGGGTCTTTGTTCCATGGTGTTTGCCGGAGTGTAGCCTTTTGGAGGTGAGATGTTTATTTTCCATGGTTAGAAAGTTTCCTACACCCCTATTCACCCAGCATACAAGCGCTGTTGGGAACTGCACAAGCTTCAGCAAGCTTCCTCCACCGGCGGTGTGCCGAGCGGCCGCCAATCGCGTGTAACATTCCGGCAATGGAGGCTGTGGTATGCTCCATGAACTGGCTCTGTATTATAGTCAGGTGAATGTGGCTGGGAAGTGTAGGTAGGGAGACATGTTTATTTCTTTGCTTTTAGTCCTACTTTCCTTTCTCCCGAGTCCCCAGACCTATTTAATTTAGACTGAGATGTTTCCCCAAGCCCAGGGCATCCTCTGAAGAGCTGTACCCATGCGGACAGCAAGACAGCTATTGACCCTTTGTGCAGCTGCGATTGTGATTCAACCTCCGTTGCTGGCAGTGAGAACTCACTAGGGACTTTCTGATGACACACTGTTAGTACTCCCTTCCCTTGCTGTTTCTATGGGATTTCTGATGGAGAGGTAAAGTTTGGTCTCCTAGAGGCTTCTTAAGAAACTAAAGTCAAAGACAGAGTATCAAATGCACAATTGCTCATCTTGCCCGATGTCCTGTCACATGCCTGAAGTCTCCACGTACTTAGGATTGACTTTGGAGCAGGAGGAGAATAAACCTGAGTCTACATAGTGAGATATTTTCTTTAAAAGGAAAACACTCTGCTGGGCATGGTGGCACACACATTTAATCCCAGCCCTTGGGAGGCAGAGGCAGGAGGATGTCTGTGACTTTGAGGCCAAACTAGTTATAAAGTTTCAGGCCAACAAGGGTCAGTGTGAGAGCCTGTCCCAAAAAACAAACAAAAACCCCAACAAATTCTGTATCTTGAGTCATAGATGTGCCGTGGACGGCTTACCATCCTCTTTTCTAGAAGATGGGGGTACAGCAGTTAACAGTGTCTGCACATCTGCACGCTTTCCAGATTGAGCAGTGAATCTCAGCAATTGCCTGGCGAGAGAACTAGGTCCCTATCAATATAACTTTACAGTTTGTTCCAGAAATGTTTTTAAATTTCTATTTTATGTGCATTGGTATTTTATCTGCATGCATGTTTGTGTGAGGGTGTTGGATCTTAGAGTTATGGGCAATTGTGAGCTGTCATGTGGGTGCTGGGAATTGAACCCAGGTCCTCCGGAAGAACAGTCAGTGCTCTAAGCCATTGAGCCATCTCTCCAGCTTCCCCCCACACACACACACACAGAAAATTCTTATTCAGTAAATCGCTTGAATATTTTCTTCAGGTGCTTCTTGAACATTTATTAGGGTGTTCTTTCCCTCAAATAAAAAAAACTTTATTATTAATAATTTATATAATAAACTAGCTCACTTTCTTGGGTCCACAGATGGTTCTCCAAGATAGATTCTCTCTCTTATCCAAGTATGACTTGCTCTTCAGTTTATGTCTCTTATCTAAGCCATTAAATCATGCATTTTTGCCATTTGACTCTCCACATTGAAAGCTCTGCTTAAAGCCACTCAGAACCAGATCTGAATTTCTTTTCATATCCACCCTTAACCCTTTTCTTGCCTGAGTGTTCCAAAGTGGTGCTTTCTTTACAATAGGCTAATGTTCAGCTCTGTTTGACTGAGGCTGCCTGCCCTGGTCCTTTGGAGGAGCTGCAAATGACAAGCACATGCAGGCTTTTATTCTTTCAGAGCGCAGCCATTGGCCTGGAGAGCCGTTAACGGTCTTCCATTCCTCTTGCTTCAGGATCGGATCACTGTTTTGTTTCTTCTAGTTTTCTCTCACAGAAAGAAAAAAGGAAAGCTAAATATGTTTCAAATAAGAGGAGCACCAAAGAAAAAAAGCAAAGTCATGCCTCCCATTGTTAAGCTCGCTCTCTCTCTCTCTCTCTCTCTCTCTCTCTCTCTCTCTCTCTCTCTCTCTCTCTCTCTCTCTCGGTTCTTTTAAGCTCATGGTAAGAAACAGTTGTGATGAGATGGAAGAGGATGAAGCATTGGAAGACCACTGCACAAGTCCTTCTAAAACTGTAAATGGCAGGCCTGGAATGGGCAACCCTAGGTCAAGAGAAAAGATGTCCCCATTAAGACAGGATATATATGAATATCTTCAGTGCTGCTGTCCCTTTTAACTCAAGCAGAAAATGACGTAGGGTGGATCAGTAGTGGAATGGATATGTATGTGTAAATCCAGCCAATCAGAGGCTTCACGACTAAGAAAATTAATGGCCTATTGCAATGGTTCTCAACCTTCCTAATGCTGCAAGGCTTTAATATAGCTCCTCTTTTTTTTGGTGACCCCAACCACAAAATTATTTTCTTTGATACTTCATAACTGTAATTTTGGTACTGTTATGAATAATAATGTAAACTTCTGTGGTTTCCGATAGTCTCAGATGACCTCTATGAAAGGGTCATACAACCCCCAAATGGGTCACTACCCACACTGCCGTATATCTGTTGCCATATATGGCAATATTCACCGATCTTACAAACAATAAAATTATCCAAACACAAACAAATACATATTATTCCATTCCTATGAGAATCTAGAAGACAGAACTAATCTATCATGGAAATAAAAAGATCAGCAAATGCCTAGGATTTGAGGTTAAAAGGGCCTGACTACAAAGGGTGAAAATAACAAGAAATTTGTATGTTGGTCTGTACCCTGGTTCCTGCCCCAGAGCTTTGAACGCACTTGCAATTTCCTGTAGACACAGATGGGCCATCTCTCCTACAGCTGGCCTTCAACCTTGATTTCTTAAAATGTCGAGAATCTTTATAATTTCATGAGAGGTGAGAGCATCTCACATGGAGTGCTCAAATCCCTTAGAATATTGTTGTGTAGCAACAAGTTTTCTTTTTCGAATGAGATGACTCTAGACAAAGTCGTGGATGGAGCAGTTCACCGGAAACAAGCCACAGTCAAAAGCCTGGAGTTTTCATTCCCCTCTCACCCACAACCACACACTTCCCAAAGAAAGGAAACAGACTGTAACCTGAGTTAGTAATCCATCATGGTATATGATGAAGTATCCATGAGGAAAAAAAATCCCATATCCATGGGTTCTGAATTGGGAAACATATCCCCTTTCAGGAGAGGCTGGCACACCCCAGCTCTGTCGGGAGAAAAGCTCTTGAGCTCATAGATCCTTCATGGCCTGCCCTGTGGATCTCTCTAAATGGCTGCTTCTCTGCATCTCATTGTGTCTCTTGTTAACAGGCCATTCTAGCAACTTAATTCCCTCAGGAAGAAGAGGTCGTGCAGACCCTGAAGCACTTCCAGTCAGGAATATTAGCAACAACATACCTCTTGGAAGAGGCTCTGAATGAAGAAAAGGGGTTGAACCCATGGAATCTGGCACTGTCTGTAGGAGGCCATGTCATAATTTAAATAAGAGAACACCCATTAGACGTATGAGAGAGTGTGTTTGGAGGGGCATCCATATGCTCCTCGTATTAGAACAATTACAACAAGTGCCATGGACAAGTGGGGTAAAGAGTTTGTTTTTGTTCCCACAGTGTCTTGTCTTTTTTATGTTTTTATTGCTGATGTAAAACACCACGACCAAGGCAACTTCTACAAGAAAGCACTTGTTTTGGGGTTCAGAGGGAGGGAGGGGAAACAGGGAGAATGGCAGTGAGGGGAGTGTAAACTTGCACAACTACTCTGGAAAGCATGTCTGGTGCTTTCTCAGACAATTGAAATAGTTCTACCTCAGGACCCAGCTATACCACTCCTAGGTACATATCCAAAAGATGCTCAAGTACACAACAAGAACATTTGCTCTACCATGTTCCTAGCAGCTTTATTTGTAATAGCCAGAACCTGAAAACAACCCAGATGCCCCTCAACTGAGGAATGGATACAGAAATTGTGATACATCTACACAATGGAATACTACTCAGCAACTAAAACCAAGGAAATCATGAAATTCGTAGGCAAATGGATGGAACTAGAAGAGATCATCCTGAGTGAGGAAACCCAGAAATAGAAAGGCAGGTATGGTATACACTCACTTATAAGCAGTTATTAGCTGTATACTATAGGATAGCCTTCTACCGAACTGAAGAAGCTAAACACTAAGGAGGATCCTAGGCAGTCTGCTTAAATCTCATTCAGAATGGCAAACAGGATAGACACCAGAAGCAGTGGAAGAGAGGGAACAGGATGGGAGCCTGCTATAGAGGGTCCTCTGAAAGGATCCACCCAGCAGAGGATCCAAGCAGATGCTGAGACTCAGGGCCAAACTTTGGGCAGAGCACAGGGAGTCTTTTGGATGAAGAGAAAGGTGGAAATAGAGGGACATGGAGGGAACAGGAGCCCCATTAGGAGACCAAAAACCCTCAAAGATCTGAGCCCAGGGGGTCCTGCAGAGACTGATGCACCAACAGAGGACCATGCCTGGAGAGAACCTAGACCCCCTGTTCAGATGTGGTTGACTGGCAGCTCAGTCTCCATGTGGATCTCTGAGTAAGGGGATCAGGGGCTTCCTCTATCATGAACTCAGTTGACTGCTCTCTGATCACTCACCCCTGATGCTGCAGCCTTGCCAGGCTGTGGAGGAAGAGGACCCAAGCAGTCCTGATGACTTAACAAGCTATGGGCAGATGGCAATAGTGGAGAACTCCCCCTTTCAGTGGACAAGGGGAAGGGGATAAAGGGGAAAAGGAGGGAGTGTGGGACTGGAGAGTTGAGGGAGGGGGCTTCAATTGGGATACAGAATGAATAAATTTTGAAAAAGAATAATAAATCAAACTGCAGCGGTGGCTGAGAAAGGAGCTGCAATTGGTGAGACGACCGTCATCAGCGGGGCTGGAGAGGTGGCTCAGTCAGTGAAGAGCTCGGCACTTCAGCATAAGGACCCGTTCCCAGTGCCCACAAAAAGCCAAGCCCGGTGGCAGGCGTTTACAAAAGCAACGCTGGGGGGTAAAGACAAACGAGTCCCTGGGACCTGGCCAGGCAGGATAACTGAATCAGTCAAAGGCCTTTCCTCAAAAATAAAAATGTGGGAACAGTGATCTAGCTCAGTGGAGAAAGGTGTTTGTAGCATAAAGCTTGCCAGTTATGAGTTCAATACTCACAACTTATGTAAAGGCAGAAGAAGAAAATTAATTTCACAAAGTTGTCTTCTGCCATCCACATGTCCTCCATGGTACACACACACACATCATGTAAACACAGACAATAATTTTTATGACAAATATGATCTACAATGATTACAGAAGACATCTGGTATCTTCCTGTGTCCTCTATATGCATGCATTTGCACACACATACATATAAAAGGGCATAGCATCAATAAAGAGAGCATTGTGCTCTGCACTTGAGTAATGGGAAAGATACCCTGAGGGCAATAACTATCCATAAAGGACCCCACATCATGAAAACGCAAGTTTATTTGAAAGGAAAGTATGTGCACCGAGGATGTCGCAGGAGTTCCCTGTTTGAAAACAACCATCTGGGCAGTCCAAAGGGCCCAGGCCACATGTCACTCGAGGAGAACACCTTGGGAGCATTATCCACAAGTGAGGGCATTTCTGCAGATGTCTGGCAGAAAAATGAACCATAAAGAGGCAAGAATGAAAACTCAGTTCAGATTGACTTTGTCAACCTGGATCAAACTTCCTAGAGAATCTGATGCCAGGTGCTTTACTGCCGGAACATTTAAATACAGTGTAATTTGAAAAAAGTTTCCTGGTATAATCAATCCCTGGTGCACAAGGAAGTGTAATTACATCAAAACTCGGCTCAGGTTACGTGTCATTTCTTCCGAGAAGATGGGGAGTAGAGAAAAGCTACCTGTAATAGCTCAAGAACCTAAAGAAGGGTCGGGTCTGGTCTCAGTCACTGAGACAGAGCAGATGTCATTTGGGCTATTACCCGCCTCTGGTCCTGGTTGTGGGAGCTTGGTATGTCCTAGCCCAACAGATAATGCAGATCACCCGGCTATTAACCACTTCTAATTTCCAGCTTTCTGGGCGGAAGTTCAGGTGTTAAGCCCATTGCTGTGTGCTTAATGTCCGTAGTTTTCCTGGAGATCTGTGGGCACAAGGACTTCGGTGCTGTGGTCCCGACACACGGGGTCCTGGTTTTTCAATCATGAAAGATGCAAGATTGAGGGGCTCATTGAATCTTGTGCTACAGTTCCAGAGAGCCGCTGAGGCGAGGAAATCTGAGGCAGAATTGAGGTTCCTCAGATGCCATTTCTTGATGCTGTAAAGCCCACATTTCAATGGAGATGTGAAGATGGTGGGGACGCAGAGGTCACAGAATGTCCTCGGAGGAACACTGCTGCCGTGGACTGGAGCCCGGCCCAAAGAGAGGCCGTCGGCTGTGCGGGCGGCAGAGCCAGAGGGCTGAGACCCATGGCTTCCGGAGTCCAGACCACGCCACCATGAGCTCTGTTTGCGTGGAACTTCAGGGTCTGGTGCTTACTTTGATGAGTTTGGGGCTTGTTTCAGTCCAGTCTTTCCTTGCTATGCCCCATTCCTCCTTTTGGCATTGGAATGCTTACTTCATGCCGTTGTGCTGGCTAGTTTTATGTCAGCTTGACACAAGCCAGGCTCATCTGGGAAGACAAAACTGCAATTGAGAAAATGCCTCCATAGGATTGGCCTGTAGGCAAGTCAGAGCATTTTGTTCTTAAGCGATGATTACGATGAGAGGGCCCAGCTTCTGGTGCCACCTGTGGGCAGGTGATCCTGGATGTTGGAAGAAAACAGGCTGAGAAAGTTACCAACAAACCAGGAAGCAACATTCCTTCATAGCCTCTGCTCGAGTTCCTGCTTCCCGGCTCCCGCCCTGACTTTCTTTCAGTAGCAGGCTGTTACCTGGAAGTATGAGAGGAAAGAAACCCTTTCCTGCCTGAGTTTCTTTTAGTCGTGGCATTTATCAGAGCAGTAGAAACGCTAACTCAGCCACTGCAACTTGGAAGCATATCATTTGTTTTTATTATTATTATTATTATTATTATTATTTTACAGGGACTCACAATTAAAAGACAGCCTTGAGTTTCAGAAGAAACTTTGCACTTTTAAACAGTGTTGATATTGTTAAAGATGATGGGACTTATGAAGTTGGACTGACTACATTTTGTATGATGAAATGGCCGTGAGCCCATGGGAGTCAGAGGCATTATGCTGGGGTTTAAATGTGAAATGTCCCCATTCAAGCGATTGAATATCTGGTGCCCAGCTTGAGGTGGGTCTTGAGATCTGATAGCCAAGTTCTAGTTGCAGCCCCTTCTCTGCTTCCTGACTGCATATGGTATGGCTCAGACCTCTGCCACTGTGCCTTCCCTCCATGATAGGTGTATCTTCTTGAGGGTAAAAATCCTTTCCCAGTTGTTTCTTTCCTGTCAGGTATTTGATCTCTGCAATGAGAAAAACAAAACAAACCACCACGAACAACAAAGCAAAGACAGAAAGTACTGAGTACTGCTCCCTGGGAATGGCTGTTCCAGCTTGAAATCGCACCCATGACTACCACAGGAGATCTTCATAGGACACCACCAGTTACCATTTTTCACAGGAACCAATGAGAGTCATTAGGCCTTCCCCTGAGATTCCCATGCCTGACTCCCGCTGCGCGTGATTCTGATTCAGGTGTGTGTGGTCTAGGATGGTACTGGAAAGTAAGCTTTCTGGAAGTTGTTATCTATGGCCAATGTGTGCCTCTGTGTGTGTGGGGGGGGATTTTCAGTCGGCTATTTGAGGATTACCCACACTCTTGTACATAACCCTCTCACCCATGTAAGACCAATGAACTTTAAAAAAAAATGATGAAATAATTTCTTTGACCTTTATTGATGCCCTCTCACTAATGCTTTACCTATGGCATTTCCAAACCAAATTTGAACTAAACTTTCCCTTTTTTAATTTTTTTGACAATTTCATGTGTGTATAATGTGTTTTGACTTTTTTTTAAATTCCCCATTCCTCTCTCATCCCTACCTTTCTGATAAAGTGCTTTTTCATTCCAACAAACTTCTCTCTGCTCTGGGTTCAGGAACAGCCACATATTGACCCTCGAACGCCAGACTAAGATTGATGGAAGTTTATTGATGCTGGACAAAGACTGAATGGTGAGGGCTATAACCTGCGCTCAGGAGCCAGACTATGATGCCAGCCTGTCTCTAATAAAGGCTTTCTAGATGAAAACCCATAACCAGGTAACAACCAGGTAACCAGGGGTAGGAAGCAGGGCTGAGGCAGCATCACGTCATTTTGACTAGCTAAACATAATTGATTTTATTCTGAATGTATTGAAAGCATTTTAAGCTGACTGGCTATGATATAGGCTGAGGGACTTTCCAGCTCCCCATCATTCCGGGAGAAAAGAACATAGCACGATGTTGCAGTCTTAATTCTAACAAAACATACATCTATCTTTAACTATAGCAGACCATGCATTTATCATCTATTGTTTTATTCTGAGCAACAAGTACTGAACTATTGACTTGTATCCTGGGCTCAGACATGTTGGAGCCAGACAACTTGAACCTAATTTCACCTTACAATCAACATGGAGACAGGGAGGCAAAATGGCTTCTGATGTGCTAAAGGCGACAGCAGGTGTTAACAGAGGAGCCGCAGTTATGCTAAGAACTAAAGTCGGTCTCAACGAGGGGCTATAGGGTTTGAGCTTAAGCAAGTTACAACTCCTATTTTCATATCTTTTTATTTGTGTGTATGAAAGAGGGGAGAAAGATGAGGGGCCAATGATTTGGTTTAATTAGAGTTGGAGCATGTGCAACTTGCCACTCAGTGGCTACAACTGAAGAAAATTACACTTCTTCCTTGGCAACCATTAAGTACCACAGCTCCCCAGGGAGGAGAGGGGACCCATGAATCCTACCCATCTCAGAATATTTAGAGATTTGTTCAGGACTTTTGCAAGTAGATCAAAGCTGTGTCATGCCCAAAGGCAGCATTTCCCAGCACTCTACATCTATGGGCTCCTGCATGCTTTCCACCCCTCTCTTCCAATGTTCCCCAAGTCAGAGGAGGTGATATGATGACTCCTTTAGGGCAGACACTCAGTAGCTGCTGGGTTTCCACATTTTGACCAGTTATTGGTCTCTGCATTAGTCAACATCCACTACAAACACCAGCTTTTCTGACCACAGCTCAGAGCAACACATATCTATGTGTATAACCATAAACATAAAGGCAGTTTGAGACCATATCCATTTAGCAGAGCAAGTAAATTATCTTTGAGGGCCTATATCCTCACCAAGTTTAGCAGGCATGGGTTCCCTCCTGTGGAGCAGACTTGAAATTCATTACAAAAGCACTGTTTCTAAGTCAGCATGATCCTCCTGTCTTTGCCACATTGCATTTCTGTCTATGCATGTGGACTAATCCTCCTTTATCAGTGGGGACATTTCAAAAATCCCAAGTAGATGCCTCAAAAACATAGCTAAAATTGATCCCTATGCATAGTCTATTCCTATACATACATGTACATGATGAAATTTAATTTATAAATCATGCACAATAAAATATTGATTATAAAATTTATTATAATTATAAAATATAGGAAAATTTCTAATGTACCATACTATTTTAACTTTTTGAGTTATTTATTTCTGTCACTTCCCATGTAGTATTTCTGGACTATGTACAACTGTGAGTAACTTTTAAAGTGAGGAAGTGAAAATGCAAATGAAGGGAGGCTGTTGTTTCAGATCTTCTCCATATTACTCAGGCTGAAAGGCCCAAATCCCAGGACTACAAGAACAATTGGGATAGACTGTCAAGAGCTAGAAGAAATACAACACAATTCTTTATAGGCCTTGAGAGAACAATTCTCAATTTCCTATGGAAAAACAAAAAACCCAGAATTGCTAAACAATCCTGTACAACAGATCATCTGGAGGTATCTCCATCCCTGATCTCAAGCTGTACTACAGAGCAACAGTAATAAAAACTGCGTGGTATTGGCATAGAATCACAATGGTGGATCAATGGAACTGAATAGAAGACCTAGAAATAAACCCACACACCTATGGATACTTGATTTTTGACAAAAAAGACAAAACCATTCAATGGAAAGAAAGATAAAATCTTCCACAAATGGTGCTAGTCTAACTGGATGTCTACATGTAGAAAAATGCAAATAGATCCATATTTATCACCCTGCACAAAACTAAAGTCCAAGTGGATCAAACAACTCAACATAAAACCAGAAACACTAAATCTGTTAGAAGGGAAAGTGGGAAAGAGCCTTGAACTCATTGGCACAGGAGACAACTTTCTGAACAGAACACCAACAGCACAGGCTCTAAAATCAACAATCAATACATGAGATCTCATGAAACTGAAAAGCTTCTGTAAAGCAAAGGACAGTGTAGTCAGAACAAAAACAACAGCCTACAGACTGGGGAGGGATCTTCAGCAACCCTATAATCTAACAGAGGGCTAATATCCAAAATACCTAAAGAACTTGAGAAATTAAACAACAACAAATCAAGTAACCCAATTAAAAATGGGGTACAGAGCTAAGCAGAGAATTCTCAATAGAGGAATATCGAAATGGCAGAGAAACACTTAAAGAAATGCTCAACCTCCTTAATCATCAGGAATATGCAAATCAAAACAACCCTGAGATTTCATCTTACACCCATCAGAATGGCTAAGATCAAAAACTCAAGTAACAACACATGCTGGAGAGAATATGGAAAAAGGGGAACCCTCCTCCATTGCTGGTGGGAATGTAAACTTGTACAACCACTTTGGAAATCAATCTGGCGCTTTCTTAGACAATTAGGAATAGTGATTCCTCAAGACCCAGCTATACCACTCCTAGGTGTATATCCAAAAGATGCTCAAGTACACAAGGACATTTGCTCAACCATGTTCATAGCAGTTTTATTTGTTATAGCCAGAACCTGGAAACAACCCAGATGACCCTCAACTGAAGAATGGATACAGAAATTGTGGTACATTTACACAATGGAATACTACTCAGCAATTAAAAACAAGGAAATCATGAAATTTGCAGGCAAATGGATGGAACTAGAAAAGATCATCCTGGGTGAGGTATCACAGAAGCAGAAAGACACACATGGTATATACTCACTTATAAGTGGATACTAGACATATAATATAGGATAATCATACTAAAATCTATACACCTAAAGAAGCTAAGAAAGGAGGACCTGGGTAAAAATGATCAATCCTCATTCAGAAAGGCAAGCGGGATGGACATCGGAAGAGGGAGAAAACAGGGAACAGGATAGGAGTCTACCACAAAGGGCCTCTGAAAGACTCTACCCAGAAGACTATCAAAGCAGATGCTGAGACTTATAGCCAAACTTTGGGCAGAGTGCAGGGAAGCTTATGAAAGAAGTGGGAGATAGAAAGACCTAGAGGGGACAGGAGCTCCACAAGGAGACCAACAGAACCAAAAATTCTGGGCCCAGGGGTCTTTTCTGAGACTGATACTCCAACTAAGGTCGATTTACGGAGATAACCTAGAACCCCTGCACAGATGGAGCCTATTGCAGCCTAGTATCCAAGTGGGTATCCTAGTAAGGGGAACAGGGACTGTCTCTGACATGAACTCAGTGGCTGGCTCTTTGAGCACCTCCCCCTGAGGGGACAGGCAGCCTTACTAGGTCACAGAGGAAGACAATGCAGCTGCTCCTGATGAGACCTGACAGAGGAGGGTCAGATGGAAGGGGTAGGAGGACCTCCCCTATCAGTGGATTTGGGGAGGAACATGGGAGATGGAGGGTCGGGTTGGGAGGAGTTGAGGGAGGGAGCCAACAGCTGGGATACGGAGTGAATAAACTGTAATTAATTAAAAAATAAATTAAAAAAAGACACCCCCCCCTCCCTGAGGAAGGGGAAGTTCACAGGGGAGAAATACTAGCTGAGTGTCAGAGGCTAAGCATCTGGGTGTGGCTCACAGGGCCTTGCTGGGAGCTGTCACAGGGCCACTTCCAGGGCCCTGCTGATGTACTGAATCAGCTCCATCAAAACCCCTCCTCTCCCTCCAGGTGTTTTTAGTTAAACTACAGAACAGTGACAGCACGATCTGGGCATGCGTGCCCGGGACCCCAAGGATCAGCTCGCTCAGAGGGTGGGCAGGAGGCAGGTTTTCTAGGAAGCATGGGTTTACCCCAGATCCCCTCTACACATGAGAGAATGTCAGTGGTCCTCCACACAGCCACTGCCTGCATGCTCCACTTTCATTGTCCCCTGTGCTGGCAAGATCCTTAGTAAAAGAAAGGCATGTTTCTACTGGGACTGCAGGGCTACGGTTACACATGAGACAGCATTCTCTTTGTGTTGTTCACTTTTTTTTTTCTGAGCTAATTTAAAATACTAAGTTTTCAAATCCTATCCAAGGGAGCAAGTGAAAAGATGAATTTTGATGGACACTTTTCAGATCAATTTGATTTGATTAAATATAAAAAGTGGTAGAAAATTCAGCGTTATCAAATAGACACTTTATCTCTCACTTTTGTATTATTTTCTGCTATGGGTTTTTCCATTGTCTATGTCTTTTAACAGTCATCTCAATGCCAAATCTTCAGAATTTTCTAATTATTCTAGTGAGATCTTACATCTATCTTTACTCAATAAATAAAAATTAACTTAATCCCTATTCAGTGCTAAACATTATTTTAGACAGAGGTAGAACCAACACAGAGGAGGCTCTAGCATCACCAAATTTACAATATGAATGACAGAAAATGGAACGGCTAATTAAAAAATGTCAGACTTTAGGTGATGGGTGATGCAATAAAAAATTAAACAAGACAATGAAACAGAGGAAGTATAACGTGTGGGACAGATTTTGGTTATTGTGTTCTGAAGTCTGTTCAGTGATGGGGCTGGGTGAGCAAAGGCCTGAGCGGTTGAAATGTGGTGGGAGCATCAGTCTAAGTAGATGGAATGAGTAGTGACAACAACCAGCAATGAGCTTACTGTGTGGAGGAACACAGAGCAGGGAAAAACATGAGGGGGATGGAAAGTCGTGGGGTACCAAGATATGAAGAACACTGCAATGCTTTGATTGAGGAAAACCATGGGAAGCTGTTCATTACAAAAGAAATGTGATGATATTCATATCTTAAAAGATCTTTGTGCCTAGTGGTTAGGACATGGAGACCAGGTAGAGGGCAAGTCTGGGAAGCACAGGATAATGCATTATAGTAAAACAACACCGGTTGATATGTTGATACTAAGCATTAGACTAGACATCCATAAAAGGATGTGAAAGGATTCAAGACAACGAGGAAGTTCAGTGAGAGCATACATTTACATGGTGAATTCTGGGTTAAGAGGAACATAGGGAGAAGGGTTTGAACACAGTGACTAGAGAAGGATTTGTTGGTTGTCCCTGTGGCATATCTCAAGGTAGCCTAGATTTAGGTGCAGGTTCCAGCCCTGGCTGGAGATTTGGGAGGCACAACATTTTAACCATCAGGCTCAGAAAGATCATCTCTAGTGATGAGAGAGCTGAAAGCCATGCCCAGAGACTCCCGAAGTTCAGGAGCAAGGTACAGAAAACAGATTGGTTCAAGGACACTGACCAGGAACCTAAGGAGGTGTGCAGAAAACAAGAAGCAGGAAGTGTGCAGGAATCCAAGCAAACAAAGTCTGTGATCCTGTGTCTTTATTATTTCCTGTCAGGACTCCTACTTCTTCTCTATAAACATTTCTTTAAGCAGTGTTGGCACTACCTCACCTCAACATTGTATCACTCCCAGACCTACTGAAAAGATATTTACTCTGCATTTGGACTATCTTCCCAGACGTCTATGGGGATGACACTCCCTCCCAACTTGTCCAGGGAAAGGTCAGCCAAAATCAAATCTTCCCTGTATAAAGGATTTATTTTTCTGGCCTTTCTAAAATAAAATGTTTTCACTGTTTCATTCACCCAGCATTGATTCCTCTGTACTAAGAACAACGTACGTTTAGGGAGATGTGCTCCAGAAAGATGGGTGGATTACAAAGAGCAGACTTCCAGGTGTGCACTGAACAGCATTTCCTGTTCTTCTTGCATCTTAGCATTGCTCTTAAAATCAAGAAGGGTTTGCCTTCTTGGGTATGCACCCAAATGTAATTCAGATCAGCTTTGAAAAACACTGAGCAACTAGAACACCATTTGTAGGAACAGGAGGACTAAATGTTACCACCCCCAGCTCTTGTTAAGCCTTGGGAGTTGTAGCTAATCAGTTAGTAACACTGAAAGACCCTTTTATGGAGGCGTCCCCACAATCAATGAACTCATTTTATGTAAATATTTAGCCAGGCAATAAAGTGGACAGCCTATATTCCTCAACAGCAGCCTCAAAAGGCCCTCCCGATTTATATACACAGCATTTTGGTAGAGCAATACATTTTACATGCATGACATGGTCAGCGATAAATATACCAGGGTAGGTCAAGCCCTGTTTGGTGCTTTGCTTTAAACTGTCTTGGGATTTGTGTGTTTCTTTAATCAGTTGGATGATTTAGATAAACAACATGTATTAGTCTCTGGAAGTATAACATGCCTTGAACTTTTTCCAGATATTCATTCCCATTCATCATCATAATAGTTGTTCCCCCTTGGCCATCATTAAGATTAGAAATGTCCTTGAACCATTTAATGATATTCCAGAAGACTGGACAGACTTTCCATGCCTTGATGAATTGCGATCATTCAGCTTAGACCAATGAAACTGGATATCCTTTAATGTGCCTGATGGCTGTAAGGAGTTTGGGGGAAACATCGCTGCCTCAAAATGGCTTCACAGAACAACTCTCCACTGGAGGAGCATGTGTGCCCTATGTCAAAACTGGTGTGTTAGTATCTGATCTGAGAGCTAACTGCAATGGGTACTTTTTGTTCATAACACTAAATATGGTTTTGTCTAGTCATTAAGTAACTCATTAGAATCCTTATGATTTTTTTTAACTCTACTTAGATGTCAAAGAATGAGTGAGATAACCCAGAACCAGAAAGACATGCATGGTATACACTCACTTATAAGCGGATATTAGCCATATGATACAGGATAACGACTCTACAATCCACAGATCTAAAGAAGTTAAATAATAACTCATTCAGAAGGACAAATAGAATAGACACTGGAAGTGGTTGAAGAGGGAGAACAGGACAGGAGCCTACCAAAAATGTCCTCTGAAAGACTCCACCCAGCAAGGTATCAAAGCAGATGCTGAGACACACAGCCAAACTTTGGGCAGAGTGCAGGGAGTCTTGTGGAAAGTCAATTTGAGGGGAATTTCATTCTTTTTTTGTTTTGGAGTGTGTGTGTGATCATTTTCTTTCTTTTTTATTTTGTACAAAGTATTTCCTTATATCCCAAAGGATATATCCCGTGTCTTCTTTGGGTCCTCCTCCTTATAGAAAGACCCAGAATGTACAGGAGCTAGATCTACAAGGAGACCAACAAAGCCAACTTATCTGGGCCCTGTGAAGACTGATGTACCAATCAAAGACCATGCATGGAGAGGACCTAGAGCCCCGCTCAGATGTAGCCCATGGCAGCTCAGTCTCCATGTGGGTTTCCTAGTAAGGGGAGCAGGACCTGTTTCTGACATGGACTCTGATGCCTGTTCTTTAATCACTAGCCCCTGGTGGGGAGGCCTTGCCAGGCCACAGAGGAAGAGGATCCAGATAGACTTGATGAGACTTGATAGGCTTGGGTCAGATGGTAGGGAAGGAGGACCTCCTCATTTCTGTGGACTAGGAAAGGGGGTGGGGGGAAACAGAGAGGGAGCATGAGACCCAGAGGAGAGGAGGGAGGGGCTACAATTGGGATATAAAGTAAATACATTACACAAAACTTAAAAAGAAAACATAATGATCATATACCACACACCCAGAAACAAAAAGAGAATGAAATTCCCCCCAAACTGACTTTTAAATGGTCACTCAAGCATGGAGTAAGCTCTTCACCAAATAGAGAGGAAAGCATTTAAAAACTCTAAGCTTTCGCTTGCATTCCAGCTACCTTGGAGTAAAGAAAAACTTTGTGCAGCTCCATGCGTCTTCAAGTGGGTACTGTGGGAACGGCAACTCTCACATGTCTGTAACACAGGCAAACACACGTGGCATTCAGTCTCCCAAATATCCTAAGCCCACAGACTCTGAACCATTGCCACTGCTCTCTTTTAGAACTGATGATACTAGCAATGTACTTAAATAATCTTTAAGGCAAGCATATAGCGCAGCGGCAGAGTGCTTACCTGGTGTGAATATAGACCTGGGCTCAATTACCAGTACCATCAAAATTGCTTTAATATAATCTTTTGAAATATTTCTAAAAATCAGTGTCTCTGTGTGTGCACATACACCTGCAGTGACCAGACAAGGCCATCAGCTCTTCCGGAGCTGGAGTTGCCAGTGCTTGTGTGCTGCCTGACCCATGTGCTGAGAACTAACTCAGGTCTTCTGGCTGAGCAGTAAGTGCTCATGAGTCCAGTCCTTATAAATGTATTACTGAGGTTCCAGTGTCAGGAACAGAGATTTGGGTACATGCATGCATGTATGTATGTGTACCAAATATGTATATATATGCAAACATATATTCTATACACACATACCTGTGGTGAGAGACAGAGACACTGAAACTAAGCACATGGTAACTGGAGCCAAAAACTACTTTACAATTCTGGCTATACCACTAGCAGTGTGATCAAGTTTCTTACAGCAGTATCCATTTTCTCCCCTTTTGTCAGATATTTGTTCAGCATGTATAATGAGCCAAATGGTATTCTTGGATTATAGGAGGGAGAAAACAAATAACAGATAAGGGGATTTTAGACAATTGCAGGTCCGGTTTACTATCTTTTCCCTCCTCCCAGAACAGTTCTATGGGAGGAGGTCACGTGAGGTACAATCCTGGGAGCCATGAACTGATGGTGTCAGAAATGTCACCAGAGGAGGACTCGGATGCTCCTCAGGCAGAAACACAGATAAGCATCCTTGGGAATGGATTTCTAGCAGTGTGGAAGCAGTGGCAATCAGGACTTCGGGGGACTGCCAGTGAGTGATACAGAGCAAAGCAGAAGCCCACAGCCCTTCCCATGCTCTACCAGCCCTTCCCCAACCCCATGTCCCAGCGTTTCCCAGCAGTGCATCAGGAGCTCCTCATTAAATGGCTGGGATCTAACCCCAAGTTTCCTAAGCTACAGTTTATATATGCCTGCATGTTTGTAGATATAGCCTTCATATTTCAGAAATGATGAAAATTATACATTTGAAAAATAATGTTCACAGTTCAAGTAGAACAGAGACCAGCCTCCCTGAGCATGAGGGGATTCTTCAGTGAGCTCCCTTCACACCTGAGCTCAAGGTTTTGACTAGTAAACCTGTAAGTACTGCTATACTTACATCATTTAATTTCTTTTTATTTGTACATTTTAATTCCTCTATCCTTCCTTTACTGTTTTTCTTCTCCACTTCCAACCTACAGTTTCTCGAGCTTTAGCATAGTGCTTTCTGCACAGCAAATTTGAACGAGTTTCAGTAGCTACTTCTTTATTTTTTTCTCTTGTCACAGCTCCTGTTCTGCATGTGGCCCTACATGTCCTATGTTTCCAGTTCCCTGTTTCGCTGCACGACCTTCCTTAGCATATCAGTCTGTCCAGTGCACATGCTGTCCCAAATGCTCTCGCAGGGAATTCCACCTTTTCATCTTGGAATCTGAAGGGTAAGATGCCAGCAACCTGCCCTACTGCTGAGACACAATAGGAGTGACATGGCATTGCTTAGTCTTTTTTTCCTTCTTCTTCTGAGAACTATCTGCTCAGATCCATAGCCCATCTTTTTACGTGGATCATTTTAAGTTCTACATTCTTGGTATCAACCCTGTCAGGTGTGTAGCTGGCAAAGGTTCTCTCCCATTCTGTAGCTTCCACTTCACCTGGTTGCTTGGTTGTTTCTTCAGCTGTGTAGAAACTTTTTAGTTTTATGACGTCCCACCTGCCAATTGTTGGCCTTAATTCTTGGGCAAATAGAGTCTAATTCAGAAAGACCTTTCCTACACCTATACCTTGTATGGCTGCTGTCGATGTTTTCTAGTACTTTCGGTGATTCAGGTTGCACACTTAGCTCCTTGATCCACTTGGAGTTGGTGTTTGTGCAAGGTGATAGGTACAGATCTAATTTCATTCTTCCACACGGGGACATCCAGTTTTCCCATCACAAGTTGTTGAAGATGCTTTCTTTTCTCCAGAGTATGGATTTGTCAAACATTAAATGGCTGAAGCTATGAGTACACATGTGGGTTTTCAATTTCATTCCATTGGTCACATCTGTTTCTGTGCTGTGTCATACTGTTTTTATTTCTATGGCTCTGTAATATATCTTTTGATCTGGAATGGTAATTCCTCCAGCATTTTGGTTTTTAAATTCAAGACTGTTTTGGGTATCTGGGATCTTTTGTGGTTCCATGTGAATTTTAGGATTTTATTTTCTATTTCTGTGAAAAAATGGGATATCGATTCTGATTGGGGTTGCACTGGATTTGTAAATCACTTTTGGTAGAATGATTGTTTTCACAGCAGTAGACTTGACAGAAAATGGCCAGCTTGCAGGACTGGCAGTCTGGACTTTACAGACATTTGCCACCAAACAAATTCCAGAGCAGAAAGTTGCCCTTTAGATATTCCTTTCTCTCTTGAAGTTTCAGATTTAAGATGACAAAATCATCACAAAGGAAAAATTGGTCATTTTTACAGTATTAGTTCTACCAGCACATGAATGTGAGAGATATTTCAGTTTTCTAGTGTTTTCCCTCTGTCTCTTTCTTTTGTTGTATAAAGTTTTCATTGTAAAAGTCCTTTAACTCCTTGGTTTGGTTTATGCCTACATATTTCATTTTCTTTGAGGCTATTGTGAATGGAAGTATGTCCATTTCTGTGTTTGTGGTTGGTATATAGAACTACTAATTTTTACAAGTTTTACTAAATTTTACAAGTTTCTGTATCCTTCCACACTGCTGCATTAAAAAAATAATTTCCATATTTTTCTAGTAGAATTTTGGGAATCTCTAATGTATAATATCATGTCGATTGTGAGTAGGGATAGTTTGAACTTTTTTATTCCTGTTTGTAGTCTTTTAATTTCTTTCTCTCACTTTATTGCTCCAGCTAGTGCATTGAGCACATGATTGAAAGAGTGGGGTCAGTGGACATCCCTGTCTCCTTCCTGACCTTACAGGGGTTTGCTTCATTGTCCTTAGCAACAACAGAAGGGCAAATCACAATTAACTCTGAGATTTCCTCTTACCCAGTCAGAATGATAAAGACAACAAGGACAGCAAATGCTTGGGGGCAGGGAAGGGGAAAGGAGAGCCCTCAGTCACTTTTGGTAAGGCTGCAGGCCACTACAGTCACTGTGGATATCAGTATGCTTTTTCAAAAACTAAAATTAGACCTACCGTATGACTCAGCTATACCATTCGTTGGCATAAGCCCAAGAACTTGCTTGACACCTAACTCCACAGGTACTTGCTCAATAGCTCTATTCACACTACTTAGGGAATGGAAACAGCCTAAATGCCCTTCAACTTATGGATGAATAATAGGAACATAGGGCATGTACATGATGGAATACTAGTCAGCTGTAGAGAAAAATGAAATCCTGAACTTTGTGGGTAAATGGATGGACCTAGAGAAGATCATATTGAGTGAGGTTACCCAGATCCAGAAAGTCAAATGCCACATGCTCTCTCACCAGAGTTCCTAGTTCCAAATATTCTGATGTGAGTACATAGACTGCAGTGACTACAGAAACCAGGAAAGTAAAAAAAAAAAAAAAATCATTGCCAGGGTTGGGAGCAATAGAGGATTAGCATAGTGTAAGTGATCTGATTGGGAAGTATGGTCTCTAGCTAGAAAGAGGAAAGAGAATTGCAGGAGGAAGGAAGGTAAGCTAACACTACGGATGTCTGAAAAGTCACAAGGAATCATACTATTAAAAAAATCTCTAAAATTACCTGTGAGTGCAAGTCAGTGTATAGACATATATAATTTAAAAGAAACTTTCCCATCTGTACTCTCTCCAAGTGTCAAAGACCACCTAACAAGGAAGCCCTGTTACCGTGGTGTCATATACCCAGAATAAATTGTCCTTGACACTATGAACAATACTCTGCTAAGCTTGCAGACAGGAGCCTCTCAGAGTTGTCCTCTGAGAGGCTCTACCCAGAAGTGCTTCAAAACAGACCCTGAGACTCACAGCCAAACATTGGGTGTTGCATAGGGAGTCTTGTGGAATAGTGGAAGGAAAGAGAAAAGGACCCAGAAGTGACAGGAGCTCCACAGGAAGACCAACAGAGCCAACTAACCAGGGCCCAGGGGTCTTGCTGAGACTGAAGCATCAACCAAGAACCATGCATGAACTGGACCTAGGCCCCCTACACAGATGTAGCATATGGGCAGCTTAGGCCTCATGTGAGTCCTCTAGTAAGGGAAGGGGGACTGCATGGGACAAATACTCACTTGCCAGCTTCTTGGTCACTTCCCCCTTGGGAGGACTGACCTGCCAGGCCTCAGGGGAACAGGACTCACTCAATCCTGATACAACTTGAAGAATCCGGGTGGGTGGGAAGGGGAGCACCCCTTTTCTGAGAAATGGGGGTGGGGGAGCTGGGAGGAAAGGAGGGCTGAGCTACAACAGGATATAAAATGAATTTAAAAAATCGTGTATCAAGCTAAGGTGGAAATTGGTGAGGAAAGTGGGGCCATGGTGCAATGGCACAGACTCCAGCTGTTCTCAGCCAGACCTGGCTCTTGAATACTGTTTCTTCATTTGTTGTCACTTGTGTGCACAGTGTGAGGTATAGTTCATGTTTCCCACTTGTGCAACTAATTACCTCAGAAACACTTGCTACAAAGACCCTCTTTTCCCTCTACTGCTTTGTTCTTCTGTATTTGTTGAAAGTCAATTGATCATACACTTGTAGATTCTGTTTCTGGACCCTATGCTCCTTTAGATTGTTCTTTTTCTGAATGTTTGTGTCAATACCAAGATGCAGTCTTGATAAGTATTCTTTATAGTAAGTGTTGACATTTTGTGGTGCCTGTCACTATTGTTCTGGTCATAGAGGTCTTGGCTACTACCAGCCTTTATATCTTCATATACATTTTAGAATAACGTGTCAGTTTTCACAAACACTAACATCTGGTAAGGATTCTGGTTTGGCAGCCATTCAGAGGATGAGAAAACAGATACAAGAGCAAAAGACCTTCTGGAGAGACCAATCAATCAACCCCATTGCTGAGTTTGTCCCCATCCCTTCTCCACCCCCATTCCCCACATCCTTAAGAATTTTTAACATCTTGTAAAAAATACTAACATTTTTCTTTTTCCAGTATTAAAGATCAAACCAGGGCCCTTGAACATGCTGGGACAGTGCCCTGCTCAGCCACTGAGCTTCATCTTCCAAGTCCACTTTTCTTCCTATTTCCTTCAAGATTATATAAAAATTTCAAAACACAGTCTTTTCCCCTATTCTTATCTTGAAGACTGCATGATGCGCCCACTAACCTTTATTTTGCTTTTTGTAATTAATATAGTCCCAAAATTATTTTCATTAAAACAGAGAAAAAAACCCACACCTTCCTTTTTAACACGATAGATTTCCTTCAATAATCTATCAGGAATATGCCACAACAAATGTCCTTGCACATACATCACTTTTGTACGTGGTGGGTGCAGCTGTAAGCGCCATACAGTTGTGTTGCTATAAAGAAGTAAATTGATATCATCTTGATAAATACTGACAAACTGCTCTGTCCCCACAGACAAGAGACAGTGGGTATGGAGAAAAGGGAGGATGGAGAGGGGCACTCTGAGATTTCTACCTTTTACTAGAAATGTTTGAGAATTAATTTCAATAAGTCTACCAAGGTTTTAGAAAAGATAGGGCATCTCAGAGTAGGTCATATGAGGTATGAAGAAAGCTGAATGACATGATTTTCTCTGGAAGATTCTGTTGTACTGTAGTCTGGCCCTTCCCCATACAATAAAGGAAGGTTAGGTCCTAAGGATCTCAGATCTAACTCTGCACCCTTAATCTGACAGGTGTGGAAGGTGCAACCCCAAGAATATAAGAGGCATGTTTAAGTCCACGTGGGAGCATAGTTTGCACACCCATTAACAGTCCTTGGTACCTTCCCATCAGGTCTACTGATCTGTATCTGGAAGGCAGGAGGCAACCCTCAAAGATGCCCTCACTCTGAACATGCTGTGTACTGGTGAAAGGACTTTGCAGATGTAGGCGGCATTGAGTATGGGTCTTGTGGGAGGGAAATTCTCTTGGCTTATCTCTGTGGGCTCATAAGAGTGGATAACTCTTTCCAGCTATAGTCAGAAGAGGTACATGCCAAAGATGAGGCAAAAGGCAGGTAAGAGATCTGAAGCACAAAGGGATTCTATTCAGTTGAGAACATTTTGAAGACAGCCAGTGCCCATGAGTGGGTGAAAGCTGAAAGCAACCCTCAGCCAACAGAGAAAAAGGAAATGGCGATTTCTGTTATAATCTCATGCATCAGAATTCTTCCACCAGTATGAATGCACTGGAAACAAATCACCGCTGGTACTTCCTAAAAGAAATGCAGACATATCACTTTTGACCATGGAATTGTATAATGAAACCATCTAGAGTGACCGAACTTATTTGCTGACATGTTCTTAGCTGCTGGATTTGTAGCAACTGATGGCTGCAAAAGACAACTGATACATATCACCACACTGTTTCTTCCATGTCACCTTAAGGAACCTTATAGTAAAGCACTTACTGAGGACCTACTTGGTGTTAGGCACTCAGGGCATGTAAGCATTCCAGAATTAGCATAAATAACACAAGCATCCATTTTCAGGATGAATGTTTGCAAAGGGAGACACACAAACAAGACATGCTTGTTAGTGCTTTATGATAGGCTAGAGAGGCGTGATAGAGAGTGCTGGAAGGAGGGTGGTGAGGGATGCGGCCAGGGATGATCACTGAAGGCCACTGTGATAACCAATCTCAATTGTCAATGTGATCAGATTTAAAATCACAAGGAAAATACACTCTAGGTTTGACTGAGTGGCTTGGGGACCTGGGCTGAGTAAAGCAAGCCCCACATAAGCAGTCATATGGCTCTGCTTCTTGACTGGATACAATGAGACCAGACAACTCATGTTCCTATCACCATGCCTCCCCCTTCCTCACCACAATGGACTTTAGCTTCTCAAACTGTAAGCAAAAATAAACTCTCAGTTACTTCTCTTGCTGTGTGTTGTGCCACACGTTGTCTGAGGAGACATGACACAGACACTTACTACAGATAGGGAAATAACAGAGTGAAGTAAAGATGTTCGACTTGATGAACAAGGAAGTTTACTGGAGTTACTGGATTGTGTCTGAGTGGCTACTCAGAGGCAGCTGCAGCACCGAATACCTTCTTCAGCACAGAGGACTACCCATGCAAGACAGAACCCTACCTCTTGCTCAACAGTCAGGTGGCTGGGCAGGTAGGAATCTCATCTCAGCAGTCCATACTGCTCTGTACAACCTTTGGGAAGAAAGGGTCTTGTGAATTTGATCAGTTTCAAAGACTTCCTGAGAACTGTGAGTTGTATGCTTCCTGAGTCTTAACAGCCTCGTTTTAGAACCTTCCAAGTCTTAAACAGGCTTCCCTCCAATATGGAACATTTCAATTTAGAGGTAATTGCTACATAACACTGTGATTAAAATGCCTGGACAAAACCAACTTCAGGGAGCAAAGATTAATTCTGGCTCACAGTCACGGGATGTGACGGTGGCATGATCTCCAGGGCACTGGCCATACTGCATTCAGGAAGCAGACACTGACAGCTGTTATTGCCCACCTCACGTTCTCCTTCTTATTCAGTCCAGGACCTCTATCCAAAAGAGAGTCTCATAGTTAAGGGGATCTTCCTACCTGTAGTCTAGGTAGCTGCTCCACAGGCTAACCTAACATGGATAATCTCTAAAAAGGAAGTGCAGAGGTCAATGTACTTCTAGACCCTGCCAAGTTGACAGTCAATATGAGTATCACACCCTTGCTCCCTGAAGTTGCTTCTTCTCAAGTACTTTATAACAGAATGAGAAAAGTAACACATACAGTGATATTCAGCAAAGACTTGACAGAGATGCAGAAGCAGCCCATGTGGAGTCATCTGCAACTTTATTGTAACCTTAGCATACTGGGAGCTAAGGCAGGAAGATCACAAGTTTGGGGTCAGCCTAGGCTACTGTAGAAAGACCCTGACTCAAAAGTAAGTATTTTCTAAGTAGAGTACATGTAATGATTCTGACATGCTGCAAGGAACAGCAAGAAGGCCAGGAACAGAAGGAAACCCATCATAGAACAAGGAGAAGCAAATCCCAGGATTTTGAAGGCCTACAGAGAGAAAGTACAATGAAAATTCTGAACAAAGGTGCACCATAATCTTACGGCTTTGTGCTCCAGCAGACATGTGACTGTGGAGAAAGAACGGCAGCAGGCGGCTAGCGAGCAGCCCACTGCAATTGCCCTGGCAAACAGACGCTCTTGACCGCTCTCCATAGAGATGGCATGTGGCTGCACTCAGGATGCACTTTAAAGAGGAACCAGTGTGGCTCACTGGTGGACTGACTGTGCAACAGGAAAGAAGGTAAACTCAGCTTCTGCTATTAATGCCCTTCTCTAGTCCCTTTCTTCTGAACGTGGGCTGTCCCAGGAAACTTGTGATGCAGGGCCAGTCAGTACGCACACCTTGGTCTTAAGTAACTTCTACTTTTGTGCTCTTGGAAGCCTTGTGATGCCATCTTTCAAGCAGGTGGCATGTACAGATTACAAAGAGAATCCTGACCATGGAGGAAGAGTCAAACACCAGTATGCCAGATGACTCCAGCCTCTTGGTCACCCTCTAACCGACTATCGCACGTCAGGGACTGTCAGCAAGAACAGCAGAAAATACACGGAGGGAAGCTGAGCCCAGTTATGGAACTGGGAGCAAATAGTTTAAAGCTGGCTTTTAAAGTCTATGGTGACTTACTCTGCATGGGTCCAACAACTAGGCGATGCAGGAGTTTCAGCCCGAGCACTCAGAGGATGGAGTTAGCATCAACGAGACAGGAAGGCATGTTCAGTAAGTTTGGAAGAAACTGAAATCTTAAACTTCTACATGAGATGGGTGAATGCCAAGTTTTTCTTAATAAATCCTCTATCTCTTAAGTACTGATGGTTTTCCCAAGGTTTAAAGAGGCAACTTGAAGAGTTAGTATTTGGATGCTGTTATAACAACAGAAGGTAAGGCTTTTTTAAGTTTTTCTCCTTCCAGCTTCTGAGGTTGTTAATCAGAAAAACCCATATGGCTGCATATGGCAAGGAATCTCCTGCCTGCCCCTGGTTTTGCCTGCTGTGGTTTGAGGGCTTTGGTAACAGCATCATGTGAAGCAGAAACCACTGAGCTCACATTCCCTCCACACTTTCCACAATGAGTCCTGGTAAGCCCCCCAGGGCTTGGCTGATTGGCATCTGAAGCTGAGTGGGCTCCTTGGAGAGAAGCCCAAAGCTAGATTCAATTCTTCCTCTGGACAGCAGCTTGTGGGAAAAGAAAAGATACATCGTCAGTCTGGTCAGCCTATGGGTCTCTCTGATACACATCTGGGCTCATATCTCACAGACCTGAACCCAAACTACGTTGAGGCAAGGCTGTGCATTACTTAGGAACTCTTCATGTCACAGAACAAATGTGAATTTAAAAGGAATAATGTTACATTGCCAATCTACCATTCATTCCTACTAATAGCCCATGACACCCACCTAACCAGGCTTTCCCACTGGTCAACAGAATTCTTGAAATGACTTTTATATGATCATAATGAAGCAGCATTCATGGCATAGGACTCTGCAATCAGTTTGGGCTCTAAGGTTCCTTAAAGTAATAATGCTCCTTTGGGTAAACTTTCCTCCAACTTCTGCTGATACAGTCCTAGGTCTGTCCTGAGATGTGCACACACCTTGAGGAAGTCCTGGGTGAGCTGCTCTTCCGAGTCACACACCCACCATCTCCTTAGACATGTCCCCATGTCAGCAGTACAGGGCCTGCCAACTGACTCAAATGTAGATCCTCAACTTTGATGGCACACCTGGAGTTGTTTTGGAGACGTGCTAATTTCCTGATACCTATGGCCTGTTGCTTCTAGAGACAGGGCAAACATCTATGCTTCCCAGAAATAGCCTCTGGCACCAAGGTGTTGATATGCACCTCTAGGTGTTCAGGGCACACCAAAAATCAGCAGAAAGACAAAGACAATGAATGGTCTCTCTGGGATCTCTCATCTGGGCTGAGCATGCCCGAGTTTCATGCTCTGTGCCTCTGCAATTTGTGGATCTGTGTAGCTCATCATGTACTGCAAACAGAAGCTTCTCTGAAGAGGACTGAGTTGTATTAATCTACGAGGATAAAACCGAAAGTCATCAGGAGTCAGTGACTATTATACGTGCTTAGCTGTGGGGTGTTGGTAAAACACACACTTTTAAAATTAAAAAAAAAAACTAGCAGAAAAATTCAAGAACATATCAAAAAATTATCTATTGTGATCAAGTCAGCTTCATTCCAGAGATGCAGGGATGGTTCAACATTTGTAAACTAATGACTGATCTACTGTACAGACCTTTATAGCTGCAGAGAAGGTCTTCAACAAATCCAACATTCATTTTTAACAGAAGTTTTGGAGAAAACAGGAATGCAAAGGACATATCCCAACATACTAAAAGCAATTTAAAGGAACTCCTCATCCTAATAGAGAAAAAAGCATATCCACTAAAATTAGGAACAAAACAAGGATGACCTTCCCCTTCATCCACTGTGTCAAAAGAACAGTCACGTCAATAGGGACTATGAGCAGGCCCAGGAGATGTTCTATATCTATAAACCAAACCAGACAATTTGCTCCGAAAAAGAATTAAAAAAAAAAAAGGAAATTAACAGTTGGGACTCATTTATGCATACTGCAGATAAAATCCCACCAGGCACAGAGGAAGGTATCCCAGGTCAAGATCAAGCTTAGAAATAGAGATGTAAGAAGGAATGGGATCTGCCACAGGCAGACCCGCGGAGGAGACAAGCAAGCATGACAAAGTCACATGGTCACCAATGTTCTGGACAGCACAGCGCACCTCTTGACTGAGGAAAACCCACAGCCGGCTCCTACCAAGCCCTGCAGATGAAACGCCTTTAGACTGAGGGCACAGTTACAGTTATGTCCTCACGGACCCCAGACTAGGTTTTATTGTACCAGGAGAGTAATGCATCTAACTCTTGGCTCCTGAGAAGACTGAATATAGGCATGTGTCAAGGTCATCCACATCCAAAGTGGACTTCTTAAAAACACTGTGAAAGCCTGGGTGATGTGAGTTGAAGAACAATTGTCTTCTTATCTGCTTCTACCTTTCCTACTTTTGTATAACGACTATTTTACATTTGTTGATATCTGTTGAGTTCAGTACCTTAAACTGAACATGACTGTACAATGGCAGAATTTGAAAACACACTCTATTTTTTGCCTTCCTGATTCTGTATAGCAGTGTCTCTGCTCCAAATGCTACAGTATCTGTACAAAGAAGTACTTAGATTCCTGGAGAACAGTCTTGACAGACTGTTTATCAAGGACAGAGGGAATGGTGTTCTATTTTGCTATGCAATTTTTAAACTCTTCATAGAAGGAGTCTTAAGCAAATTCAGACTTTTAAATACGACTAGAATAAGTCAGGAGGAGATGAAAGAACTGGCATTCTTGGTGAAATAGGACAGATGATTTTCAGACTCCAAATGTCTTGATAGTTTTATGTGATCCAGTCCAGCTCAAAAAAAAACAAAAAACAAAAAACAAAAACAAAAACAAAAAAAAACACCACTCTGCCACCAGGTAACAGGTCTTGAAAGCTTTTGAAACCAAAGGCTCACCAGCAGTCAGTCCATCTCTTAGGTTCTCAGCCTCATTAAGAATGAGAAACAGATACTATGGCACCATCCTGTCTACGAGAACATAGCGAGACAAATGTTAATTGCCTGTACACGGAATATAAATCAGCAACTCTCAAATCATTCATATTTACACCCTCTTCATTTTGGTTGTCTTTCCTTTATAATTTGGCCATACATCCATGTCAAGTATATAATTTCATCTGAGGCTTTATCAGTTACTGCCCGGAGCCATGATTATATGTTGCAGGGAGACTTCCTCCCCTTGAGCAAGTCTATCTTTAGTATCTTCTTGATAACTACTTCTTACATTGAAAAAAATTTAAAAGGAAAGTCTGGGTTTTCTTATGTGGCTCCAGAATCCCTAAATATAACATTTAGAGCAATTTATCAACCACCACACTGAGCTTTCAGCCGCCACTACAACTTTTTAAAGCGAAGTGTTCCTGCTGGCTCCCTTTGTAATTTTTATCAAGTTGCAATGGAAATTGTAGGTGTTTCTATATTGAGACTTCAATCACTTTAGGTTCACCGTCCATCTTGCTAGTGCTAGCTATATCTTCATGAAGCTAGGCTAGCAAGACGGGGAATGGTATAATTTTGGAAGACGTTTTCTGCCATGAAAATGACACAGTTCACCAGTCTAGGATTCAAAAGATCAGTCTGAGACAAGCAGCCATACACTATATGCAGTAATATGCTTCTTTTATTTTATACCTTTATCTTAAAAATATATTTAAACAAGAAACAAAGATAATATTGAATTTTCCCATAAACTTTGATTTCTTATTTACAGTGTTACATTGTAAATAACATTCCATTATACACAAATTAAAACTGTGCATTACTGAACACTCTCTTTACATAGTCTTTCATAATACAGTACATACGGCGCAAAGCTATACAAATACTTAAGCTTCAAATACCTCAGAGAAGAAGCACAAACTTTATCAATAAGACTATTACTTTAAAAAGTTTTGACTTTAATTCTCTGCTAGACTGTTTCACTGAAACCATTCTTTGTTCAAGGAAAAATGCCCTGTATGAGGGTTAAGAAAAAAAAAAACAGTTTAAGTTACCAAACCATCCACTTAAACTGACACAATATTACTGATTACTGTTATTAAATGAACCACAATCAAGGTCAAGTCACTTCAACAGGCAGATTCACTCTTCAGTTCAGACACATTGTATCAACCATGGTTGGTACCTCTTTATGAAATAAAAGTTTTCTACAACTTTAGATTTTACCTGTAAACAGTTAAAGCACACATTTTTAAAAAAAAGATATGATCATTCTTGTTCATAGGTTACACTTGAGGAGATCCTATCCCATCAGGGAGAAGCAAATACATACACTGCACACAGACACACACCCATACATGCTCCCAGTCACCCATCAAAGACTCAGTGTCAACTAGCACTAAGCATAGCAGCACTTGTGTCCCAAGCAGTGCCCGAGGCTGCAATAAGAATAACACAACAAGGAAGGTAAAACACCCAACTTCAATTAAACAGCCCAGAGCTCAGGTTGTGAGGGGCTTCTGACACACTTCCCATTCAGCCAGGAGCTCAGGTTCTGGGGCTCTCCAGGCGGCAAACTCCACCTTCAATTGCAACTGACTGTCCTGCCACAGCACCAGGAGGGAGTCTTGAAATGTGAGTCTGCGGAGAGAGAGAAGGAGAGCATCAGAGGCGCCTGCAGAGTCCCTGTGGCTGACTAATGTTAAGTCAAGAACACCATGTCTTCACTTTGCTTCCGAGTGTCTGCCGGCTGCGATGGGCATGGCGTTCAGGAGTGGCAGGCCCTGTTTGTTCAAATGGCTCAGGATGTTCACTGGGTGTGTGCCATGCACCAGCACAACCCCAGTTCGTAGGGACGCAGAGGTGACAAGAGCCACCAACACCTCAGCAGCACACAATAGTTTGATGACAACTGCTCAGGGCACATGCCAGATGCTTAAAACAGCTTATCTGTATAATTCTGACCCTCAAGATTCTTAAAAAGAAAAAAAAATAACAATAATGATTTTCACTGTCATTTTTATTTTTTTCAGCAATTAAAGGAGCTTACGAAAACTTAGTTAATCAAAAGTAAATAAGGACATATAAAAAACAAAACAGAAAACAGTGAAACAGTATATAGTAGGTAAAAAACAGGCTTACTGACAACACAAAATTGAGGTGAAGGATATCTGTCCTGGCCTCAGGGCTGCTCTGCTGCATGGATTCCTTATCATCTAGACCATTTTGTGTGCTGTACAGGATCACAGCCTGCCAACTGCTCAGGTGAGAACATCTATTCTTGGCACTGCAGCTGGGTTGCATTTCTCCTGGGAACTGTTGTAACTAGGTCCCTGACTGAAGAGGCTAGGAGAAGACATCTGTGTGCTACACAGTAAGGATCTGTGGGCTGAGAGCTGCACATCACTGAAAGGCAGCTGGAATCCAAGAAAGACAGTAAACGCTGATCCGCAGGGCCGGGAAAACTTAAGCAGGAATTCCTCTTTGGCGTGATCTGGCTGAATCCAGGGACAAATAAATATCAGGAGTTTCTAGAAAGAGCAAAGGAGCAGCATAATCTTCAACTACTACTCTCTAATTCTTTCTCAAAAATAAATGTTTCCTAAGGACAGAACCAAAGTGAATCCAAGGCCATAGGATGAGGTTGTTAGCTGAATCTGGTAAGTTGGCGAAGCCTCGGGCAGGGCTGACATGCTTCCATAAACAAAAATGAAGAAAGCATTGATCTAGACTGAAAAGCAAGCTGGCTGGTTTGCAGTTTGAGGGTAGACATCCTACTCCAATTAAGTCCAACAAGAAGAGTTGAGATAAAATATCCTGAGAAGTTCTACAGAAAGATTTCCTGTTGACCAAGATAAAGATCCTGAAGTAGAAGAGTAAACACCTTACTGTGGGCACTGTGAATTTGATGTAACTCTAACCCCATGGCTTCAAAAAGCATATGTGCTTTTTGTCCAGAGCCCCTGCAATGCTACAACCCTTACCCAAAGTTAAGGACAACAGAACACAGAAACAGCTGGGTTAAACCACAAAGCGTCAAGAAAAGTTAGGACAGTCAAAAGGGGGTGGGAGCAGAAAGCTCTGGAGATAGTAATAGTACATGAGTAAATTACTACAAATACACAATTAAATTGTATAAACTGAGCTACTCTACACAACAGTAGGAGCTGCTACATGTCTTATCAGTTGTTCCAAGTATCTTTTGGAGCGGTGTACCTTAACCTCTCAAGGCTCCATAGAGTCTATTTTCTACAGTGAATGTTGTCTCAGTTAGGTTTCCACTGCTGGGAAGAGACATCATGACCAAGGCAACTCTTACAACGGAAAGCATTTAATTGTGGCTGGCTTACATCTTCAGAGGTTTAGTCCATTATCATCATGGTGGAAAGCATGGCAGTGTCCAGGCAGGTATGGTGCTGGAGGTACCATGATGTGCAGGCCGCCAGGAGGAGAATAGATTGAGAACTAACCCTAAAGTGGCAGACACATGCATTGGGGTTGCCTTATCACACAGCGAGTGTTCACTAGTGTCCTGCCTCTCTGTCGAGGAAAAGCGTCCCTCCTCTAGTCACCAGCTCAAACAAGCACCTCTCCTGCTTCTGTGGCAGCCATCTGCCACTTCTCATCCAGCAACTCTTGGTTTTGACTGGTTTTTCACTTTAGTACATGTCTAACTGAAACTGTGTTGTCTTGTGAGTATCTCAGGATTCCCTACACCTATTTGAAAGCCTGACAAAGAAGCACCTTTGGGTCACACTCACTGGGAACGGGAGAGGAATATAACTTCAATGGATGTTCATGTACACAGAGGATCTCAGGTGTGTGAACTGGTTAAGAAGTCAATAATCAAGCTACTTCCCTCCACAGCGACAATTCTTTTTAGACTGGAAAAAAAAAAAAAGAAGAAGAAATATGGACTAAATCTTTCCAGTTGGGAAAACAGAAAATACTGCTGAAAGCTGACTAGAGATAGAACTTGAGATGCAAACAGCTCCCAGCAATCGACCCCAGTGACTACATAGCTGTAGCGTTTTTTCTAGATGCGCTGATCAGCCGACAGAGCTGGTAAAAGCCTGATGCGCTATAATGTGTAGATAGGTTAACTGACACACTCAGGTCTTTAGCTCCTTAAAAGTCCACATAAATTCAGCACTGAGAATCCAAAGTGATATCAAAAAATTAATTACTTGATGCTGAATCTAAAGTGAGCCTAAGTATGTCCCATCACTCATCCATTTTTAAAAATCTTTTAAGAACACCTCGGTGCCTGTTCTCCTGTAGTTGCCAGGAAAGCTACAAACACATGGTTTAATTTTAAAAGTCACAAAGCCTTTATTTAGTCATTATATTTTGATCCTCTGCCTCTCCACATACAACCATGTTTCTACTTTTAGACTTGATCCTCCATGGTAGTCACAGGGTGAAATTAAGTCATTACCCTCCTGTGGTGGAGTTAGAAAACTTACATAGGCAGACACAATAAAAATGATCCCTCAGAAATACTTTGTTCACTAGTCTTGCCATTCTGGGGTTTGGTCTTCAGAATGTTATATAAATGAAATAATTGTGATAATGAAGTTGTGGACTCTCAATAAAAATGAAAGTCTATACACTTCCCAAGATTGGTATCAAATATAGAAATGATATCATCTGGCTTCATCCATTCCTTTATTGTATAGTTGTCCTCTTTTGGACCTATGTGTTCCAGAGAGAACTAGAGGCATTGGCAACCAAAGTCATGATCAAGTAGAGGCTGTATGCCTTGTATATCAGTTAGCCTGTTACTTTTGTGAAATTTTGATGAATTCAACAGCAGGAGAAATTTGAAAAACACTAAGAAGAACTTGTTTGCATGTGTGTTTTCCTTCTGGAAAGTGGGACTCTAAGCTCACTTTTTCATTACCACTTCCTTCTGTAGAGAAAGTTATTCCCTTCCTCTACCATTTCGTCATGTCTTGTTAAATGTGCTGTATTTTAAGCTGTTGGACCCGAGGACTTCTATTTTTTCCTGTAATGACAGTGCCACATGGGCTTTCAGAATAGAACTTGGAATAATCTGTTTACAGAGTGACAACTCACAGAAACACAAGCCTCTTTTCTGTGTTTCCACTCTGTTCCTTGGGCAGCATGGATTCGGTTTAAAGGGACTGTACTATGAGCTGAACACACTTTGCATCCTTAACATAGTCAAGTTTTTACAATAATAATAATAAGTACTGATGGTGCCAGATGTGCACGTCTGTAATCCCAGCACTCACGGAGGCAGAGGCAGGCGGATATCTCTGAGTTTGAGGCTAGCCTAGTCTACAAAGTGAGTTCAGGACAGCCAAGGCTACATAGATTAAACCATGTCTTGAAAAGACAAAAACCAAGCAACAACAAAAAAATCCAACCAAACAAACAAACCCAAAAACAAAAACAAAGAAACAAACAACCCAGGACTGCTAGTTCGGGGAGGGTAAGGCACGGCACACATAAGGAAGTCAGAGGCAAAACTCAAGAGCCCATGCTCAGATGGAAGTCAGAGGCAAAACTCAAGAGCCCATGCTCAGATGGAGGAAGTTCCTCCTCCATCTGAGCATGGGCTCTTGAGTTTGAACTCAGGTGCCAATCTTGTATGACAAGTACCTGTACCTGTTAAGACATGTCTCCAGGCCAACACAGTTAATCCACACTTGACCCAGGGACAGTCACTCTTGGTATTCTTTTGCTGGTGTAAACATGCTAGACGTTTAAAAAGCAACTGCAGTGAGCAGGGCTTGGGGAAGGAGTGTCTGGTTAGGTTCTGTTAGCATGCCTCTGTTGTGGGCTTTCCTTTTTTCCCTCTGTCTCCTAATGAATTGAATCAAGAGACTACCACCCTCACTGGTTTCCCAGAAGTTCCTGCCCATCTCTTTCAAGAGCTTCTTTCAAGGAGACATGACTTGTGAATAAGCATATTCTGAGCATTCTTTGTGTGCGGTGTTAAACCTTGGAATGTAGTTAACTAAAAATAGTTTGGACATATGCCCTCATCACGAAGGCAGATGTACTCTAGTAGCTGACAACTGCACATGAACCTTCTTACTATGGTCTAAAATGGTGTGTCTAGCTTACAGAATAAAGTCCATGATCACACGGGTGAAAGATGAAGGTATTCACTCATTCACACAGAACCTATGTAACAGACACTAAGCAATGGAAAATGAGGACTGAGTGATGATCTCTCCAACACTTAGTTCCTCTTATTTTATTTTGTCTGCATGGATGTCTACGTCCCATGTACTTGTCTGATGCGCATGGAAGCCGGAAGAGGGCACTGAAGGCACTTCTCTGCAAGAACAACCAGGGTTTGTGACCACTGCTTATCTTGCCAGCACCAGGACCATAAGACACAGAATAATTTCATTTACCTTTTATTTATCCTGTTAATGACTGTAAAATTCTATCGTTGTCTTTAAGTAAAAGTAAAATATAAAAATAGGCCAGAGTAATTTGAAGACATTATTCCTAAGTTCAACATAGCAAATCAGAAATACCAACAAAACCGGAATTGATGCCATGTGTTAGTCATTGCTGCATGTCCTCCCTATATCATTTTCCACATGCAAAATATCCACAGCACAAAAGATGTATTGGCAAATATGGACAAAACACACAGAGAGCATTACAGTAAATTTCATTGTTCGCACTGAAACAAGGCTACAGAAAGGGCAAAACGTTCTGTTGTTCTCACATATAAAATCATGTCCACAGACTCTTAAAGGAAGATGAAAATGCTGGCTGATGAGAACAGCATGCTGGCCCAGCCCCCAGTCGCTCTGGCTTCTCCTCTTAACACGCCTGCTGACACCACACTTAGACTAGAGGCAACATGGCACAGGAATTCCCTCCTGGCTTTCATCTGAAGGCCCTGAGAGGCATCTCACAAAATGTGGCAAACTCTACAGCAAGCTATTTCCCTGTCACTCACATGGAGATTTATCATGAATACAGCCTTTGTTAAAGGTGATTAAAAAAAAAAAGAACTCCCCACCATTTAGCAAATATTTACTCTGTACTCTTAATAGGGGACAGACCGATGAAGCACATTTGGCACCTTGCTCTGGGGCAATTTACCTTTATAGGATACAGAAACCAGCACCTTGTGAAATCTTACTAGAAATAAGAGATCCCTATAATTACATAATATTGTAGTATCCAGAGTGCTCTGAATCAATGAACTCTTAAAATACCACTACTGTTAAAAAGATATATGCTTCACCTATTTTTTTTTTCAAGAAAAAAATAGAGAAACGAGCAAGACAGAATGATGTTGTGGTTTGCTTATGGTCAGAGGGGAAGTGGAAAAATTGAGTCATAAATGAATGTGTCTGGACTCCAAATTTAGGCTTTTCTACTCCCACAATGCCCTAGCCAAAGGGTTCTAAATCTAGCTCTGTTAGAGACACACCTTTCACTGCAGCGGTCTATCCCAAAAAGTTTTCAGACTGAAATATAGCTTGTTTGAAAAGCTGCTGCCACACATTTTAACTAAGCTTGGAGTGATTCTGAGGCTCAGAACTAGGTATGAGCCATTGCTGCCACTAAACATTCTTATAGGTTAAAAAAAAAAGTTTGTTTCTGTTTTTCTTAAAAATTGACTCAACAATATTGAAACTCCTTTCTGATCCTGACATACATTACAACGTTCTTGTAAATGTTATTTAAAACAAATTTTAAATCCCATATATCTAAATCTGTATGTTTTACATCAATAAAATATTTTTGAATCCATGTCATAGATTATTTTATTAGTTTCATTAAGAACTCATGAAAACCACAATTCACTCTAGAAGTTTGTTTCCCATTCTCCTTAGAAAGTAACACTCTAAAAGTAATCTCCAGACCTGCCGCCAATGGCAGCATCAGTGTCTGATGCAGGCAGGAGGCTGGGCTCGTCAGTCTCTCCTGGACTGTGGACTTGCACTGCCACAGAGGAACAAAGCTTCTCCTGCCTCAAACAGGGCAGAGAGAAGACAGTCAGTGGGGATACTGCACAGACTATGTGGAGATTTACTCCTCATGGCATGTTAATGGCAAGGGCTAGGACCTTGAGACCTTTTATAGTCCTTGTTCTGATTACTACTTGTGTTACATTTATTTAGTGTATGTGTGTGTGTGTGTATGAGAGAGAGAGAGAGAGAGAGAGAGAGAGAGAGAGAGAGAGAGAGAGAGAGAGAGAGAGAGAGTGTTCACGCATGTGTGCTATGAATGTGCTATGAATGTGCAGTTCAAAGGACAAGCTGCATGAGTAAGGCTACCACGCTGTCTGACCATGGACTTTGGCAAAATTGTAGGAATTTGTGATGTTTTACTCGGAGTCTGGGGTTTATTACAAATTTAACTATAAAAAATACTCTTATCAATGACTTTTCTTTTTGTCCTTAAGACATGAATCCTAAACATTTTTAAAGGAACAATGTGGTGAGCGGGTTCTAATTTCAAATTTAATATTCATAAGAACCATCAAAGGAAGAATTTCGAGAACTACTATATTTTGTTTTTTCTTAAAAGGAAATTTAAAAGTGTTATTACTTATTTTCAAGTTAAGTAAAAGGTGTTTCGAAGTTCTCTGAGTACCCCTAACAAAGTGTTAGTATAATCTTCATCCCAAATGGAGTTTTATTCCTTCAGCACTATAGAGACAGTGCAGTCCAAACATACACAGCATAGTGATGACAGCTCAAGAGCATAAAGTAAACTGTGAGTACCTACCACTTATTACATCCAGTAACATTTGAAAGGAATGTAAGCAAAGAGAAGAGCTCAACCATGTCCAAATGTCTTAATCCGTTCATAGGAAAAGGCCCACTCTTCAATTTCTAGCATTGCCTTACAAGCGGCACATAAGAGTATGTAGTTATCATAAAGGAATGTTAATCACTAAAATTAACAGAATGGATAATATTACTTGAGAATTCTGAAACAGAAAGAAACTATGTTTTCTTACAGATCCACTAAAATTTCAAAGGATAGAACCACCATCCTTTGTAAACTATCATGAACAAACATGCTGTTCTATGCACAGCTACATTTACACAGGACATAGGTACCTACACATGATGACTCTACAAGCACAACAAATATTCCCTGATAGAACATTTTATGTTCTTCATGTTGTCAGTTGTTTCCTTTTTAAAAGTCCCCTTTTAGTGGTATGCATTCATTGTACAGTGTTTGGTTTCTTAAAGATAAACTTCTTTCAAATATAACATGTACTTTGAATGTGCCCACTCCATTCCAGTTCCTTCCGCTTGGTCCTTCCTAGTCTTCTTCCTTCCTTCAGTTACAAGCTGTATTTTTAAGTGGATAATACTAAAATTAAAACATATCCTAGTCCATTGCCCTGCTTATCAGTCACCCCCTCCACCAGCCAGCACCAGAACCACAGTGGAATCCAGCCAGAAGCTATCGCTGCCTGCCTATCAGACAATACTCCCGTACTCTGACCAGGAAGCATACTCTCTGAGTCCTGTAGCACCAACACTCCAAGCAGGTGCAGCAAGAGTCAAAACCCCAGAGCTTGCTAACCAAGGACCAGCAGCAGAGCCTGATGAACTCTCCTCAGACTTCTCAAGATCAGCATAGAGAATTCTTATCTTCTAAGCCCATGGCAGGTTAATTCCTAGACTCGAAAGCTGTACCTATTCCCAGCAGAGCTCAGAACACTGCTCATACCCCATTCAAGACTGAGAACCAACTAAGCACTAGTCGGCGAGATTACAACCTGACAAACTGGAGTAAGAGCAAATAAGAATCCAAACAACCATTCAGCGGGGAAAGACCACATAACAAACCAAGTTATTAACAAGTACCAGTGTCCCATCACAAAACCAAACATGAATAACCACGACAGCACCTCTCCTACAGAAATTAGCATCCCATTGTAGTATTCCCTGAGAAATGAAGTTAGCCAATGCAAAGAACAATGATTTTAAAAGAGCAATTACAACATGTTCTAGGAACTCAAAAAAATAAAAGGATATGAACAAATCTCTGAATGGAGATTATGAACATACAAAGAGTTCAATGAAATAATGAAAACAATCCAAGATATGATGGTAGAATTAAGTAATGAAATAAAATTTCTGAAGACAAGACAAAATGAGATAAAACCTATGCCCCCCACCCCTGCCAGGGGGACAATGAAGAGCAGACTCTCCTGGTTGAATCAAGTAGTACAGAGAACATCATGTCTCAAATGACTCAAGAACAAGGTGGAGGAAATAGATCATTCAGTTAAAGAAAACATTAAATCTTAAAAAAAAAAATCCCAGGAACAAGACATGGAAGAAATCTGGGACACTTTAAAAAATTCACCTATGAAGAGTACACACAGAAGAAAGAAAAAAAATTCAATCAAAGGTACAAAAATATTTTTAACAACATCATAAAGAAAAATGTCCATAACTAGGGAAAGGATGTCTATTAAAATCCAAGAGGCATACAGAATGCCAAATAGATAGGACCAAAATGAAACTCCTCACATCACATACTAATCAAAACACTAAATATCCAGAACCAAAAAAGGAGATTGAAAGCAGCAAGACAGAGTAACCCAGCCACATAGAAAGGGACAGCCATAAGAATAATTAACTGACTTCTCACAAGAAATTGTAAGGCAGATGGCCTGCTTATGTTCTACAGTTCTAAAAGAGCACAGATGCCAGTCCAAACCAATATATCCACAAAACTGTATGAAACAGAGAGGAGCACTTTCTATAGTAAAAACAAAACAAAACAACAAAATCCCACTGAAAGAATTGATACACACAAAGCCAGCTCTACATTTGGTCTTTTAAAAAAAGCGAGTTTTTTTTTTTAAAGCAGAAAATGTGAAGTTGCATAGGAAGGTAAAGGAGAGGATGGATACAGAAGGAGTTGGGGTTAATATAATAAAAATGCATTGCCTGAAATTCTCAAAGGACTAAAAAAATATTAATTACATGTGTATTCTACATAATGGATTTGATTTGAAGCTCAAAATCTACAACCAAGGTCACTCATAAATGTCTGTGAAACAGGACAGGTATAAGACTTTCAAAAGTATCCAGGCCTCATCAACCAAGAGCAACTATCATGTGGATTCAACCGGTTGCTGATGGATACTAAGCCAGTATCAATATCATCAAATCTGCTCTTATAGGATGGAACACAGGAGAAGAAAAAGGAATCACAACCCTTATATAAAAGCTAAAATGTGTACTCTTATAATTTTTAATGTAAAATTTGTTTTATGTTTTCTTCAAGAAATTAAAAATCTGATTTGGTTATAATCTGACTAGCAATCCAAAATGCAGATCAGTGGTTCTCAACCTTCCCAGTGCTATGATCACTTGTTACAGATCCTCATGCTGTGGTGACCACCCCCCCCAATAAAACAGCTGTTGTTGCCACTTCATAACAGTAATCTTGGTAGTTATGAATCATAATGGAAATGTCTATGCTTTCCAATAGTTTTAGGTTTACCTCTGTGAAACAGTCTACCCCAGAAGGGGTTGTGACCCACAGGTTGAGGACCCCTGCTCTAGATGTTATCAGGAAGAAAGAAGAGTAATGGCAAACTCTTATGTCTGAAATCCCATCCTGACTTGAAATTCTACCTTAGCTTTAACATAGGCTCACTGGTAAGAGGTACTATGTCTACTCTGTGGCCACTGGGACTTCCACATGGCACTGTATAATAGTCCATTCTTGTCACTTATTTAACAACATGGTGTAATAAAAGTTGTTACCACACACACAGCCAATGGGGGGGGGCAGTCCTGAATGTTTGCAATTACAGAAACTAACACCTTATTTCAAGTTAGAAAGTTAACAAAAATAAGAATGACATGACCAAGATTATAGATTTTTGGTCATGAGAATAAAAGACCAAAACATTTTTCTATTCCTTCATAAGCAAAAGAAAGAAAAGATTATTATGTAATCTTTATCCCCTGTTGTGTGATTTCTCTCTGGCTCATCACAGATCAGGCACAATCAACAGACTAACGAAACTATTTCCTGCAACATAGCTTATTGAACTGGTGATGTTACTTTTATTTTCCAGTTTATTTGTATTTTTAATATTTTACAATTTATTCATTTTATATCACGACTGTAGCCCCCTCCCTTATCTCCTCCCAGTCCCACCCTCTCTCCCTCTTCCCTCCTAACTCCTTCCCCTAGTCCACTGAAAGGGGAAACCTCCTCCCCTGCCATCAGTCCCTAGCTTATCAAGTCTCATCAGGACTGTGTGGGGGTTCTTAGCATAAGAGGTTTCTTATAAATGATGGATGACTCAACGTCTGCTCCATCACTGGAAAGCATGGGTGAGGGCTCGAAGGATCTGTATCCCAGAAGCTACCTGTGCAACTTTCAGATAGCTCAGCATAATAACATCTCCTCTCCTAGCAACTGTTTCCTGTTTTCATGAGCCTGGCCAGGATTCTGATGAATCTTAGTTTCAGAACCTTCCATTTTATTTACTTCCTGAATCCTCCAGCAAGGGCATTTTCAGCTCAGAGCAAACAGTTATAGAATATTCCCTCATGTGGATAATAAAATTAAACACTCGTAGGTACGCTTGTCTCATTTACATGTTGTGGTTAACATGTCCCATAAGAAAGTAGAAGATATTTATCCAAAATTTGAGTACTAGAAAGTAAAAAAGTTTTCAGTTGTGACAGTAAGCATGCAACTATGTAAAGGTAAAGGAACTAAGGTTTTCATTCTCTTTCATGCTGTTGTAACCAAAGTATTGGTTTCTCTAAGTTCAAGTAGTAGTCATGTATTCTTCACAGATATAACATATACCAAGATGAATACGGGATTTACGTGAACAAGTGTTTCATACTTCTAAGATTTATGCTCTTGCCAACACAGTGAATTCTCCTTTTGTGATTATTGTACTTACTGCTTTAGAGAAATTTCGGGTGGGTCATTTGGAGATTAGGCAAAAAAAAATTAGTAATTAGGTAAAAATAAAACTAGCAACCATATTTAGAAATTAACATGAAGTAGGGGAAAGTTCTGCTTGTATTTCATGTTCTGATTTTTATAATCTTCTTTTATTTGTCTGAAGTACTTTCTAAATAGAGCAATGGGACTTGGAAGCCTGAAGACCATGAGGAAAAAAAATAAAAAACAAAAAACTTTTTCTATATTTGAAAATCTGAGCCAATTAAAAAGATACAGGCAAAATCAATGCATAGTCCCCTTTCCTCATGGTCTGTAAGCACAGCTAACAATCCAGTTGTCTGGAGTATTTTCTTAGTTCATAGCTTTGGGTCTTCAGTTGTTGGGTTCTATCAGCATTGTATTATTAAGGTAAATTCAAGTCTGGCCTACCTAAGTCCAACTTATGAGGTAGCTCTTGGCAATTCTACATCTAAAGTATGATAAAATAAACACAATTAGCCCTCATATTGTTCAGTAAATCAATTTGCTGACTAATGACACCCACCACTCTCATGGGACCAAAGGCTCTTTTTAGCAACTGGAAACATTCACTTAGTAGAGCCCATAGAGGCCTCTCCAGCCATGCTTAGCAGAGCCCATGAGGACTGTCTGTTGTAGTCGCCAAGAGAAAATTCAATCACAGCAAGTGAAAAGTATTTTCCTGTACATTTCCTCAACATTACTTAATTAGGAGACCTTGGCAGGAAAACCAGGAAGATCTTTTACTCTTACTATGTTTATATAGTACGCATGCTGTGCTGTGCATCTCATGGTCAGAAGACAACTTGCAGACGTGTTTTTCTTCTTTCATCAGGTGGATTCCAGGAGCTGAACTCATGTCATGGGGCTTGGTAGGAAGTACCTTTACCTGCTGGCTTTCAGACTCATTCATTAAAAAAGAAAACATCAACAACAAAAAGGAAGAAAAAACAAAAAACAAGCCATCACACTATCAGTCTGGTCTTAGTCTTATGGTTGCCCAGAACATCTAGAGAACACTCCATCACCACTGTACTGGTCTGAACTGCAGTATGGGGTATGGGCATCTATCCTGTTGCTACAAGCATTTTTTTCTCTTTTTTGTTCTGAAATCCCTGAATTTACCTGTTAGCTCATTTATATATACAAGCTAGTAACAGTTTAAAGGTCAACCTACTGTTTCCACCAGGGTAAAAATTCAAGAAGTGTAACTAATGATTATCAAAGCAAATGAAACCTCTGTAAACTGTTAACAGTGCAGAAGAGACCCAGGAGCTGCAACATGTGATGGTTCTAAACAATTCTCCACAATCTCCACCACCTGTACCACCATCACCACTCAACGCATCATAACAAATGCCATATCTATTGCGCATGTTACACTTGAACTTTTTACCTACTTCTCAGAGTGCTAGCAAAGCCCCACAAGTACTTTAAAGTAAGAGGCCGAGAAGCAGGGCATGGTAGCCATAATATCCTTGATACTGGGGAATTGTCATGTGTTGTTTAAGACCACTGAGAAGCTCGCTCTGAAAGCAGGGTTGGGCCTCATACTACAGATCCAAGCTTGCTTACTTTGAGAGTTCTCTAAAACCCTTGTTCTGAGTCATGCTGGTCTCCTGTCTCTGGAGTAGGAAGAGAGACAACAAACTGTTTATGATACTAAAAACACTGCCTTCTTGCGAATACCTAGAAGGTAAACTGTCCCAACAGTGATTACTGCTGTTCATCCCATGATGCAAAACTGCACATATAGAAAAAAGGAAAGGCAGAACAAAGCTCATGCAGAAGTCTGCTCTGTCTTGTCTGGTCTTCTGAGTGGAAATCCCAGTATTACACTATTTCAGGGTTTCCTCAGTTGGTTTCTGCTGGATATTTGTGAATGCCCAATCTGACAATACTGTCCACCCTATTTGATCTTTTATCTGGAAGCCTTGCAGGTGGGGATGCTCTGATCCGTTTCAGTCTCACTTATTCAGGAGCTCCAGCTCACCAGTGTATTTGTGTTATATATTTGTAAGATTTAATAATGTTATCTTTTGACCTTTTGTTTGCTTTCTCAATTGAGCTACCTTAGTCATCCCTGC
>CM053766.1:150606582-150628228 GCA_028658305.1 Pachyuromys duprasi | reverse complement strand
GTACAGAAAAGTGGCACACACAGACCAAGGAGAACAAAGCGAGAGGGTAATGAGATCCAGGCCAGCAACTCAGGCTATCTACTGAGGTTCAGAATAGATGGATAGAGAGAGAGAAGAGAGAGAGAGAGAAAGATGAGAAAGAGAGAGAGAGAGAAGAGAGAGAAAGACTAGAGAGAAAGAAAGGAGAGAGAAAGAAAGAAAGAAAGAAAGAAAGAAAGAAAGAAAGAAAGAAAGAAAGAAAGAAAGAAAGAAAGAGGAGGGAGGGAGGGACGGAGGGAGGGAGGAACGGAGGGAGGGAGGAAGGAAAGAAGGAAGGAAGGAAGGAAGGGAAAAAGTTAGGGATCACATTGGTAACCTGCCCTATATTATAAACATGGGCTCACACAGAAATCCAAGCCTAACTCAAGTGCCATTTTTCATATAGTATTTCTATCTATTCAAAATTTCAAAACACAGAGGTATAATTTACATGTCAAAAATGCATAGATTACCATTCAGTAAAGGACTGAATGACGTCTAATAGCTTGTATACCCACAAAACCAAAACATAAATAAAAACTTTATACATGGAACAATTCTACTATCGTCCTAAAATTCCCACTTTTTAGTGTTTTAGATTTCTATGCTTGTCTAAACTTTGTCAGTATTTCATATAAGAGGAAAAACCCACTAAGTACCTTTTTTGTGCCTAGCCTGGTTACATAGCATAACGCTTCACCCCAATTTTACGATGTAGAAGAGAATTTATTTAGCTTTCTGAGGCTTTATGCTTGGCACAAGAAAGATTTACTCAAGTTTTGTAAACTCTATTTAGGATGATTTTATGAGAAAATTAATGGCACCCAAGATTTCTGCGGCTGGATAACAGAGCTCAGCGGTAGAGGGCCTGCCTATGGCTCCCAGGCCTACAACACAGGAAGGAAAAGATTGGTCTATGTAATCACTATTAATACTAAAGAAAAAGAAAAGGAACAAAACACAAAGCACCTTCAAACAGAATAAACTATCATTTTAACTCCGTTTTCTATTCTATATTCTTTGTGATCTTTAAATAAAATTTCTGAATGTAAGTTCCCTTGTCTCAACAGCAAAGTCATTTACTGTATTTTTATTCTTAACAGCAGGAAATACTTTTTATATTAATTATATACTAAATAATCTTAAGTTTTTAAGAGGTTAGAGAATTAAGAATAGATGAGGTTATTATTTTATTGATTCTCATCCAATTTCAGAAAAACCATTTACATAAGTCAAAACTACTGCCTGAGAAATTCCTTCCATTCCTAAACAGGTTGAAACAAATAGGGGAAATCTATAATAGTTTACTAGAAAATGTATGTTCTTAGTAGTTTACTATAACGTGAACAATGCCAGTTCCAGAAAATAGACATTATTGTAAAAAACAAAACCAACAAAAATAATGCGAAGCATCAGCTACCTTCCCCCAGTTCTCAGTCAGGCACAGGCTGACCGCCACTGGGCCCCATCCGCAGCAGCTGTGGGGTAGGCCTGCTGAAGACCCCACACACCGGCTGAGGGACACAGAGCAGTCAGTACCATCCTCCTCACAGCCTGCCTCATTACCGCCCAAGGCGCTGTGCAGACGGAGGGGGAGGAAAAGACGGCGAAGGCCTTACTCAGCACCGGGCCCTGAATGCTGCCTGGCAAGAAGTGCCTGGCAGCGCGGCAGTGGCACCTCCGTCATGGGGCGGTGCCTTCTGACTGCACGTGAGGCCTGCTCACAACAGAGGATTTCATGCGTGGGACAATAACCTCAGTAAAAAAGCCCTCAGCCGGGAAGATCAGAGGCCCTAAAGTAGAATCTGTTATTGTTACTTGCTCAATAGTCATATCTTCTCAATACTTGTTTTTATACCACATACCTGAGCTTCTCTCAATCTTGGTTACAGAGGCTTCTTTTGTAACGGGCAGCAATCCATGCAGAGATGCATCCATGGCCCAAATACTGAGAATAAAAAACTGAGTGCTCAGCCTTAAATGGGAATTTTTATCAGCATACCTCTCCTCCAACCAAGGTTTGGGAAATATATGGAAAAAGGAGGCAGAGTCATTTCAGAGCTGGAGGAGTGATGTGAAATGCTGTTTTCTGAACATAACAGGGTTACTGAACTCATAAATTCAAAGCACAAGACTTGCATGAGATAAAGCCAGCCATAATCCCAGCATAAATGAGGGAAAGGAGCTCCTAGGCTTCATCCCTTACTGAGGAGCTACTGGCAGTTGATAGCTACCAATGGAGGGAGAGCATTTTTTAGTGTATGACTACTGGTAACTTCCCATGGTCTAGTGGATGGCCCTACACATAGATGTACCTAGAGGAAATACTAACTGAATGTAGTGAGTCATCAGAAAGGGAAAAGCATGGCCTGGTGGCTCAGGCCAGTAACTTTGGCTACTTGGAATGCTGAGGCAAGGGGCTCATGAGTGTAAGGTTTGTCTGGGACAACTGAGACAGTATCTCAAAATAAATGAATAGGTAATAAAAAGGTAGGGAGAATAAAAAGGACGTGAAGTTGGGGGAGGGGGGAGAAGTTTAGCTGTAATTATATTTGATTGTATACATGTGTGGTAAAGGCTCAAGAATGAAAAACTTACTACAAAAACTGGATACTGGTAAAGCTTGAAAAAGAGATAACATTTAAAAAATTTAGTCTGTGGTGAAACATTACAAAATCCATAAATAAGTTTGGAAGAGGCTGACCAAAGCATATGGTAGGGATACATGAATTATCTATAGTGTTTTTCTCATTTTAAAAATAATCTTTTCTTATGGTATTAAATCTCCAAGTTCTCATTTGGTTTTTGGGCAGAGTTTTAACATTGTTTAAGGATTTAAGTATGGAGGCAGCCTACAGAATGGAAAGAAAGTCTTTATCAGTTATGTATCTGACAGAGAGTTAGTGTCAAGACTGTACTGACAGCTAAAAAACAAAACTAAACATCAAACAACCCAATTTTTTAAAATGGGGCTATGGACCCAAACAGTGAGCCTCAAAAAAAAGAGGAAACATTTGAGGAAGATGTTTTAAGATGTTCAACATCCTCAGACTATATACATATAGCATCCCCACACATTTAAACTGTTTCCACAGTGTTGTCCTATAACATGGGCACACAGCCAGCTATGGGAGACCTCTTCTGGCTTATATCCCCAAACATCCAGCTTACTGCCAGTAGCCACAGAACACACAGAACCCAAGCTGCTATCAACCAGCAGTCATCACTACTGACTGGCTTCACAGAGGTGCCATCTAGGCTACCAGGGGGAGTAAAATTGGAAGCAGTCTCACCTGTGAACCCCAGGGGCAATGGCCTGGCCTGATGTGCATGCTGTTGCAACAGTGGCAGGAATGTTACGGAGTAGCCCAGCACTCTGGTTAAACTGAAGGCCCAGTCCACAAAAAGGAACTCAGGTCTCCACTAACAAAGACTCTGCGGCTTGGTACCCTTAATACCTATCCTTATCCCAAAGACTGGCGTATCTCTCAATCCTTATGGGAGAAACTTCTTTTTGCAATAAACAGTGGTGAAAACAGAGATTCACAACTGGTCCGCGCGCAGGGAATGAAAGACTAAAGAGTGCTCACTCCCAAATGGATATGATATTACATTGTCCCTTAAGTTGCAGGAATCACTGTGAAAGACAGAGAAGGAAGACTGCAAGGGCCAGCAGTAGCGCTGACTGTCTCCAAACACAACAGGGCACTGGTGTGGCTTGGCCTCTCGTGGTTTATGGAAATGTTCGTGTAAGAGCAAATGAGAATCCCAATAAAATTTTCATAAAATCAGACTGATGTCTTCTTAATATAATAGTTTGGTAATTCTCTCAGAATATCATATGTGTTTACAATGTACTCTGATAACATCCATCCCTAGTTTTTCATTCCCTGCTCCCAATTTTTTCTTTCTTTTTTAATAACCTATTGAGTCCAATTTATGCTGACTGGATACAGTGGGTGTGGAGCTTCCAGACCAAATTTTAAACTATGTTATCACTTTCTTACTTTTAAAAGGACAAAATAAAACAACAACAACAAAAACTACTAGAATTTTCATTCCAGCTGCTTTAAATCTACAAATAAATTTGGAAAGAATGGTTAACATTATTTCATTTACAATTCAAGAATATGATGTATTTCTCTATTTTATTTATTTTACAATTTATTCTTTTTTATTTATTAATTACAGTTTGTTCACACTTTGTATCCCCCCTGTACCTCTCTCCCTCCTCCCCTCCCAACCCTTCCTCTCCCCCACCCATGTCCCTCTCCCAGTTCACTGATAGGGGAGGTCCTCCTCCCCTTCCCTCTGATCCTAGTCTATCAAGTCTCATCAGGAGTGGTTGCTTGTTTCCCTCTGTGGCCTGGCAAGGCTGCTCCCCACTCAGGGGGAGGTCCCACCCTTCCTATCTCAACCCCCCTATCCCCTAATCCACTGAAAGGGGGTTCTTCTCCTCTAACATCTGTCCATAGCTTATCAAGTCTCATCAGGACCGGCTGGATCCTCTTCCTCTGTGGCCTGGCAAGGCTGCACTGCCTCAGGGAAGTGATCAAAGTGCAGACAATCTAGTTCAAGACAGAGGCAGCCCCTGCTCCCTTTACTTGGAAACCCACATGGAGACTGAGCTGCCAACTGGCTACATCTGAGCAAGAGTCTAGGTCCTCTCCATGGTCGTTGGTGGGAGTATCAGTCTCTGCAGGACCCCCTGGGCCCAGAATTTTTTTTGGCTCTGTTGCTCTTCTTGTGGAGCTCCTATCCCCTCCAGGTCTTTCTATCTCCCCCTTGTTCCATAAGATTCCCTGTGCTCTGCCTAAAGTTTGGCTATGAGTCTCAGCATCTGCTTTGATCCCCTATTGGGTAGGGTCTTTCAGAGGACATCTATGGTAGGCTCTGGTCCCGTTCACTCTCTTCCACCACTTCTCGTGTCTATACTGTTTGCCATTCTGAATGAGATTTAAGATCCTCCCTAGAGTCCTCAGTGTTTATCATCTTTATTTGTAATAACCAGAATCTGGAAACAACCCAGATGCCCCTCAACTGAGGAATGGATACAGAAATTGTGGCACATTTACACAATGGAATACTACTCAGCTATTAAAAACAAGGAAATCATGAAATTTGCAGGCAAATGGATGGAACTAGAAGAGATCATCCTGAGTGAGGTAACCCAGAACCATAAAGACATGCATGGTACACACTCACTTATAAGGCAATTAGCCATTATAATATGGGATAACTATACTAAAATCTACACATCTACAATGTATTTCTCATTCAAATTCATCTGAGGTAAGTTTTGTAGTTTTAACAGGATAGTTCTAGAACATCTGTTATTCATTTCAGATCATGTGAGAACACGGGTTTTAAGAATTCTTTCCCGGAGGTCCTCCCCTGTTGGTGGACTTGGAGGGGGCGGGGAGGAGGGAGATGAGGGAGGGAGTGGGAGGGTAGGAGGGAATGAGGGAGGGGGCTACACCTGGGATTCAAAGTACCTAACCTGTGATTGAGATAAAAATAAATAAATTTAAAAAAAAAAGAATTCTTTCCCAACTTCTTTCTGTCTATGATTTCTTTTTCTTCACTGTACACTGTACTGAGGGGGATTTCCAGGAAAATACAGAAGTGATGAGAGTGATGAAAGGAGACCTTCTTTCTGTTTCACTGACTGTAATGATTTTTACCTATAGGGTTTTGATATATATATATATTTTAATCCATGGAAGGTCTTCCGGTATCCAGTATTTTGGGTGGATTGTAATGATTGCAAGCTGAACTGATTGTGTGGTATCAGAATGAACATTTATTTCTCTTCCTTTATTTTGGTAATGCAGTAATTATACTGGTTGATATTTTATGGCTTTATGGAAAAACACATATACCATAAAATCCACCATTTTAAATAAATATTCAGTGCAGTGGTTTACAATGTGTTTATAAAGCTGGACGACTTTATAATTCTAGAACATTTTCATGTCCTTGATAACAAATCCCATATCCATATTCCCTCCCCTCGGCCCTCAAAACTGCTACTCTTTTACATTTGCTTCTATAGGTTTTCCAATTCTAGACACTTAATGCAAATGGAAACATGCAAAGTCTGGTCTTTTTCATCTGGCTTCTTGTACCTAGCATCATGTTTTCAAGAGTCTTCAGAGCTAAGTGTTACATAACTTCATGTTTTTGTGGTTTGAAAAGTTCATTGCATGAATTCAACACACTTGCTTATCCATCAGCTGATGAGCATCAAGCTGTTCCTACTGTTTGAATATGAATGCTGCTGCTTTAAACACCTTAATTTTCTTTCGTGTGTACCTAGGAAGGGACCTGTTGGGTAATGTGGCAATTCTGCTAACTTTTCTGAGAGCCTACCAGGTTGCTTTCCAAGAGGGACAGAGCATTTCCGCACTACCACCAACAGCACATGAAAGTCCTAACAAACACCAGTCATTCTTCTTTTTTATGAACATAATGTTGGATAAGTGGATGAGAATCAAACTGTGGTTTTGATTTGTAGTTCCCTAATGAATACTGACAGTAAGCATATTTCCATATACTTATTTGCAGACTGTATATCTTCATTGAAGAAATGTTTATTTATATCTTCTTATTGAGTTGCGGAAATTAAAATGTTATCCTGAACTGATGCAAGCCCCTCAGCAAAGGCATTGATAGTAAACATGTTTTCCTAGTCTGTGGGCTGTTTTTTCACCTTTTTAAATAACACCTTCACAGCAAAGGTTTTAATATTGGTGATAATTTATTTTCTTTTTTATTGTGTGTGCTTAGAGGGTCATATTCAAGAAATGACTGCCTAATCTAAGGAAAATAATGACACAAGCAATGTCTGTCAAAACACAAACACAGTTTGACATACAGGGCAGAGGATATTAGAGGTAAATATTTCCTAAGTAGCTAAAAGTTTAAAGCCAAAAAGACCAGGTAATATTCCAGAAGACACCCTAACGTGAGGCTTGTAAACAGTGACAAAGCCTCACTGCTCAGAGCTCCAGCCAGAAAACAAGAGAAGGCATCAGGATAGAGGAGAGTAACCATCTACCCAATGTAGAACTGGTTATAAGCCAAGCCTAATACTTTCGAGCTGTACATCTAAGGTAAGCTAACAAATGATCGGATCTGGGTTATATTTAAGTGATATATTTGAAGCACTTTACCTTAAAATAACTTTACAATTATAGAATAGTTTATCATGAAACACCTCCCAAGGTTTACCTGTTGTCAACATTTTGTTCCATTTACTTGGTAACTTACTATCCACACATCTGTTCATGTGATATTTTTCTCAAAGACCAAGATTATATGCACAGGTCCCCACCTGCCCAGACACTTCAGTGTCAACTGACTAAAGATAAGGGTATTTCCAACTAACCACACCACACAAAACAATGTTAGTGAATTTAAAATAGGGGCATTTCCAACTAACCACACCACACAAAACAGTGCTAGTGAACTTAACAACAGCACAGCTCTCTTTGCTACCCACATTTCAATTTTTGAACCGACCTAAAATGAATTTGGTCTTATATACAGAAGCCACGTTAAGGTGTGTTAAAACATTTACTGGTAACATGTCTTTAGTAGTATTCAATCTGGAACACTTCCAAGGCCCTTTTATGTCATTTGACAGGTGTTTATAGCACCATTCCTTTTTACTTTCTTCCCAATATGCTCTTCATTCTTGATTAGTCTGTGTCCCTGTCACTGAGTTTGTGCTATCTACTTCCAGATGGGTACTATACAAGTGACACTATGTCCTTCTCAGACGGTCACTCCAGATGCACACACTGTCCTGACGGTTCTTTGATGGTGGCCCTAGTTCTGAACACACAGTTGCAGTGCTGCCTGTTTTCTCCATTATACAAATATTATTTTTCCAAAACTAATAATATATATTTAGAGAGATATTAAAACTATAAAACAGCCTATACTTCCTCAAGAATAAATTTTATAACAGTATTTAACTGTTGTTAGAAAAAGTAGCCTCTCTACATAAAAGAACCTAATTCATTAGGATGAGAGTTATGTGCATGAATCAATTCCATGCCAGGTTCAATGTTTTATTGCACTGGACTATGTGCACTGAGTGTTTATGAAAAGCTGCTCATTAACTGTCTAGTCACTACAGAAAATAGGCAACATGATTTTTAAACCCAACCAGTATCAATACTCTAATGTTTGTCTCATAAAAAGAATTCTATTTTATGTCAAAGAAGGGTGTTATAAATTATGAAACAACAATGTTCTTTATTTTTGTAAAAATAACCCACCTCTATGCAAATTATCCAAGATTCTGATCACAACCATTAATTACTCCTGACCTTTCCTGGGCAATGTGACTTTGAAGAAAGCTTTAACTTGAATTAAGCACAGCCGTATGTAAAACATTCAAATGCCTCTAAATTCAGTCTTTGGTATCAGGAAAAAGGAGGGCAATATTTGGAAAATGACTTTTCTTTAAAAACAATTTTAATATAGGATAAACATACTAAAATATGTGTACCTAAAGAAGATAAACAAGAAAGAGGACCCGGAGTAAGATGATCAATCCTCACTTAGAAAGACAAATAGGATGGACATTGGAAGTAGGAGAAAACAAGTAACAGGACAGAAGCCTACTGCAGAGGGCCTCTGAAAGACTCTACCTAGCAGTGTATCAAAGCAGATGCTGAGACTCATAACCAAACCTTTGGCAGAGTGCAGGGAATCATATGAAAGAAGGGGGAGTTAGTATGACCTGGAGAGGACAGGAGCCCCACAAGGACAAAATTTATCAGGGCACAGGGGTCTTTTATGAGACTGTTTCTCCAACCAAGGACCATGTAAGGATATAACCTAGAAACCCTGCTCGGACATAGCCCATGGTAGCTCAGTATCCAAGTGGGTTTCCCTAGCAAGGGGAACAGGAACTATTTCTGACATGAACTCAACGACTGGCTCCTTTATCTCCCCCTTCCGTCCTTACCCCCCGCCCCCAGGGAGGAGCAGCTTTGCTAGGCCACAGAGGAGGACACTGCAGCCAGTCCTGAAGAGATGTGATAAGCTAGGGTCAGATGGAAGGGGAGGAGGACTGCCCCTAGCAGTGGTCTTGGAAAGGGACAGGGAGGAGATGAGAAGGAAGGGTGGGATTGGGAGGGAATGAGGAAGGGGGCAACAGCTGGGATACAAAGTAAATAACCTGTGATTAATATAAAAAATAAAAATAAAATAAACAGTTTTAAATAAAAATAAATATGTTTAAAGCTGCTTTCTATCATGTCACCACCCCACCTCTGTGTTATGGAGAGGAGACTTTCATTAATCAGGTCACTACACAACAGTCTCTGACAGACGCCAGTACCATAGGCTGCCACTCTTTTGGAATATGTATGTTGCTAAAGCCCCCCTACACACATACTTTTTTTTTTAATCTTTTGAGCCTAGAACTCATATATAATTTCTGTCTCATTTGCAACACAGTAACCTCCATATTTATGACAAAAGAACAGTTTTGTTGGGTTATGTCTATGTTGTTTTGATGAATGGAATTGAGGAACGAAAATGTTGCTGTTTTATTGCTTTCTTTTATTTTTCTATAAAGCATTCATAGACAACAGTTCAAATTATAAGGGAAGACATATTAAATCTCTGAAAAAACAGGAAGGAAACAGTGAAAAGTATAATTCACAAATGAGGCAGGAGGCACATCACCGCCACACCACCAGCTTGTTAGCACACAGCTCTGTGGGCTGTGCACAGTTTACCCTGTTCACTCAAATGCTGAGTTCTCTACCTCACCATCTGGCTTCAATCCAGACACTGCACTGTGATGTTTATTTTAAGCATCTCCTGTCTCAAGTTTGTTTAAGTATGTCCACCATTTGTTGTCTGAATTGCCAATAAAAACAACCAGTCAATGCTAAGCAATACAGAGAATAGGGTGGGGGACCTCCTGATCACTGTAGAGGAAAAAGAACAGGAAGTGAGTATGGATCCACAAGGGAGGACCTTGAAACATCAGGAGAAATGAACCGGACCTAGGATATGATTAAAAGACAAGTATAATGTGAAAAATCAGAATGGGAGGAAGCAATACTAGCTTGAAGGTTTAAGATGGAGCAATTATTGTGCAGCATTGTGCTCTAGACTACGTAAGTAAATCCTAGTCTCTCTGTGTGGTTATTTGGGTATATAGCTGGCTAGGGATTAACTGCTGCTTTACTAAAAATATAAATCAATATTAAACATTAATAATCTGTTAACACCCACTAGAGAATTTATAAATCAATTATATATACACAGAAACACACATATCACAAACACACACACACACACAGAAGGAGACACACCAAGCAACACAACTGAAGACCAAACAGCTCCAACTAAGGTTTCTATACTTTATTATCTATTCTTCATGTTAAATGACAAGTCTCTTCCACAGAACACAAGGAGGGAAAACAGATACTTCTCCTCAAGGGACTTGCACATCACCCTGTCTTTTCCATTACCCCCACTTCCCATAACTGGCCTCAGGGCTGAAGCCTATTCTCATCATGATCTTTGTTACAGATCAATACACAAAGTGAATGCGAAGGTTTTTAAAATTAATGTATGTATGTGTTTATTTATTATAATTTATTCACTTTGTATCCCAGCAGTAGCCCCTTCCCTCATCCCCTCCCATGGCCCTCTCCCAGTTCACTGAGAGGAAAGGTCCTCCTCTCCTTCTATCTGACCCTAATCTATCAGGTCTCATCAGGATTGTCTGCACTGTCTTCCTCTGTGCCCTGGTAAGGCTGTTCCCTCCTCAGGGGGAGGTGCTCAAAGAGCCAGCCATTGAGTTCATGTCAGAGACAGTCCCTATTCCCATTATGAGAGAACCCTCTTGGACACTGAGCTGCCATAAGCCACATCTGTGCAGGGGTTCTAGGATATCTTCATGCATGGTCCTTGGTTGGAGTATCAGTCTCAGAAAAGACCCCTGTGCCCAGAATTTTTGGTTCTGTTGCTCTCCTTATGGAGCTCCTGTCCCCTCCAGGTCTTTCTATTTCCCCCTTCTTTCATGTGAAGGCTTTAATGGCTGCAAGGAACTCTGTGGCTTATCAGATTTTGCTTCCTATTTGGAAACTGCTGTCATATATAAGAGAATGTTCTGAAAACATCTAACTAGCCATTATTAAAGACTATGGTGCTCAATATAGTGACTACTAGTCACATATGCTACTAAAAAAATTACATAAAGTTTAAAGTTCAGTTCTTCACCTCTAGCAGCCATATTTCAAATACTCAATATTTTAGCAAGTAATTCTGTCTGTCATAGTAGATGACACTGATATCAATGTTTCGACTACCATAACAAAAGCCTGTAAGTGCTGCCGCAAGCATGTCATTCAGTTTCAAGTGCACAATTACAAGTTTCTTTATGACAGATTATGAAGCAAAGCATAACTTGTGTATGCAATAGCTCCCTAGTACAGACACAAATACAAGTTTATCAGATGAAGGTAAGACAAAAGGGGAGTGAGAAAGTCAGTAATATTTCACAAATACCAGCCAATCTCTTACTATGAAAATGTTCCTGTGTACTACATTCATAGACATTCTGTAAACCTAATGCTCTAGTCGATAATATACATATGGATGATTATTGTATGAGAAATGAACAACTACACCATTTCTTTAACAGTGATGATTCACCCTGAGAAAACTGTCGTTAGCTCATTTTATCTTAGTGAGCATTGCTTGTATGATGTCACTAGGCAATGTGATCTTATGTGGCCACTGTCAAATCCGCCATTGTGATGTATCACTACTTTTTAGTTCACTTACTCTCAATCTTGAAAACTACTTACTGTATATTAGAGAACACTTATCAGAAGTTTCTTTACTTGCTGTTTCCAAATATGTAAAAGCAGATACTTTTCTTTTAAAAAAGGCTACCCAACTTCATAACTTTGCAGCTGAGGTGCCTTAATGCCAAGTAAGTGTCATACACCACAGCTGTTCCTAAAATGGTTATGAACAGGAATATGAAGCAAAGGTAAAATCTACTAATCCTGTTTCTTATTCTCAAGACCAAACACTAAGTTCAAGGAGACCCAGCGGCTCAAGAAATGGTGCCTGGATGGCTATGTGACTGCTGTGGCAATTCAAGTTGCTCACAGAGGCAAAGCCCAGGGAGACACATGAGAGGGCTCACTGGATGACAAGAGAGCTGGAGAGGTTTACAAGCATGTCAGCCATTTCTGTTATGCAGGATATAGAGACACATCCCAGGGGCTAATGGGAAATTGCCTCAGTTTCCTTTATCTTTTTCAACATTCCTTGAGGAATCATCCATCTTGGTCAGCTGATCAGCTTTATTCTCATTTTCTCTTACAAATCCCGAGTTTCCTCTTTTTAAGTATTCATACTGGGGCAAAAGGGAACAAAATGAAAAGAAAGGGGGTTTACTAATTCACTTTGTTCCATCAAGAAGAGCACTTTTAACATCTACTGGTTTCCTTTGGCACTGTTAACTGAGCTTTGAATGAAGCTCACTGGCTACTTCGCGAGAGGTGGGAAAGCCATCTGTTTCAACAGATGGGTTCAAAGCTTACATGTTGCACACAAGGCTTTCAGGCTCTGACCCAGCCCCCCCCCCCCCCGGCTTACCTTGGCTTTCCCATCCTGGGCTGACATATATCCCACGCACATGCTCTCTGTAGTATGGCTCCACAGAAATTCCACTGTGCCAACAAGAACACAAACAGGCACATTCACAGTCACAGACAGAAAATAAATCTTTGCCTTTTTAATACAACAGTTAAAGATAGCTTTATATTTAACACTCATTCCCTACTTTCCATTTGCTCCTTCATAAATGTCAACATGATTTAGTACTCAAAACTGTAATGCCATTTACTGTGAAATGAAAAATGTACTTCATTCTTGTCAGAACTTATGATTATTACCTGTAAAATAAATGCTCACGTTTGACTTAGAGCATTAAAACATGTACATGTTCATAATAGTGTACATAGTGATTTAGTAAATGCAAAACTCCACAGCATAGTTTCTTTCAGCATATACATGTGCACATATGACTTAAGTCTTTACTTAAGACTCTAAGGCCAGGACAGATGCAAAAGCAATGGATCTGAGCTAGCTTGGAATTGAACTAGTAAGGAAATGCTCCAAGAAGGAGGCACTTATCAAAAAGACCCAGGGGCCAGCTTGAAGGTCTCTGAAGGTCTCTGGAAGGTCTCTGGCCAAATCTGCTCTCAATAGAGTGACAGTGATGAGTTATAACCACTAAGCAAATTAAGAACCAAAGAAGCCATATTGATAGGAATAAGTAAAAAAATAAAAGAGGAGATGACTTCTTCCTTTGGAGCAAAGCCAACGAATAAACACAGAAAACAACTATTGAGTGCTTGTTACTCGTGCCTGATGAGACGAGTTCAGATTCTGACGTTCAGTGGGAGGAGAGAACTGATCCCCAGAGCTGTGAACTTACCTGGATGTGCACCGTGACTCCTATAGGTCCCCACATTATGCACATGTGCAATAATGATAATTAATGTTTAAAAACTACACTCCTAAACAAGACATCCTTCTGAGGCTTGAGGAAGAGTGTAGAAGAGGGGGAAAGAAGAGAGACAGGGAGAAAGACTCCAAAGTGCCATCTTCAAGCAAGACATAATTATTGTGATCATGATCACTGCCTTACTCAGTCATCAGCAGAGAGGTTTTCTCCTGCAAGATGGAACAAATACGGAGACCCACACCCAGGCATTACACACAGAGAGATATCTTGGAACACACAATTCTAAACAATATGTCTCCATCAAATTCCTTCCATCAGAGGTCATGAAACCCTACAGAAGAAAAGGTAGAAGGGAGGACACCAAGCGAATAAGGCTCTCTAAAACAAATGAGCATATGAACTCATATGAACTCTCAAAGGCTGAAGCGGCAATCACAAGGTCCACATGGGTCTGCACCAGGCCCTCTGCATATATACTACAGCTTTCAGTTTGGTACTTTAGAGGACTCCTGAATGTGTACATGAGTAGGTCTTTGATTCTTGTGCCTTCTCTTGGTGCTTTTATTTTCCTGTTGGCTTGGCTTGTCCAACTTTGATATGATGGTTTTGTTTTATCTTTATACTTTATTTTGTTATGCTTTGTTGTTATCTCTTAGAAGACTGTTCTTTTCTAAAGAGAGACAGAAGACGAGTGGATCTGGATGGGAAAGGAAGCGGGAAGAAACTGGGAAGAGTAGAGGGAGAGAAAATGTATTCATATTATATTATATGAGGAAAGAATCTGTTTAATATACGGAAAAATAAAAAAACAAATAAAAATTATGATTATGAAGTGTTTGCCTGAACTGGGTCTACCCAAAAACTGTCAAAAGTTAGGCATGGACAGGGGAGGGTCTCAAAAGGACCAGCCCATCCTGCCTCTGCTGAAGTTCTGGTTACTGAGACTCGAGGAAAGGGAAGTCATTGGCTTGAGTTGTCTACCCACCAGTGACACAGCCAAGTCCCAATGAATTGCTCCAACTGATGTCACACGGGATTGGGAAGGACCTCTCATTAAACTCAGCAGGTCATAAAACCAAAGAAAATAAGCCATGAATCTGGCAAAGAGCCTTTCAAGGAGGATAGAGAGTGGTAGTGGTAGGGCTACAAGGAGAAAAACAAAGTATGGGGAGGGGATAACCAGAATACAGTACACACATGCACACACTGTCCATGAATAAGCTTACTAGGGCTGAAAATCATGCTGCTAGAACTTGTGGGTGAAGGTTTAAAGGGGCGTGACACCTGCACTCTCGATGCATCTCTTTACAAAGTTCTTATTAGAAATAAAGTAAAAATATAAATTTGTGGTGGAATAAACCCATGAGCTCTAACTTAACTAAGAGAGAGAGCTAATTTCAACAACTAAGGCATAAACAAAATTCTAAGTTGCTGACTGCGACTCAACTTATAATATAACCACTAAAAATCCATCACTTAAATTGTGGAGCCAAATCTGAATGGGAATACCAAACAGCTTGACGTAGCAACGCTCTCCACTCAGTGACTCATCTGAATGCTTCAAATTTGTGAAAGTTAACTTTTCACAAGAGAAACTGAGAGAAATGTGGAAAGGGACACATGACACTAAATGCAGGATGTCAGCTTGAATTGTGTCAGGACTGGGCAACAAGGGGATGTTCCATGGACACTATTAAGACAAAGACAGCATGTGAAAATACATTGTTTAGAAGAATGCCCTTGTTCTTCAGAAATACAAACTGACGGATTAGGAGTAAAGGATTTTAAATCTCTGAAATATCTAAGGAAACTATATGTAGAGGAAGAGACAAGTGAGGATACAAAATATAATTTAGGAAGGCAAAGCAATAGCACATCTGAGAGGTGAATCCGTAGGACCTATTGTACCAATATTAAACTTTTACTTTCGTGTGAAATCGTATCTAAATAAAATGTTACAAACAACATGACCATGGAAACTATTATAAAGAAAAACATTTAACTGGGACTAGCACACAGGTTCAGAGGTTCAGTCCATCTGTCATGGCGGGACACATGGCGGCACGCAGGCAGAGACAGTGCTGGAGAAACAGCTGAGAGGTCTACATCTGAATCCTCAGGCAGCAGAGAGAGGGAGGCCCTGAACCTGGCTTGAGCATTCAAACCCTCAAAGCCCACTGACATACTCCCCCCAACAAGGCTTACACTTCCTAATCCTTTCAGACACTGCGATTCCCTACGGGCCTACGGGGCACATTTTCTTTCAAACCACCACCAACTTCAAGTGCAACTTCCCCAGGTTCTAAGTATTTAAAGGCATTTTAAAAGTCTGGCTGTATTTTTCCAACAGAACCCTCAAATGTTCTTGATGATAAAGCCACACGGCCTGACATGGAGCTCCTCCAGGCCACTTATCTGCTCACAGCTCTGCTCATCATGCTTGAAGACTGCGTTTAAGACTTCGGTGTGGAACGGTCCTACTCTCTAAGGTTCTGTAGACATGTGCAGAAGAAAGAGACAGTGAGGGACAAGACACGGTTCCTCACATCCATGGCTCATTTCCTCCTCATTAATTATCAAACCTGCCAACCTACTAAGCAGACACTCAGCTGCCAAGGGCAGGAAAACAGTCACACAATGAAGTTCATCAGATGTTTTTTCTTCCACACACATTTGCTTTGAGCTTGAAAAAAATCTTCAAGTCCAGAGCAAGGTCTTGAAAGGCCCCAATCTTAGGGAGGTTCTCCATGGAGAACCTCATGTTATTAAACAACAACAACAAACTACAAAATAACAGCAGCAGCTAAGATACTACTAAAATTGTGATTTTTTTCACAAATGAGACTAGCCCTACAGAAGAGACACACAAAGTAAACAAACCTACCCAAAAACACAGCCTAGAAACACCACCAACACAAACATGAAAATCAGTGTGTGTGTGTGTGTGTGTGTGTGTGTGTGTGTGCAGACTCCACTGTGTTTGGGTGGGTGCTCACATGCCACACTGTGTGAATGAAGATCAGAGAATGACCTTTGGTATTGGTCATTTTTTTGAAACAGGTTTCTCCACTGCTCCCTGCCCCCCACCCCACCATGCAGAGCAAGGTGGTTGGCTGTGAGCCTCGAGAGATTCTCTTGTCTTTGTCTCAGAGATCTCCAAAGTATTGCTGGCATTTTAGATAAGTTTAGAAAGTGTGCTACTTTATCCCACTTTATGTGGATTCTGGAGCTTCCAACTCTGTTCCTCATGCTTGTGACAAGGGCCTTATCCACAAAGCTATTTTGCCAGTCCCATTTTAATGATTTTACAAACACTGTTCTCCCTAAAACTGTAAATCAAGAGTCAGAGAGATGGCTCAGTGGCTTTGAGCACTTGATGCTCTTCCAGAGAATCTGAGTCTGGTCTTTTGTGCTTTTAAGGATTTTACTTTTTTAAAAGTATATAAACCTAACTATAGACATTTTACCTATACTGATTAAACACAGAACACAGACTTTAAGACCCAAGCATCTATTTTTAATTCCATTTGTGCAATCTCTAAGGTGACCTAACGTATATCACATCTCCTCTTGGAGCCTCAGGTCTCCCTTTCATGGAGCTGGCTGATGAACTCTGTGGAGGACATTGTCTGGCAATGACTGCCTCTCTTTTTACTTTTCCCATGTTCTGCTTCCTTGATATCCCTGACCAAGAAATAATGCATATAATTAATTGGTTCAGAGGCTTTCTCTAATCATAAGTGATTATTCCTGAATTTTTCTGAGTGGCCTGAACTAATATGTAGTCATTATATAATGCTCCAAATTGTTGCAGGAAAACTAATGTGTCCTCCAAACTAGGCACAGAACCTTTGGCCTGCAGTTTGTGCTGCCTCCAGAGAGCTCTGGGACCAGATCCTAGCAGAATCATCATCAAAGAGACCAGAGAGACTTCCTCCAGCAACGGATGGGAACAGATACAGAGTGCCACAGCCAAAAGTTAGGAAGAGCTCAGGGAGCCCTGTCAAGCAGAGGGAGAAAGGATCAGAGGTACTGGAGGGGTCAAGGATACCAGGAAAACTCAGCATCAGCTGACCATGGCTCATGGGAGCTCACAGAGGTCAGGGAACCTAACCTAGGTCCTCTGCATATATGTTATGGTGAGTAGCTTGGTAGTCTTGTGGGATTCCTAACAGTGGACGCAAGGGGTCTCCCTGACTATTTTGCCTACTTGTGGGACCCCCATCCTTCCTTCTGGGTTGCCTTGTCCAGCCCTGAAGTGATGGTATGTGCTCTTGTTGTAGCTTGTATGCTGTTTGGTTGATGCCCCTGGGAGGCCTAATCTTTTCTGAGGACAGGTGGAGGTGGTGGAGCTGAGGCAGAAGAGAGGTAGGGGGTAGAATCTGGGGGAAGGGAGGAAGGGAAATATATGTACTGTATGAGAGAATTAAAAAACAACAAAGATAAAATCATTTTTTAAAAGTAAAAGAAAATAATGTGTTGGTACAGGATATTTCCTTCTGTGGGAATAACAAATATTTGAAAACACTGAAAAATAAGTGTAGACATTGTGTTATTCTAAGAGCTTTTAAATTATATATCTAAAAATCTTACTGAAAACTCCTCAGTATCAAATCAGTATTTTAGAAAGTTTTGAGTACCTCTGCATTATAAATGCAAAAACAAAACAAAAAATCCCACATAATATCATTTAGTGTACATAATTTAAAACAAAAATTTTACAAACACTTGCCCTTTTACTTTCAATGCATTAATCTTCCTTCACAACTCTTCACCAGCCACTCATTGCACAGAGAGTTCTGCTTGTGACCCACCAACTTCAGAATTCACTAATGTGACATGATATAGTTTGAAAACACCAATCTACAAGATAAATAATTCTGCTTAATACAGGTGAAAGGAAAAAAATTATGTATAGCAATGATGAAATCTTTTTGTGATAAAAAATATTCCTAGGAATTCTGATTACCCTGATAATCTTCAGTACCAATGAACTAATTTCTTCTCTACTTAAATTAACACAGTCTGAACACCTGAAATCTGGTGTAGTGTTTTCTTGCTGTATGTTTTTAACTGCCTATCAGAAGGGTTTAATTTAATGTAAATATCATCTTATGTTTTCAAGTGTTCCTGGTTTCATGACTATCCAGGCAATTGTTTAAAAACACTAGTAAAGCCAGATAGCCAGGGGGAGGTGATCAAAGAACAGAAAACCGAGTTCATGCCAGAGACTGCCCCTGCTTCCCTTACTAGGGAACCCACATGGATACTAAACAGCCCATGAGCTACATCTGAGCAGCGGGTCTAGGTCCTCTCTATACATGGTCCTTGGTTGATTCATCAGTCTCTACAGGAACCCCTGGGCCTTACTAGGCCACAGAGAAAAAGGATCCAGACAGCCCTGATGAGACCTGATAGGCTAGGGTCAGATAGGAGGAGAGGTGTACCTCTCCTACCAGTGGACTACAGGAGGGGCATGGGGGGTAAAGGGGGAAGGGTGGGGTTGGGAGGAGATAAGGGAGAGGGCTACAGCTGGGATACAAAGTGAATAAACTGTAAAAAATAATTGTTTTAAATGATAAAAATATAATAATAAAAAGACTAGCAAATATTTCTCTCAAAGATGAAATTAAGTGCTCATGTGTGTACACGTACACATACACACAGAATAAAAAATTAATGTCTTGATTTATAGTTAAACCCTAGTAAGGTCTACCCACTGCTAAGGGTACCCCCAAGCAGCAAGATAGCATTCCAGACCAAGGGAAAGGAGGCTTTAAAAAAAAGTCTAGATGAAACCTAACAGTCAGTAGTCTATCCCAGGATTACCACTGTTAACACAGTACTATACTCAAAGGAGAAGGGTAGGAATGCACCTGGTGTTCCAAAAACTTACCAAATGGGAAGGGGATATCTGAATAAATATAATCAACACACTTCTCAATCAACAGCTGAACTCCTGTTTATGTCCTAATGCAAACGCAAGAGGACTATGAAAAACAAGATACGCCTCCTCTAAAACACAGCCCAGAATAATGGCTACCAGTTAGAGTGGCTTCAGCGGAATGTAGGCAGCCGAACGGAATGAAGTCAGTGCAGTATATTAGAAACGAAAGTCGATAAAGACTGAAGAAAAACTAAACTGAAATTATGCTAGAAATAAAAACTTTGCTCAGAGAAAATCCTCACCAATAGAACAGAGCACACAAAGCAGAACAGTAGTAGAAGGTGAATTGATGCATTAGTCAAAGACAATGAAATATTTAAAAACACAAACAGAAAACAAAATGTGATTATGTCAGATCTGTGGAAGAGTATGAAAAGACAAAGTCCAAAAATGAGGGCATAGAAGAAAATAAATTCCATGCCAAAGGTACAGAAAATATTTTTAAATAATCATAATTTTTCCTACAGCCATGGAAAACTGATTGCATTTTCAAAAGGAGACTACTGAAAACCAAATACAAAAATGAAACTCCTACACCACACTATAATTTAAACTTTAAAATGTAAAATGTACAAAGAAAATGTATTGAGAGCTGCAAGAGAAAGATATTGACCTATATAAAGACATAGTCATGAGAGTAATAGTTACTAAACCAGCATAAGCCCTCACAGCAGTGTGTAAACATTTGTCCTTACACCCAGATGAACGTAGTCTTCACTCCTTATGACAGAAATGTCTCTTTGCAACAGATGGACACCACTGTAGAAAACACAAACAATCAATATGCAGAGTTGTGGAGCCTGGTCCCAGTCAATGCATCTACAAAACTCTTCCACACCAAAGGCCCAGAGACCACTACAGAACAGGATGGAAAAGTTGGAAATGCCAGCAGGTCAGGGTGTTTCTTGTGAGATTGTGTTTCCTAGCAACATCAGAAGCTAAACTTATAAAGTTTCAGTAACGTGGTCACCCAAGTGTGAGCTGAACAAGGGTACTAATGAACATGCCAAACTTCACAGAGAAATGCCAAGAGACTCAAGTCTACAAAAAGAACTACAGGCAACTGAGTAAAGCTGTAAGTGGGAGAAGGGACCCCCGCTGCGGGTCAGAGTGTGCCAAGTGACTGTGCCAAGTGACTGTCCAGAGCCAAAAACAGTCAGGCCTGAAGACATACATACAAGCAGCATTGTATGAACTTAACAGGTCATGTTTGAGGATATATATGCATAAATCGTATATGCATAAAATAACAACTGATGAAAAGAGTGAAGAGTGGGAAGAAGTGTGTGGGAGGATCTAGAGGATGAAGAAAGGAGAAATGTAATTAAAATATGATGTCAAAAACAAACAAACAATACAATGAGTTTGCTAATGTTTTTTGGTTTGGTTTGGTTTTGCTTTGTGGGTTTCTCTGGGTAGCCCTGGCTGTCCTCAGGCTCAGAGATCTGCCTGCCTCTGTCCCCTAGTGCTGGGACATATGCCACCACCTCCTGGTTTGTGAGATACAGAATTTAAACCGATCTGTAACAAACAATGAGACTGATGTACAGAAGGAAGAAAAAAAGGAAAGAAAAGAAGGAAGGAAGGAAGAAGGGAGAGAGAGAAAGAAAAGATGGAAGCCCAGCTGGATTCACTGCTGAATCCACAAAAAGGCCTAACCACAAAAAGAAACTCAAACCTGGTACCCTCACTGCACCAAATGGTAAATGGGTAGATCATAGGCCCCACGGAAGAATCACCATAGACTTAGTATTAAACTACCACCTACGTACTTAATATTCACAGATTATGCATCTCTAACCGTCGTGAGGAAAGCTTTTCATAGTCAATGGTGACTAATACAGAGATCCACAACTGATTAATGTGTGGACAATAAAAGCTGAGCAGTGCTCAGTGTAGGGAAGCTGCACATATGAATTCAGCAACTGTGACAGCATCAACAAGGCCTGCCAAGCTCACGCCAGACAAAACATTTAGCCTGAAGTCTTTCTGTGCAGAGAAGGCGCCGACATAAAATGCCACTCTGTGAAGAGCTGCTGGCACCAGTGCTCCAAGGAGAGCTGCTGGGGGAGAGAGAGTCTAAGTTCTTTAGCACTGTGGGCACTAGGAGGTTGAACACACTCCAGTGCTCCAAGGAGAGCTGCTGGGGGAGAGAG
>CM053766.1:150594737-150606082 GCA_028658305.1 Pachyuromys duprasi | reverse complement strand
GAGAGAGAGAGTCTGATTTCTTTAGCACTGTGGGCACTAGGAGGTTGAACACACTCCAGTGCTCCATGGAGAGCTGCTGGGGGAGAGAGAGAGTCTGATTTCTTTAGCACTGTGGGCACTAGGAGGTTGAACACACTCCAGGGCATGCCCCACTAACAAGATGTCCAGCACAAACTGGACTTGATGTGTTTAAGCAACAACAAAAACACAAGGAAGAACACTTGAGGTTAAATGGTCATCAGGGTGAAGGTGAAGAGATGGCTCTGCTGAGGAAAGGTCAAAATAAAAATCCACTGTATAAAATTCTGGAAGAATTAATAAAATCATTCTAAATTCAACATAAGTAGCCATCAGAGAAATGTAAACTAAAATTACTTTAAGATTCCATGTTACCCAGTCAGCATGGCTGTAACTGACAAATTATGAGTGTATGTGAGAAAGAGGAATCCTCATTCACTACTATGGTGGTGTGAACTGGTACAGCCATGGTGAAAATCATGACGGATAGTTCTAAAAAGAACTAAGATGAGAACTTCCACATGGCCTCACTAAAAATATAAGCACAAACAATGAAAACTGAACCTAGGGCACAGCAGACAAGGTCTCTATCACTAGACTATATCCCCAACCCTTTTTTACAGCACTATATAAACCAGCTATACTACTCCTTAATATACATTGTTAATCCCAAAGATGGGAAAAGAAATACTATTGACCCAAATCACCATAGCCAGATTAATTAAAGCAAGCAATTAAAACAAGCTTTTTTATTCATATACAAAGGCTGCCTCCCCCTAAGGCGGGGTTCAAAAGGTCAGCACTGGATGTAAGGAAGACAAGGCTTCTTAAGCTCAGGTGTAGAGTTTCCAAATGGGGTAATCAGTGGGCAAAATAGGTGAATTACAGGAGCTGAACATAACAAGTGAATCCTACAACCTTGTGAAAGTAAGACGGGGTTGCCAGGGGGGCATAACCAGGCAGTCATAACAAGGCAGTCAGAGGTGGTCACAGAACCTCCTGAAACAAGGGGACGGCTGCAAAACGGCTGTAAACGACTTTCTGAAACAGGAATGCTTGCCATTCTTGCCAGTACAGAGCCAGCCGCAGTTAAGGTTGCAGGTGGAACAGAGTCCAATCCATGAGAAACAGAGGTTCAATCACAAACAGGAAGGAACCTAGTTTGTCTTTGATAGATGACTGTGAAGCTTAAGACAAAGGCTGGTTCTTCAATATCCACGGGTATATTTGGAAATCAATGTTTATTGTTGTTTTATTCACAAGAGTGAGGACATTCATTCTACCTAGATGTCTATCAACTGAGGAATGAAAGATGAAAATGTGGTAAAGATACATAATAGAATTTTATTCAGTTAAAAAAGAAAATGAAATCTGTGGGGGAAAGACGGAACTGAAAAGTCCATCAAGCAAGTAATTCAGGTATGGAAAAAAAATACCACTCATTCTCTCTAATCTGTAGCTCCTACCTTCTACCTTGCATATATGTACTTATGTGGGAACGAGTGTGTAGTTGCGAAGAGAGAAAGGATCCTCTAGGGTGTGGAGGTGGAGTAGTACAATGCATTAGTAGGAAGGGAGGAATACTGGAGATGCAACTATGTAAGCAGGGAGAGGAGCAGAGAGATGGAAGAAGAGGTGAGGGCTGCAGGAAGGGCTAATCAAAACTAACAACGTATGAAAAGCCAGGAAAAAGAAGCAAAAACACTGCTCCCAGTGCTGGTTATTCCTATGTCAACTTGATACACAAGCTAGAGTTATTTGAAAGAAAGGAGCCTCAACTGAGAAAATGCCTCCATAAGATCTGGCTGTAAAGCATTTTCTTAATTAGTGATTGGTAAGGGAGGGGCCAGCCCGTTGTGGGTGTTACCATACCTGAACTGGTGGTCCTGGGCTCTATTTAATAAGTAAGTAAGTAAACAAATAAATACATAAGTAAAGAGGCAGGCTGAGTAAGCCATGGGGTACAGACCAGTGAGCACCACCCCTCCATGGCTTCTGCTTCAGCTCCTGCCTCCAGGTTCCTGCCCTGTTTGAGTCCCTGTCTTGACTTCCTTTGATGATGAACAACAATATGGAATGTAATCCAAATAAACCTTTTTTTCCTCCCCAGATTGCTTTTTTATTATGGTGTTTTGTTGCAGCAACAGAACCCTAACTAAGACACTCATACACATGTACATGGATGTACATGTACACTTTAGTAAGTGTGGTAGTTCTCAGCATCACTGTTTCTTGACTTGAAGAATATAAGTAGTTCACATTTAAGGAGACTACACTTATTTCAGCCATACAGCATTATAAGAGATGCTACTACCTCGTACCAGGATTTTTTTCATACACAATTATCACATGTGGGGAACTGTGAATTCAGGCTATAGATAGGACTAATGAATGGCTGGGAGATGTCTGAGCCTGTAAAGTGTTGGATATGGTTGATCTTTGGTGTGGTTAGACTCAAGCTATTGCCATTTTAAAACACTCCTAGCCTTTTGATAATGACTACTTTCCTTTGGTAGCAGCCAGTGACTGTTCACAAGTTCAAAAAGCCTTATGTTTGTTAGACTAAAGCTCAGGGAGTTGTGAGTCCCCTAGCCCACACATGGAAACATGTACATCAGAAAACATTAAGAACCTAGCAAACATCCCACCTAGGTTATGTAAATATGTAAAAACTGGGCAAAGGGCTTTGGCAGTATTCTTCTCTACAGGGCGACTTGTCAACACATCATGTCATACTGTGATGTGGAAAGGATCACAGTGTGATGATGTTTCTGTACCATTGGTGGCCGAGGATGAAATAGCTATGTGTGTGCTCCTCAAGAATGATAAGATAGAACTTGTTGCTCCATTTCCCGGGCCACAGATCTACCTGCATTTCTAAGGCCTGCTGCCATCAGCGACTACCAGGTGAGACACACCCCAATTCTCTGTCTGCTAGGATAAGAAGTCTTAAAGCAAACATGGATACAAAGTGCATACCTAAACATGATAAAGGCAATGTACAGGAAGCTGGTAGCCAACATAAAACTAAATGGAGAGAAACTTAAAACAATTCCATTAAAATCAGGGCAAGGCTACTTGACATTTTATCTACAGCAATAAGACAACAAGGAGATCAAAGAGATACAAACTGGAATGGAAGAAGTCTCACTTCTTCGCAGATGATGTGATAGTATACATATGTGACCCAAAATATTCTACCAGAGAACTCCTATGCCCAATAAAACCTTCAGAAAAATGACTGGATACAAAATTAACCTAAAAAATTCAGTAGCCCTTCTTTTTACAAATGATAATTGGGCTGAAAAAGAAATTAAGGAAACAAAAACCTTCACAATAGCCACGAAAAAATACAAAATATATTGGTGTAACTCTAACCAAGAAAGTGAAAGACCTATACGATAACAACTTCAAGTGTTTGAAGAAAGAAAGTGAAAAAGACATCAGAAGATGGAAAGATATCCCATGCTCTTGGATCAGTAGGATTAATATAGCAAAAATGACCATATTACCAAAAGCGATCTAGAGATTTAATGCAATTTCCATCAAAATACCAACACAATTCTCAACTTCCTATGGAAAAAAAAAACACAACAACAACAAAAAACAGGATAGCTAAAACAACCCTGTACACTAAAAAACTTCTGGAAGCGTTACCATCCCTGATCTCAAGTACTACAGAACAACAGTAATAAAAAGCCACATGGTATGAGCATAAAAACAACCAGATTGATCAATGAAATAAAATGAAAGACACAGAAATAAATCCATACACCTATGAACATTTGATTTTTGACAAAGAAACTAAAACTACACAATGGAACAAAGTATCTTCAACAAATGGTACTGGTCTAACTGGACATTTGCATATAGAACAATGCAAATAGATCCATATCTATCACCCTGCATAAAACTCAAATCAAGGTGGATCAAAGACCGCAACATAAAAGCATACACACTAAATCTGACAGAAGTGAGGAAGAGCCTTCCCTGGCACAGGAGACAGCTTCCTCAACACAGCACCAGCAGTTCAGGCTCTAAAACAAACAATAAGTAGGCCTTCATAAACTGGAAAGCTTCTGCAGGGCAAAGGTCACTGTCAACAACACAAAATGGCAGCCTACAGAATAGGAAAAGGTCTTCACCAACCCTACATCCAAAAAAGGACTGATAATCAAAATATATAGAGAACTTAGACACCAACAAATGAAACAACCCAATTAAACAGAGCTAAACAGGTTATTCTAGACAGAAGATTCTCTAATGACCTAAAAGCACTTAAAGAAATGTTCAACATCCTTAGTCATCAGGGAAATGCAAATCAAAATGACTCTTGAGATTCCATCTTACACTATCAGAATGGCTAAGCACAAAAACTCAAGTAACAGCTAATGCTGGAGAGGATGTGGAGCAAGGGGAACACTCCTCAATTGCTGATGGGAGTGCAAACTTGTACAACCAATGTGGAAATCAATCTGGAGGTTTCTCAGAAAATTAGGAATAGTTCTACCACAAGATCTGCTATATCACTTCTGGATAAAACACATCACTTCTGAATAAAACACTACCATAAAAGAAGGACACTTGCTCAACTATGTTCATAGCAGCTTTATTTGTAATAAGCAGAAACTAGAAACAACCTAGATGTCCCTCAACCAAAGAATGGATACAGAAATGGTGGTACATTTACGTAATGGAATACAACTCGGCTATTAAAAACAATGACATCATAAAATTTGCAGTCAAACGGACGGAACTAGAAAAGATCATCCTGAGTGAGGTAACCCAGACCCAGAAAGACAAACATGATATGTACTAACTTGTAAGTGGATTTTAGCCATAAAGTATAGGATAACCATGCTACAATCCCCAGACCCATAGAATCTAAATAACAAGTAGGGCCCAGGGAGGATGTAGGAATCACAGTAAGACAGGGAAATAAAATAGACAGCTGGGTGAATGGAGGGAGGAAGTGGGTAGGAGAAAGGGTGGGAAAGGGAACAGGAAGGGTCAAGTGTGAGGAGGATGGCAGGAAAGAGAACTGGAATCAGTGGGGGAGGTGTATCTCTGGGACAAGCTAGAAATCTAGACAATGGAAACTCCCAGGAATCTATGAGGGTGACCCCTAGCAACATGACTTCGTCACCTGTACCGAGACAAGACTTCCAATGCAGGGATGGAGATACCAACCAAGCTGCAAAACTGTCAATCCACAGTTTTTCCCTCCTGCAAGAGGTACGGGATAGAGTGAGCAAAAAGTAAGGAAATGGCCAACCAATGGCTGGCCCAACTAGAGTAAGAGAGAGACAGAGACAGAGGGAGAGAGAGGGAGAGCCCACCCCGACATTATTAATACTCCGCTTTACTTGCAGACAGGAGCCTAGCGTAACTGTTCTCTGAGAGGCTTTACCCAGTTTCTAATGAAACCAGATGCAGAGACTGACAACCAAAGATTAGGCAGAGTTCAGAAAATCTTGTGGCAAAGGAGGAGGTAACAGAGAAAGAGCCAGACAGGTCAAGGACACCACAAGAAAACCTACAGAATCAACTAACCCGGGCCCACAGGGGCTCACAGAGACAGAAGCTCCACAGAGCATGCATGGATGGACCTAGACCCCTACATGTACGTAACAGATGTACATCTTAGTCCTCCTGTGGGACCCCTAAAACCAGAAGCAGAGCTGTCTCTGACTCTGTTGCCTGCCTTTGGATCCTCTTCCCATAACTGGGCTGCCTTGTCCAGCCTCAATAGAAGATGATGCACCCAGTCCTACTACAGCTTGATATGCCAAATGGAGTTCATATCCAGGGGAGGCCTCTCATTTTCTAAGAAGAAAGAGAGAGGGGCACTGGGGAAGGGGAGAAGAAAGGGAGGGACTGGGAGAAGAGGGAGTGGAAGCTGAGACCAGGATGTGAAGTAAACAAATTAATTAATAATACAAGAAGAAATGTTTCCAAAATAAAAAAGGAAAATAAGGGCTAGAGAGATGGCTTAGCAGTTAAAAATCACACTATTCTTGAAAAAGACCCAAGTTCAAGTCCCAGAGCCCGTATCAGTCAGCTCACAATTACCTACAACTCCAGCTCCAGAGTATCCAACAACCCTCTGCTCCCATACACATTCATGTATGAATGAATAAATAATCCTATTTTTAATGCCAAGTTAATGGCAGAACAGGGACACTAGGAAGGAACTGCTTATTTAATGCTTTGAATAAAGGTATCCCACCCTTAAGTAATGCTCAGTCTTGTTGGCTCCTTATGAACCAACCCAAAGTCCCAACATAAAGTCTAGCCTTCTCCTGTCATTTAAGTCATCACCTTCCCAAGTTACTACTCAAACTGACCACTGCATGATCTTTCTCCCAGGACACCTCCTCCCCCGCCTCCACGATCCACACGCCATCCCATTTAAATTATGCTTTTTCAGTCCCTACCAGGCTGAAAGCAAGGTATTTCAACCAAATGAATTATCTTTTTAAACAACAACCACAGCAACAAACAAACAAACAAACAAAACAACAACAAAAAACAAAAACAAAATCCAAAGCACTTGGCCACCCTGTTGTTGTAAATAAAAGAAATGGTTGTTGGGCTATCTAATGTTTATTATTATTTGCTCTATTATTTTCACGATGGTATTATCTAACCAGCTGTCACAAATAACAAGACACAGATACCTGTTAGATTTATAATTGCCTTATTTACCCACCTACACAGTCTGAATCACCTCACCATCCATCTCCCAGCCCCCATCCAATGCCATCCTCCTTAATCCTCCTATCTTCCAGGTATAATCTTATAAACATTTGCTTTTATTTTTCATCTGGACCTTTTCACAACATTACTGGAGTCCTTCCTCCCGGCCCCACATGATTTCTTCTCTAGGCTAACCCACTGTAGTGTCTTCCCTTCCTTTCCTCTCTGTCTGAGTCCCTTGATTCTCTCTGTCCTACTAAGCCTGGGAACCTTAGCCACACCTACCCCATTCTGCCATGCCCAGGTAAAGGCCATTTAATGAACCAATCAGGTGTAATGCTTTAGGCAGGATTAGGGTGTATCCGGTGGACAGTAACCAGATCCTGAGAGCCAGTAATCAGCATTAGACAAACCTCCAACACCACCCCATACACATACACACAGCCACACAGCAACACACCTAGACATGCAGAAATACAGAGACCCAGGTGCACACACACACTTCCAATAGTTGTTAACATCCTCCAGCTGCCCTGGCTCCCGCAACCATTTAAAATCTCTCCACTTGGTCTTACAACCCAGCATTTCTTGGAGAAAAACAACTCTAAAATCAGAACCGACTTGGCTGGGAAGTTGCCAAGTCAGCTGCTGCTCCTTAGCCTTCCTTGGGTGGGACAGAGTACTACAGGATGCTTTGCACACCATATAAGGAACTTCTTACTAAATAAAGGAAAAATAAGTTTTCAGTGGGAAGAATGAGAGACTGCAAATACAACAGCTTTCTCTTGTTTGCTCCTGGCTGTTAAGTACTTAACCCATTAGGTGTCTCATGGTTTTAAAAATAATATACAAAAATGCTTTACTGTCTTGACATAGAATCCGTATGAATCATATAAGGCATGTCTTATTATGTCCATGAGGTGGCCAAGCTGGTATGCTTCCTTGTTAACTTTCACTAGTAAGCGATCTTGGGAACAAATGGAGACTGAGTTCCACAGAGCCCCACTCACACTGAACTGAGGAGAGGATTACTCCCTCTTTCCAGGGCTCACTCTGCTTTGTTGAAGATTGAAAGGGATGCTTGCTTACCTTACTACAGAGTAAGGGATGTGACAATACCAGCCCTAACGACATTTCAATTCTCTTCCTGGTTTATTTTTTTATTGCATTGGAAACTGCTACAAGTAGGGGCTGCTGGCTGAGATCTTGATGATTTCTATTAAACAGAAAACCATTCAGCAAAGCTAAGTTTATTGAGACATGTTTTTATTCATTCAACAATTCCTTTTCTTTCAGGATTTATCTCATGCTCCAGTGACACCTATTACCCTTCAAACAGACACAAATTGACTATAAAATTTGCCAAAATTGCTTCCTGAATTTTAAAATAGCTGCCACAAGTACATAACTGCCAGAATTCGACTCAGAAATCTTATTTTTGAGTGGAAAACTAAAGCTAACAATAAAATTAAAAACTTCTGGCTAGATAATAGCTAGAACTATAGTTCTCATAAAAGAGAGAGCAATTAAAACAAGAAAGTCTACTTCTAGTTTTAAAAGAATGTTAGTGACATTTAAAGAAAGGAATGCTCTCTTGTAAACAGAGAGCATAAAAAACATTTCCAAAAGCACAAATCAGAAAGCACTGATGCTAATTTTGTTTGCTAAAAGGCTTAAATATTCTATGTGCTTATTTGTAAACAGTTTGGCTACTTTACTGTGTTTCCTCCTGACCTAAACAGGAATTAGAATGTCAAGTCATCTTTCAATATAGCAGTGGAGAAGAAACACCTCCATAGCTCTGCTGAGGGACAAAAGAAATGAGCTTCCCTCCATGAGAGATCACCAGACCTTTGTGGAAAACAGAGCTTTAATTCTACTTTTCAGGCACTTGAGAAACACCAGACAAATATCCACAGGACCACTGTCTCTCTCCTGTACCAGAAGGAATTTTGTTTTCTCGTTGCCAGTGAGTGTCAGGATCCTGTGGGCCTCCCAGAAGCACCTTCTCATAGGTGCTCACACAGGCCAGTGCCTTGCAATGCACAGAAGGGATGCTGGACCCAGAAGGAAGCTCCTCTGAACACATGCATTTACAGGCTCGTCAAATTTAAATGCCAGTATAACCAAATATCTGGAGGAATTTTAAATTATAGTAAAATGACTTTTTATTTTTTGAATGCTCCAGGAAGCATCAAATCACTGCTTTTTTTTTTTTTTTTTACAAGCTACGCCATGTTTTGGTGATAGGAGAAGCAACAACATAACAGAAAGTCCTCAGTCTTTCAGTGCTCTGAAAGCGGCAGGACAAAGGGAGGCGTCGCACTGAGTTCTGACTGACAGCTGCATTATTCTTTCAGTTAACTACGAAAGAGATCCAAGAAATTCCCATGAAAGTTCAAAATCAAGCACTACCAAACAGCATACTGTTTGGACACACAGAAATATGAAAGGGTTTAAGAAAAACCCAAAGGTAACCATGAAATAAAATCTCAGGGAGAAAAGGCTGTGAGATCAGAGAGGCCCACATGGGCGTTTCAAAGATTGGGTAATGGGCAATTTCTTGGGATGGGTGTCAGATCCACAGGTGTTCATTTTACTATTACCCTTTATAACTCTCAAATTCATTATGTCCTTCTTTAAAACATACATGAAACATTGCACTGTAAAAGAGGAAAAACACAAGAACTGGATAAAGAGGTAGCTTGAGAAATAGAAGCGTATTGTACTCAAAACTTAATTATCAGTAACATAAACACATTTCCAGGTAGAGAGCCTGAGTCTTTCTCTAAGTGCGATTAACTTGATGGCAAAGTAACAATCACCATGTGTGCTCATGAGTGTTCAGGCCTTGGGTAACTGTGGGCCTAAAATCCTGCCTAACATGAAGGATTCTAACAAAGCCTTGAATCAAAGGTAACTGCCAAACGTAGAAACTTTTTGCTCTGCACCCCTTCTGCATGCACTCTGGATGGCTTAAGATTTTCCTTAAGTATGTGGAGACTGTTTTACACTGGCCTGTTGTTCCTACTGACCACTTAAGTGGAAAAACCTTCAACTTCACGGGTTCTAATAAAGATGTGGGGTATAGGATAAATGAAGGAAATGCTCCCTATTGCAGGATTGGTTGTTTATAGAAAATATTTACATATATTCTAATTACCTCTATCACAAGCCTAAATTAGCAGCACACACACTGTTCCACTGGAGGGCCTGATGTGCCTTTGTCTTCACATTTTAAAATATTATTTGATTTTAATGTGTATGGGTATTTTGCCAACATGGGTGTCTGTGTACCATGTGTATGTCTGGTGCCCAGGGAGAACAGAAGATGACGGAGCTTGGGTGCTAGCGACCAAACCCAAGATCTCTGAAAAAGGAGCCAGTGTTTTTAACTGATGAGCCATCCTGCCAGTCCCTGTTTACACATTTCCTAACATTCAATTCCAGCAGCTGCAAGAAAGCACTTCTATAAGGCCTGGAAAATGTGCAATTATACTTCAGCAGGTAAAAATATATTGGCTTTTCCCTCCTCTAAAACCATATAGAAAAATCAATTCTTTACAGCCATTTCATCTAAGGACAGAAAAATTTGCTTCATGTTAAATGTACAGTTTTTAGGCTGGGCTTTGACAGCGTCTTTTGGTCTGGGAAGAAGGATGTGGCAGGGAAATGCTGCAGACACATTCATGGTCACACTGCTCGTGTACAAGCGTGGATACAAAAGCTGTCCGCTGGGGGCCATTTAAACAATCTCTAAATCTTATTCCTAGACACTCATTAGCCAAATTTTCATTCTATGTTGTTTGCCTTTCAGAACATATGGGGATATTTTATACGACATTTAATTTTTCTGGGAGAGTATTCAACTCAAAAAAGTTAGTTCTGGAACTAGAGAAATGGCTGAGTGGGTAACGCTGCTGAGTTTCTACCCCCAGAATCCACATAAAAGCCAGCTGCAGTTGGACACACCTATAATGTCAGTCCCTACTAGGGAATGGGAGGAAGACACAGAAACCATAAGAGGTAGTGCCATGGCAGAGCAAGCCTTTAGCACAAAGGAGCATGAAGAGCAACAAAAGAGGCCCTGTCTCTTCACAGACAAGAAGAACAAGGACGCCTAGTGGCATTTTCTATGCCCATCTGGAATCATATCCATGTACAGAACACAAACGGGTAAGGGGAGAAAGAGAGAAAGGGCAAGAGAGAGTTCTGCTAAGATAATACAAAAAGTATATTTGGCACTTACTAGGAACTATTATAAAGATGAGGACAAGTTTCAATGACACAGTACCTTGCTTATAAGATGTGGAATGCTTTTCTGAAGTAAGAGGTTCTAATGCATAGCGAGATATGTCAAATCCCCCTCTCTGGTTCTCAATGACCTATGATTATCCTCTCAGGTAACTGGATTCATGGGGAACAAAAGACTTTCCAGCCTAGAAGAAGTTAGCAGTTGATTATTTGACGGGAACTTTCTCCTGTTAAGTGTCACAATGACATCACTGCATGGTACTAGCAGAGAACAAGGAAGGAGCAAAACCCAGGGAAAAAAATTATTCCAAAGAACTCCTTTCTGAACTAGAGCTTACAAAGAGCTCAACCAGAGCTCTTTCCAAGAGAGATGT
>CM053766.1:150584536-150594637 GCA_028658305.1 Pachyuromys duprasi | reverse complement strand
AGATTCAAAAGCAATCAGAGGTAGGGGTGTGGGGGGGGGGGGTATGTGTGGTGTAATCAGAGGTAGGGGTGGGGGGGTATGTGTGCTGTGATCAGAGGTAGGGGTGTGGGGGGGTATGTGTGTGGGTGTGGGGGGGTATGTGTGGTATGTGGGTGTGGGGGTATGTGGTGTGGGGGGGATGTGGGGGGATATGTGTGGTGTGCCTGAATAAAAGAATAAAAATGCTGAGGATGACATATGCTGATTCTAAAGAAACTGAGTGACTCAGACATTTCCTGGGTCTGGGGAGAGGAGCACGGTTGCGGCATGCATGTGCTGCAATCAGATGGCATGAATACGTTCTGTTGCCCAGCCGAGTGAATACTTCTACCCACAATCATCTACTGTATAGTTAAAAGTAGCTGCAATCTTATGGAAGAAGGGGGAGGGATAGGAAGACCTGGAGGGAACAGAAGCTCCACAAGGAGAGCAACAGAACCAAAAAAATCTGGGCACAAGGGTCTTTTCTGAGACTAATACTCCAACCAAGTACCATGCATGGAGAAAACCTAGAACCCCTGCACAGATGTAGCCCATGGCAGCTCAACCTCCAAGTGGGTTCCCTAGTAAGGGGAACAGGGACTGTCTCTGACATGAACTCATGGGCTGGCTCATTGATCACCTCCCCTTGAGGAGGGAGCAGCCTTACCAGGCCACAGAGGAAGACAATGTGCCAGTCCTGATGAGACCTCATAGGCTAGGGTGAGATGAAAGGGGAGGAGGACCTCCCACATCAGCGGACTTGGGGAGGGGCTGGGGAAGAGAAGAGGGAGAGATGGCAGGATTGTGAGGGGATGAGGTGGGGGCCTACAGCTGGGATACAAAGTGAATAAATTGTAATTAATAAAAAATGCTAGGAAAAAAGTAGCTGCAAGACAGTATTTTAGACGTTCAATGAACAAAAAACAATAAGCTTAAGTGACTGATGTGCTAGTTGGCCAGACTGATCATTGTACACTATTCCCCTGTATAGTTATATGTCAATAAAAAGTAAAAGCCAGACATGGTGGAATACACATGTTATTAAGATTACACATCTGATGTACATCTGCAATCTACAAAACATGCTTACTGACCCCTCCCCAAAACAGTGTTATGAGGAAGGTGTGGCAAATATCTCATTTTACAGATAAGGAAGGGGCATAGGACAGTAAGGTGATACATGAAGGTAGCAAAATAATAAGGCAGGGAACCAGGACTAAGTTCTAGGCCAGTAGCTGCCCACAGTCTTATTTCTTCAGGGAAGGGGGAACAAGAAGAATCCTGTTTCTGTGTTATTAAATATACCTCATGGGGTCATTTCTGATACTCTATGGAAAAAGACATGAGAGAAGACATGCTGTAAGACTTTACTGATGCTCAACTATCTTCATAGCAGCTTTATTTATAATAGTCAGAATCTAGATGTCCTAGATGTCCCTCAACCAAAGAATGGATAAAGAAAATGTAGTACATTTACACAAGGACTACTACTCAGCTATTAAAAACAATGATATCATGAAATTTGCAGGCAAAATGAATGGAAATAGAAAAGATCATTCTGAGTGAGGTAACCCAAACCCAGAAAGACCCACATGGTACATACTCACTTATAAGTGGATATTATCCATAAAATAAAGAATTACCATGCTACAACCCGAAGACTCAAACAAGCTAAGTAACAAAAAAAGCCCAAAGGGGGATGCTTGAATCTCACTGAGAAGAGTAAATAGAACAGATGTTGTGGGTGGACAGGGGGAGAGAACTGTACAGGTATGGAGTGGGATTGGAACCGGAAAGGTCAGGTGGGGAGAGGCAGAGGGAGAGAGAGCTGGAAGAGAGAACTGAAACGGGTACAGGGAGCATCTCTGGGACAAGCTAGACTAGGGTGGAAAAATCCGAGGAATCTCTAAAAGTAACCCTATCTATGACTCCTAGCAATGGGGGATATGGAGCCTAAATTGGTGATCCCTGTAACCAGGCAAGATTTCCAACAGAGAGATGGGGACACCAACCCAGCCACAAAACCTTCGATCTACAATTTGTCTGGCATACAAGATGGTGCAGAAATTGAGGGAGCAGCCAACCACTGAGTGGTGCTGCTTGAGATCAAGGCCATGATAGGGAAGCCCAGCCTGTCACCACTGACACTCTGCTAGACTTGTAGACAGGAGCCTGGCATAATCGTCATCAAAAAGGCTTCACCCAGCAACTGATGGAAACAAAGGCAGAGACCCACAGCCCAACATTAGGCAGAGCTTGGGAAGTCCTGCGAAAGAGGGGGAGGAAGGCTGTAAGAGCCAGAGGGGTCAAGGACCCTATAAAAACCAACCTGGGCCCATAGGGGCTCTCAGGGACTGAACCATGGAGACTGCATGGGTCTGACCTAGGCCCTCTGCACATGTTATAGTTAAGTGATTTGGTCTTCATATGAACTCCTAACAGCGGGAGCAGGGGCTGTCTCTGACTCTGTTGCCTACCGTGGCCCCCTTTCCTCCTACTGGGCTGCCTCATCTAGCCCTAATACGAGAGGACATGCCTAGTCTTACTGCACTCTGATATGCCAGGGCAGGTAGATAGCCATGAGAGGCCTGCCCTTTTCTGAAGAGAAAAGGAGGAGGCTGGATTAGGGGTAGGTAGGGGGTAGGGGAGACAGATGGACACACACCTGGGAGGAGAGGAAACTGCTGTCAGGATATAAAATAATTAATTAATTGAAAATATGCTTTAAGCACAGTCTTAAGACAATGACTTTTTATGAATTTATCTACAAAAAACAAAAAACAGTACAAGCAGTAGGATAGTGATAGATAGATATCACCAATATAAATTACTAATTTAAGCACATCAGTCTTTCCATGTTGTGAAATACAGAAGCTTCACAGTTGGATGATCCACCTACCTAGCAAAGTCTGCTTCTCTTGGGAGGAGTCTGACTCAGAAGAGCATCTGCAGGACCGGAGCACAATCACCCCGCCAAGCACGCCATCTTCACTGGCCAGGAAAGGTGAACCTGTGCAGAAAAGACCAGCAGTCACCTTTCAGTGAACTTCCTTTCTTCACTTTCAGTTTCTGTTTGAGGACTAGAACAAAAATGTGGCATGCACAGGGACTTGAAAGACACCCAGCTTCTGCCGATCACTGTTCATCTGTTCATGCCTCATATATACTTGATGGTAAAGGCCGTCTTATGCCTGCACAGGAGCTATTTGGCAAAGGCAGTGCTGGATCCTGCCAAGATGACTGAGCCAGGGAGAGCATGTGCAGTACTGTAGTTGGAATGGGACTGGAAACACTGCCAGATTAAAGGACCAAAACAACTACACACACACACAAATTTCAGCATAATCCTTTGATCAACTCTCAGGGATCCTTCACAAGACTCTCCCTGCTGCCAGAGGCATACCACCAAAAGCTTTGATTTACTACCTTAAATTTAATTTTAAACAATGAGCAACAAAGTTTATTACAAACATTTAAAAATGTTCCTGATGGTTTACACAAATATGGGTGAAGCTGAATTTCTATTATGCGAGGCTGGTGGATAGAAACAGCACAGCCTCCTTGGGATCTCACACACTGAACCACTGTGAGATTTCAAGAACATTACATTTTAAAGCACCTAACTTTTCTCCCCCAAGGACATCTTCTTAAACATCTGGCACAGCAAGTGAGCATGTGGAAAACAAATGCAAAATCAACCCAACAACTATCAAAGAGAGTAGTAAAAATAAAACCAATCAAATTGGATTTGGGGGAAACTTCTGGTTAAATTTAGTAGATTAAATGCATGCATTTATCTCAACTCCCTCCTCAAATCCCAAGGAATGTTTGATGGAAAAGAAAGGAGGGATAAAAATGACCCAAAAAGTTTAGGAAATTAAAAAGGAAGATATCTGGGGAAGAAAAGATGAACAAGCAGCTATTTCCCTTGCAGACCCAGTGGGCTGGATAGTTTTTATGTCAAGTAAACACAAGCTGGGGCTATCTAGGAAGAAGAAATATTAATTAAAAAGAAAAGCATCCACAGGATTGGCTTCTAGGCAGGTCCGCAGGGCATTTTCTTGACTGATGATTGATATGGATGTACCAGCCCCAGGTAGTGGTCCTGTGTACTATAAGAAAGCAGACTGAGCAAGCTATGAGGGGCATGCAGTAAGCAGCACTCCTCCATGACCTCTTTCTAATCTCCTGCATCCAGGCCCTCTGTGGTAGCTTTCTGTCCCATTCCCTATTTTCCTCCTCTTCCACTGTCCATCCCATTTACCTTTCTGAATGAGGACTGAACATCTTACCCAGGATCCTCCTTCTTAGTTATCTTAAGGTAGACAGAATGTGGAAACAACCCAAATGTCCTTCAACGGAGGAATGGATGCAGAAATTGTGGTACATTTACAAAATAGAATACTACTCAGCAATTAAAAAGAAGGAAATCATGAAATATGCAGGTAAATGGTGGGAACTACAAAAGATCATCCTGAGTGAGGTAACACAGAAGCACAAAGACATACATGGTATATACTCATAAGGAGATACTAGACATATACTATAGGATAAACATACTAAAATCTGTACAGCTTGAGAAGTATTTTAAAAGATTGTTTTAAGAGAATAAGAGGGGGGATCCAAGATGGTGTCAACCACCACACACCGTAGCTGAGAGACAGAGGATTTGGAATAAGGAAATTGGTGAGTGGAAGGGCAACTGAAGCCAGAAAATCAATGCTGAGGCTTCCTGAATGAGAGAGGACATCAAAGGATTGGAGAACATTTGGATTCAGGTCACCTGAAAGACCAACACACAAGCTGAAACCACTGGACCTCTCTCATCCTCCTGAAGAATTCTCCAGACACCAGAGAAAGACGGTACCAGTCTGAACTACAGAATCCAGCAACAAACAGTGAAGGTTACAGATAAGCAAATGGCCAGAGGACAGAGAAAGAACACATCCAACAAAAATCAGGACATCATGGCTTCACCAGCAACACCCAAAATCACCGGATATTCCAATTCATCACAAACACAGGAAAATGACTTTAAAGATATGCTTATCCAGTTATTAGAGGCACATAAAGAGGAAACAAACAAATCTCTCAAAAAATTGCCATACAGATGGAAGCAAATACAGAGGAAATGAACAAAGATCTCAAAGAAACACAGGCAAATATAGCCAAACAAATAGAGGCCCAAGTAGAGGCACAATTAGTGGCATATAGAGAGGAAACAAATTAAAAAAAGAGAGAGACCATCATAGAGAGACAGGAATCCACATTCAAACAGATGAAGGAAATGATGCAAGACATGAAAACAGAATTAGAATCTATAAAGAAAACACAAACTGAGAATACCCTAGAGCTAGAGAATTAAGAGAAAATATCAGGAACCACAATGGTAAGCATCACCAACAGAATACAACAGATGAAAGACAGAGTCTCTGGTGCTGAAGATACACTTGAAGAAATAGATACTTCTCTCAAAGAAAAAGTAAAATCAGAACAGTCCAAAACAGAAAACTTCCAAGAAATCAAAAACGCCATGAAAAGGTGAAATCTAAGAATAATAGGAATTGATGAAAAAGAAGATTCCAGGCTCCAAGTTCCAGAAAATAATTTCAAGAAAATCACAGAAGAAAAATTTCCCAACTTAAAGAAACAGATATCCATAAATGCAAGAGGCCCACAAAACACCAAATAGACTAGACCAGAAAAGAAACTCCTCACATCACATCATACTCAAACCACTAAATCTACAGAGCAAAGAAAAGATATTAACAGCAGCAAGGGGAAAGGGCCAAGTAACATATAATGGTAGACCTATCAGAATCACACCAGAATTCTTATCAGAAACTATAAAAGGCAGAAGGGCCTGGGCAAATGTCATGCAGACTTTAAGGGACCAGAGATGCCAACCCAGACTACTATGTCCAGCAAAGCTTTCAGTCAACATAGGTGGAGGAAATAAAATTGTCCATGACAAAACTAAATTTAAGCAAACCAGCCCTACAGAAGATACTAGAAGGTAAACTCCAATCCAACAAAAACAACTACACCCAAGGGGGAAAAAAAAGGATACAGATAATTTCCCAACTCAAAATAAAAGAAGATAAGCAATGAATCACAGTAGGACCACCAAAGTCACAATAAAAGGAAATAACAGTCATTGGTCACTATTATATATCAACATCAATAGACTCAACTCTCCAATAAAAAGACATAGACTAACAGAATGAATGCAAAAACAGGATGTAACATTCTGCTGCATACAAAAAACACACCTATGCAACAAAGACAAACACTACCTCAGAGAAAAGACCTGGAAAAATGTTTTTCAAACAAATAGACCCAGAAAACAAAGTCGGGTAGCTATCCTAATATCTAATAAAGTAGACTTTAAACCAAAATTAATCAAAAAAAGATGAGAAGGGGCACTGCCTGCTTATCAAAGGAAAATTCCAACAGGAGGACATCACAATTTTGAACATCTATGCCCCAAATACAAGACCACCTACACTTGTAAATGAAACATTATTAAAGCTGAAATCACACATATATCCCAATACCTTAATAGTAGGAGACTCCACTCTCACCAAGGAATAGATCATCCAGACAGAAAGAAAATAGGGAAATATGGGCACTTACAGAGGCCCTAAATCAAATGGACCTAATAGATGTCTACAGAACTTTTCACCCAAATTCAAAAGAGTATACCTTCTTTTCAGCACCTCATGGAACCTTCCCCAAAATAGACCATATAATTGGTCACAAAGCAAGCCTCAGCAGATTGAAATAATCCTTTATATCCTATCTGACCATCATGGTCTAAAGCTGGACCTCAATAACAACAGAAATAGCAAAAAGCCTGCATATACATGGAAACTTAACAACTTGCTACTCAATGACAGCTTGGTTAGGGAAGAAATAAAGAAAGAAATTAAAGACTTCTTAGAATTCAATGAAAATGAAAGCACAACATACCAAAACTTATGGGACACAATGAAAGCAGTGCTAAGAGGAAAGTTCACAGTGCCTTCAAGAAGAAATATGACACTTCTCATACAAGCAAATTAATGTCTCACCTGAAAGCCCTAGAAAAAAAAGAAGCAGACACACTCAGCAGGAGTAGACAGCTGTAAATATTCAAGCTCAGGGCAGAAATCAATAAATTAGAAACAAATAAAACTATTCAAAGAATCAATGAAACCAAGAGCTGGTTCTTTGAGAAAATCAACAAGATAGAAAAGCCCTTAGCCAATCTAACTAAAAGGCAGAAACTATCTAAATCAGCAAAATCACAAACAAAAAGTGAGACATAACTACAGACACTGAAAAAATCCAAACAATCATTAAGTCATACTACAAAAGCTTATATGACACAAAACTTGAAAATGGAAAGGAAATTGACAACTTTCTTGATATATTCCACTAACCAAAATTAAATCAAGATCAAATAGAAAGATTGAATAGTCCTATATTCCCCGAGGAAATAAAAGTAGTCATCAAAAGTCTCCCTTCCGGGGGAAAAAAAAAGCCAGATTGTTTCAGTGCAGAATTCTATCAGACCTTCAGAGAAAGCTAACTCCAATTCTCTTCAAACTATTCCACAAAATAGAAAGAGAAGGAACATTACCAAACTCATTCTATGAAACCACAGTCACTTTGATTCCTAAACCACACAAAGACCCAACAAAAAAAAGAGAACTTCAGACTTATCTCTCTTATGAACATCAAGGGAAAAATATCCATAAAATCTGGCAAACTGAATCCAAGAACACATGAAAAATAATGTCCACCATGATTGAGTAGGCTTCATCCCAGGAATACAAGGGTAGTTCAATATACAGAAATCAGATTTAGGCTGGAATGCAAGATGACATGACCAGGGAGGAAGATCCAAGATGGGGGACCTGGGAGGACACTGTGTCTGAGGAGCGGGGCAGCAGTGTCAGCACAGCAACCAGGAGACTGAAATCTGGGATCTAAAACACCAGCATTTGCAATTGCCAGGTGAGCAATATTCCTACGGTGAGGAAATCAAGTGGAAAAGTCCAAGGGACACCCAGCTATTCCCCAGAAAAACTTTGGCAGGTGACTGGCTGCTAACAGCCCTGATCTGAATGCTTGCTGCACTGGGCGCCTAAACCGCCATTCCAGATTGGGTCACACATTACCTGGGACAGACTGATATTCACCCAGATACCGTGGGCTGCACCGGATGGGCCCACACCCCTAGGCGCCCCCAGACGCCACTCCGGACTGGGACACACAGAATCAGCTCCAGACTGAGGTGCCAGAAAATACCATCCCAGACCGTGGAGCACAGCCCCTGGCCCAGATCTGAGCGTGCAGCCTCCAGACCAGAGCGGCTGCCCCAGCTAACATCTCAAACCGGGACACTCAGCCTTTGGCACAGAGTGAGGAGCCAAGCATCCAGACAAGAGGGGTGACCAGCCTGTGGTGCTCACGGCGTCTAGCACAGAGCACGAAGCTGGGCACACAGATCCCACAACAGAGTTCAACTGAGGCAACAACATACATGGAACTCCTTGATCTTCTTGAAGAACTCCTGACACAAGAGATTGACAGTTCCAGTCTGAAGTTCAGCCTTAAAGCACAAACAGCTCCTTGATTATATATATATATATAAAAAAAAAATGCCCAGAAATCGGCGAAAGGACTCACATACAAAAATCAGGACACCATGGCCCCACCAGAAACACCCAAAAGCAATGGAGATTTTAATTCAGCGGAGACACAGGAAAATTATGTTAATCATAAAGCTATGATTATGCAGATATTAAAGGAACAAAGAGAGGGACAAAAAGAGGAAATGGACAAGGCCCTCAAAGAAATTCAGAAGATTTTAACTGCCCACATACAGGAACAATTGAAGATATTCAGAGAGGAAACAAGCAAAATAATGGGAGCCACAGTCAATCAGATGAAGGAAACAATACAAAGCATGAAAACAGAATTAAAAATCTATAAAGAAAACACAAATGGAGAAGAACCGGGAACTGGAGAACTTAGAGAAAAGATCAGGAACCACAAAGGTAAGCATCACCAATAGCATACAAGAGGTGGAAGAGAGATTCTCGTGAGCTGAAGATATGCTGGCTGAAATGGATTCCTCACTCAAGGAAAAAATACAATCAAAAAAGTCCAAAACACAAAACATCCAAGAAATCAAGGATGCCATCAAAAGAGGAAACCTAAGAATAATTGGAATAGATGAAAAAGAAAATTCCAGTCTCCAACAACCAGAAAATATTTTTTAAAAAATCATAGAAGAAAATTTTCCCAACTTAAAAAAAGAAATGTCCATAAACATAGAAGAAACCTACAGAACACCAAATAGACTACACCGGAAAAGAAATACCACTCGTCACATCATAGTCAAAACACTAAATGTACAAAACAAAGAAAAATATTAAAGGCAGGAAGGGGAAAGGGTCAAGTAACATATGAAGGTAAACCGATGAGACTCACACCAGACTTCTCATCAGAAACTCTGAAAGCCAGAAGAGCTTGGGCAGAAGTCATGCAGTCTTTAAGGGAACACAGATGCCAACCAAGACTACTATACCCAGCAAAGCTTTCAATCAACATAAATGGAGAACACAAAATATTCCATGACAAAACAAAAGTCATGCAATACCTACACAGCAACCTAGCCCTACAGAAGGTAATAGAAGGAAAACTTCAGTCCAACGGAAACAACTACACCAAAGAAAATATAGGATACAGATAATTTCCCAATGACAACAACATCAAAAAAAGCAATGAATCACAGTAAGACCACCAACTTCACAATAAAAGGAACTAACTGTCATTGGTCACTATTATCTATCAACATCAATGGACTCAACTCTCCAATAAAAAGACACAGACTAACAGAATGGCTGCGGAAACAGGATCCAACATTCTGCTGCATCCAAGAAGCACACCTATGCAACAAAGATAAACACTACCTCAGAGTAAAAGGCTGGAAAACCATTTTCCAAGCAAATGGACCCAGAAAACAAGCTGGGGTAGCAAGCCTAGTATCTAATAAAATAGACTTTCAACCAAAGTTAATCAAGAAAG
>CM053766.1:150560251-150584036 GCA_028658305.1 Pachyuromys duprasi | reverse complement strand
GTGGATCAATGGAACTGAATAGAAGACCCAGAAATGAACCCACACACCTATGGAAACCAAAATCCTGGTCTACTGGACTTCCAACCACATTCTTCATTGTTTCAAACAGCCAAGCAACTGCTGCTGGACCACAGTTCCCACAATGCATTTCATGATGGGTGTTCCCTTCCCATTAGAAGTGTCACTTAAGTAAACTATTTTTTGTTTGTTTGTTTGTTTGTTTATCCTATATAAAGAAAGGGTTTTACCAAAGGTTAAATAACACCTCAAAGAGTATAAAAATAGCACTATTACTTTCTCCTTTATTTATTGTTGAAGTTATTTTAATTACTTAACCTATCTGGGTACGTTGCATAAATCAATAAAAAACGAAAAAGACACATAAAGTCCTGGGTCCCAGGTTACATGCTGATGTTGAAGACAGCCAAGCATGCAAAGATACTTAATGTGGAACCGCTTAAAAGAGCTCCATGGAAAAATCAAATCATGGGCTAAGATGGAGATTTAAGATGGAAGAATCCACTGCTAATGGGCCTTTGTGAAAAGATGGTGTTTGAAATTTCAACAAAAGATACAGAAGGAACAGGATGAAGGTTATAAAGGAGGACATTGCAAGCTAAAGGAATACGATGTGCCAAGTTCCCAAGGAGTTAATGAACCTGGGAACATAGAAACACAAAAAGATGAAAATGGCCAACATAATGAGCAAGACCCATAAAGAGTAATGGTATCTCACAAATCATGGAGGACACGCCTACATTTTCATCTTTTAGGTAACAGAAAGGCACCTACTATTTTAAAATAAAACCTGTGGAGAAGAAACCATAGCTGTTCTGTGGAGAATGGGAGTAAAGTAGCTGTTAGGAAAAGGAGTAGGAAGCCTGGCAAGGAGGCTTCTGTGGAGGTCTAGGAGAGAGCTTCTTAAGGAGTGTGGAGATGGTCACTGGAGAGCTGCCTTTCCTTTGACCTAAGTTGACATGTTAGGCTGGGTGAAGGCACCGCGTTCCTCCTCACAGGGATAAATTAAGGTGCAACAGCTGCTGCTTGAACTGAAAGTGAGGCAAGAAGACATGTGAATGGACTAAGCCAGGTGGACACAGAAGAGCAGTGAGTCATAGCTGTTCTGCAGGAGCCTGTGTGCCACCCTGCAATGTATGCAGGCGGTTACCGACTTCAGTCTCACTTAAGTCAGGTCATTTATATGTCCTCTTATCATCATACAAAGTCTGTGCAGTGCCCTGAGGACGGACGTCAGAATTCTGGGCATCTTGAGGCTGAGTGCTATGAGAGTCCTTCTCTGGTCTAAAGCTCTGAATTCCCTCCCTCTTCTTACTAGTCTACTGTGCCCTGTTTATCTATGGAGTTCTCTCTGTGTCCTAATTTGGCAAAGCCTAAGTTTTTAACCTTAGAACACTGGCTAGAATAGTTTTTGCCTGTTGCTGCTGCTTCTCCTTCTCTTTAAAAAGTAAATAAAGCCCTGAACTTCTTTTTCCTTGCTTGTGAAATTTTAGTGGCTCTGCTTGATTTAATGCCATATGTTGTACATTTCATACACAGCCAGAAGGTGTGGGCACTGGGAAACCTTTTACTATGTCTAATAAATAAAAGAAAAAGAAAAAACTACAAAATTAAAACAAATTTCTTAAAACTGGCAGATAAGAAAAAATGAGTTATATATTAAGAAAAAAATTGAAATTTCTAAATTAGAGAAACCTTGTAATTTTCAGACAATCTAGAAAGAAAACTAAAAACCCTCAGTTCATTTGTATTTGTAAAGTATCTGTGCTAAAATTAATGTGACTCAGTGGTAACAGAAGAGCAAGTTGGTTTGTCAGTCCTGTTTCAATTTATACAGGGCAGGAAAGATAACAAGTTTCAAGCAACTCTAAAGAAAAGAAAATCCTCATAATGAGTAAAAACCCAAAAGCAAATGCAGGTACCTGGAAGGAAAAGCATGAGCAAGGCAATTTGTAAGCATTATCTTCTTGTCCACAATGGGGAAAAGGATTAAAAGTGAGATCCACAGTGTACCCAGAAGGAGAAATGCAGCCACCAAGTGAGTACGCATGTCAATGCAGGATGTATATATAGGACAGTTTAGGAAATCGTGAACCAACAATCATTCAAGATTCTTCAAAAGCCAACAGTGCAGATGGAGACTTAACGTTATCCCACAACCACCAAATGAGATGTAGTTCTCATGTGGTTCTCCTCTGCCTTCTGACAGAGACAGAACTCTCAGGCTAAAACAAACAGCCACGGCTTGCTTGAATTACATTTTATTGCATTTATATGGGTTATTTGAATAGTCAGAAATGAAGAGAAAACTCAATTCAGGGTTAGAATAAAAGGTACCGCATGCTATTTGACACACAGCAAATAACATGGGAATCAAAATCTTATTACTATGCAAATTAAATGATCATTTCCTTCCTCAGCTATCTAGACATTCTGGGGATTTGACCTAGTGTCACACATGGCTGAGTTCACAATGAAAAGCCCTCAGTCAATTCCAATACATGCAACCCAAACAAAAGGAAATACGCTTGCTCGCTCTTCATATGTCTAGCAAGAGAGCCAAAGAAAGAATACTGCTTGGCTTGATGTGGGCAGCATGCTCATCCCTGACCTAGTCAGCAAGGCCAGGTTGCTACTTTGACTGACCCAGAAAGACTAGGTTAACCCCACCCAAATGAGAGTCTGTATGTTTGTTCCCAGTGAAAGGGAACAAATGAAATATACGGGAGAATATTTACACATATGTTTGAGCAGATATGCCTACACCCGTGCATGTGTAACTTACACACTTTCTTGCAACATCATGGAATGCCTTGGGCACAGCTTCCTTTACTAAACTAGATAAAGGACACTACATTGATACAAGACCTTTGCTTCTGAGTTTTCCACCATTTGTGAATTAAAAGGATTAGTGGAAAGAGTATACTTGAAAACGCAGAAATATGAAGTGCTTCATAATAATCATGTGGTATTAGTAAAATATGTGAGTAAATTTAATTTGTTATGTTTCTCCAAGCTAGAAATACAGAAAATAATGTTTTCTCAAGATGCTGGGCTTACCACAACTCACATGATCACCACTGTAAACCACCAATATCCACCAGTAGTCATATTTGTGAAGCTAGAACAGCTGCTGTCTTAACTCTCTATAGTGCACTGTGTAGCCAGGTTTTTCTTTTTTTTTGGGGGGGGGTGCAAATTTAATGGGTTCTTTTTACTTCCTCCTTATACAATTTCTATTCTGCCCTTCCAGTGTCCCAACACGAGGAAGAAAAGAAAGGTTAGCTAGGAAATGGGGTGTCAACATTGTTAGACTACTTCCTGCAGATTAGGGGCATCAAGTTCCTAGGAGTGAGTTTGATCTTCATCATCAAGACATCTCTAACCAGCAACCAGCAAGAACAGCATCAGGAGAAGGAACATCAGCAGTGTGCCTCTTGGGACTCTGGCATGTATATATCCTCTGAAGAGTCCCAAAATTCCAAATGTAAACTATCCTCAGCTGGCAAAAATCACATTACTGCTAGAGCATGAGGCAACTCATAATCATATATATTTCTGTTTTTACAAAACCAAATATTCTTACTACAGCATTGTCAAGTGACAAGATATTCAATTATGATGGCTTTCTTGGAAAAAAACACATCACAAGTCATCTGTATAAAGAGGCTAATGAGAAAATACATTTAACACACCCTTCCTCCATTCACATGAGTAACAATTTTATAATGATTTCACAACAACAGAAAATCAGGCCTACTGGGATATAAACAAATTGGAATTTACTTTTTCTCTGGTGCTAAGTAGCAGCTCACAACTGTCTGTACTCCTAATTCTAAGAGATCTGACACATTCACACTAATGCACATAAAATAAAATTAAATACATTATTTTTAAGAAAGAGTCCACCATGAGGGAAAACATTTCATTCTCAAAACAAAACAGGGTAGCTAAAACAATCCTGAACCATAAAAGAACTGCTGGAAATTATTATAACCATTCCTGATTTGTAGATGTACTACAGAGCTATAGTAATAAAAACAACATGGTATTGTTGTAAACACACACACACCGATCAATAAAATGGAATTGAAGAGCCAAGCACTAAGTCCACACACTTACCGAAACGTATGTATATATATATACACATATATTTTACCAAGAAGCAAAAAATACTGAGCTACTATGGGCTACATCCGAGCAGAGGTTCTAGGTTATATCCATACATGGTGCTTGGTTGGAGAAACAGTCTCATAAAAGACCCCCGTGCCCAGATATATTTGGTCCTTGTGGAGCAAAAGGGGCAGGGAGGAAATGAGGGAGGGAGTGTGAGATTGGGAGGGAGTGAAGGAAAGGGATACAGCTGCAATACTAAGTTAATAAAATATAACTAATAATAATAAAGATAGATAGATAGACAGACAGACAGACAGACAGATAGATAGATAGAAGCAAAAATACAACTGGAGGAAAAAATAATCTTCAACAAATAATCAAAATGTATGGCTGCATGTAAAGAATAAAAATAGATGACTATTTTTACCCTGTGCGAAACCTAAAGTTACATTAAAACTTAAATCAAGGACCTCAACATAAGAGCTGATATCATGAATCTGACAGTAGACAAAGTAGGGAATAGGCTTAAACTAATTGACACAGTAAAGAACCTTCTAAAACAGGACTCTCACAGCTCAGACATTAAGACCAACATCTGATAATGGAGCTCCAGGAATCTAAAAGGCTTTTTGTCTAGCAACTGAAACCATCATTCCAGTGAAGATGCAGCCTATAGATGGCTTTAAATATATTTACCAAAATACATCTTAGTATCTAGAATACACAAAGAACTAAAATAATAATAATAATAATAATAATAATAATAATAATAGCTTTACATCAAGAAAGCAAGTAACAAGCTTTTAGAATGGGGTATAGAACTAAATAGAATTCCTGAAAGATGAAATACTTCTGCCCCATATCCTAAACCATGAAGTAAATGCAAAGTTAAAGCTTCTTTGGGATTTTGTCTTACCCCAATCAGAACTGTCAAGATTAATAAAACAAATGATAGCAAATTCTGGCAAAGATTCATGGAAAGAGGCACTCTTATTTGCTGGTGGGATTGTAAACTGGTACAGCTACTATGTAAATCAATGCAGATGAAGGTTTTCAAGAAGCTGAGAAACAGATCTACCACAAGATCCAACTACACCACTCATGGGCATATGTGCAAAGGGTTCTATATCTTACTACAGAGACACCTGATCATTCATAATCAGGTGTCTGCTCTACTAATCATAGCCAGAACTTGCAAACAGCTGACAGGAACATCATGTAGATATGAACATGCAGTAGTTTACGCAATGGAGTATCATTCAGCACCTAAAAAACAAAAGTTATGAAGTCCACAGTTAAGTGGATAGAGCTAGAAACAATCACACTGAGTTAGGTTATACAAGAAAGAAAACATTACATGTTTTCTCCTATATGTGGCTATCAGCTTTTAAGCTTTAGATATATGTGCTTCACTCAAAATATCCAAAGAGGTCAGATAGCTAGTAAGGGGCTAGGGAAGAGAGGGTGATCTTCCAAGAAAGGAGAAACAGAACATAGCATTGTAAGGGGATGAAGAGAAAATCAGAACAGGAGGAGGACACGGATTAGAGAAGGGGTGGAATATGGGGAGGCAAAACTAACACTTTAAAAGGCCACACAGAAATCCACCACTATAGAGACTTTCTAAAAATAACTGAATTTATAAAAGGAGTTTATATGGAACTACCACATAATGGGGAACCCAACACCCCAACTAAACACCATCTGCTACCAAATAAAAGCATCAGTGTCAGGAATGGGTTACCTCATTTTCAGCTGTTGGCTATTGGAGTTCCATAGACCCCTCCAAATGTTACAAGCTATGCCAATGCTCTTGGTTACCCTCCACAACCAGATGTTAAGACCTCATCGTCAAACACCTCACATACTTATGTCCTGGAACATGATGAATCTGCTACTCAAGCACAAGCTTTTACCTATTGCTCAGACTCCCGGTGCTGAAAGCTGTGGTGTGTATGCTCCTGGAGGAGAAGAGTGACCACCATCCACACTGAGCTACAGACTGCATGAGCCACAATAATGGCCTGCACGTAATAGATGGCCACTGGCGGAAAAGTCGCACAGACGTTAGGAGTAAGCACTTTTTGAGTGGATTTAAAGCCCACTCCACGAGAAAAGTCCCATTCCTGACTCTACTCATGAGGCCAAAAACCTGAGGCTAAGTGACAGGCTCTCGGGGAAAACTTAACACTGTCTGATGAATGAACACAGCAATAAAACAACTCCTGCAAAGACACTGCTATGTACCACTATATTCCTAAAACTCTGTCTTGCTCAACCCTCAATAGAGAAGCTGCTTCTTGCAGTAGATGGTAATTAATGTAGGAACCCACAATTGGAAAACATGCAGAGAATAATGACCTTAAAAGTCTCAGCCCTAAGTGGAATATCTTTGTCAAACCCCTACCCACAAGGCTCAGTATTTATACAAAAGAGGAAGCAGAAGGTTTGAAGAGCCAAGGAAACAGCACTTTCTAGACACAACAGAACACATGCAAATGTGAACGCACAGAAACTGTGACCACATTCATATAAGACAAGCTCAGGTGGAGCTCTGTGCGTTCGAAGCCAGCCTGTTTACAGAGTGAGTTCCAGGACAGCCACAGCAGTTACAAAGGCAACTCAACAGACTCACTTTGCCCAACTGTGTGAGGGTCAACGGAAGGAAAGTCATGGCAGCAGAGGCTTGAGGTCATGGGCTACAGTGCAGACCCAGGCAGGCTGCAGAGAATGAATGTTCCTAGTCAGCTCATTTTTACAGGGTTGTTCAGTCAGCTCAGGACCACAGCGCAGGGATGGTGACACCCACTGTTAAAGTGTCTTCCCACCTAAATTAGCCTAATGCAGAGAGTACCCCAAAGGTATGACCAGAGACTTGTTTTACAGATCCTCCCAGGTGAGCAACCAAAGTTACCAATCACACTGAACAACAACAAACAAACAAACAAAACACAACCCATTGGAGACCATGAGAAAAATGAGGTCATAGGAGTGCCTGCCCTGAGCAGAGCAGAATCCACCCATGGAACCAGTGCCAAAGGAGGAAAAGCTTGAACTAATGTGAGTGACAAGCTCCAGTCGCTAGAGATTTAGTATGAGAAGTCTGGTAGAAGTTAAAACTCCAGTCCCAGGAGGACACCTACACTGTCCTGGGCTCCACCTCCAGAGATCAGACCACATTCTCAGACTGACGCCTCTATAATAACAGACTCTGACCTAAAGCAGTAATTGGGACTGACCCAACAGTCCTGCACATGCTGCCCAGGCACTCTACTACTGTGCTGCATTACTAACTTTTGGGTTTTATTTTGAGACACGATCTCACTAATTTGCTCAAGCAGCCCTTTAGCTTGTGAACACTGTGACTCAACCTCTCAAAAAGCAGAAATGACAGGCCTGTACTACCAGGCCTCATAAGACAATCTAATTTTTAAAAGAGCAATAGAGCTAAGGTAAATCTCAAAATTAAGACATACACACAAGCAACCAGTGTGTGAAAATTTTTATCAGTATCAATAATTGTCAGGAATATATAAATAAAATTTCATGCCATGAATAAGGTATCTATTAATTTCAATAAAAAAGCATTTTTTTCTTTAGTAGGCCTCAAAACTGGAGAAACTCTTTTCTCAGAAGCTAAATTTGTGGGGTTTTATATAAGCCTAAACAACCAAGGGGAAGAAGAAAACCCAATCGTAGGCGCACTAATCATCATGTCCCTGCTGAATATGGAACTATAACACCCTTCCTCCAACACTATGCCCTAAATGGGTACACATGGCTCCTTTCCATGGCATAGTTGACCACACTACAGGGCAGGCCCCACTGTGGAGATGGTGAGTATGGTGTTAGAGAAGATGACTATGACCAAAATAAATTATATGAGCGTCTCAAAGAATAAAAAATATGTTTAAAAATAATAAATATGGTAGATAGCATATAGATGATTTACTTAAAAGAATATGAAGAGGTTAAGAATTCATTCATGATAAAAAGATACAGATAATTTAAATCCCTTCCAGTAAAAGAATGAATTAGTCATAGAATCATGGAACAACTCAGCTATTAATTTAACTATAATGATATACAAATGTCAAGATATGTTAAGTAACCAGGTATGGTGGTCTACAATCTAGTGATTAAGAGGCTCAGAAAGGATTTGAGGTTCAAGGTCAGTCTTGGCTAGCAGGCCCTAGAAGTGGGGAGGTAGCATTAGGGAAGAGAGGAGGGAAAGAAGGCCATTCAGTAAAAGTAAAAATTATGTTACTATTTGACTATATATTTATTTAAAATGCTGATAAAACAAATAGCAAACAAACAGGAGACTATGAAGACAAACCTTTTAGCAATGATTCTTTCTGACAAAAAGAAAGAGCTTTGGATGAACAAAATGGTGCTTTTTTTACTTCATTATTATATAAAACTTTTCTATCAAAAGTGCAATGATAATCTTTAAATTGGTTTTTACAATTTTTGTTTTTACAATTACATAAAAAGCAAGAATGGAAGAATTTCCTATTTCATGAGAGGAAGAGGGAGTCATTAACTTACTCCAGTTACTGCCTGAAAGGGTGTCAGCCATACCACTCCAGACAGCAACTCAAAGTCTTAATATAGAATTTAAATTAATACATCATTTGATGCATAAATGTACTTTTACAAATAGTTTAGATGAGCCCATGAATTAAACCAAGGGTGGAGTAAACTTTTTTAACTGGAAGGAATTTCAGGATCATGAAGATCTGCCTCCTTATTCTACAATGAAGAAAAAGAACAAAAGATCAGCGCACTCAAAGAAGACTCAACCTCCTTGCTGTTAGTCCAAGCCTCCACTAAATCCAGTTTATTCATTCTAAGTACTTTGTAACGAGCACTAGTGTCCTCCAATTTTTTTTCCTAATCCCATGTCCAAATCATATGATTAAAAGAAATTTCAGAGTTATAGACTGATTCCAGTAGAGAACCAAGAGAACTGAGTACAGCCAAGGAATTGTTAAATTTCCTCTTACCTAATGTTCTTGATGGTAAAAGAGAGAAAACCACTCAGGCAAGTTGCTCCTAGGAGATAAGACACAAGACTAAAGAGGGCCAGCTGCCCTAAGTCTTAGGACTTCTTCCATATTTTTTTCTATTTTTTCATTTATTAACAAAATTCAGAAAGCCATTTCAGACTACCAACTTGGATGCTTATTATATATACTAAAATGATTCATTATGAAATTTCTTACAACAATAAGGGTGAGATAATTAAAATATTTGCTTAATAATACAACCAATCTATACAGTTCATCTTTCTTAGACTATCTGAAATGACCAAAATAGTGGCAAATTTCTTTCATAAAACCCTTCCTCTTCAGAAACCAGAGGCAAGGTAATTAGAGTAACAAACAAGGAGCCCAGCTGTTAGTTCTCCATGAAACTGCTGCTAGGTTTAAAAAAAATTTTTTTTCAAAGACAGGTGGCAAATTGTAGGGCAACTTCTGTACAGTTTTTAGAAATACTTCTGGAAGAACTTAATTAAAAGGCCCTAAAATGGCCCTGTAAACAATGTCCTTGGAATGCTTGTTAGTGTCGAGATAAGGGCCATTTCCCACCTCTACTGTCCCTTCTGTTATCATAGTCATGGCTCCAGCCATCACGATTCCTGTCGTTGTAGTAGGAATTCTCTGTGTTTCCTCTGTAATGGTAGTCAGACCCATGATCAGAGTAGCGCTGCTCACGGCTGTTGTGTCTATCTGCTAGGTAGGGGTGAGAATTCTGTCTTTTACACTGGGATGACAGTGCATCTTGGCACCCATGGGAGTGAGAAGACTGATTAAAGCTCTGACCATGTGGCTCAACTGATGGCGAATATCCCAACTGATCTGCATGTGGAGAGCCAAATTTCCCAACATCTGACATCTGTCTGAAAACATTGTTCATCACTGCTTGCCGCTGATAATCTTCTGGAGAAGAAACGGACCTCTGGACCATCTGTGCTGATAGAGTCACGTTACTCACCATCCTTTCATAGCTGTTAGAAGATGTAGAGGTTGGACTTAAACTTCCAACGTGATGCTGCCAGTATGACACACTGGCGTCCTGAGAAGCGTGACTACTTCCTGATCTAAATGAATTGTGATAGGCCTCCCGAAAAGTTTGATTCCATTGAGAAGATTCATGACATAGGGAACAGACACTTCGTGTTTGAAATTCACAAATGCAAACTGCTTCAGTTTACCATCTTTATCTTTTGGGATTTTTCACCTTTATTACTGGTTCAGCCTGGTAGAACAGCTTGCAGAGAGCTCCTCCGTCACCTTCGTCTCCAGGTTGCCCACGAACCGAGTGCAGTCGGCCTCCGGCCGCTGCCCCCATCTCTGTGTTGCTTCCAGTCCCCAGCCTAGGCTGATCGCTCCTTCTTCCATATTTTACACAGAACAAACAAATCAATACTCACTGGCCAACATGATGACTTTGTTTTTAATAGATAATTTTTAACTATTAAATAAGCATGGTCAATTAGCTCTATAAAGTCCCTTGATCCTTTCTACGGTAAGGAATTTTTAAGATGGGAGCCCAACAGGTACTCAATGCAAGGGTCCCAGAAGCAAAACTGCCCAATGTCATTAGCAACTTTTAAAAAGTTATACAAAAGAAGAGCAAAACACCAGAAAAGAATAACTTTAGGGAGTCCCTAGACCCCAACCTTGAGCAGAACCAACCGTGACCCTGTGGCTTTTGACTCAACAGAGTCCTGTGGGCCATTCTCAATAGGTGCTGTACCGATTCACCTGTCACAGCCCTTCTAAGAAGTTAGCACTCCTGAACCTCCATTTTCAAGTGTTGTTATTGCTTCTCATTGATTTATTCATATGCCATATGTATACAATGACAGCAATCATATAAATCACATGTTATTCGACCAAGAATCACTTTTCTTTAACAACAGCATTCACCACTCTTAATGAAACAAAAGAATAAGACCTAAGTCTGACTGGCAGATCTGAGCACTTAACAAGAATGTCAATATCAAGCAGCACTTATTAACACACATGGCGGGGGGAGACTATACAACCATCCAGATGATCTGGAAAAATCTTGAATCTTTTCTAAAGCTTCATAATTTTAGCATGAGGAATGTAGGAGAGCAGGATGAAAAGATGGCTCAGTGTCAAGAGAACTTGCTGCTCTTCCAGAAGACCTGAGTTTAGTTTCCAAAACCCACACAGTGGCTTACATTTACCTGCAACTCTAGTTCCAAAGGATCTGATGCATTCTCCTGGCCTCCATGTACACCAGGCATACATGAGGTGCACAGACATACATGCAGGTAATACACCAATAGGAAGAAGAATATAACAAAACACCTGTTCAAAATACCTTCCCAGTAAAGTAAATTTTTCTTTGGTCAATTCATTCTATTTTCCAATCAAAGAAATATAATTTTTTCTGAGGATACACTGCTGTTTTCTCTCTGTGTGGCTGAAAACCTCTTTCTAACAGAGCTTGCTGCTTTTAATAAGTCAAGGTGACAACCTGGGATTCTGAAGAGGTCATTCATTTTACCCTCAGTGAACCCAGCTGATTTTGGTTTTATCCTCTGAGCTCTTTTGTGGACTTTTACAAATTCTACATTGTGTCAACTTCAGTTGGTAAAGTATTTGGGGTAGATATAGGCTAAATTATTGGAAAGGCAGTAGTTTGGAGAAATACTTGCTTAGCCTGGTTTCTGTAAGAATCCTAAAAATAGTGTTGGGGATGATGTGCGATTTGTAGGAGATCTAAAGGCTTGTCACTGGCAAGAGTTTCTGGTCCTCCTTCCTGAGATGACAAAGGAAGGGAAAAAGAAGGGACAGCAAGACAGCCCCAGCTAGATTTGGAGAAATCAAGAACAGAAGAGACCTGTGCACCCAGTGAGATGTAAAAAAGAGAGACATTCCGATGGGGAAGCTCCCCACTCCAAGGCACACTTAAGAAGAGCAGATGCTCTAAGAGAAAGGCAGAAAGTCTGATGTGCCCTGACCATCCCATAAATCATCCCAGAGGTTCCAGACTCCCTGCATGAACTACTCACTTGGGCTGAGAGGGGATGTGTACCTGAGAAGGTGAGCTGCCTGTCACTTCAGTGGCCGTGGTCAGTAGCTGCTACGTGGGCTAAGGAACCCAGAAGCTACAGCCACCACAAGGAATTCAGTGGTGACGGAGGCTAATTGCCCACAGGCAGGCAGAGGGCAAATCACATCTCAGCAGAAGCCAAGAGCGGTAAGCATGTACTACAGAACCAACTGACCCCTCCCCAACACTACCCCAGAACACAGACGCTGCCTGAAATCCAGGTGCCACCAGCTAAGAACAAAATATAATAGTACAAAATAAGTATATACATGAATATAAAAAGACAATGAGCTTATTGGTGTTTATGCAACTAGCAGAAAGGTGAGCCAACAAGTAAAATTAGAGATGCTAAACAGAGTGACAATATTAACCTGTGTATAACTTCCAGCACTGACTGGTGAGGAGCAGTGAGGTTGGTAGTGTGGGCACAAGGCTACCTGCCTCAGCTGCAGGGCCAGAGAGCATTCATCTAGAACCATGCAGCCTGGCACAGTGAAAACTCTTCCACAGCACTCAGCATGAAAACCAGAGCTCAACAGACTGACATAGCTGTCACCGTGACTAAACAAGCTCCTGCATCCAGAGGCTCACCTACCAGGCAGTCACGTCCTTTACAACCTATAGCTCTGAGAACTTCACCCTTGCTGACACAGGACACCCAAATCACTTAGAGCTCAGCATCTGCTGCCCTTTCTGAACTCCAAAGTATGACCCACTTCAATTAATTCCACAGCAATCCTATCTGGACCCAACCATCAAAGTTCAGCCCTCTGATAGCCAAACTACATCTTCTCCAATGGGGTTTAAAATCCCTCTGCCTATGTTCTTTTAGGGAAACTTTCATCCCCAGAATACCTATCTTAGGGTTTCTATTGTTGTGATAAAACACCATGATCGAAAGCAACTTGGGAAGAAAGGGCTTACTTCACCTTACAGCTCTCCTTCATGCTCTGTCTCTATGAGAAGTATGGTCAGGAACCTGGAGGCAAGACCTGAAGCAGAGGCAATGGAGGAGCCTGCTTTCTTGTACATCTGGAGACCACTTGTCCAAGGATAGCATCGTCCACACTAGGCTAGGGATTTCCACATCAATATCAAACAAGAAAATGCACCACAGCTTTCCCTAGAGCCAATGTAATGAAGATCTCCATTACTCAGATAACCCTAGCCTCAGTCAAACTAACAAACACTATCCTGCACAGGAGCAAACGCCCTCCTTTTATCTTAGCACTACTGCTCATCACAGCTAGAAATTCTTCCTTTTATACCCCACCCGTTTAATCTATTGCATGGTTTCTACATCCTAGTTAGAGCAAAGGTGCAACAGACACTCTGTATTAAAACCTAAGTCCACCACTTTTTCCACTGCTGCTTTCCTCAACTGACACAGAGGAGGAAATTTCCTTCCTCCATCCTAAGGATAGACACCCCCACCCCAGACGTCTGCACATCTAGTTAAGAGCACTGGGCAAAGTCCAGGCAGGACTCCATCTTGACCCTGGGCAGTGCACTTGGCAGTGCAGTGTACAGGATGCAACACTGACTTCTTCAGAACAATCCCATTTGCATTTCAAACATGCTATACAGCAATGGTCCATTGAATTTTTTCAGAATTTCATTCTAGTACTTGTCATTTTAGTGCTATATAATGTCTCAGAATCTAGACACTCAGTTAAATTTAATATCCTGCTTTAATAACTACTGTGATAGGATTTCTGCTCACAAATAATATTAACAGAAGGTCTAACTTTATGGTAGGCAGTGAAGGAAAGCCTAGAGGCATATGAGAAACCTGACTCCTGACACACACAGCTCCAGGCAATGCTCTACATTTAGAAGGTGTCCTTTTCTCGGCATTCCACTTACTGATAAACTTGTTCTGCATAGTCTCCAGCAGAGCTTGGTGAGCATCTTCAGCTTGTAGAGCGTGTGAACATTCTCTAGCCAGTATGGTGCGCACAAGATGCTCTCCACATCCTGCAAGCCCAAGAGAAAAAATTAAGGAAAAGCAACACTGAAAGCTTCTCTTGTCCCAATAATAGACCACCCTCAGGGCACACAACTTACAAAGGAGGAATGTAACAGGACAACTCAGTGACAGAATAAAATGGCTTCTGTGAACAGTCTGATAACTTAGTAATAAGATTCTGCACAAAATAAAGAAACAAAGGTCTACTTACTCTCAAAATACAGTTAGTAGTAAAAGAAATCCCTCTTTCAGAGAAATAAACCATGAAACACAGAAGTGCAGATTCTGTCCCGAGGGTTCTGTCTTACTCCCATTGATGAGCCACTCTAAACATCCTGTTGGTAGTCTTAGTCACCCATTCAAGTGGTACTGCAACTGTCAACCATGTTCTCTCTGACACTCCCTTTGCATGGTAGGCAGAAATGTAGGCATGCAGGGACAGCCTGAATCTGTCTTTGCCTGTTGTTGTTCAAGAGAATCTTATAGCGACAGTGTGAAGGGGACATAATAAAACAGCACCTTTCTCACATTCTCACAGCTTTCAGGAGTCAGGTCTCTCTGTAGTTTTAAAGAAAAAGTATATTTCAGGTCTAGAGAGATGGTTTACCAGTTAGAAGTACTAGTTCATGTAGAGGACCTAGGTTAGCTTGCAGCCCCTATCACACACACAGACACACACACACACACACACACACACACACACACTGCACAAAGACCCATGCAGGCAAACATTCAAACACATGAAATAAAGACAGAAAGGGAAGGAAAGGTTGGAGGGGGAAAGGAAGAAGGAGGAAGGGAAAGGGAGGAAGATCTCGACAGTGAGACAAACTTGGACCATCTATACACAGGAAAAGTAGGTTCAGGCAGGTTTGTACTGACTGGGAGTACTGAACTTAAGTTCTAAGGCAACAGCTAATACTGCAGAAGCAGAGTCAAAAAAAACTTAGTTTAAGGACCTGTGAGCTCTAGTACAACAATTTCTTGGAAAGGAGGCGCTTCCTTTCTACCAGGAAAAATTCAACATTTAAATCTGGTATCACCATCTAAAGCATTTGTGAACCTAAAAGACTAGTGTATTTAACTTACCTTCAGAAGGAGCTCCATAAGTAAGTGTCTAGGATCCATTCAGCTTCTCAAAAGGGCACTCCCCACATCCCTGGCCCACTCTCTCCTTCTTCCCCTTCTCTCCCTCCCACTCGGCCTTTGGCTTTCACTCTCACTCTCTCCCTTGCTATCTCCCCTCATGCAGGCAGATACACATGCATGCACACATGTACACATGGTCACCTGCACTAAAGAGCCAATGAAGAGGGTCTGAACAATCAAAAGGAAACTTGGACTAAAATAGATATATTAAGGAAGACTTTTATTTTTGTTTTGTCAAAAATGTATTCACTTTTTCTTTTAAATGTGGGCATGAACATCTGTGTGCCACATGCATCCTGATGCTCAGAGGCCAAAAGAGGCTGTCAGATCCTCTGGGAATAGAGTACAAACAGAACTGAACATGTGGGTGCTGGGAATCAAAACCAGCTCCTCTGGAAGGGCAGCTAAGTGCTCTTAACTGGTGAGCTATCTTTCCAGCAAGAACCCACTCCTAAGTAATGGCATTGGGGTGGGGGGGAGCAATGTTGAGGATGAAACCCTATCTAGGGAAGAGTTCAGCCACAGAGCTCCACCTCCATCCCACAAGTCTGTAAAATAAATGAAAACCAATACAAAACTCAGCTCCTATAGGTAGTATTACTGTGATGAGAACCAAGCACTACTGCTATGTCTTAAGAAACATTTATCTATAATAGCCATTATGCCATGTTGTCGCTCTTCATATATACACCCCTCCTCCTCTGTTCACTCCTCTTCAGTTATCTTCTTCCTTAAATATACATGCACATATGTATTCTATACATACATATTCTATGTATACTCATTGCCAAGACACCAACAGTTCATGTAAGTGTAAACACAAGTTTCAAACTGCCTGATAATTTATGAAAATATCACCTCTTAGATCTCTCTGAAAATATCTACACTTAGACAAATCTCCCCATGGAATTGAATATAGAACTTTATTGGCAGGATTATATCAATCATTATTTTATTCACTTTCTAATATTCATTTTATTAAAAAACATAATAAAACAAACATTAAAAACTGTTAGATGCTACCTGATTTTTTTTAATAATGTCAAAAATAAACATTGGTGAAGACAATTTCTTCAACAAATGATGCCAGGAAACATGAATGCCTGCATGTAGAAGAATAAAATCAAAACCATCTCTCTCAGCCTGTATAAAAATCAACTCCAAACAGACTGAGAACCTCAACAGAAGACATGAAAATTTGAAAGTACTAGAGGGAAAACTAGGAAGTAAACTTATCTGTATAGCTAAGACTTCCTGAACAAGATTCTGCTCAAAAATAAGGTCAATAATCAAAAAATGAGATCTCAGGAAATTAAGTAGATTCTAAACAACAAAGGACACTGTTAATCAAGTGAAGAGGAAACCTAAAGAATGGAGAATATCTCTCAGCTATAAATATTGCAGAGGATCAGTATCTACAACATATAAAGAACTCAAGAAACTAAATATTAAATAATCCAAAAAAAAAAAAAGCTCTAAGGAACTGAACACAGGGTTCTAAAAACAAAACAAAACTAAGAGTTCAAAGCCTTATTAACAATCAAGGAAATGAAAATTAAAACTATTTTGAGATTTCATCTTATCCCAGTTAGAATGGCTAAATTAAAAGAAAACAACAATTGTTTGAGCAGATATGGGGAAATATTTATTCATTGTTGACGGGATTACATACTATGGAAATCAGTGTGACAGGTCCTCAAAAAACTAGAAATAGATCAACCACATTAATTAGCTATTCCACTCCTGAGTATATACCTAAAGAACTCTATATCCTACTACAAAGATGCTAACTAATCCATGTTCACTGTTGTTCTATTTACAATGGCCAAGAAATGGAAAACTTAGTTATTCAACTAATGAATAGACACTGAAAATGTGGATCGATCTACACAAAAGAAAGCTATTCAGCTGTAAAAGAAAGTAAAATTATGAAATTTGCAGGAAAATTGAGAACTAAAAAATATACTTAAGGTAACCCAGATAAACGCTGCACACTCTTACCTTCAAAAGTTTAGATCTGTGAGTTTAATTTGATGTGTTTTTAGAAGTCGGGAAGCTAGAAACAGCACATAAGGGGAGGAAGTAAAGAAAGGAGGCAATAAAGGAATGGAAAACGGACAGAAGAGCACGCATGACACCAAGGACGGTAGGGCAATACTAGCAGTTAGAAGTTGGAGCAGGGATGGGGATGAGGAAGAAGAGAGAATGAGAGTGAGGCTAACCAAAACTAAGCATGTATGTGAAAACCTTACGGATACCCCTGCTCTGCATGCTAATTAAAACAACAAAAGACAGAGTTTGAACAGCCATACATTATATGAGTGGACAATGCTCTCTTCAATAAGACATAAATTATTAAATGAAAATCTCGGTGCCTAGTGCAGAACACACTCTTGGAGTAATTACTCAGGAAGGACCACGAGGTCACCAGAAGAATGTAGGTTTTCGCCACTGCTCTTGGATGCATACGACAGAAGACACAAAAAATTTGGCTATAGAACAAAAGGAATGTATCACCTAATTTTCATAGTGCCAGAAGGCACTAGAAGGGGAGGAATGGTTTTCCTTAGTGCTGTACCTTGAATGCTACAATACTGTCTTGCCAGACAAGATATCTCTAGTGCAACAGTGACATGAAGGTTACTGGGGTAACCAATGCTGTCTGATTGGATCTGAGGCCTGCTTCACATGAGGGAATTCATGCCAGGTACCACAAACCTGACTAAAAATACATGGTTCAGGAGGTCCTGGGCATGAAGGGGACCTATTACTGTCGCTTGCTTAAATGTATATGCGATCAAACTGCCTTGTATGTGTCTTTAAATCCACCAATTAGTGCTAATCTCAACACTGCTCACAGAAACTTCTTTTTGCAGTGAATAACAGTCAGTCCAGAGCTTCACAACTAGTTAAAGGTGTGAACAACTTCTTGGCATTTCCACCAAGCCCATCTAAGTTTAGGGACTAGCATGCAGAACTGAGACTATGACAGCTGGACGTAGCGGGGAAAAGGCCGTGGAACGCCATTTCTAGCCACAGCATGATGGCGGCACTCATGAACTCATAGAGTTATGGTTTCCTGAAACATTCCTGCAAAAGACCAAGCCAACCAACATTGTACAAGGGTGAGAATGCCTCATAAGCCCCACCCCTACCTCAGTAGATATCTGCAGCTGATGACTTCTGGGTAAGCAAGAGCCATATTTCTTTCTGGGTGTGGCCACTATATAATATAATCCTTCTATAGAGCATTGTAATGAGATTAGCATTTTAAAATGTAACTCATTATCTCGCAAACTTTTGATTTTGGCAAACTGTTTTTCTTCTATAAATTGCTCTAACGTCAATTGTGGTACCAAGAATACCCCCTGGGGGGAGGGAACTAAAGTTGCAAGCATAAGAGAGATATATCCTACATTCCAAGGCAGCCAGCATACAATAACACTGAACCAGCAGCAAGAAAAAAACCACATTCAGGAGGTAGTAATGGCATGCCACACATATCCAAGGAACACTGATGGTTCTGAAATCCAGTATAAACGCTACCATTCACTCTCACTGAAAGTATTGGGCATCTGAAAAAATCTTTCAACACAACCCTGTTAGTCCACAGGGACAGATAAGTAATGAGCAAAGGCCTTTCCAAATTTAAAAGGAAACATTTGGAACTTCAGTTTCCAGTATTGCAACATCTCTTTTTCAGCAAAGGAATTTATTACACAGTACGTCACCTTTTCCCTGTCAGGGGGTTTACTGCCAATTTTAGAGTTGGGTTACTTCTGGTTTTCAGGCCTGTCTTGTGAAATTACAGAGAGTGCTGCCTTAAAAGTGATAGAACACACATGATCTCAGTCTACACAGTGTCCCTTTGGCTACCAAACCTGGAACCTATTATATAGAAGAGGAAAACATGAGGAGCTTTATAAAAAGATGGAATAAGTAGTGAAGATGTCTAACACAGTCAAGTCCAAAGGTTAGCTTACCAACACAGTGTTTCTCCAATGTGTACTTAGTTCTGTTACATAATTCTCATACTTTTGAGTATTTATAGCAGTAATATTTTTTATTTTTTATTATTGCACTTTATTCACTTTATATCTCAGCTGTAGCCCCTCCCTCATCCCCTTCCAATTCCCACCCTCCCTCATCTCCTCCCATGCCCCTCACCAAGTCCACTGACCATCTGACCCTAGACTATCAGGTCTCATCAGGATTGGCTGCCTTGTCTTCCTCTGTAAGGCTGCTCCCCCCCTCAGGAGGATGTGATCAAAGAGCCAGCCACTGAGTTCATGTCAGAGACAGCCTCTGTTCCCCTCACTAGGGAACCTTCTTGGACATTGAGCTGCCATGGACTACATCTGTGCAGGGGTTCTAGGTTATCTCCATGCATGGTCCTTGGTTGGAGTATCAGTCTCAGAAAAGAGCCCTGGGCCCAGATTTTTTGGTTCTGTTGCTCTAATGTAGAGCCCCCTGTCCCCTCCAGGTCTTTCTCTCTCCCCTTATTTCATAAAATTTCCTGAACTCTGGCCGAAGTTTGGCTATGAGTCTCATTATCTGCTCTGATACCCTGCTGGGTAGAGTCTTTCAGAAGCCCTCTGTGGTGGCTCCTGTCCTGCTCACTGTTTTCTCCCTCTTCTGACATCTGTCCTGTTTGCTTCTGTAAGTGAAGATTGAGCATCTTACCCAGGGCCCTCCTTCTTGCCTAGCTTCTTTAGGAGTACAGATTTTAGTATGTTTATCCTATATTATATGTCTAATATCCACTTATAAAAGAGTATATGCCAGGTGTGTCTTTCTGCTTCTAGGATACCTCACTCAGGATGATCTTTTCTAGTTCCCACCATTTGCCTGCAAATTTCATGATTCCTTTGTTTTTTAATTACTGAGTAGTATTCCATTGTGTAAATGTATCACAATTTCTGTATCCATTCCTCAGAGGGACATCTGAGTTGTTTTCAGATTCTGGCTATTACAAATAAAGCTGCTATGAACGTGGTTGAGTAAATGTCCTTGTATACTTGAACATATTTTGGATATATGCCTAGTAGTGGTATAGCTGACCACTCTCTCTATGTCTCTTCAACATAGTTCTTGAAGTCCTTGCTAGAGCACTTAGACAATTAAGAGATCAACAGGATTTAAATAGGAAAGGAAAAAGTCAAAGTATCGACTTTTGCGGATGATATGATAGTATACATGTGTGACCCCCAAAATTCTACCAGGGAACTCTTACAGCTGATAAACACCTTCAGCAAAGGCTGGATACAAAATTAACTCACACACACACACACACACACACAAATCAGTAGCCCTCCTGTATACAAAAGACAAATGGGCTGAGAAAGAAATTAGGGAAACAACACCCTTCACTGTTGGTATAATGTTCTTTTGGAATGTATACAATTTACCTTGTTCGTTCAAATGCTGATTTCTCTCCCCCACTCTCCTGTTTCAATCCAGACATTGCACTGTGATCACCTATCTCAAGTTTGTGTAAACATGCCACCATTTGTTCTCTAAATTGTCAATTAAAACAACCAGCCACAATGCTGAGCAATGGAGAGGATAGGGTGGGACATCCTGGTCCACAGTGGAAGAGTGAGGAAGGAAGCAAGAGGGGAGAAGAGAAGCGAAGAGGAAGAGAAGAGAAAGAGAAGAGGAAGAGGAAAAGAAGAGAAAGAGAAAAGAAAGAGAAGAGAAAGAGAAGATGAAGAGGAAGAGAACAGAACAGAACAGAAGAGAACAGAAGAGAACAGAAGAGAAGAGAAGAATCTGCAAGGAGAGGTCTTGGATCCATGTGGAGAAATGAACCAGACCTAAGATATCACTAAAAGCAAGTATAATGGGTGAATCCGAGTGGTAGAAAACTATGTGGGCTTGGAGGTTTAGGATGGAGTAACTATTGCCCAGCATTGTGCTCTAGGTTAATTAAATAAATCCTAGTCTCTGTGTGGTGATTTGGTTATACAGTGGTTGAGGAATAACCACTGCTTTACTAAAAGATAACTCAATAATAAATATTTATAACCCACAACATTTCACAATAGTCAGAAAGGATATAAAGTACCTTGGTTTGAATCTAACCAAGCAAGTCAAAGACTTGTACGAAAAAACTTCACATCTCAGAAGAAAGAAATAGAAACTATCAGAAGATGGAAAGAGGTACAACCTTTAAAAGATTAGGGCAATGTGTGGTGCTGCAGCCTCAGAGCACGCAGCAGCCAGGACAGTGAACGCAGTTAGCCTCGGGGGCCAGCAGACCCCAAATAACCAATATCACCTGCTAGCTTTGCTGTGACACCCACCTGGCAGTCACCCAGCCACCAGGTACACCAACTAGCTGCAGGAAAGCTGCAGAGGTTGGGGGTGGTCAGGGTGGTAGCCGGGCCAGAGTCCACATGCCCAACCCGACTCTCACCGCCCTTTGGGTACATTTGTTCTGTACAGACCTGTTCCTTCTCGCATATTTTTTGCAACAATAAAAGCATGGAAAATGGAAAAAAATTAGGGCAATGCATATGAGTAAGATATGCTTTAAATCCCATACTTATTCATGATAGAAATCAGGTCTAGGAGAACACAGAAGAACATCTGATCTGAGACATAAAATACCTATCTAATGTTTATCACTAGTGGCAGTTTTACTGAAAAGATGTAAACAAACTATAAACGTTTTAACTGTCAAAACAATTAGCTACACAACAGCTAAACTTTTTGGTTTTGTGAATGTGACATTGTCACAAATTAGACCATACTTAAAGAGAGTAAAACATAAGTAAAAGAAGTTCCCCTAAAGAAAGTAGTGTCATATTAAAACCACAGCTCGAAGATGGCTGCCCCAGGAGGACACTGTGTCTGAGGAGCAGGACAGTAGTGTAGGCACAGCGACTGGGAGACTGAGATCTTGGACCTAAAACACCAGCATTTGAGACTGCCAGGTGAGCGGAATTCCTATAGTGGGGAAATCAAGTGGAAAAGTCCAAGGGACAACCAGCTACTCCCAGGAAAAACTCCAGAGGGAGACAGGCTGAGAACAGCCGGGCTGGGCGTCTAAGCCGCCATCTTGGCTGGGGCACACGGTACCCTGGACAGACTGAGTTTCACCCAGATACCGCGGGCTGCACTGCACTGGAGCACAACCCTCTGTGGCAGCGGCTGCCACTTTGGGCTGGGGCACACGGTACCCTGGACGGACTGAGTTTCACCCAGATACCGCGGGCTGCACTGTGCGGGCGCACAAGCAGCCGCCACGTTGGGCTGAGGCACACGATACCCTGGACGGTCTGAGTTTCACCCAGATACTGCGGGCTACACCGGTCAGACCCAGAACCCTAGGCACACCGAGCCACCACCCCGGATTGGGACTCATAGTATCAGGTCCAGACCAAGGTGCCCCAAACACCATCTCAGACCATGGTGCACAGCCCCTGACCCAGAAGGAGGCGCCAAGGCTCCAGTCCAGAAGAGGCACACAGATCCCACAACGGAGTTCAACTGAGGCAACAATACACACTAACAAACCACTAGAACTCCCTGATCTTCTTGAAGAATACTCCGAACACAAGAGATTGACAGTTCCAGTCTGAAGTTCAGCCTTGAAGCACAAACAGCTCCTTGATTATATATAAACAAATGCCCAGAAATCAGAGAAAGAACTCATCCAACAAAAATCAGGACACCATGGCCCCACCAGAAACACCCAAAAGCAATAGAGATTTTAATGCAGCGGAGACACAGGAAAATTATATTAAAGCTATAATTATGCAGATATTAGAGGAACAAAAGGAGAGACAAAAAGAGGAAATGAACAAGGCCCTCAAGGAAATTAAGAAGGATTTAACTGCCCACATACAGGAACAATTAAAGATAGACAAAGAGGAAACAACCAAAATAGGAGACACAGTCAACCACATGAAGGAAATGATACAAAGCATGAAAACAGAATTAGAATATATAAAAAAGACACAAACGGAGAAGTTCCTGGAACTGGAGAACTTAGAGAAAAGATCAGGAACCACAAAGGTAAGCATCACCAATAGAATACAAGACATGGAAGAGAGAATTTCGGGAGCTGAAGATACGCTGGCTGAAATGAATTCCTCAATCAAGGAAAAAAGAAAATCGGAAAAGTCTCAAACACAAAACATCCAAGAAATCAAGGATGCCATGAAAAGACGAAACCTAAGAATAATTGGAATAGATGAAAAAGAAGACACCAGGCTCCAAGGAACGGAAAATATTTTTAAGATAATCATAAAAGAAAATTTTCCCAACTTAAAGAAAGAAATGTCCATAAACATACAAGAAGCCTACAGAACACCAAATAGACTAGAAAAGAAATACCTCTCGTCACATCATAGTCAAAACACTAAACCTACAAAACAAAGAAAAAATACTAGGAGACTACTTCCTGAATAGAACACCAACAGCACAGGC
>CM053766.1:150530857-150559751 GCA_028658305.1 Pachyuromys duprasi | reverse complement strand
CAAAAAATGCTCAAGTACACAACAAGGACATTTGCTCAACTATGTTCGTAGCTGCTCTACTCGTAATAGCCAGAACCTGGAAAAAACCCAGATGTCCCTCAGTTGAGGAATGGACACAGAAATTGTGGTACTTTTACACAATGGAATACTACTCAGCAATTAAAAAGGAGGAAATCATGAAATTCGCAGGCAAATGGTGGGACCTGGAAACGATCATCCTAAGTGAGGTATCTCAAAAGCAGAAAGAAACATATGGTATATACTCACTTATATAGACTTATAGGATAGGAAGGTCATGCTGAAATCTACACTCCTAGGGAGGATATACAGGAAGGAGGACCCAGGTGGGTATGATCAATGCTCGTTTGGATGAACAAATGGGATGGACATTGAATGAAGGAGAAAACAAGCATCAGGACAGGAGTATGCCAAGGAGGACCTCTGGGGGGATCAACGTAGTGATGTATCAGAACAGATATTAAGATTTGCGATCAAGCCTTTGGCCGAGGGCAAGGACTGCTGATAGAAATGGAGGGGGTTGGTGAAACTTGGAGAGAACAAGAGCTCCACAATGACTAAACTGAGCAGGGCACAGGGGTCTTCTATGAGACGGTTTCTACAACCAAGGACCACCTGTGGATGTGTCCTGGAACCCCTGTTCAGATGGGACCCAGGATAGCTTGGTGTAGGACTAAAGACCCTAGTGAGGGAAACAGGGACTGTTTCAGTTCTGAACTTGATGGCTGACTCTTTAACCCTCCCCCATTCATGCCAGGGAGTGACAGACTGGCTAGATCCCAGGGGAGGACATTGCAGCCAGCCCTGAGGAGACAGGATGAGCTGGGTTTGGATGGAAGGGGAGGAGGTCCTCCCCCTTTGGTGGACTTGGAGGGGGCAGGGAGGAGATGAGGGAAGGTTGGGGAGGGTGGGAGGGAATTAGGGAGTGGGCTACGCTTGGGATGCAAAGTACCTAACCTGTGATTGATAACAAAAAATTAGAAAATGTAAGAAAAAAAATAATAATAAAACCACAGCTCATCCACAGCCGCTCTCCTCCCCAACCTCTGTCTGCTGCCTTTCTCTCTGTCAAAATGACATCTCAATGTAAGAATTTACTCTGTGTGTACGAAGAGGGCCATGATAAAACAGTATCTTTCTGCTGTTGTTAACCTTAGCTAAAGCATACACTAAAATGGACATGTACAAATGGACAGGGGAATTTTCCTCAAATGAGAAGCAACTGCCTGCAGCAGAAGTGTGCTTCTATGTGTTTCCAATTGTTCCTGTCCCTAAGCATGGATCAGTAAGGTGGTACTCAAGTGAGAAATGCATTACAGGGAAAAGCATTAGGCCTATCCAAACCTGAGATCTTTATCAAGGGCAATGGCCATTTAAGAAGTAATACTGTAGTGCCTAGTTGATGTTCTTTGCCAATCTCTTACCTAGCTTCTCTTTCTGTAAGAAAATGACCACGGATAAGGGCCAATCCCGATGCCAACCTGAGGTGAATCACTTGGCATATCTACACCTTGGTCTCCTCATTTGAAAGCTCAAATGGCTTCACGTACATGGCATTAATGTTCCCAAAACAGAATATTTATATCCGTAAGTACTTTTAGAACCTCAGTGAATCTAAACTTAAATTTTAGTTGCAAACAAGGTGTTGCAGCTCACATCTAATCCCAGCACTAGGAAGGCTAAAGAAGGGGGGTTACTGAGACTAAAGCAGCCAGGACTAAAGAGAGTATTCCAGACCAGGCTGGGATGCAAAGGAAATCCTGTCTCAATGGTAATAACCACGTAAGTGTTGTGATTGTCATTACTGCTGTGACTGTTCATACTTCTGCCTAAGTGCTTACAATAGACAGACCACTTAGGAGAAAATGTTTTCCAACATTAATTAATAAAAGCACATTTAGATTAACTCCAACTATAAAGAATCTTTACAATGAATGGGGAAAGGTCGCTGACTTAGTGATTTTCCATTAAATGACCAATTATTGTATACTTGGGGCTTTCACAAACATTTCATTGAGTGTTCACAGTGGACTTAGACAGAAGGCATGTCATCCCTAACTGACAAGTAAGAGAAGTGAATTACTGTCACTAAAATCAAAAGATCCAAGTCTTATACTTACTGTCCTGACACATAAATAAGGAAAGACAAGCCAAAACAAATCAAAACAATCCTCAAAGCCTTGAAAACTCTGAGACATGGGGCTGGAGAGATGGCTCAATAACTAAAAGCACCAGCTGCAATTCTAGAGAACCCAAGTTCGGATCCCAGCACCCCTGCCAAGTGGCTCACAACACCTTAACTCTAACTCTGTGAAACCTATACCTTCTTCTGGCTTTTGCGGGTTCTTCCAAGTGTGTGGCATTCACCCACATAGACACAAACATATGTACACATACAATAAAAATAAGTCTTTAAAAGAGAAAAGTCTGAACCCATGGTCAAAATTAAAGTAATAATAATCTGAAAACAAAAAGCTCAACAGGTTCTGGCACTAAACCTTAGGTGGTAGAAGGCCAAAATTTTATTCACAATGCCCAGGAAAGAGTAAGTTCCCAAAGCATATACCAAATGAAAAATTGAGATTTTTATTTTACTTCAAAGCTGTAGTATATATTTCATTAGCCAAAAAAGTCAAGAGATGATTATAAGCATATAATGTGTAGGTATAATGTAAAATACATGTGTGTTAGATGTGTGGAATAAGGTCCACAAACAAAAGAATATAAGCAAGATCCTTATGCTATACCATAAATTTAACATAACTACCAAGACAACCATATTTATTAAATAGTATCATTAATAACTTTCTTAATGAGTTAAAATTCAGATGTGATTTATGAGGTTGATTTCAATTTCCAGGCCTCTTAAAAACTGAGAAGAGACCTTTGAGTTGATGTTATTTCCCAATAATTGCTATTACAATAGAAAGGCAATATAAATCATTTCATCAGTTTTTAAATTGTACTCAAAGCTTAAAACAGCATTCATTATTTAGAAGTCATATGAAGTACAACAGAAAAAGTCTTAAATCTACTGATCAACCACTGCCTATCTCTTTCTTTATTCACCTGTCTAGCTTGGGTGATTTGAGGGTACAAAAGGACACAATCATTCTGATGAGTGGAAAAAATGGCCAGCATATTAAATTATCTGGATCAGACTAAACATTGAGGAATACTAATACAGAAATCACCCAAAGGTTAACTTATCACAAATTAATAAAACAAGCATGTAAACATGTAAGGCAAAAACCAGATGGCCTAGTTGAAATTAGTTTTGTGGCTAAGGGCAGACATTCTTCATGCTTTGTTTTACACGATTGTGAAGAACTAACACTAGTAAAAGAATGAGGTAATATATGATTACATCATTATAATCACAACTTAGAGATTTATTTATAATTTTATCCAAAATTTTAAAATTGTGCTTTTTAATCTCTCCCTGGTTGTGGTAATATATCTTCACCAAAAGATTTTACTCCATGAAAACCCATCTATCAACTCCATTAGCACTTACAAACCTCAATCAAAACCTCACACACCTATGATTTTATTTAAAAATATACAACCATATGGCTTTAAATCTAGAGGTGAAATGTCCATTTTGATCTGCACCAAAATAGTGGTGGAAACAGGAACTCGGTGCCGAAGCCACAGAGCCACCATAAATACTCTCAGTTATGCTGTCCCCTTTGTGTCAGATTTCCTGCTAAAGACAGAACCCCAGGGAAAGGTGGCACTCTAGGTGGCTGAGGAAATCACCGGAGAGGAAGCTAAGAGTCTTGGTCTTCTTACAGACAAGGAAACGATGATAGGAAACAAAGACCACAGGTGTTACTGATAGAGGGGAGGTGCCAACCCCAGAAGATGTAGTGAAAGCCTCCAAGGCTCAAGAGAGATTTCTTGTTGTTGTTGTTCTCCTTCTTCTTCTCCTTCTTCTTCTTCTTCTTCTTCTTCTTCTTCTTCCTCTTCTTCTTCTTCTTGTTTTTTAATTTATTTTTTTATTAATTACAGTGTATTCACTTTGTATCCCAGCTGTGGCCCCCCTCTCATCTCCTCCCAATCCTACCCTCCCTCCCTCTTCTCCCATGCCCTTCCCCAAGACCACTGATAGGGGAGGTCCTCCTCCCCTTCCCTCTGACCCTAGCCTATCAGATCTCATCAGGCCTGGCTGCACTGTCTTCTTCTGTGGCCTGATAAGGCAGCCCCCAACATGGGGAGGTGATCAAAGAGCCAGCTGAGTTCATGTCAGAGACAGTTCCTGTTCCCCTTACAAGGAACACACCTGGAGACTGAGCTGCCATAGGCTACCACATTGGAAATCAATCTGGCACTTTCTCAGACAATTAGGAATAGTGCTTTCTCAAGGTCATCCTGCTTCTTGTTTTATTGGGGCATTTGAAAGAGCTTGTCACTCCTGCCCTAACAGAGCAGGCAAAACAAGCCACAAAAGCTGTAAATAAAATGAAGATGCAAGCATATCTCAATGAATATAATTCCCACCTTGCTAACAGCAAAGTAGCTTACGACCCCTTTCGCTCCTGAGGAAACACTATAGGTACAAAAGTGCCTTTGAAAAAGACAAGAAGAAACAAGCTGAACATCAATAACTCTTGAGTGACAGACCACATTTGGGCTAACAAGAATCAGATCAAGAAAATCCCCACCCACAGAGCAAATCTGAACCCCTTTCACAGTCTTTCCTACACATTTTCATTGAGTAGTCCAAAGACCTCGAACATAGCACAAGTGAACAATGTCAACACTCTCAGGCATTTAGGAGTTTAGCCAAGTGACAAGCAGCAGAAAGCTGGAGACCGGGAACAAAACAGGAGAGGAAGCAGTCTCTTCAGTTAAGGCTGATATAGACAGTCTTCACCCAGTACCAGGCAGCAGCCAGCAAACAGGAAGAGAAGGGCTGAGAGAAAAACCATCAAACAAGGGTGGGTATGTTAACTAGCTTTCTCTTATGACTGTGATCAAATACGACAAAAGCAGTTTACAGACGAATTAACTTTGGATCATGGTTGAAGGCACTGTAGCTGCACATGGCTAGAGAAAGCAGGAAAGGCTCTGGAAATGGCTGTCCTTCAAGGCCTACCCCAGTTACTCACTTCCTCCAGTTAGGTCCAAGCTCCTGAACCTTTTACAACCTCTCAAAACTGTACTCTAAAAACTGGGACCGATTATTCAAATGAGGTTAACAAATGAGGTTGGAGAAATTAGATTCACAGATACTTTTAAAATAAAAATTGATCCTTGTATCATTCCCCAAATTCACTTCAAAGACTTAAGTTGTAGAACCGCTAAAGGAAAATACTGGGGTAAAGTTCTAAATCAGTGATCTCAGAAATGTTTTTATATGTTGACAAAACCAAAAACAGTAAAAGCAAAGCTAGACAAGCAGGACCATATTCTATTAAGACATGTTACACAGTAAAGGGAGAACAATCTATCTGATAAGGGTTAATATCCAAAACACACACAGAGAAAACTCACACTTAGCAAAAAACCTCCAAATTTAAAAATTATCAAAGGACCTAAACAAGGCATTCTCTCAAACAGGACAGCCAGCAGACATATGAAGAAGCACTCAATATCACTAATTACTAAAGAAATGCAGATCAAAACCATAATGAAGTTTTAACTAACAAATTCCAGGGTGGCTACTGTTAAAAGATCAAAGACAACAAGTGTTGGTGAGGAGGTGCAAAAGGGGAGCGCTTTTACATATTTGGTGAGAATGTAAATTAATCCAGCCATCATGCAAAATGCTGCAGTAGTTCCCCAGAAAATTAAAATACCAGACTACAACATAATACAGCAATATGCTTTTGGTATACAGACAAAGCTTGTTAAGATATCTACGCATGCATGTTCATTGTAGCATTACTCAAAATACCCATAATATGGAAATACCCTATGTATCAATCAATAAATAATAAAAATATGGAGATATATAGTGGAGTATAATAGAGTATTATTAAAGCTTTAATAATAAAAATCCAATCATGTGTGACAATATGGATGACCTGAAAGGACACTGCACTAAACAAGATAAGCAGATGCTGAGAGGAAATAATGCAAGAACACGCATACTATGTGACCCTAAGCAAATCAGGCTCACAGAAACAAAACAGTGCTTAGCACTCTTTATCTTCTTTTTCTTTCAGTTTTTTCTTCATTTACTCACTTACTTATTTATTTAATCTCTTTACAGCCTAATCTAGCCCCTCCCTCCTCTCCTCCTGGCTCCACCCTCGTGCCCCTCCCCCTCTCCTACTTCTCAGAGAAGGGGAGGCCCTCAAGAGGTATCAAACAACTCTACCGTCTCAAGTCACAGCAAGACTAAACCTATCCTCTCCTACTGAGGTCCAAAGAGAGGAAAGGGATCCAAAGGCAGCAACAGAGTCAGAGACAGCCCCTACTCCCATTGTTAGGGGACCTGCATGATGATCAAGCTGCGCGTCTGCTACATCTGTGTAGTGGGTCTAGGTCCAGCCCATGCATGCTCTTTGGCCGGTGGTTCAGTCGTGCCCCATGACCCAGGTTAGTTGACTCTGCAGGTCTTCTTGTGGTGGCCGTGACCCCTCTGGCCCCTCCAGCCTTCCTCCCACTCTTCCACAACACCCCTGAGCTCAGCCTGTTGTTTGGCTGTGGGTCTCTGCCTCTGTTTCCATCAGCTGCTGGATGAAGCCTCTCAGAAGACAGCTATGCTAGGCTTCTGTCTGCAGTCAGGGCAGAGCGTCCTTAACAGTGTCAGGAGCTGGCTCTCTCCCTTGGGGTGGGTCTCAAGTTGGGCCAGTCACTGGCTTTCCATTCCCGCAATCTTTGTTCCATGTTTATCCCTACACTTCTTGTAGGTGGCAACTCTTTTTAATCCCAGAAAATAGGAGGAAGAGACAGATGGACCTATAAGACTACAAGGCCAGCCAGGTCTTGCTAGAAAGTTCTAGGCAAGTCTGGGCTACATAGTAAGACCCTGCCTCAAACAAAACAAAGCAAGAGACATGGAGTTGGGAAGGCGGAGAGGAGGAGACTTTATGGAGGAATATAGTGGCTAGTAGAGGAAGAAAGAAATGGTAGTAGATATGACCCTGTTTCAATGAATACAAGCATAAAATTGTAGAAAATGAAAAAAATACAATTTTGAAAGTGAGGTAGAGCTGGACACACTGGTGCACGCCTGTAATCCCACCACTCAGGAAGACAGAAGCAGGCAGATCTCTGTGAGTTCAAGGCCAGCCTGGTCTACAAAGTGAGTCCAGTATAGCCAAGGCTACACAGAGAAGCTCTGTCTCAAAAAAAAAAAAAAAATTAGTAAAGAAAACAAAAAAAACTAAGGTACAGTGTGAAGACATTCAACGTTGATCTCTAGCCTCTACATACACATGCACATCTACACAGACATGAACTAGTACAGATATGTACATGAACAAAGCAGAAATAAGACACACAAATATTTATTATTAGAAAAACATTATTAAGAACAGTGACAACAACAGTGTTAGAAAAGAATTTTTAATAACTGCATAAAAATAATTACTTAAATTATAAACTATGGTAAATAGTTCGTGGTTTTTGTTGAGAAAGGGTCTCTTTACAAAGTGTTGGGTGTCCTGGAACTCACTATGTCGACCAGGCTAGCCATGAACTCACTTTTCTTTGCCTCCCAAGTGCTAGCATTAAAGGTGTGTGCTCCTACACTTAGCATTTGCTGAGAAGAGAGTGTCTGTGAGGACTCACCTGTACCAGGTGGGCATGTCTGCGGGGGACGTCTTGATCACTGACAAGGGAGGACTCAGCCCACTATAGGCGGCACACTCCCTGGGCGCAAGGTCTTAGCCAGTGTCCAAGAAGAGAAACAAACTAAGCGCTGGCAGCATGTTTGCATTTATTCCCGCTCTTCGAGTTAGTGTGGATATGATTAGTTGCTTCAAGTTCCTGCCTTAAACTTTGCTACAATGATGAAATTGTCTTACCTAAAACTGTTAGCCAAATAAAATCTTTTCTCTCCTAAGTTGCTCTCATGAGGATATTTTATCATAGAAACAGGAAAAGAAATTAGGACCCTAACTTGGGATTTACTTAATTTATAAGTTAAACAACAACTACCTCAAACCGATATTCCCTAAGAATACTACCAGTTTGTGCATGTATTCAATAGGAAAAGAACGCAAATTTTTCAGATTCTCAAAGGGGTACTGGTTTAAAAAGAAGAAGAACAACAACAAAAGAAAAACATAATATGTTAACTAGTCCCCAGAGATGGCCTGGGGTGAACCAAACTGCTATTGATTGTTTATATGCCAGTGTGATACTCTGGTTTACTCTTAATAAATGCAACAGCAGTCTCAGGAGAAAACCCCTCAGAGGCTTAATGGCTTTCACTTTGTAGTTCTGAAGAACCCTGAACCACCACATGGGAACTCCTGCATGTTTGCTACAGAGGCTTCATTAGACATAAAGAATCCCTGAGGCTTCAAGGAAAAGAAAGAACAAAGTATCTTCTCGTATCTGGCTGTTCCACAAAGGTGCCAGCAGTGCGAGTGGACTATCAGACACATGTAGCCAGGCTGCCCCTGAGCTTCTGTAACTGCCCACAGGAAAACTTATCCTGAGAAATAAGAAAAAAGACACTGTGCAAGCCATAGGTACCACTCGAGAGGCTGAGGCAAGAAGATCACTACTCTAAGCCCGGTCTGGGCAACATACTGAAATCCTACCGTAAAAACCAAACCAAACAAAATCAAACTCAGTTACTTTAATTTTATGTGTTTTATTTACATATGCTGTTTCTATTACAAAGAGGTAAAATACAGATCAAACATTTAATTATATCCTTATATTAAAAGAAGTGAAACAGAGTCAGGCATTCAAATGACCCTTCATTTAAATATTAGTGGTTAGTTACGCCTAATACCTTCTTCCTCCCTGGTCTTTAAAAAAAGTAGACTTAAGCTAAAAAAGCACATTTAAAAGATATTTAAAATGTTGATGAAACAACATTGCATTGTATCATATTAGTACAATTACAATGCTTACTGAACAGGAATATTTTTATTGATTTTCAACATAATCCTGCAAATGATACTTGAGTGGAAAATAAAGCCTCACAGAACTGGGAACCCTGCCCCAGAGCCAAGAAGCAAAGCAGAACATAAACAATATGAGAAAGGCCAGACCTCATTTCATCCATTCAGCTTAAGTGAAATGAAGATATAAACAAACTTTGTGGTGGCATTGTTTTCATCTACTGTATTTGATTTTTCAAAACAAAAACATCCATTTTCCACAGCCAGTTCTCTGTTAGTCAAAATGAATGGTAAAAGGCATGGCTTTGTTGAGAACAAACTTATGTGAAAAGTGTGTGTTTTTTTTTAACTGTCTAAACATATGGCTTATAATATCTATAATTTTTAAAAGATTTAACTTAAATTTAGCTTTTTTTCCTTCTCTCCCAAATATCTCTACCACCTTTAAGTAAAGAGTCTTTATATTCTTTAGGTACTTAGGTAATATTGAATCTATCTGAACTTCAGATTTCTCATGGGACAATGAGAAAGAGATTGAACAATCTTAAGTGCCTGGCAACTGCAAATATGTAACAAAATATTATCATCGGTATATTTATTAGTGATCACAAAATGATGGCAACTCTCAGTAGCAGGGGGATGGGGTGCTTGTGTGTATTTACCCTTTACCCTGTTCTTCTTGACTAATAAAATCCCCATTTCATTTTCCGTTTTATTCCCCTTACCCACCATAGTGTACACAGCCCATAAACATGCCCTGTGTCCATGGTTAGCACTTGAGTAGTACTATAGCCCTTGGTCAGTGACTGACTGGTCATAAACAAAAAGAGACCATTAAGCAATCAACAAAATATAAAAAGAAGTCTATTAGCTACCTTGAAGGAAAATGTTCTTTAAAAAAAAGCCCTACAGGTGGTCAATGCAGCACACACCTGCAATCCCAACATTCAGGAGGTGGAGAATTAGAGGTCAGCCAAAGTCATCTCAGAAGGAAAGGGGGGGGGGGGGAGCTGCCAAATGATTTTTTTTCCTGGTAATGCAGAACTCTGATATAATCCCAAGAGAGAAGCCAAAAGTGAAGACAACAAAACAAGCAAGAGGAGGAGAGCTGTGCTCACCAGGGAAACCCCAGCTGAGCTACTTGCAGCCACTCCACATCCAAATTACTTTTTACACATCATTTATATCTTCAGCAATGAAGCCAAAGCTGTCATTTTGTTACATGGAACTCAGAGAACGTTGTTGCAGATGTTCCTCAACTTATTGGAGTTACAGCTAAATAAATTCATTGTTTAGCAGAGACATACCACATATCACTAACTCGGGCAACTACCAAAACATCAAGATCTACAGAAAATTTCTACTCAATTGCTTAACACTTTACAAATACTGTAAATAAAAAAACAAAAAACAAAATCATCTTGGTATCAGTGAGGGAAGAGTTTTAAGCGAATAGTATATTTTGATAAAATTACACCAAATTTAAACTATCCTCTAAATAAAACAAGAGTCTCTATGAATATCAGAATGTATAAGACAAAGCATTAACTCTGGTTTCTCAATGTGATTCAGCAAGTGCCTCATTTGCCAATCAGAATCTTTTTGGCAGTTCTCCAAAATACACAAATAATCCCTGAATACAACTCAGCAAGTATTCACTATGTACGATCTATAATATTTTCAACCCACCAGCCTCTTCCTCAGAAGCTTCCAGGTCTTGTGGCAAAGAACAGTACACAAATTATGTGTGTGCTGCACCACAGCACCCCCAGCCTCAAAGGAACTGAGCCCATCAAGAAACCATGGGCAGTAGGAAAGAGGGTGCAACAGGGAAGGAGTCAGGGAAACAGAAAGGGAGAGAGAAAGAAGAAAAATTTTTAAAAGCTGCAGAAAATGTTCTCTTCTGGGCTAATCTTAACTATAAGGCAAACTGTAGCAGTGGATAGGAAGAGCAGAGATTCTCAAATGGAGCAGTAAGAGGAACTGTGAGCTGCTGACAGCTGTCTATGACCGTAATGGCTTAAGCCTGCACAGGCTCTCCTGAGCAAAGCCCAGCCCCTTACTCCTTATACATACTCCAGATTGAAATTGATTATACTTCGAATGAGAAAAGCTACCACAAAGAAACTGATCCTAAATTGTAAAATGAAATCAACACAGGTAAGTCGGAGAAATAAAAATATGTACAACAAAGAGGAGGTTTATAGAGAGGGAGACGGAGGCAAAAAAGCGAAACAGGGCTGCAAATGACTACAATACATTGTATGCATGTGTATAACTGTCACGGAACTGTGAGTAATAATTAGTATACACCTACATGTCTCTCCTCCATGAGGGAAGATGTCCTGGACCCAGTGAATGCATTTCTTCTAATCCACACCTTATATTAGGATGCAAAGTCAAGTCTCACCGCAAATCTAACTATGCCCCAACACAATGTGCTTCCTGAATACGCATACTCTTCCAGTCAAAACAGACACACTCTGAGCTAAAAATCACTGGGGATTCTAATTAAAGTCGGCAAGGAACTACGTAGGTACTATGTAAGAAACTATGTGAGTTTTGAATAACTATGTATGTTTCTACCAGCCACCACTCACTTCACATATTTTAATCAATAAAAACCAATACCTATAAGCCAATAAATGTAATCCACCAGATATGGACAAATTCTGACAGTACAAGAAGCCTTCTGGTCATGGCTTGTATGGTGGTCTGGGTCACAATGTAATTCACTAACAAGAACCAGATACATACTCAATAAGAAGGTAGTAAAAATACAAGCATAGTCTTGACATTTTATATTTTTGTGTCCCCAGTTGTTTTCCAATTCATCAGTGAAATCATTTTATTCAATTAAAAGCCATCATGTGCAGAGCTGGTTTATATGGAAGATATGTGAATTGTCTTTATGTCTTTCTGCCTCACCACTTAAATGAGCAGTCTGTTTCATCCAGTTTCATTTACAAAACCCTCACTAATGTACAGGGTTGGTGTATTCTACAAGATTTGATAAGCATAAACATATTACTGCGTTAGCCTCTTACATTAGTTTCATGCTCCTCTGGCTCAAACTATAGCTTGCTAAAGCATTCATTTAATGCTGCCAGGAATACCCTACAGTCACATCTTTTTACTTTCATCACCATGAAACACAAGGAGGAAACAGAACAAAGTGGTAAGTTGTATCTGATGGAGACTGTGGATGAGGCACAGCTGGGAGGACCATTCTGCCCACTGAAATGTCCTTCTGCCCACCGGTACCTCCTGAGAGCTTAGGAAATGAGACAAATCCCCAGGACTCATCCTAGACTTGCCAGATCATACTCTGTATTTTAAATTAAACCTCCAGGTAACTCATACATGTTTAAGTTTGAGAAGCTACAATGGTAAAGTTAAAAATAATTACTGGGAATATATGAGAATATACAGTTACGATTACTATCCCCGAACAAGTGAGATGGCTCGGCAGCTAAACGTGCATACAGCACATGCCTGACAACTTGAGTTCAATCCCTACAGCCCATGGTGAAAGGAAATAGTTGGCTCCAGAACACATATACACAAACATGTACACAGGCAGACAACATATATGTGTGTCACATGATAATAATAAGTAAAATAAAGCCAGAGAAATGGGGTAGAAGGCACTTGCCAGCAATGCTGACAAGCTGAGCTTGCTCCCCTGGACCCACAAACCAGGAGAGAACCAGTTCTCACAAGTTGTCCTCTGACCTCCACACTCATGCTGCAGTACATGGCCCTCTCAGAAAGATAAATAAATAGTAAAATAACCTTTCAACACTTTGATTTCCCAGCCACTGGCAAACCAGCTGCAATGCCAGCATTAAGAGGTTGAGGCAAGAGGATCACAAGTTCAAGGCCAACATGTGCTACATAGGGAGACTCAATCTCCAGAAAGAGAATCAAACAAAACAAAGACCTCATGAACAGAAAACGCAAACCTGAAGATCCATACATTAAGCACCTGAAAACTAAGCCTAAAGAGTCCCTGTACATCAGTTTCTCATAAAGGCTTGCCAACATCAGACATATTAGATATCTTCAGAAACTGATGAGATACGCTGTGTACAGCTTTCACAGCAACAAATTATCAATTTGAAAATTCAAAGTCAACACATAGTGCCTCACAGTCATTTAATCTGGCAAGAGTACAAAGTAGAAAGAAATCTGAAGTAACACAGTGGAAATATTTGATTTATGTTAAACACCAGTATGGAATTCAAACATGCTCACCCAAGCCCTACCCCTGACCATTCAGCTCACTGATCAGCTTACATATACTGCTCAGCTAAATTTAATGTTTAAAATTTTTAAAGTTTTTTTTCTGTTTATTTTTCTAAGTGAAACTTATTCTAAGTAAATTTCCTGAACTAAAAAGATCTTTCAGCACCACAAAAGAGCAATACCAAAATGGCTGTAAAACGCGCTGGTTGTACTGAGTGAGATTCTGTCTCTAACAAACTTCCACTGACAAACCAAGAAGGCTAAGCCACCACGTCCACGGGTCTAGTAAGGGCCACGCAGCGTGTCAGAAAGAAATTGTTTTTCTGCTCCTTTTGATGGGTTATGCTTTCAAGTCAGGAAATTAGAAACAGGTGTGCCAGAGGGCACACACATTCTCGATCCACACTGAAAAACACGCGTTTTCAATTTTCAAACATGAAAGGGACTCCTGTTGAATGAAAGAAGAAATGAAAATCCAGCTCTGTTTCTGCTAACCATATGAAGAGAGCTTAGAAGGTCTTTGACAAGTTGCTTGACTTAGTCCTTCTTCAGCTGACAGCAGGTAGTACTTGACAATAGGAAGGAAGAGGCGTTCTTGAAAGTGAGGACAAGCATGGGGGAAATACACTAAGGATCACAGCCTTAGCATTTTAACCCATCATTTGATCTCATTCCTGTTTTTACCACTTCTTCACCTTGCGTTTTAAAATTAGAAGTCTGTTCTTTCACAAAACAACAACAAAGCAAAACAACAAAGCAATGCAAACTAAGTATCTAGCTAGAAGGAAAAAAAAAACTGACAAACTACGAACAGCACCTTGGGGCCCACTGTACTCCAGGTCTACAGCCTCATAGAAAGATTTGCTCCTGAATCCTGAGTTACACAGAGCTCTCAGCAGCACTGCAGTAGTGTGATGTGATGTGCCGCAAAACTGAAGGGCCACTGTTGAGATGGGACTGGGGGAAGGAACAAAACACACTAACGTCCCCAACAGCAGGTACACTGAGGAGGCCTGAAAGTATTGCAGTGCACATTCTCATATAAGTGAATCCAACTTAAAGCCAGGTGTAGTGGCACATGCTTTAACCCCAGCACTTGGGAGGGCAGAGACAGGAAGATGTCTCTGAGTTTGAGACCAGTGTGGTCCAGATATCGAGCTCCAGGACAGCCAGAGCTACAGAGAGAGAAACCCTGTCTCGAAATCAAAACAGGATAGAGAGAATAAGTAAAGCAACTAAGATAATGAACCTCAAGTCTCAACAATTCCTTCATGTTTCACCTGGGAGGGTTGCCGAAAAGGAGAAGGAGCTAGAATGATTAAATCCCTAACAGGCATGTACAAAACATTCTGAGGACGACGACCGGGGGGGAGGGTCACCAAATGTGCTTGTGACACACAGAAGACAAAAGATAAAGAATGACAGAAAGACGGCCACTAAAAAGGATGCTCCTGACTGCCTTTCTACCTCCCCAAAACAGCAGTGTGGTCCTGGCACACCCCTGAGCAACTGTCCAACACCGCATCCTGCTGCAGGTCTACTTTTCCACTCCTGACAATCATCCAATGAACAATTTTTGAGCACATTCCCTCAAATATCCCTCATGTAGGTAGAAAAGGGAAGAGGGGTAGGGATAGTTGTGAAACCAGAAAAAAGTGGCAAACTCTCCCAGCTCTTAGGGAATAGACTGCAGTGAGGAGCTTAGTTTAAGCATACAGTGTTTGCAATGTGTGGTTTTCAGATCCCATCTACCCTGGTACCTACTCAGGTGACCCACAGTCACAGCTCTCCTGGGCCTCGGGTTTCTAGCAGTGCCATAAAAGCAAAGAAGTTAGACCACCAGGAAGCACTGGGCTCCAAAACAGAAACTGGGCAGCAGGTTAAGTCCTCAGACACACACAGATCTTCTCCAGCCTTCTTCCCCACTCACCCTGTTGCCCCAACTCCAGCAAGCACTCCGTGAGACCTGCCAGCCGAGCCTGCCTAAGAAGCCAGCAGGCCAGCAAGCAAGCAGAGGAGCTTCAGGTCTCCCCTCCCCCTCCACTCCTCAAATCCTACCCCACAGTCTTACCCCAGCTCTGTAGCAGGCTACCTGTCCTGGCCTTCCCTTGCTCTCTCATCCCATTCCCAGGGAACTAAGCATATTCTGAGGGAGCCCTCTACCTCCCTCCTTCCTGTGGACCTCCTCAACCCTGCTTCCTAGGCCATCCCCATTCCCAAGTATCAGCTCTCAATATCTAGAAACATATTACACAGAACTGTGACTGGCCACAGCTATCAGCAACCCAGAAGCATCCCCTACCACACAACACACAGCTACCACACCCCTGAACCAGAGAAGGCAATAGAAACCAAGGATCAGCACACTCACCCAACAAAGACCAGATATGGGCACCTTGAATTACAATCATCCAAAACTCAGATGCCTAGACACCAGCACAAAATACAATCAAGAGCAGCCAGGACAGTATACATCAACTGAAGCCTAGCAACCTACACAGTGAGCCTGAGAAATACAATATGCCCCGAAACACAAGACAAAGACCTTCCTTAAAATAGCCTTTTGGAATATGACAGAGGTTCTTATGTTGACTAGATTTATGTTAGTGTGACACAAACTGTAGTCATCAAGAGAAAGAAACCTCAAATGAGAAACTACCTCCACAAGATCAGGCTGTGGGCCTGGCTGCAGAGCACTTTCTTAGTGACTGGTGGGGAGAGCCCAGCCCACTGTGGGTGGTGCCACCCGAGGGCTAGTCGTCCTGGGTCTATAAGAAGGCTGACAGGGTCACGGAAGTAAGCCACTGTGCAGCACCGACCACAGCCTCTGCATCAGCTCCTGCCTTCAGATTCCTGCCCTGCTTGAGTTCTTGCCCTTGCTGCCTTCAAGATGAACAGTGTTGTGGACATGGAAACTACATAAACCCTTTCCTCGCTTTTTGGTTATGGAGTTTCACTGCAACAGTAGAAACCCTAAGACAGTCCTTAAATTGTAAATGAATAAATTAATTAAAGAAATCTATGAAAATACAAACAGTGGGAAGAAATGAATAAAATCAAAAGGAAGAAGGAAAACAACTCTCTTGGAGCAACTCTAACCAAGGAAGTAAAACACTTCCATGATAAAAACTTTAAAACATTAACAATTTGAAAAAGATATCAAAAGATAGATCTCCCATACTCATGAATGGATGAAAATACAGTAAAAATGGCTATCCTACAAAAAGCAATCTACAGATTCAATTCCATCACCATCAAAACCCCAACACAATTCTACACAGAAATTAAAAGGACAATTTTCAAATTCAGATGAAAACATACCCACAAAGAAAAAAGAAGAAAAGAAAACAACAACAAAAACAGAATAGCTAAAACAATCCTAAATAATAAAAGAATTGAAGGAGATATTAGCATCCACGACCGAAAATTATATTGCAGAGCTATAACAGTAAAAACAGCATGGTATTGGTGCAAAAAGACATGGTTGCTCAATGGAATCAAACTGAAGACCCAAAAATAAATCCACACACCTATGAATACCTTGTTGTTATTGTTGTTGTTGTTGTTTAATATAAAGAAGTCAGAAATAAACACTGGGAAAGAGACAGCATCTTCACAAAATTGTGCTGGTCAAACTAGATGGCTGCATTTCAATGAATGCAGACAAATCTATACTTATCACCCTGCAAAAAGCTCAACTTCAAATGGATCAAAGACCTCAACATAAAACCAGATACACTGAACCTGGTAAAGGAGAAAATAGAAAATAGTCTTGAACTTATTAGCACAGGAAAAAGTTTCTAAACAGAATATCATTAGAATAAGCACTAAGAATAGTAAGTGGGACCTCATGAAACTGAGAAGCTTCTTTGCAGAAAACGACACTGTCATTTGGACAAAGCATCAGCCTACAGAACACAAGAATTTTACTAACCACACATCTGACAGAGGGCCAATATCCAAGATGTATACAAAACACACACACACACACACACACACACACAAAAACTAGATATATAGAGAACAAACTGAGTTTAAAAAAATGAGGTACCGATCTAAACAGTGAATTCTCAGTAGAAGAAACTCAAATAGCTGAAAAACACTTATGGAAATGTTCAACATGCTTAGTCACAAGGGAAATGCAAATCAAAACTATTTGTTAGATTTCATCTTACACCCATCAGAGTCCCTAAGGGAGAGAAAACAAATGATAGCTGGTGCAGGCAAGAATACTGAATAAGGGAAACCTCTTATCCACAGCTGGTTGGCGAGGGAAACAGGCGTTGATCTCCCTCAAGATTCAGTTATGCCACTCTTGGGCACATGTTCAGCAGACGTGTCATCCCATGCCACGGACACTTAGTAATGTTCATTTCTGCTTTATTCATAATAGCCAGAAACTGAAAACAACCAAGATCGTTCTCCATATATAAATGGATAGAGAAAAGACGGTATTTGCACACTGTGATATTACGCAGAGTTTTAAAAGAATGAAATTTGCAATAAATAGATGAACTAGGAAAAAAAATTATCCTGAGTGAGATAACTCAGACCCAAAAAGACAATGTGGTATATATTCACTTACATGTGAAAATTAGCTGTTAAGTTAATGAATCCAAGCTATAATCCATAAAAGCGCAGAGGTTAGGCACAGAATAAGGACTGGAGCAGGGGAACCAACAGATTTCCCTATGAAAGGGAAACAGAATACATAGTTATCACTGGGTGAGGGTGGAGGTGGGCTGGAATGAAAGGAAAAAGGGGGAAGAGGTGGGAGGAGGGAGTATGGGGAGAAAGAGCTAAAATTAAAGGGCATTTGAGGGGCAGTATGGAAACCTAGTACAGTGGAAGCTTCCTAAACCAGATATATATATTAAGGCAATCTAAATAAAGGCAGCAAAATGGGGGTGATAGGAGTTGCCCCCTGGACATCCATTATCACCAAATGAAGCTGCTGGTACCAGGAACTGCTTACATCTAATTAAGTTGTTGGCCAAAGGGTCCCATGGAAAAACCCAAACAGCTCAGGCTGTTCTCCACAAAATGACAGTAAAGCACTATTGCTGAAGACAATACCTTCGCAATTCACTGAACTTCTCATAAAGAAGCCAAGCTAACGGTTACGTAGAGCAGTGGTTCTCAACCTATGGGTCACAATTCCTTTGCCAAATCTCTAACTCAAAAATATTTACATTATAATTCTTAACTAGTAAAATTATACTTATAAAATAGCAATGAAAATTTTATGGTTGGAGGTGACCACATGAGGAGCTTATTAAGGGGTCACAGCACCTAACCTATAGCCCCACACCCTACAGTCTAGTGTTCCATTCTAGAAGGTATTTTACAAGCTACCAATGGAGAAACAAAACACCAACCCAGCTACAAGCCCTGTGATCAATAATGTTGTCCTACCTATAAGGCATGCCAGTGCAATGGTAACACAATGCTTATTGGAATAACCAACCAATGTCAGATTTGACCTAAGGCCCGCTCCATGATAAAACCCATAACTGATACTGCTTAGATAACCAAGAACCTGAGACTAGATAGCTCAGGGACGTAAGAGAAAACCAAATACTACTGTTCTACAAAAGAAAAACAGAAATAAAGTGACCCCTAATGACACTCTGTATTCCTAGATTACTGCCTTGCTCAGCCATCATCAAAGAGGCTTCTTCCTGCAGCAGATGAGAACAAATACTGAGAGCCACAGGCAGAAAATATGAATTGAGTGACAGACCTTGGAATACCTGGCCCTAAATAGGATGTCTCCATCAAATCCTTCCCCTCAAAGATCAGGGAACCCTGCAGAAGAAAAGATGGAAAGAGTACAAGAGCGAGAAAGAAGGGGGACTCCGGGAGAACACGACCTTGAATCAACAGATGGACACAGGAGCACGGGCCTGCACCAGACAGAGGCCTAGGGCTGACAGCAGAATCCACCATTTGGGTGCGTTCATTTAGATAGGAAGCTGGTACTGAACTATGTTCCCACAGTACTTCTGAAATGCCCCTTAATTTCAGCTATCTCTCCCCCATGCTCCCTCTCACTCCCCACACTTCATTTGTTCCTCCCACTCCAGCCTCAATCCACAATCTATACCTTCTCTCCAATTGACAACTTGCAAATGAAAGTTAATTTTTATCTAGGAGAGTCTTGCTGGGAAAACAGAAAAGAAAAAACAAAGAACATGAACAAACCACTCTGAAGAGCAGGCGCAATATCCAGCAGTAGAGAGCCAGCAGAAAACAAATCAATGGCATCTCTGGAGGTTGTTTCATAACATCATGTCAAAGCTTTTTAAAAAACCCTTATTTCTCATTCATATTTTATTTTAATCTCCTTTTAACCTACAGGTTCTTTGCATATATTATGGCTTCCAATTTAGTGTTTTTACAGGATTCCTCGTGAGCAAACAAGTGGTCTCTGTGTCTGTATGTTTCTTGGGCTCTTTTATTTCTATTTGCTTGCTTAGTCCTATTCTGATGTGTTGGTTCTTTACATATATGTAGGTATATAGGTAGGTAGATAAGTAGGTAGGTAGGTGGGTAGATAGATAGATAATTATACCTTAAAAGCCTATTTGTTTTCTGATGAGAGATACAAAGGGGGTTGATCTAGAGGAGAGGAGACATGGGGAGGAACTGAGTAGAGAAGAGGGAAACTATAGTCAGGATATATTGTATAAGGAAAAAACTCTATTTTCAATAAAAGGGAAAAAAGAGAAGAAGGTAAAGGAGGAGGTAACAAATAACAGAGGAGCAACCAGAGCACAGCCTCAAACTTCAGCTTGTTCTCCTTCTGATCTTCTAATCCTTCTATGCTCTTCCTTTCAACAGCCAGAGACCAAACATATATCTGAAAGTATGCATCTCATCTGTTGCTGAAAAGGTATATACAAATCCAAACTCAGCAAATAATTAAACCATATTTTAAAATGGTGGTAAGAAAACTTTATGATGAACGACATTTTAGAGAGAGTAATCATCCTTCTAAGAGAGCCACATGCACATTTCTTTCCTTTAATGTCATTTTCTTGCCATGTGGAAAGCTCTATGACAGGCGCTCAAGAGATGCAAGAACCCACAGTTCTTTCCCCCTAAGCCTGTGCTACTACAAAAAGTTACAAGTTACTTATTTTCATTTTAAAAGATGACAATGATAAAATTTTAATAATTCATCAGTTCTGGAATATGCCTTTTTCATATTTGAAAAATCCTGAATAGACACAAGAGCTCATACCTGTAACCTTTACCACTGAAGTGTGAAGGCAGGCAAATCAAAGTGCAAGGCTAGTTTTGGCTCCCTGAAACTCGGTCTCAAGAAAAGCATGAGCAGAAAAACTGAAGGAATGTTCTAGAATCAAAAGGCACGAAATGATATCTTCTTATGCTGTCCTGTAAATGTGGTGGTGACAGGGCAGTCACCTCCTTTCCAAGTTACACTCTTCTCATTTTTCTGTCTGTTACACACCATGTGAGAACTACATATGTTCAGTTTGCTTGCTGTTTACATTGTGTTCTGAGGATTTGTGTGATATAGGATTGAAGTCTAAAATGACCGTAAAATAAGGCACGAAATAGAGTGAATTTATTATCAGTGAAGCAAACACTTATCACTGCAAAAACATTCCCAGTTCCTTATTTTCCTATAAAGTAACAGCCATGTATTAAGTGAAGTGAAAACTTTGTATCATTCTTCAATTGGTAATATTTTTGTTTCTACTAACAGTATGAAATTATAGTGTATTTTCTACAAGATGTGACTTACAGTCAATGGAACATAAACAGTAAATTCAGACAAACAATGGGATCTCTTCTAGTCTAGTCTGTTGACTGACTCTACACTCAGCAACAACCAGTTATTTGTGTTGTGTTATTAATGACAAGCAATGAGAGCTACCAAGTCTAGACAAGAACCAAGGTGGCTGTTCTTCTCCTTCCCTAGTGTCACAGAGTCCCATAATTCCAGAACATTTGTCAGAGTTGAGCAGTTCCAGACACATACACACCCTACTCACTCCTCCCCATCCAATGATAAGAACAAGATGGTAGAGTTTATTACTCGGGCTAATGACCAAATTGCCTGCCTGTCCTTGGGAAAGCCCTATCCAGACCATAACTAACTATTTTTTCTTGCTTTTCAGTTATCACCTTCCAAGATACATAAACCCAAAACACTGGCCAGCTCTCTGGATTTTCTACAATAGCCCAAGGCACAAGCCTCTTATTCTAGTCAAACAATTGCAAAATTCTGTGTTCCGCCTTACCTAGGACTTGGCCACCCAAGTCTACCATGTGTTTCCACCATCAGCCTCCTAACAACAGCCCCAGGAAAAAACTAAGAATGAAGCAAAAAAAAAAAAAAAAAAAAGTCCTACAGAAAGGAGGAACCGAAAATCTGTTCTATCATCCTCTAATTCTAGTATTTAATCCTTTGCCTTGCTGTATATCCACATTCAAATGCAATTCTGGATGCCATGAGCAGGAAACAATTGGTGCAGGAGACATAAAGTGGAAAATAGAGAGGAAAGGGAAGCTTGTAAATACCTCAGTGGTGCAATTCTAGCTTTACTTGCCATTGTATTCTACTTAGCGGGATCAAATTCATGAAGTATGTTTTTATTCTAGCTTCTACACAAGTTTTTAAAAACAGGGATTTGTGGATGAGTAGATAATCCCAAAGGAATTGATTCTCTTTCACAAGTGAGGCAGACTCTCAAGATAGTTTCAAATACCCAGATATAAGGATAACACCAAAACAGTAAACTAACTCAGTGAAGAAGACATTAACTAAAACCAAAGCGAAAACAATACATAATATTGACAGTTATGTAGGCAAGGAAAATGAGGCAGTGTTTCAGACTTCAGTTTGTTTACGTAATTTTCTAAAGACAGGGTACTAAATGCACTAGGAAATTTTGGCCTTGTGTGGCAACACTTTTTAAACGTGCAATGAAAATTAAACTGAAAGTTACTGTGACAGAGCCCCCTCTCCCTATCCCCTACCTACGTGATCCACCTGGGGCACAGCAAGCAGAGGTGAGCTGCACTTTGTCCCATACCTCCGCTGTCACCCACCCAAAGAGGCCAATGGGGTACACAGGTAACATTATATATAGAGCCTCTCCACATGTCTCCTATTTGCCTGGTCCTCCTGGGGCACAGGCAGCAGAGGTAAGCAGTGGGGGCTCTTCCCTGAGCTGCACTGTAGCCTTGACTTCCTGAGGTTCCGCACTGGGAACATCTGGCCAACACTAAGGACAGCCGGATAGCTAAAGGCCAGCACAACAATACAATCCACGTTGGGGTATATGCCTAGGAGTGGTATTGCTGGACCTTGAAGTAGATCTATTCATAATTTTCTGAGAAAGCACCAGATTGATTTCTGAAGTGGTTGTGCAAGTTTACATTCCCACCAGCAATGGAAAAGGGTTCCCTTTTCTCCAAATCCTCACCAGCATGTGTTATCACTTGATTTTTTATCTCAACCATTCTGATGGGTGTAAGGTGAAATCTCAGAGTTGTTTTGATTTGTATTTCCTTGATGACTAAGGACTTTGAGCATTTCTTTAAGTGTTTCTCGGCCATTAGAGATTCATCTTTTGAGAAGTCTCTGGTTACCTCTGTACCCCATTTTTAATTGGATTATTTGGTTTGTTGGTATCTAATTAGTTGACTTCTTTATATATTCTGCATATTAGTCCACTGTTGGATATAGGATTGTGAAGATCTTTTCCGAATCTGTGGCTGCTGTATTATTCTGTTGACGGTGCCCTTTGCTTTACAGAAGTTTTTCAGTTTCATGAGGTTCCATTTATTGATTTTTCTTTTAGAGCCTGAGGTGATGGTGTTCTGTTCAGGAATTTGCCTGGTGGGACTGCCTTACCAGACCACCATAAAAGAGGATGTGCTCAGTCCTGATAAGACTCGAAGTGGCGGGGTAGGTTGGAGGAAGAGCTTTCCTGAGGGGAGGGGAAGGGTGAGGAAAAAGGAGGGAGGGTAGGGAAGAGTTGAGGAAAGGGACTACTATTGAGATGTGAAGTAAACAACTGAATAAATAAAGTTAAAAGTTTTTTAAAATCCTTTTTGCTAACCAGAGAATTCTCAACAGAGGAATATCGAATGGGAGAAAAACACTTAAAGAAATGCCCAACCTCCTTAGTCATCAGGGAAATGTAAATGAAAACGACCCTGAGATTTTACCTTACACCCATCAGAATGGCTAAGATCAAAAACTCAAGTGACAACACATGCTGGAGAGGTTGTGGAGAAAGGGGAACCCTCCTCCATTGCTGGTGGGAATGTAAACTTGTACAACCACTTTGGAAATCAATCTGGCACTTTCTCAGACAAGTAGGAATAGTGATTCCTCAAGACCCAGCTATACCACTCTTAGGCATATATCCAAAAGATGCTCAAGTACACAACAAGGACATTTGCTCAACCATGTTCATGGCTGCTTCATTTGTAATAGCCAGAAGCTGGAAACAACCCAGATGTCCCTCAACTGAGGAATGAATACAGAAGTTGTGGTACATTTACACAATGGAATATTACGCAGCAATGAAAAACAAGGAAATCATGAAATTTGTAGGCAAATAGTGGGAGGTAGAAAACATCATCCTGAGTGAGGTATCCCAGAAGCAGAAAGACATACATGATATATACTCACTTATAAGTGGATATTAGACATATAATATAGAATAAATGTACTAAAGTCTGTACACCTAAAGAAGCTAAGTAAGAAGGAGGACCCTGAGTAAGATGATCAATCCTCACTCAGAAAGGCAAACTAGAGGAACATCAGAAGAGGGAGAAAACAGGGAGTGGGGGCGGAGCCTACTGCAGAGGGTCTCTGAAAGACTCTACCCAGCAAGATATCAAAGTAGATGCTGAGACTCATAACCAAACATTGGGCAGAGTATAGGGAATCTTATGAAAGAAGGAGAGAGAAAGACCTGGATGGGACAGGTGCTCCACAAGGAGAACAACAGAACCAAAAAATCTGGGCATAGGGGTCTTTTCTGAGACTGATACTCCAACCAAGGACCATACATGAAGATAATTTAGAAACACTGCACAGATGTAGCCCATGGCAGCTCAGTGTCCAAGTGGATTTCCTAGTAATGGGAACAGGGACTGTCTCTGACATGAACTCAGTGCCTGGATCTTTGATCAACTCCCCCTGATGGGAGAGCAGCTTTACTAGGTCACAGAGGAAGACAATGAAGCCAGTCCTGATGAGACCTGATAGGCTATGGTCAAAGGGAAGGAAAGGAGGACCTCCCCTATCAGTGGACTGAGGGAGGGACATGGGAGGAGATGAGGGAGGGAAGGAGGAAGGGATGGTGGGATTGGGAGGAGATGAAGGAGGGAGAGAGGGTTGGATTGAGAGGGGATGACGGAGAGGGGATGAGTTTAAATTTTTTTTAAAAAGAATACAATCAATAAGAGCCAGGGCAATATGGCACTACCAGAACCCAATTATCTAAGCTCTGGATACCCTAACACAACTGAAGCACAAGAAGATGGCCTTACATCCAACCTTAAAAAGATGATAGCGGCCTTTAGAGAGCAAACAAATAAAACCATTAAATAAATATAGGAAAATACAATTAAACCAGTGAAGGAAATGAATAAAAAGGTTCAAGGCCTGAAAATGAAAAGTAAAAGCAATAAATAAAACAAAAACTAAGGAAATCCTAGACACAGAAAATGTAAGAAAGCGAACAGCAACAACAGAGGTAAGCATCACCAACAGAATTCAAGAGATGGACGACAGAATCTCAGACACAGAAGACACAATATAAGAAATTGATAGAACAATCAAAGAAAATGTTTTATCTAAAAGAATTCCTGACATGAAACATCCAGGAAATCTGAGAAACTATGAAAAGATCTAACATAAGAATAACAAGAACAGAAGAAAGTGAAGAGTCCTAGTTCCAAGGACCAGAAAATATATTTAACAAACTCATAAAAGAAAATCCCCCAATCTAAAGAAAAAGATGCTTATAAACATACAAGAAGCATATAGAACACCAATTAGATTGGACTAGAAAAGAAAATCCTCCTGCTACATGATAATGAAAACACTAACCACTAAACAAAGAAAGAATACTAAAAGCTTCAAGGAAAAAAAAGACTAAGTAACTTACAAAAGCAGACCTATCAGAATTAACCCCCAATCTTGAACTCTTAATAGAGACTCTGAAAGCTAGAAGGGCCTAGACAGATGTCTTGTAGCCTCTAAAAGATCACAGATGCCAACCGGAGAAAACAAGATATTCAAAATTTAAAGACTATCTATCCACAAATGCAACCCCACAGAAAGTACTAGAAGGAAAACTCAGACCCAAAGAAGGTTAACTACACCCAAGAACACAGGAAATAAATAGTCCCACACCAGCAAAAACAAAGAAGGGGGAGCACATATAAATACTAACACCAAAAACATCAAAATAACAGGAACTAACAATTATTGGTCATTAATACCTATCAACATCAATGGACTCAATTCCCCAATAAAAAGACATAGGGTAACGGAATGGATGTGAAAACAGGACCCATCATTTTTGCTGCATACAAGAAATAGACTTCAGTGACAAAGATAAACACTACCTCTGAATAATGGGCTGGAAAAAGGTTTGCCAAGCAATCGGACACATGAAGCAAGCTGGAGTAGCCATACTTAAATTAATCAAAATGGATGGGGAAGGATACTTTACACTCAAAGGGAAAATTCACCAAGATGACATCTCAATTCTGAACATCTATGCCCTAAATGCACATTCGTAACAGAAACATCACATTCGTAACAGAAACATTACTAAAGCTTAAATCACACATCAAACCCTACACATTAATAGGAGACCTCAAAAACCCTCTCTCAACCAATGGACAGGTCTTTAAGACAAAAACTATACAGAGAAATAATGAAACTAACATTTGATATGATGATCAAATGGACCTAACAGATTCTACAGAACATTCCATTACAACAAAAATCTCAAAACTATATATATATATATATATATATATATACCTTTTTTCAGCACCTCTCAGGACTTTCACGAAAATTTACCACATAGTTGGTTACAAATCAAGCTTCAAAAGATACAAGAAAAATGAAATACAAGTTTGTATTTTATCAGATCACCACAGATAAAGCTGGACTACAACAAGAGAAAACCTACAAACTCATGGAGACTAAACAACACCTACTGAACGGCCACCAGATCAGAGAGGAAATAAAGAAATTACAGACTTCCTAAATTCAAGGAAAATGAAAACTCAACATACCCAAACTTATGGGACAAAGAGAAAACCATGCTAAGAGGGAAGTTCATAGCTCTACCTGACTTCATAAAGAAATTGGAACAGCATCATACTAGCAATTTAAAAGCACACAAGAAAGCTCTAAAAGAAAAAGGAGTAGACACACCCAAGAGGAGAATACATCATGAAATCAACAAATTAGAAACAAAGAGAATAATACCAGGAAACAACAAAACCAAGAGCTGGTTCTTTGAGAAAAATCAATAACACAAACAAACCCTTAGCCAAAATAACCAAAATGCAGAGAGACAATATCCAAATGAACAAAATCAGAAATGAAAAGGTAGACATAACAACAGACAACGTGGAAATCCAAAGAATCATCAGTTCTTACTTTAAAAACCTTTACCCAGGAGAGACTCCAAGATGGCGGTCGCGGGGGACACTGTGACTGAGGAGTAGGAGAGTAGTGTCGATGAAGTGACCAAGAGACTGAAATCTGGAACCTAAAACACCAGAGTTTGTGATTGCCAGTGACAAGTGAGGCAACAACACACATATCAAACCACTGGAATTCCCTGAACTTCTTGAAGAATACTCCAAACACCAGACATTGACAGTTCCAGTCCGAAGTTCAGCTTCAATGAACAATCAGCTCCTTGATTATATATAAACAAATGCCCAGAGGTGGATGTAAAAACTCACCCAACAAAAATCAGGACACCATGGCACCACCAGAAAGACCCAAAAGCAATGGAGATTTTAATTCAGTGGAGACACCGGAAAATAATATTAGAGCTATGCTTGTGCAGTTACAAGAGGAACAAAACAGGAAATGAACAAGGCCCTCAAAGAAATATAGAAAAATTTAACTGCCCAGGTAGAGGAACAATTAAAGACATACAGAGACGGAACAAAAAAAAATAGTAGCCACATTCAATCAGATGAAGGAAATGGTACAAAGCATGAAAACAGAATTAGAATCTATAAAGAAAACACAAAGAGAAAAACCTGGAACTGGAGAACTTAGAGAAAAGATCAGGAACTACAAAGGTAAGCATCACCAATAGCATACAAGAGATGGAAGAGAGAATCTTAGGAGCTGAAGATACACTTGCTGAAATGGATTCCTTACACAAAGAAAAAATAAAATCAGAAAAGTCCCAAACACAAAACATCCAAGAAATCAAGGATGCAATGAAAAGACGAAACCTAACAATTGGAATAGATGAAAGAGAAGATTCCAATCTCGAACAACCAGAAAATATTTTTAAGAAAATCATATAAGAAAATTTTCCCAACTTGAAAAAAGAAATGTCCATAAACATACAAGAAGCCTACAGAACACCAAATAGACTAGACCAAAAAAGAAATACCTCTCATCACATCATAGTCAAAACACTAAACCTACAAAACACAGAAAAAATATTAAAGGCAGCAAGGGGAAAGGGTCAAGTAACATATGAAGGTAGACCAATCAATATCAAACGAGACTTCTCATCTGAAACTATGAAAGCCAGAAGGGCCTGGGCAGAGATCATGCAGTCTTTAAGGGATCACAGATGCCAACCAAGACTACTATACCCAGCAAAGCTTTCAATCAAAATAGAAGGAGAAAATAAAATATTCCATGAAAAACAAAATTTAAGCAATATTTACACAGCAACCAGGCCTACAGAAGATTCTCGAATGAAAACTCCAATCCAATGAAAACAACTACACCAAAGAAAATATAGGAGTCAGATAACTTAACAAAAAAAAAAGGAAAAAAAAAACATGCAATGAATGTAAGACCACCAACTCCACAATAAAAGGAAGTAACAGTCATTGGTCACTATTATCTATCAACATTAATGGAATCAACTCTCCAATAAAGAGACACAGACTAACAAAATGTTTGTAGAAACAGGATCCAACATACTGCTGCATTCAAGAAACACGCCTATGGAACAAAGATAAATACTATCTCAGAGTAAAGGGCTGGAAAAATGTGTTTCAAGCAAATGGACATAGAAAACAAGCTAGGGTAGTGATCCTAGTATCTAATAAAACAGACTTTTGGGACTCACCAAGATGGCTGCCACGAGAGGACACTGTGTCTCAGGAGTAGGACAGCAGAAACAACCCAGCAACCAGGAGACTGAAATCTGGGACCTAAAACGCCAGCATTTGTGATTGCCAGGTGGGCGGAACTCCTACGGTGAGAAAATCAAATGGGAAAATCCTAGGGACACCCAGTTATTCCCCAGAAAAATCTCCAGGCGACCAGCGGAGCACAGCTCTGATCTGAGCGAGCAGCCGCGCCATGC
>CM053766.1:150520300-150530357 GCA_028658305.1 Pachyuromys duprasi | reverse complement strand
AATGGAACCAAATAGAAGATCCAGAAATGAACCCACACACCTATGGAAACTTGATTTTTCACAAAGAAGCCAAAATTATTCAATGGAAAAAAGACAGCATCTTCAACAAATGGTGCTGGTCCAACTGGATATCTGTAGCAGAAAAATGAAAATAGATCCATATTTATCACCCAGCACAAAACTAAAGTCCACGTGGATCAAAGACCTCAACATAACACCAGACACACTAAACCGGTTAGAAGAAAAAGTAGAGAAGACCCTATAACTCATCAGCACAGGAGACAACTTCCTGAACAGAACACCAACATCACAGGCTCTAAGATCAACAATAAATAAATGGGACCTCATGAAACTACAAAGCTTCTGTAAAGCAAAAGATACTGTCATCAAAACAAAACAACAGCCTACAGACTTGTAAAGGATCTTTACCAATCCTACATCTGACAGAGGGCCAATATCCAGTATATATAAAGAACTCAAGAAGTTAAAAAACAAGAAACCAAGTAATCCATTTAAAAAATGGGGTATAGAGCTAAACAGAGAACTCTCTGTAGAGGATTGTAGAATGGCAAAAAAACACTTAAAGAAATGCTCAACGTCCTTAGCCATCAGGGAGATGCAAATCAAAACAACCCTGAGATTTTACCTTACACCCACCAGATTGGCTATGATCAAAAATTCCAGTGACAACACATGCTGGAGAGGTTATGGAGAAAGGGGAACTCTCCTCCATTGCTGGTGGGATTACAAACTGGTACAACCACTCTGGAAATCAATTTGGTGCTTTCTTAGACAATTAGGAATAGTGATTCCTCAAGACCCAGCTATACCACTCTTAGGCATATATCCAAAAGATGCTCAGGTACACAACAAGGACATTTGCTCAACTATGTTCGTAGTTGCTTTATTTGTAATAGCCAGAACCTGGAAACAACCCAGATGTCCCTCAGTTGAGGAATGGTTACAGAAGTTGTGGTACTTTTACACAATGGAATACTACTCAGCAATTAAAAAGGAGGAAATCATGAAATTCGCAGGCAAATGGTGGGACCTGGAAACGATCATCCCAAGTGAGATATTCCAAAAGCAGAAAGAAACACTTGGTATATACTCACTTATATAGACCTATGAGATAGGATGGACATGCTGAAATCTATACACCTAGAGAAGATAAGCAAGAAGGAGGACCCAGGGTGGTATGATCAATCCTCGCTTAGATGGACAAATGGGATGGACATTGAACGTAGGAGAAAGCAAGCAACAGGACAGGAGCCTACCACAGAGGGCCGATAAGCAAGAAGGAGGACCCAGGGTGGTATGATCAATCCTCGCTTAGAGGGACAAATGGGATGGACATTGAACGTAGGAGAAAGCAAGCAACAGGATAGGAGCCTACCACAGAGGGCCTCTGAAAGACTCTAACTAACAATGAATCAAAGCTGATATTAAGTCTCACAACCAAGACATCGCCAGAGTGCAGGGAATCATATGAAAAAAAAGGGGAGTTAGTAAGATTTGTCGAGGACAAGAGCTCCACAAAGACCAAACAGATCAGGGCACAGGGGTCTTCTATGAGTCTGTTTCTCCAACCAAGGACCATGTATGGATACAAACTATAACCCCTGCTCAGATGTGGCCCATGGTAGCTCAGTACCCAACTGGGTACCCTAGTAAGGGGAACAGGGACTATTTGGGTCATGAACTCAATGGCTGGCTTGTTGACTGCCCCCCCCCCCAGGGAGGAGCAGCCTAACTAGATCCCAGAAGAGGACATTGCAGCCAGACTGAAGAGACATGATAAGCTAGGGCCAGATGGAAATGCGGGAGGTCCTCCCCTATCAGCGGACTTGAAGGGGGGCAGGGAGAAGATGAGGGAGGGATGGGGAGAGTGGGAGGGAATGAGGGAGGGGGCTACGGCTGGGATACAATGTATATAACCTATGATTAATATAAAAATAAATAAATTACTTATAAAAAACAAAAAAACAAAAACCTTTACCCCACAAAATTACAAAGTCTAAACAAAATGGACATCAATTACTAACATTAAATCAAGATCAGGCAAACAATCCAAATAAATGTATAACCCTTAAAAAATAGAAATACTAATTAAATGTTTCACAAACAAACAAACAAAAGCCCATGGTCAAACGGTTTGAGAGTAGAATTCTACCAGACCTTCAAAAAACAGCTAATACCAATACCCCTCAAACTATTCTACAAAACAGAAACAGAAGGCACACTGTGAAACTGATTCTGTGAGGACAAAGTCACCCTGATACCTAAACCACCTAAAGATCCAACAAAGAAAAAGAATTTCAAACCATTTTCCTTTATAAATATTGATACAAAAATACTTGATAATCATAAACTGAATTCAAGAACACATCAAAAACATGAGCCATCATGATCAAGTAAGCTTCATCCCAGGGATACAGGGATGGTCTAATATATGAAAATCCATCAATGTAATCAACTATATAAACAAACAGAAAGGAAAAAAAACACATGATCATCTCATTAGATACTAAAAAGCCTTTGACAAAATCCAACACCCCTTCATGTTAAAAGTCTTGAAGAGATCAGAAATACAAAGCACAGATATAAACACAATAAAGCAAGCCAATAAACAAGATCAAATTAAATGCAGAGAAACTTAAAGCAATTCCAATAAAATCAGGGACATGACAGACTCTCTCCATAGCTAATCAATATAGTACTTGAAGTTCTAGCTAGAACATTAAGACAAGTAAAAGAGATCAAGAGGATAAAATTGGAAAAGAAGTCAACATATCACTGATATTTGCAAACGATATATACATAAGTATACATAAGTGACCCCCAAAAATCTACCAGAGAACTCCTACAGCTGATAAATACCTACAGCAAAGCAGTTGGATACAAAATTAACTCAAAAAAAAAATCGATAGGCTCCCTTTATACAAATGACAAAAGAATTGAGAAAGAAATTAGGGAAACAAACCTGAAAGAAAGATTGAAAAATAAAAATAAAAGAGGAGGAGGGAGAAATTTAAAAAGGAAAGAAGGAAAGAAAGAAGAGGAGGAGGGGAGAGCGTCGGCAGAGACTGACTGGGCGAGTGGGTGAACAGTGTCGGTGGAGGGTGCCAGCTGGAGCACCTGTGGACAGAGAAGGTCTTAGGCAGGTCATCCTTGCGTGGGCCCCTCCTGGATATTCAGTGGCTTAGACAAACAGTAGTTGAATCTTTCGTTTTGAAAAGGTGCTTGGGAATTATTTACTTCCCAGCTATGTTCAAAGACACAGGTTCTCATTTTTTTCTATTTACTCTCTTACTTTTGGACGGTTTTATCATTCTCTATTCCCTTTCTGACAGCCCTAGGACCAGGACCAATGCATTCCAGATGAGGGGATCTTGGAGGACACTCTAATGTAAACAACGCTTGGGTCTGAAGTGAGAGAAGGCACAGTCCAGAAACAGAAACAGCATGTCACGGAGTTCAAACAGCATATGACAATTTACTAATACATTGTAAATTATAGTAGCTCACAGGACAAATAAGCAGGATGGATGGGTGAGCTATTGTACTGACAACAAAACTAATGTGATCAGAAACTAAAGAGGCAGAAGAGTAGAAGGCAGAGATATCAGTGCTGCATGGAGATGATAAAAGCCTGAGCTATCTGCAAAAAGAACAGAACTGCAGCTTGAGGGATACCAGAGAAGGAGCAAACCAGCCCTGACACTGTCCACCGGTGGCATCACCAGATACAGAGAAGGGGCTTCAAGTAAATGTGGTACAAGTATTATAAAAATCTGAGAACAGACTATTACTCTACACATTAAATTCCCCTCCCCTCTTTATCACCCCTACAGTACACAGAAACATGCACACAAACAAATACACATGTATGTGCATGCTTGCATACATACAGACACAAATACTACACTACACCACACATGCTCACTATTTCAATCATTACCAAATTATAAACTTTCTTATTATACATACAAAAGGGTTCTGTTATTGAAAGAATAGTTTGAGGAAATATTATAGGCTACACATTCAGAAGCACATCATGCGGGTTAACGTCAACATTTTACTCAAGAGATTACAAGATAATTTTTTTAAATGCTCCCTGCTTTGACATCACTTGTGATATGAACATAAGCATGCATGGGTCATTAGATAATAAATACAATTAGGTTATAGTTAATGCCAGTTGTACTGATAAAGTTTGCAAAGCATTTATAATAGGAAACTAACAATCTTTAAAACTTACCCATATTAATGTCACTTTTATACATCTATGCTCTCATAAATACTGATTTTAATTATGAAGTGACCAACAGGGTTGTAGTCATGAAGAATGGTCATGAAAGCAGCAAATACCTGAGGTACTCACAGCTGTGGAGTAGGGGGCTTGAGCTCCAGTATTTTCAGCCCAGCAGCCACATCCATAAAGAGCAGCCTAGGAAAACAGGAAACAGGTGCATGTAATAAGTTCTAAATATTACACGTAATTATCAGTTCTCAGTACAAGATAAAGTCATATCTACCTAATGAAACTCAGTTTATTAATGATACACAAAATAGACAAGAAAACAAAATATAATACTATATGCTAATTAAAAATAAAAATATGAGAATCCCGATCTCAAGAAAAGAAGGTGGACTAAAAACAAGGGGAAAACTAAAGAAACTGCACCAGGAGTTTTATCTTCTTGCACACACATGCATATATATGAGCACACACAAAGAAAATGTAAAATAAAAAAATAGTTTAAAAGAGCAGAAGTTGCATAAAAACTGTACAAACAATAGTTTCAAAACTCTCAAGGCTGTATCATCTATGTCTAGATATGCAATGCATTACTGTTAACCAAACTCACTCCGCTATGCCAAGGGCACTACAATTTATTTTTCCTACCTAACTGAATCTTTGACTAACCTCTCCCTGTCCCTTACACTCTAGTTCTCCCTAGTGGCTAGTAATATTTAAGAAATCAATGTGCACATAAATCAACCAATATTATTTGAATATATAAATATATTATATGACTCATGAAGACATTATATGTCATTCAAAAAATGACAGGGCTGAAGAGATGGCTTAGTAGATAAACATATGTAAGCATATGGATTGGAGTCTGGATCCCAAAGCCTATATAACAAGCCAGGCAGCACAGCAGTCACCTGTAATCCCAGAACTAGAGTCAGAAATAATCCCTGGGGCTAGCTGGTTAGCTTGAATAGCCAGCATCAGGAGACAGAGATCTTAAGTCTCGGATCTTAGCTGCCACATCCTCATGCTCATTTACAGAAAACAATAGTCCTGAGACAGTGCATAATCAATCATTTATATAAAATATTTTTACTATATAACACATTAAACACACTTTTACTACCAAAAAAAAGTAGGAACCTTTTAACCATTTTTAAAGGCTTACTTTAAATGGCTGTGTTTTACTCAGAGCTAAATACTAAGGAAACAGACTGTATTATTGTTGTTGTTGCTGCATTATTTGTTACTATCCATTTGTAACTAATTTCAGATAGTTAAGAAGGAAATAGGGCCATAGATGGAAGTTCTAATAAACAGGTATTTGCACCATTCAATGAAGAACTTTGTACCAGTTAGAAAAGCTCAATAGGATAACGTGTTCCTATATAAGGCAGTGAGTTCTCATAACAGAAACAGACGGTTGCTTCATGGGCATTCCTGCGGGGAGAGCATTGGAGTGAATGAGGTCTAGAGACATTAAAAATAATGATAAGAAAATGCCATAAAACGTTGAAATTTTATCTGAACACTTTGTTCTGCAACTGTGTAATCAACGACACCTATTGCTATTATTACTGAGAAATAAAATGTGGAACTTAAGTGTTTTGTCATTCTTCTAAGACACAGCAAGATGTGCATTGCAGTGCTTCAGCTTGCATAACTTAGACACCAGTAACGTCCAGTCAGTCTCTCACATCCCAGCTACAAACTGTAATGACTGCGCACTAAAGCAAGTTAATTCTAGCTCAAATTAAATCTCACATCCACTTTCTATTACATATCTACAGCATGTATGGTAATTTTTAAAAATAATTTAGTTGAGCATTTATAATACTCTGAAATGTATCTCACTGCTGCACATCTTTACTTAGTCTTTGAAGGACATGCTTTTGTGCTTCAGTTTTCTCTCTCATTTGATGCTTCACGGCTCCAGATTCCTAATGTCCCCTTGTCCAAGCAATTTAATACAAATAAGCAACTGTGTTTTCCTGTAAACAGTCTCCTCTACTGCACATACTTTTATGACGTTTTGACTCTCATAATTGTGTATTCCTAAACACCCCAAGTGGAGCAAATCAATGCACAAATTTCACAGATGCCCCATGCATGGTGGCAGAATGGCTTCAAGACTTTTGTACAGTTGTGATGCCATTGTTTTACCACACAAAACAAACAAAACCTGGAGACAATGAAAGATTACAAAGTAACGGAGGCAAATCAGGCTATAAAAAGCTTGATTTTCTTACTCAACATTTTAACAAATACTCAGTTCCATAATGTAGAAAAAACATGTTTGAACAAATGCTTTTATAATGAGTGCAAAGTACTACATATGTGGTAAATAATCACTCCCCATAAATTTTCTATGTGGTATGCAAAAAGGAACATAAAGTCATTTAATATTTCCATCCACACCCAGGAGTATAAGACTACAAGAAACCTGTACACATCAAGGCTGACTGAGAAACAACACTGGGAGCTTGGCAAAAGCATCTATCACAAATCAGTGAGCTCTAAGCAATACCTAACTACCATGACCAAAGCAACAGTGACATTGGTTGTTCTTGAAATGTGAGGCATATGGCTAATGAGCTTCATTTCAAATGGCAGACAAGATCCAAATACTAATTTTAAATAAAATCCGCACAACCTCTTTAAAAGACTACATAGAGTATCCTGATTCACAAAAAAATTTGCTAAGATCATAAGAAGTACACAAAATCAGGTCATAATACCCACTGCCCTTACTATAACAAATTCATTATTAGATTTCATTTTCAATACAGAAGACTGAAGGTGGAGAAGGCATGTTCAAAAAAGTTCTGCAAGAGAACTAGGAATAAGCAAGCTTCACATAAATCTGAGCCTTTTCGTTAGTACATACGTGTCTGTAGTATGGGGTGACTAGAAATCTCAGCTACTCTGTAAAATGGCTAAAGTCACAGGAGAGACATAAAGTGCCTTAAATGGAGAGAATAAAAGCATGCTAAACCCACGTTCACACTTTAAGCACTGGGCAATAGTCAGCAGTACCAGCTCCTACAGAGAAGTTATCTACTAAGCAAGATGGAAATCAGTATTTATTGAATGTCTACTACAAAAATAGGCCAGTGCCACCAGCCTGCTGAGTGCAGAGAAGGTGGGGTTACTGGTCATAAAGATCAGCAAGAGACTTGTCACCATGAGATGGCTCTTTAAAAAAATAATACTAAAAAGGAATTTTGTTCTTGAGCTATAAAAAGTAAATGTTCAAGAACAAGGATTTTTATTTTTCCTATGGGAAAAAAATGTCCCTAGTAGTTCAAAAGCTATGCTCCGGATAGACGTGATTTTGTTTGGTAAAGAAGCACAAGGAGCCATGCTCACCTGCCCCACTCTCCCTGGGTGCTTCAAGGCCAGGCCTCCACTAGAAACGGCAGCAGCAACATTCCCTTCATGATCGACCACCACAGCGCCCACTGTGTCCAAGCTGCCTGAGTCATTTTCCTGTGGAACAAAGGGGACATGAGTGTGAGACACCTACATGTGACTGCACAGCACACATCTGTTCACCTGGAATGGTGTCATCTCAACTCAGAAATCACGGAACTAGTCCTCAAGAGAAGCATTTATAACTGCTCGTCCCTTTATCATTTTGTTCTTCTCTGAATCTCAATAATTAAATAACCGAGAATCTGTGTGTAAAAAGATCTGTGATATAAATGAGCCACTCTTGTTTTTAAAGATTATACGTAGACTCCCAGGAGCTCTGCATTCAGAAAGGGGGGAGAATGCCATCCATCACCTTGTGGCACAAGACACTACCATCATCCCCTCAATCCCTTTAGTGGCAGAAACTTTACAAATGGCCCTTTCCTGCTTTTACTAATGTGCTTGTCAGCTGATGACAGCAAACTGTGTTAGTAGAAGGAACCTTTTGTGTCTCTATGCCTTCTCACCAGTCCCACATATTTAAGGATTTAAAATGTAGTAATGATGAGCAACTATCTCCTACCACAAAGGTTTCCTGGTCATCCACGCCAAAAAGACAAACTACTAGATAAGAACAGAATTAAAAGAGGCATGGAAAAAATCCTTACCATATATTAAAAAGGAAACTTAGTGTGGGCAAATAGGTCAACAGCAGTCAGGGAGTATTCTTGGCTAGGGCAAGGTTTTAAAAACAGTATGCCAAACCCTGCATGAATGAAAGAACCAAGCACAATCCCAGGTTCACAAGAGTAGCTCCTAAGAGTAGCTAGCTACCCTATACTATGGACTGATACTCAAGTACTATGGACTGATACTCAGTACTGATTCCATTTGTACTGAGATGCATCAGGGCAATAAGAGTTGAAGTGATACATAAAGGCACAAAAATGCCCTGGAGAGGATCCGGGAGCCATCTCAGCTAACTGGCTGAAAGGAGCTTTCAAGTGAAGGAAGTAAAACTCAAACAAAAGCTTTCTTCTCTAAAAATAAACTGGAAGACTAGAGGTAGAGAATGTCACAAATTTTTTATTGTAAATATAACAGAAAAGAGTTACATGTTTCTACATCTGATTCAAAGGCCTAACAAGGAAACAATGGATGACAGTACAAACTTTGGCAGAAAAAGTCCATAAAGATGAATTAAGAATAACAATTCTAATGTCACACTTGAAGGAAGAAACCAATGGAACCACGTAGTCTTGTGTTTCTTCTCGTGGGCAGAAATATAACTTTCAGGGGCAGTTTCAGGCTCAGCCATCAACTCCCTGAGTAGGCATCTAGTCCCTATGTATGGCTTCACTTGGCATCTACTTATGATTTGAGTATATCTGTGTTCCCTGGGTGCATAGCAAGCCCAGTGAGGATTACAGTCTGTGCCACCACACTGTCTGAACAAGCCTGTCTCCTTTCCTTAAGAATTAACTTCATGTGATGTTGGAAGCTGCCACTAAGTAAAGATGTAAAAGCAATGACTTTGCTCCTCAGCACCATTTGTCTTCTTTACCGGGTAAGATTAAGAATCAAAGTATAGAACTGCACCAAGGTACAATTGGAAAAACAAGGTCTGACAGCATTCCTTTGGGCTATCATCAGACCCAAACCAAAAAGGGAGGTTTAAGTTGAATGTGTTGAGTATTCTTATAAATCATTTCTAAATTTTTTATCTTTGCAACCTCTGTTACAAAAGTGTCCAAATTATGAGTATTTTGTCTTGTAAAGCAGGGTTTCTAAAGCATTACTGCACAGATTATACAGTCTGTATAAGTGAAGATTCCTGTGGAGTTTCCCAGGAACTAGCCAAGTGTGGGGTCAGGGAGCCATGGGAGAGGAGGGATAGCCAGTTTGGAGCAAGGGTGAGGTCCAGAAGTGTCCAAACCCAGAAAACCTCATCCTGGGATCAGCAGAACTAGGACCACTCCCTTTGGGCTTCAGCAAGCCCTGGAGCACATAGCCCTGTGCCCCACCCTTGTGCTCCTACAGGATCATATAGCGTGGCAGGCAGGTAAACTTCCTAGAATTCCTTGCAAATGAGGCATCCTCAGCACCCTGGCCCCAACCAACGCTGTATACTCAACCCGATGCCACCCAAAGGTTTAAGTAGCCTGTCTTCCCCCAATTAAACAAGCTGTCTCACTGCAGCTGCCTCCCCGGACAAATCTGTTTCTTGAGTGCTCACCACACCATAGGCTAGGAACAGCAGTTTCTACTTTGAAAAACAAGTACTATGTTGAAGAGAGAGAGTGGGCAGCCTTGCCTAGTCCCTGATTTCAGTGGGATTGATTTTAGTTTCTCTCCATTGAGTTTGATGTTGGCTATAGGCCT